>CM062818.1:230019078-230619078 GCA_031772625.1 Pinus tabuliformis
TGTACAGACCAGATCTCCTAGAAGATCTCAAGGGAAAAAATATCTCAAAAATATCTACCAAACAAATCTCAGGGATCTGTGGCAATAACTATGATCTAGTTACCTTCTACTGGACATAAATGCAAAAATATCTATCTAACAGCTGCGCTGGGGCAGCTGGCATCTCAAAATATCTATTACTGCAGGTCTTAGGCAGATCTGAGGAAAATGAGTGCTTTAATCTATCTTATCTTGAAGTAAATGCATAAAACATTTATCTAAGTGTTGTTTGGGGCAGTCGTCTCAAAAATGAGTTGAAATATGTCCTTATGGCTCTGTGCTGGCTCTTTTATCCATAACTGTGCTTTAAATTCATTCATTTGCGCCTGCAAGTGGTTCTGCTGTCTTAAGTGGCCAAAACTGTGAGTTGGTGAGCCTTTATGGCTCAGAGCTGCTTTATTGACTTTGTTGGGGGGCTCTTTAATGTTTTCCTGCTTCGGAATTAAAGTCTTACACTGAAAACCTTCACTGATACTCTTTGCCGCATCCTGATACACTTTGACACTGAAACTGGGCCTTTTCCTTCCTCTGATATTCTTTAAACTGTCAAATCGCCCCTGTTTTAACTCTTTATGGCCGGAAATCCTGTTGCGATGCTTTCCGTGGCCTTTGGAATGCTATCGGCGCTTGGCCGATCAAAACAATGCTAAATCTGGAGAAAACTGCCAAACAGAGGAGGATTTGTATGCTGCTAGCTCTCTGAATCAAAACTGGGGGAGCGATCCAAAATGGCTTGAAATGCATGAATTCCCTTTGAATGAGCGCGCGCGGGCGCAGCTGTGAAAACAGCGAAGAAAATGGCCCTTTTTCCCTTTACACAGCCAAAAAACCCATTTACACGTAAAAATCGCAAAAATCCGGGGCGGGAGCGACACTGTTCATCAGATTAAATCACAGCCGTTGGATCTGGCACGGGCCGATCCAACGGCTGGCGCTAACTCGGCGATCGGCGGATCGGCAGTCCCAACATATAAAACCTTCGATGAGCGATATATAGGGCGGACCCAAATTGCTTATAGGCCCACTTTTATTTGAAATCGGGTCCAGCCCATCGGCGAACCCAAATCGGCGGAATTCATAATGGAACGGGTCTGCGGACCTGAAATCCTTCAAAACTGTTTTTCATTACTTTTCGGGTCACGAAATGGAGGGTACAGTACTACCCCTTTTCGGACCCGAAATCTTTATGTACCACTTTATTTTATTTCGGCTCCGGAATATCGGAGCCTTCCCATTTCTCTGTACAAAAGGTCTTTTCAGACCCGAAATATATATATGTCGTGCTTTATTACTTTTCGGCTCCGCTGGTCGGAGCCATATGGGCCGTTGATCTGGGGGCTTTGAACGGGCGGCCGTGATTAACTCGGCGTTTCGCATCGGGAATATTGCCAATAGGCATGCAATAGATGAAAATGCGGTTTTTTGCGATAAACTTAAGTTTTATGAAAAACTTAGGTTTATGCGGTAAAATGTGATATATGCGGTAAAACGTGAAATTGCGATGCGAAGGGCTCCCGATAGCGATATCGCTTCGGATGCGATAGCGATATCGCATCGGCGGAGGGGTCGGGGGCATATATATGTGCACATATAAGTTGCGATATGCCGATTGTGAAATCACATCGGCGGAGAATGGATCGGAGGTTTATAAAAGGGGGCCAACAATGATCGCTGCGACCTCCGACAGCGATATCGCGTCGGAGGGGGGCAAATGAATTCGGAGGAGGGTTTTAACACTAAAGGGAGGCTTTGTGAAATCGGAGGCCTTTTTAATGTTTTGAAGGGATTCTAAGGCATCGGAAGGGGTCCGATAGCCAAAAACGATGGGTTTTAATGCTTGGAAGGAGTCCAAAAGCATTTAAGAGGAATTTTATATGTTGTGAGAAGGGTTTTGAGCCTTAAAAAAGGTTAAAACAAGGTTAATGTTGGTTTTTATACACATAAAAGGGATTTTATGCATAGGAATGAGCCCTAATGCATTTGGAAGATGGTTTAGGGGGCAAAATGAGGGCTCTTGCCAAGTTTCAGGCAAACTTAGCAATTCCCAAGCATGTTTATGGTTATTTTTCAGCCAGAGGGAGGGGATATGTACATAGGGGAGCTATTTAGTGCTTTTTAGTAAGGGGAAGGGGAAAATAGATAGGGAGTTTACATAGTATAGTTAGAAATTAATATGAAAATGATAAGAAAGTGCTAAGTTTGAATATCTTAGGCTATTTTAAAGGGGAAAATGACTCAAAGAGTGAATAAGAGTACTCCAAAGCAAAGCAAACCTTTACTTAGGCCAATATAATGAAAAATGATGAATTTAAGAGATATCAAGCAGATCTTGACCTCTTTGGGGAAGTTAGTGAGTGATTTGGGGAAGAGGAAGAAGGGGAAGTTAGACATGCCTCGCTTGAGCTGATCCAAATGGAAAATTGCCTTATACTTGTGATCTGAATTGATATAACACTAGAAAACATGAAATGGATCACATAGCTTGATTCTGCAACCACAAAACTACTTACCCAGCCTACTTACCTAACATTTTTTCTTCTTTTTGGTTTGGGTGCACTTGAACTAGCAAACCCAGCTTTACAACTTTTCTTTTGGCTGTCCTCCTATCTAAATCGATCCTTATTTCTTCTGGGGCTCAGATTAGACAGTTGAGCGCCCAAGATTCTCTACCTATCTACAAATCTGCCAAGATTAAACAGTTTGGACAGATATTTATTCTCTATATTCTAAAACAAGAAATTGAAACCTAGGGAGGCCAAGATTAAGCTGTTTGGCTTTCCCTTAACTGAAAATTCTTCAAAAATGGAATAACTCATCAAAATTGGAATACAGCAGTGGCACTTAGACTAGCACACTTTCATGGCCTCTTCTTTGGCCTCTTTTGGAAATATGGAACCTTGCAGCATACAAAGATGACATATTTGGCATGTAAAACAGTCAATCATGAAATATGAGCACCTATTGCAATAGGAGGCTAATACTGTCACAGCAAAAACTTTCCACCCAGGCTAAAGATTTAGAAATGGCGATGAGATTGCATGAGACCCCTATACAAGGCCCTGGTCTGGGAGTCCAACAAATCCACACACAATTGAAAAATCTGTGTCTAGAAATGCAAAGTTTGAAACAGGACAGGACACCTCGGCCAGAGGCGCGCGAGAAGGTATGGTGCATAAAATGCAAAGGCCAGGGGCATGACAAGGACCACTATCCAGTGTTCACGAACTACTTGGCAGGAGGAGGGCCGATGCCGTTAAGACCTAAGCACAGATAGGACTGAGCACGGCGCCTACATTATGGTGCACGATCTGTCATATACGAAGAAAACACACTACGGACAATTGTAATCTATTGCAGAAGTATACGCAGACGTCCCAATAATTGTTTTGTAACTTTTGCAGGCCGGTAGGCCATGATGAGCACACCTGCAGAAGCTATGAACTAATGATGGATCAGACCCCTAGCTATAAGGTGCAAACCGAAACACGAGCCCTCGACCCGAATGCAGGAATGGCGCGCTTTGGATTTCAGGGGTGCGGTCGAGGTCGGGGTGGAGTGGAACCAGGAAGGGGTCGCGAAAAATTAATTTGTTATAATTGTGGAGGGCCAGGGCACTATGCTCGCGATTATACAAACCCGACGAGGACATCATGTTTGTACTATACTAAGTTTGATCATGAGGCAGAAGACTGCCCTACACTGATAGCGAGACTGCGCGAAAAAGGAGTACTTCAGCCCCCTCCAACTCAAAATTTGCATATGACGAGGTCTGAGCCGCGTGAAGAAGACCCGAATGTAAACATGATGCTCAAGAGTGGTATGACCACTGGCAATGATAAAGGTAAGTAGTCAGAAGAAAGTGTGTGGGTTTGCAAGGCTCCTACTAAGGAACCTGAATTTGATTTAGAACACGCGAATGAGACATTCATGGAAGCTAAGAAGAGCTTCACGGAGGCCTCCACTTCAGGTAGTTAGGATCAATTAGAACCATGAATGGATCTTTCAATGCTCACTACCTTTCTAGAGACATGCATGAAATTGCTACACGACAGCAAGGCAGTAAAAGGGCTACAGGAACTTATCACTACATGCACGGGGTCAGGAGAACCGCATGTGGTCGGGAAACTCGGAAAGCATGCATTGCGCACAGGAAGGGAAATGAGGTTGACTGCGCAAATCGGCAAATATGAAATGGATCAGGTAATCCTGGATCTAGGATCGGACGCGAATGTACTACCAAAACAAACATGGGAACGCATGGGCATACCCATGCTACAGTGGTCTCCTATTCAGTTACGAATGGCGAACCAACAGAAGATCTTGCCCATGGGAAGATTGCACGGGTAACAGTAGATATTGAAGGTGCGAGCGCGTAGGTGGATTTTGAAGTGATAGAGATTGTCGATGACAGTAATCCCCATCTAGCACTACTAGGAATAGACTAGGCCACTGATATGAACAAAGTCATAAATCTGAAGAAGCGCAAAATGATCTTTGAGAAAAAGTCACTGCGCGTAGTAGTACCGCTAGATCCAGCCGAAGGAACACGCTACACTGAACTGGTGCACGATGATGATAGTGATGACGATCTCGATTTTATTTACAAGATAACTGCGTGAAAAGAGGATTGGGTGAACCCGACTGTAGATGGAAGGATTTAGTGGAGCGCGAAATCTCCTGCACTTCGGATTCAGACAAAGATATTGAACGATGGCAGAATCGGTTGCACGAAGTAACAACGGTTAATTGCAACATGATGATTAGATCACTATGTTGCGTGACAACATAAGCAAGGGATCTATAGACATATGATCAGTTAACAGCGGTGGATGAATTCCTGAGCAAATTTGAAAGCGCAGTACCAAAACAGCAACAATTCGATGCGCTAAAGTGGGCACTGCGCGCAACGCCCGTACGATGGTGGGGTGTGCATCAAGGAAGTTTTGAGGACTGGTAGATGCATAAGGATGATGTGCCTATGTTTTGGAAAACCCCAGCTTCGAACGAGAGCCAGTCAGCAAGGGCGGAACAACTTGCGAGTCCACCTTTCCCGATGGGTACGAACATATGCTATACAGCCCGCACAAGCGCACACCACCCCCAAAATAGAGAATCGAAACAAATCGCAGCAGCAAGAAAGGCGACGCGCACTACCAATTATCCACGGTGAAGCATTTGATAGGGTGTACGAAGTACTGAACAAGGTTCACCAGACAAGACACAATGATTGGGACCTGCGCGTACCAGCGGTTCGATGGGCCTATAGGACCATGTGCAAAACCCTGACCGCAGAAACGATTCCAAAGGTGCGAAATAGAGTAGAGACCATAATTTCTTAAGAGAATGCAAAGAGGAATCCACACGTAATAGCTCCCGCAGTTGTGACAGTACGCGAAGACTAGGATGAAGAAATCACACAGCTATGTGAGGTCGAACACATAGAGATTCAGGAATCCATTCGGCGAGGGAACCTTAGACTTCACAAACTCAAAAAGACCGGGTACGACTAAGGAAGAAAAGCATTTTGATGGATGCCGAGATTAAAAGGTTGGAAAACGAGACCAAGCAAGCATGTCTCGTTGATCGACCAAGGATAACAAGACAAGGTGCGGATAATCATACCACTGGACTAGAAGATTGTCGGCAAGAGTTTATGACTCCGCTGACATGGCAATGACCGCACCTCGCCAAACGTAGTAACTAGGGGAGTGCACTACATACAGTAGAATGTGCGGTGCCGGCTATCACGAAGGCAATTAAAAAGTTTATGTGGACTATACTGGAAGGCGAGTTGAAGTCTCACACAGGTGGTGCGACCACCTGACTAGCCGTAGGGAGCACAGTCTCAGCACCCCGAGGCAGTTGAAAGAGAGTGCGGAACTATAAAAAAAAGTCTGTTTGGGAGCTGCGTGATGAGGAAGGTGAGCGCAGAATCAACATGTCACAAGGGTCGCGACCGCGCACGGGGGGCTGTGCTACCGCGCGGGTAGGCTGGGAAGTGACCGTTGGTGTCACTATTCATGATGAGATGTCCAATTTAAGGCAAAAGGGAGCAGGCGGCGAGCATTTAAGACACGAATTAAGGGCAAGATTTGGGGCAATCTGCCGCCAAAAAAGCATTGATGGCCCAGAATTGGGGGGAACAGTCAAATTTGAATTCAAAAGGAGCTATAAAACTCCAAGGGATAGCCACGAGACAACACTTGTTCACTTGAGATTTGAGCAATTGATTAAAGCACAAAGTGTTGAGTGACAAGCGACATTTGAGCCCCAAAGTTCGTGAATGACCACAAATAGTTCAAACAGGATGACGGCCACCAAGAGAGGTTTGGGCTCCGCAGAAGGAACCACCGACAAGGTCGCGCAGAACCCCACAGTACATGATGTTCCTAGAGATACTGGGGTCACGCCGGAAATCCCCAAATCGCCTCAGACGCCGAGGCCCAAGAAAGATAAGTAGGCAACAGGACCAGTTCGCATGTCCCTGAGGAATCCGCAATTCGGTAAACTCTCAATGGAAGAAAAGGGCAAGGTTGTCACCATTGAGACAGATGATGAGGAGGAGGACCTACAGGCTCTCGTCGATGAGATAAAGGAAGCAGAAGACATGGAAGAGGACATCCAGCTGATGCACTCTGCAGCGAAATTGCTCGAGTATGTCCCTCCACGGAAGGGGAAAACTAAGGTACCAAAGGATCTGGATGCCACTAAGAGCGCACTCCAAACCCCGCTCCTCCCCGATGGAATTTTGTTTGAGGGCTCGCACTTGGGCCGCGTGCCCACAATGAAGTTTGAAGATTGGGATCTCGCGGACAGTGAGAAGTTCCCACACTTAGAGATGGAGAGCCTCATGAAGCAGAGCACGGAGGGGCCGCGAAAAATGGTTGCACGGTGTGGAGAAGGCGGATTTCTCCATCTACTGTGGATTCCACACTTTCACTGTGCACCCATCTCTAATTTCGTCATCAGGCAGCTGCTTTGCCTAGTGCACGATGGGTACTTATGGCTAGAGGAGCCTATTCCCATCACGGCGGATCTCATCCATAGAATTTCCCGGCTCCCCTGTAAGGGAAAGGACCCCGTGGTGATAGCAAGAAAAAGCGAAGATTTGGCTCTCACAGAGGCCATGAAGAAGAAATATAAACTTGAGAAGAAAAAGAGGGGTCACGCAATCAGCAGCATCAAAGATAAAGGGTGTGCGTAGCCACCCAACCCCTGGCTGAGAAGGTAATGAGAAAATATTGCGGCGATGAGGTACCAGCGCCGGTAGTTGTGTTGGTCGAATAATGCGTAGAGGGGGTCCAATTCAACTGGGCTGAGTTCCTCTGCAAGGAATTCTTGACCAACTACAAGGAAGCCTAGGAGCAGGGTAAGACCTTCCACTACGCGTGGTTGCTCTTGTCCATTTTGCTGGTAATAGGAGAACTGCCAGAGGACAGTCAGTTCCCTAGCATTGAACAGGACTTACCAGAGGCCGCAAAGTACGCATCGCTCTGGGCTACCAAGGACACGAAGCGGATTCACAAGACAAAGATCTTTTGGGTGCTCATGGAGGCGAGCATCCAAATGTGGATCAATAGCTGGCCGTGCCTATCCCCTACAATGCACAACAATCTACGGAGCTTTGCAAACTTCAAGGCAAACATGCATAATATTTACATCAAGGCACGTAAGGATCCGACGTAGCAATGGACCAAGCTCCCCTTCATCGCCATTGATGATGCAATCTTTTCAGTGTTAGAATCATGGCCTCCAGAGTGGCGTGCCCCAAATCTGGCAAAGCTAGATAGGACAGCAACACAGAAACAAAAGGATGAGGCCAAGTTGCACGTCATGAAGTTGGCCGAGAAGAGGCGCAATGAAAAAGCAGCCGCGGAGGTAAGGGTTGTCCGCGAGGCAGCAAAGGCAGCCGTGGAGCAGGCAAAGGCCGCCGAAGTAGCAACAGCAGCACAAACAACATGGGTCACCACAACGCAGGACGAGGAGGGCCAGGAATTGTCTACAAGACAGGAAGCAAAGGACACAAACCTCGAAGAAGAAGGTGTGGACCCGGGCACAACTTCCACCCAACTGAAAAGGTCGCACATCACAGAGAGATCGGTTCCACGGAAAAAGGTCAAGGCCTCCAAATTAGCCATCGACCCAATCACGTTAACAAAAGGTGACCTCTACGACATCGACAACACGATTCGCGAGGTCACCAAGGAAGCACTCCAGGAAGCCATGTCGAAATAGTAGATTTGTGTTGGGGGCCCTAAGGGCGCAGCTATAGGAACTATAGGTGCGACCCCCACTGGAAGGAACCGTAGCCACCTATGACGTAGTAGGCACATCAGCAGTGGAGTAGCTGCTACGCGCAAATATGGCCAACACCATACTACTACCGAAAGGAGCGCTAACAATAGAGAATGAGGACGACAAAGCCGTGGTGGGCAGGAGCAAGGGACTTGGCCTCAATTTCGCTGCCCTTCCATGAGAGACACTGTACCAACTGCAGGATGGCATAACAACAGAGCTTCGCGCCAGGGAGGGCCGCGCAATTCAGGTGATGAGTGAGCAAAAGATCAACATCAAACAGCTCAGCCTGCAGCGTGACGAACTGGTGTCATAGAACCAGCAGATCGTGCAGACAATTGATGAAGCATGCCAGTGAGTCCCAGAGTTGTCCATCGCCACAGACCTACCAACAGAGATGCAGATCCACTCACTCACAAGTGGAGTCCTAAATGCGCACGAGGAAACAACGCGTGTGCAGCAGGAGCTGAATCTCTAGATTGTCGAGCTGCGGCTAAAGGCGCAACCTTCCACTCCTCCAGAAGTTAGAGAGCAATGTGTTAGCGCTATTCAAAAGGGATTGGAAGAAATTGGACGGGTAGTGTAGGACTGTACTGGTATGATGGACCAAGCCTTTGGCATCCTCACATCCTTGGAGGAGGACCCCAACATACCGCGCCTAGAAACAGAGGCGCGCGAGCTTCATGAGCAATGCGATAATGTAAGGGGAACTGCACAGACAGTCGTCCTCACTCAATGGTTGGCAAAGATGCAGCAAGCAAGGGCTTTGAAAGAGCAGGTGAATGCCGCAAGACAAAAAGTGGATTGATGAGGACTTCACCATTACGGCAGATATTGAGGGCAAGCTCGCACAGATGTAGGGACTCTACGCGCTAAGGTAGGCAGTTGATCCTCACAAAGAAACATCGGAAGAGCGCATGTAGTAGGTCCGGGAAACCACAGAACAGTGCGCTGCGGACCTCTGAGCAGTACATGACCAGTTGGAGGGACTCTGCGCCAAGATCGTCACACCAACAGAGTGACTAGGGACAAGTCACGATGATTATGTTGGGGGCCAGTTGGGCATGGAATCCCCCCATAGTATGTTTTGGGGCTCAAAGCCCAAGTTTTGGTCAAATATAATATAAGACTCCGTGAATTACGGGCACAGAGCGTGAAGTATAGGATGAGTCATAAGGTTGTCTGCCCTAAGTATTATAAAGTAATGTAAGGTCATGTCAGCCTACCCATGGTCCGCGGACCATGGGACTATATAAATAGAGTGAGGCTCTAAGTTGTAAAGAGAGCGAAAGGAAGGGAAAGATGAATACGCATGGTTCGAGCATAGAGTAAGAGTCTAAGTGTATTGGGTCGTAGTAATAAGAAGAGGCTCTGCAGCTGAGTGCGCAGAGGCCTAGTAGAGTCCACAGCTGAGTGTGCAGACCCTTGCAGTTGAGTGCGCAGGGCGGTGTTGAGTCTATAATCTTGATTGAAGAATAATAAAGAGAAGCATATTCCAATTTCTGTGTATCTGCTTGTGCATTGCCTTCTTTACATTTATATTGTTTTGTTTATCGCGCGCACTAATATGATTGTTGGATATGTTGTTAATAATCACTAGTCTTACACAAATAAGTTGAGTAATCGGGTAATAACAGATTAAATAGCAAGGAACTGGGGTATAATACAGGTCGCGCACCAAGTAGGGTTGCACGGAAGCAGCATCACATGTTGCGAGGGACTAACAGGTGCACTTAGCAACTTGCGCGTAGGGTCAAACCACGAACCTCCAGAAGCTCATCAGACATCCCCAGGGTGTGGAAACCTGGTTCTAGCACCCTCCCATACTACTTCGGGTGAGACCTCAGTCTGTGCTTCGCGGACTGTTGCCGAAAGGGTCAGTAGTACCAGGATTTGCTTGGCTAAATCACCTCTGAACCTGGGTCAGGCCCATACAAGCCAACAATTTTTTCTGTGCTTGGCAACGACGGATTAAGCTTTCTGCGATGGGATCTTACAATGTACTCCACTCCGTCTTTGAACAGATGATACTTGTTCTCAAATCGATGGAAAATGGCTTTCCTATCATATAAATAAGGGCTTCCCAACATAATTCCATAAATGTCCAGTGGCACAATGTCTAATTCGACTTCATCAACAAAATGGGCAGTGATTGCAAACCTAAAAACGCATTTCCATGTTACCTGAAAATTGGCATCCTTGGTTATCCATCCCAACGGATACAGTTTATGAAGAGTCATGGTTTCCAGATTCAATTTCTTGACCAAGTCTGTAGAAATTAAGTTTGTCTAGGATCCACTGTCAAATAACATATCAATTTTGGTGTGTTTGGAAATAACTCGGATATGGAGCAGCTCTATTTTGTTTTCCTCATTTGAAATTTTCTTTGAGTTATTTGTCATTGGTGCTTGCCACAGCTTCCTCTTTGCTTGTTTTTGCCATGGCTTTTCCCTTAGTGACTGTGGCTGAAATTTTTTATTCATCACCTCAATCAGAACCCATGTCTTGTTGTACAGCAACGTTATTCCTCTATTTCCCTTTATTGTTGGATTTCTTCGATCTTAATTCAGGATGAAGCTTCCAGCAATGCACTTCATCATGACCCTCCTTGGAACAATTCCTGCACATGGTTTTCTCCCCTTCTTTCTTAACAAAAGCATTTTTCTTCTGCTTTCCTTTTAATTTCTTCCCTTTTTCACCACTCTCGAATGGCTTCTTCTTCTACATTTTTCCCTCTTGCTTCGAGGTGTGTAGCCTGAACACAGACCTCATCAAGATTCATGGGATTAAACATAAGAATGGTATGTCGAGGATAGTTATGAAAACCTCTTATATATTTCATAAAATTATCTTGTGACTGCAAGTCTACTCCTAGCATAAGAGATCTTCTCCTAAACTCTTGAGTATACTCTTACACATTTTGACCTTTTAAGTATCTGAAATTTTGCCAATTCATGATAGTTTTTTGCATATGGGCTAAAGGGTAGAATTGGCTTTTTATAGTAGCAATGAAATCATACCAAGTAATAGATATCTTACCATGTTTTTTGATAGCATTTTGAGTCCTTGCTTCCCACCAAACGAGTGTTGCACCCTCCATTCTCAATGAAGCCAACTAGGTTTTGATATCGTCCTCTTGAAGATTCTGAATTCTACAATACACCTCCAACTGACGAATCCAGTTATCAAGCTTCTCTGCATTCACTTCACCATTGTACATAGGCAACTCAAATTTAATATCAAGCTTTATAAAAGTTGATTTACCAGTTCCTTTTGTAGAATGATGATGAGTATGAGTATGGATTTTCGTAGTGGAAGAGGGTGAAGATGCTTGTGAAGTAGAAAATGAAGAAGATGGTGGAGAGGGTGGAGGATTGTCTCCATTCCCATTACCTCCTTTTCCATTCCCTCCTCCTGAAGAACCTTCTCCTTTGGGAGGTTTGGAACTTTCTCCTTGCGATTTGTTATTCCTCTCTTCATAGAGAACCTTCCCCATCTCTATCATATCAAAGAAAGCCTTTCTGAAGGTCTTCTCATCATCAGTCATGTTTGTAGGTTCTCCTTCATGAGACATGGTCTCTGAAAACTCAACTGCAACTTCTGCAACTTGAGGATGTACTGGTGTAGAAGACTTTGTCAACCTTGCTCTTCTTCCACTTGACCCAACTTTAGGGCTTCCAACCAGCTTCCCTTCTCCTCTTTTAAGTTTTAACCTTGTAAAAATGACATAAACATGCAAACAATTAAATCCTTCTTTCACAAAGCAAATCTAGAAAGCAAAAGCCAGTGCTATGATACCAACTTGATCTGAAATGGAGCAGATTAGTAACGTTGTGCTAATTCCCCATTCAGAATAAAACCTAATATACTTACCATTTGCCTATCAAGTGCTTAAGGATTCAATACTTTTGCTTAATTAACCGATTCCCATGAGAGTTTCTTATGTAAATGTTATAAAAAATTTAACATAAAACATATGTTGAACAACAACAATATAATAGCAAAGAACATCAAAATACAACACACAACAAACACATGATAAATCTTGTGTTGAGAATGCAACAAGATGATGGAGCTTAGTGGAAAGAAGTCGCCTTCACTAAGTCGGCCCGCAGGCTATTTTTGGCACAAAGTCTATTTTTAGACATATGGATCGTGGTCTATGAGTTGCAGGATGCTATTTGTGGATGATTGGTCATGTTGGTAAAAATAGATAGACTTTTATTTTTAGACATATAGGCGGTTTCTATTTTTAGACTGCCAGGCTAAAAATAGAACAGTCGAATATTATTGTCTCATAATAATATTTGGACTATAAACATTATCTTATCCTCTTGGAGCACTTCAGTTTGAGCTACATATGTGGCACATGCAGCTGTCAAAAGGAAATACGCTTTTCTTGTGGGTCAATTGAGCTATTGCATGCAAGACTTCAGTTAGAACTCATGTGGTTGAGTTTCGGTGGAGTTGATTGTGGAGTTGATGGAGTTGTGTTCAGTTTGACTTGGTTGAACTAGTTGTATTTAGCCTAACTGCAAATACACTAGTGATGAGTGATGTGAATTAATTGTTAAACTAATTCACTAATTATTAGCTCATAAAGCAACTAAAGAATACATCAGTTAACTCAGTGCATGTACAGTTCAGTGGAGACAGGTGTTAGAGGTTGAGATTGCTATCAGTTGTGACTATAGTTGTGCATGAGATCTTGCACAATCAGTGGGATTGAGTAATTCCAATGAGGATTGCATGGTTCAGCCAAGGAATACGAGTTTGATTCAGCCATTCATCATTATTCTCTTGCAGGATTGCGCAGTGGAGGCATGCAAACAGTGGAGGAGATTTGAGGCATCAGATCTGAGCTAGTTTGTGTGTAACAGGTGGAGATAGTACTGAGTACTTGTGAGGAGTATTGTACTATGTATTGTTACATGTTCTCAATCATTATAATATACAGATAGTGTGGGGTTTTCAGCTGTATGCTTTCCCCGGGTTACATATTGTGTTAATGTGTGCATGCGATTGATGTTTCATTGTTTTTAATGCTGCTAAATTGATGATCAACGTAGAGGAGATTATGTATTGTGCATGTATTCCGCAATAGTGTATAATCGGGATAATCTCTGTGAATAAGTGTCATATTATTCAAAATTTCTACAGCTTGGGCCTCTCTATTATGCTCAAATTACAACAAAAGTGTGTTTACAATGCTCAAATGTCTCTTAACCCTGTCTCGATGGGTTCAGAATACTTAAAAATGGCTATCTAGCCTCTTTTTGCATCCCATTTGGATAAGAACTGAAGAAGTTATGCCTTCTCCTAGTTCTCCCACTATTTGTTCCACAAATTGCTCCAAAACCAGTAGAAACCCTCATTTTCACTCCAAAATCCGCTAACTGAGCGAATATTTTGCAGCATCGCGGGCCATAAACTGTCGACTGTATCGCAAATCGCAATCGATGAAGTTCAGCAGGTTGAAGGTCTTATTAACACGACAGAACACTGTGATTGCAATATCGGCGAACCCGACGGGAGTTTTCACCAGAATTTATAAACACCTCGCGTCTGGGTACTTTATCGCATTTCACAGTTCGGTGGAGAACCAGTGGCAATCTTAAGCAGACTTGTTCTTCCTACAACATGCGATTTTCAATCTGCGAGTTATCGCATCGCAACCTGGTAACTGTCAGGGACCAATTCTGACCTGTTCTCCCCTCGCCAATCTGCGATTGCGATTGCGATTTACGATGGCCTTATCACATCACAACCTTGAACCTATTGGGGCCGATTTGTAACGTATTTTTGCCTGTGACTTTTGATTTACGATATGCGAGGGCCAATCACGGGCTTCCACTTGGCACCTCCTCATTCGCTGAAGAACTTGCCACGTCATTCAATTCTACCATGTAGACAAGTCAAACTTGAATTTTGACTTGCTCTAACTTCTTCTTACAAACTCGGATTTGAGTGTCGTTCACACCGTTGGATTCAGAATGATAAGATCTTTGATCTGAAGCTAAACTTATAAGGATCCTGACAATTTGATTTTTGAGCATAATTTTGAGCACCTGATCATTACCATACTTCCATACCAAGAAAGTAATGCATGAGCCCCAGGTCCTTCATATCGAATTCTCTTGCATGATCCTCTTTGAAATATTTTATCGACTTCTCACCACCTATTAGAATCAAATCATCAACATATAATACCATAATCAACAATTTACCTTCAACCACAATATGGTAAAGGTTCACATTTGCTTCACTTTTGGTGAAGCCCAACCTGATGAAATAGATGTCAATCCTAGTGTACCAAGCATGTGGTGCTTGTTTTAGTCCATACAATGCTCGCTTGAGTCTGCACACATGTGACTCTCTATGGAAGCTATTAAATCCTTCTGGTTGCTCAGTATACACGTCTTCCTCAATCATACCATTGAGGAATGATGTCTTCACATCCATATGATGTATCTTCCATCCCATCTATGCTGACAGTGCTAGAATATATCTTATTGAAGCATACCTTGCTATTTGAGCAAAGGTATCATCGTAATTAATTCCCTCCACATAAGAGAATCCTCTGGCCACAAACCTGGCCTTGTGTTTCTCCACACTCCCATATGCTGCTTGCTTTACCTTGTAAATCCATCTGGAATTCACCACTAACTTTTCTGCTGGTCTTGGGACCACTTTCCAAACACTGTTTATGATAATGGAGTCATACTCCTCAACCATGGCATCAACCCATATTGGTTGTTGCATTTCTTCCTCGAATGAGGATGGTTCAACCTCTACACTCTCGCTCATCAGAGCCATGTAGCAAGTGTACCGATCTAGTGACTCCTTTGCCTGCATTGTGATGTGGGTGCTCCCACATTCTCTCTAACATCATGCATCAATATGTCAGCCTCTTTGGTGTGCTTCCTTCCATCTCTGGAAGTCTCTGCATGAGTGGGTTCTTCCACTCTCTGCGCCTTTGCATGTGGTTACTCCACATCATCCTGAGATTCCTCCGTTGGAGCTAAAAGCTCCTCATCTACGTGTAACTGAAGCTCCCTCTCAATGGAAAATCTCATGGCCTTCTCTTAATTAAATTCACATCTCTATGAACCACTGTCATCCTATTGCATGGCAGGTACACCCGATAGTTCTGAGGTGTATCAGTGTACCCCAAAAATATTCCCAACTCAGTTGTTGGCTCGAGCATTTTCCGTGCATCCTTGGTAACATGATAGTAGACTAACGAACCAAAGATCCTAAAGTGTGCCACATCTAGTTTCTTACCTAAAAAATCTTCTTCTAATGTACTCATCCTGAGAATTCGATGAGGACTTTTGTTCTGCAAATAACAACTATGTTGCATGCTTCAGCCCACAATTGCAACGATAGGCCCTTATCATGTAACATCGCTCATGCATCTCCCACAATACTTATGGTATTCCTTTCAACCACCCCATTTTTTTGTGGGTTATGAGGTTCTATTAACTCTCGTCGAATGCCTTCTGATGCATACAAGTTCTTGAATTCATTTGACACATATTCTCCACTGTTATCGCTTCTAAGAGCTTTAACTTTCCTGCCAGTATCTTTCTTAACAAGTGCTTTAAATTCAAAAAAATTAGCAAACGTATGATCTTTCTTCTGCATGAAGAAAATCCAGCATTTACAAGAAAAATCATCAACAAATATTACATAATACCTGTGCTTAGCAGTGGAGGCTGTCAAGAATGGTCCACACACATCTGTGTGAACTCTATCAAGGATTTTTTGCGTTCGATTGTCTTTTTGGTGTACTTCCCCAATGTACACCCTTTACACATGTCTCTCTTCTCTTATGTACCCTTGGGAAGTCTTGTCAAAATTTTATGCATGATCTTCAAAGCTCCGTGGTGCAAGTGACTCAATCTTCTATCCGACAACTCACCGATGTATCAGCTCTCAGCTCCGCGCCTTCTCCACTTTTGTGCTCAAAGTAGCATAGTCTTATACATCCAATTTCTAGAGGTTCTTCACCCAAACCTTGATCCACTTCACCTATCTTCAAGCCATGTGACGAAGGAAAGCCTTTTGATTGCTAAATATCACTTTGCAGCCATGGTCCTCCAACATGGCAATTGAAACCAAATTCTTCTTCAAACCTGGAACATACATGACATCTTTTAATGTGAGAGGAGAACCAGATTCCATCTGAAAGGTAAGAGTACCAATCTCGGTCGCACTATACCTCCCATCATCTCCCATCTCGATGTGCATCTGGAGGTCCTTCTCCTCCAAGTCACTGAAGAACTCTTTGTTGCTAGTCATATAGAATGGGGCTCCACTATCCAGGTACCACACACTACCCATCATCGATGTCGCCATGCAAGTGATGAGGGTGAAATCCAGCTCGAATTATGAAGCAAGAGATTCACCTGTCGCTCCCCCCGAGGGCTTCTTATCGAACTTCTTGTGCGAACACTTTGTGGCATAGTGTTTGAACTCATGACAGTGAAAACATTTAATCTCTGACAAGTCCTTCTTCTTGTCGCCCTTACTGGAATATGCTTTTGAATGGGATGACTTCCCCTTGCCTTTCTTCACCTTTCCAGCTAAGGCATGGTTCTCCTCATCATCACGCTTGCATGAGGATCCATCTCTTGTGTTCCACCAAATCTCTTATTGTACCAAATCAAACCACAACCGCTCCCACTCTGGTAGCTTCTCCCTCCCATTAACTGAGTCTTGGTAGTTGTGCCAGCTCTACGGAAGCCCTAGAAGTGCTAGGCTCACCATATCATCTTTAGCAACTATAAAATCGACACTTCCAAGATCATCCTAACATTAGGTGAACTTGGTCAAGTACTTCAGTATAGAGTTGCCCTTCTCCATCTTGATCCTTTTGAGCTTGTTCTTTAGTGCAATATTCTTGTGGTCACTATTCTTTTGAAACATGTATGTCAAGGCCTTCCACATTTCAAATGGATTCTCCATACCATGGAGGTTCGAGACAATATGATCTCTAACTCCTTATAGGATAATCCTTCTCGCCTTTGCCACACACTTTCTCCACTATGCCAAATCCCGAGAATCAACTGGCTTAGGAATATCTTTGTTTATGAATTCCTTAAGCTCATTGTCTTCCAACATTGCCTCTATCTTGTCCTTCCAAGCAATATAGTTCGAACTACCCTCAAGGGCATATTCGAGTCTCATTTCGTAGAATGACATCCTGTTGGCTCTGAAGTATGATACTGCAAATTTGATTTCTCCTACAAAAGACAAACTCGTATTCTCCTCTTCTATAATGATTTCAGCTATGATAGAATGTAGAAATTCCTTGTAGATTCAAACTGAAAATTGTAATATACTAATACAATTGACTTGAATCTACTTTATTCATAAGCGGAAATAATAAACGATCAATGAAATCACATAGCATATAAGAGAAAGAATTCAATCACACATAACACAATGATTTTCTGGGGAAAGCCACAACTAAAAACCCCTGTTATCTTTATATTGCATTAGTCAAAAAATTTGGATGAATACAATATGCTTTGCTTGACCTTGAGCTCAACCTTCATAAGTATTTTCTATCCTCTACCTGATTGACTGCCTTTTGCCAATACTTAGCCAAATTTCCAAGCCTCCAAGCTCCTAATTCCTTGTGTTTTTCCCTTAGGAATTAGCCCATATTTGATTATGAAATCTCATAATTTTGAATTGTGCAATCCTCCTAGGCCTTCCTCTGATTGCATGCACCACCTCTACAACTCAAATGATTATACAACTGACAGTACATTGTCCCTGAAATCCAATCTCAACTAGGTCTTTATATGATCTGACATGCATGAGTTAATTATGAGTGAATCTTCAGTTTACTGATCACTGTAGGTTACACCCCACTACTGCAGGTTAAACCCCACTACCACAAGTTACACCCCACTATAGTAAGTTACACCCCACTATAGTAAACTACACCCCACTGTTGTTGGTTACACTGGGCCATTGTTGTTGGTTACACCTCACTATTGAATCTCCCACTAATTCCTCCATCAGTTGGAACTAATTTAACTGACTTCAATTAGAATGAATTAAAATGATTACAACTCAAAATAAACTCAACTAGTGCTCCTAATTGTAAAATACACTCTACATGACTCTAGTTAGACCCTCAACTCGAATTAACTGAGCTAACTAAGTCAAATAAACTTAGTTAACTATTACAAGTTATCATGAGATGTGGAATTACAATTTATTCCCAATTTAATTCAAGGACAAATTAAATTAGGATTTTTTTGTTGCATTTTCAACATAAATGGAAAGGCTAGGCAAACCACTATCAATCCAAGGAATCCTCCATGCCAATGACAAATCATAACCAAGAAACCACATGCATGCCAAAAGTAGCAAGAAAATCATATATGAAACTCTATACTTGCAAAGTAATCCATTTGTAGCCACTAATCCACTTGTTCCCTTGCACTTTCCTGCTTTCCTTTTCCTTCCTTCTTCAATCCAAGTGAATACTAGAGAGCTCCAAGAGTCCTCTAAGTGTGCAAGAGTATGAGAGAGAGAGAATGAGAGTGTGATCAACCAGAGAACTATCAAAGCCATGAACTAATCCTCAAAAGCCTTTTTATCATGGAGGCCTCTATTTTTTTCATTTTCCTCTTTTTTTCCTTCAATTTCATCCTCACATGCAACCTGCGACCTTTCACCTTCCTTTCCTCCGATTTTCCATTATTTTCATAAATAAAATGTCAATTAATGCCTCTTTGCCTTTTCCAATGCATTTTCTAATTTCCTTAGCCATAATAAACTGAAATGAACACCCACTAGGATGTTTTTGCCCACCATTCAGCTTGGAAGATGTGTCCCATGACCTTGGTCTTATATATATATATATATATATATATATATATATATATATATATATATATATAGATATAGATATAGATATAGATATATATATATATATATATATATACATGGAATTTCAACTAGGGGATGTTATAAAACTCTCCCCCTTGGGGGAATACCATCCTAGGAGTTTTATGACACCTATAAATGGCAAGACCGCTGAAAACCAAAACATACTGCCTATGGAGCTTTATAACACAGCTCGTTGCAATATTTACAATGACCATTGCTGAAACATGACAAACATATAGTTAACTGGAGCTTTATAACACAACTCATTACGATATTTACAATGATAACTACATATATACTCATGCACATTTGCTTCAACCAAAAAAAATCATATTGTCTATGGACATTTATAAATCCATCTCAATATAGTATTTACAATAATATACACATTTGCACATTTGCTCAACCAAAAAATAAAATGATACAATACCTACATCAACAACAAGGGAACCCAGAGGCTCACACCTCCACCCTCAAAAGTAGTACCAGGATTCACCTCCTTCCCAGGGAGTCCATAATCCACTGCCAAAATCAAAGTCCACATCCAATGTCTAGCAATACAATCCTTACGCTACTTGTTCCCTCATTGAATAGTTATCGGCTCATTGTTCTAGGGCACACTCCCAATGTGCTTCTGGTTCCATCTAACAATGTTAATGACCAAAACAAATTCATTCCCTGGCCTTCCCTTCTCTGTTATACAGTCCCTTGGGTAATCCTGTCATGTCAAGACCGTGAAAACAGGTGTAAAAACAGTGAAGGAAATTTTATGTTGAGGGTACCTACCTGTGCCCTTGTGGTTGATGATGACTCCAACACCCTGTTTCGATTACCAAAAGACCAAATCCACCTAGCCAAACTGAGCATAACCTGGCTGCTCAATCCAGTAAGCTTCTTAGTAGAAGCCAACTGTTCCCCCATGCTCAGAACCTTAGAACAACTCAAGCTCTTCCTATGGATGATTTCCGTACATGATGTTCCTCCTCCTTTTGATTTTCTTCCCTCCGTTCCCCTTCTAAATCCCTGATCCATGGTTTTTATCCTGTTGTTTGGCGGTGGCCGCTTTTCCATCTGCAACCCACCGCTCAGTTTGCTGGTGACACGCTCCTCTGTTACGTATTATCTCCCTTATCTCTTTTAAAGGTCACGTATATATGTCACATTATGTTTCATTAAAGTATTCATTTAATATAGACATAATGACTTTATACTTAGTGCGCCTTTTAATTTCTTATATATATTTTTAAAATTATTTTGTTAATTTATTAATATGATTTATTTATATTATTAATTTATTAATATGATTTATTTATATTATTAATTTATTAATATATTTTTTATTAATAATCTGGAATATATAATTTATATAGTTCTCTTTTAATATTTACCCATACATTAAGCAATGTGGGTGTTGATGGATGAGTAGAACCTCTATCCGAAGAAGTGTCATGGTATTTAGTACTTATAGTTAATTTAGTATATATAAATACTAGTGCGGTGTATGCGACACATGCATATGTAGCTATCATATGCATGCGTTGTATGCCTGCTATTATTCTTGCGTTCTCTATATTTATAGATAGGTCGTTACATACACTCCCTCTTCAAAACAACTTCGTCCCGAAGTTAGAGTTCTTCTTCTTTCTTCTTCTTCTTTTTTTTATGATTACTTATGATAGCAATTAGTATATTCTTCTTAGGATTGTAAATCGAGGTTAAATTCTTATTTAATGTAAGGATACTATAAAATTGGTGTTTTGAATACTTCTAGGTTTATAATTTTAATCGTTATGCCTTGCCCTAACCAGGTTCCCAAGCTATTCAAAATCATCCTATCCTTCCTAATCTCTTACGCTCCCATCCTATTCGTCCTCTATTAGAGTATGCCATGGCATCAGTTTTACTGACCTAACCATTCATAAACTCTAAGGATGACAACGTTGGTTATACCGACCTAATTCCCAGTAGGCATCCGGCAATCATCATCACACATCTAGGGGAGCGTGATTCGCACAATCCTCCCATTATCCCAGGGTTCGGAGGATAAACAGTGGGCAACACCTCCACCCCTCCCAATAGAATTAGGGTTAATAACCTATCATAGAATCTGTTCGAGCCTTAATTATTCTGAGGTTCTGTCATCACGTGGTCATTTTGGTAACGGATATTATCTGCAATCATACACTTGTCCATGCATTTATAAAATGTGCATTAACATATTCAAAATATCTTATGTATAATTCACATATGTCAACTACAATATAACATATTTTGCCATATTCTATTCATATCATTGACTTTCATTTAAAATGTAATTTTTTTTTTTATCCCATCAATCATATTGGCATGCATAAATAAAACAGAATTATAATATCTTAATTGCCATCAGAAGTAAAATCATTTAAATGTCTTAAACTTTACTTTGACAACTATAATTTAGTAAGATCAATAACATATTTCATTTTGGTATCCATGTACCAGCAGAATTTAAACATATATTATGTCATAAAAAATCACGTTTATAAATGATCATTCAAAATGGTTATGAGTCTCTGATCTGCAGTAAAGTAAACATATACTAAACATAGTTTAAAGTTCTTCAAAATTGACACAGATTAGGGTATCTTTGACATATGTCCTCTGTATCTTCCCAAGTAGCTGATCCAGGACTATACTTGTCCCATTGGACCTTAACTTGGTCTACCAGACAATTCCTGAGCTATTGAACCCTACGTTCCAGTATACTTAATGGTTCGACCGACATAATTCCCTCGTCCGATACTTGCAGTTCCTTCCATTGAAGATTATGAAATTGATCAGCTATATAATGTCTTAATATAGATACATGAAATACATTATGAATTTTATGCAAGTGAGGTGGCAGGGCAAGACGATAGGCGACAAGTCCAACTCTTTCCATGATTTTAAATGGTCCAATAAATCGGGGTGAAAACTTTGTCCCTTTTCTGAATCGAATAGTACTTTTATTCGGTTTAATGTGGATGAAAACCTGATCCCCTACTTCATACTTCCTATCAGTTCTGTTAGCATCAACATAACTCTTTTGTCTATCCTGTGCTTCCTTTAATTGTTGTCTAATTTGTCTTACCTGCTCTTCCATTTCTTGGATTAATTCTGGTCCTATTATCACTCGATCTTCTAACCTGTCCCAACTTAATGGTGTTCTGCAAGGTCTGCCATATAAAGCTTCAAATGGAGGCATTCCAATTGAACTGTGATAACTGTTATTGTATGCGAATTCGACTAAGGGTAAGTACTTTTCCCAGTGTGATTGTTGATCCATAACATACATTCTCAACTTGTCTTCAAGTGCTTGATTTACCCTTTCTGTTTTCCCATCAGTCTCAGGATGGTAAGCAGTGTTTAAATTTAGTTGAGTTCCTAAGGCTAACTGCATGCAAGTCCAGAATCTTGAATCTCTATTGGATATAATCTTCTTAGGTACTCCATGAAATCTGATAATTTCATTTATGAATACTCGCACTATGTCAGCAACTTCGTAAATATCTCTTACGGGAATGAAATGGGCGCTTTTTGTTAATTTATCCACTACTACTAGAATTGCATTGTGTCTTTGAGAAGTAAGAGGTGGCCCAGTGATAAAATCCATAGAAATTGTAGAAATTTTGAATAATTTAACACATATTCAATGGAGATTATCCTGATCATGTACTATTGTGGAATACATACACAATACATAAGCTCCTCTACGTTGATCATCAATTTAGCAGCATCAATAACAATAAAACATCAAGAGCATTCACACATTAACACAATATGTAACCCGGGGAAAGCATCTCGCTAAAAACCCCAACTATCTGTATATTAATGATTGAGACCATGTAACATTACAAAGTACAATGCTTATCACAAGCAATCCAGTACCAGCTCCACTTGTTACACACAATACAGCTAAGATCTGATCTCCAAATCTATTCCATTGCTTGCCTGCCTCCACTGCTCAATACCTACTCAAGAAAGAATGAGAATGGATTAACCAAACTCATATTTACCTCCAAAGAATCACTCACACAAGGAAAGATGTGAGCAGAGGCTATAATACTGGGCAAATACTTGGGCAAACTCATTGGCATACTCAATCCCTTGATTGTGCAAATCCTCATGCACAACTATAGTCACAACTGATAGCAATCTGATCCTCTAACACCTGTCCCTGCTGAATTGAACATGCACTGACATGCAACTGAGTTAACTGATGTATTCTATAGTTGCATTATGAGTTAATAATTAGTTTAACAACTCATCATTAGTCTATTTACAGTTAGACTAATTACAACTAGTTTAACCAAGTCAAACTGAACACAACTCCATCAACTCCACAATCAACTCCACCAAACTCAACTGATTGAGTTCTAACTGAAGTCATGCATGCAACAACTCAACTGAGTCATAAGAAAAGCATACTTCCTTCTGACAGTTGCATGGGCCACATCTGTAGCTCAAACTGAAGTGCTCCAAGAGAATAAGATCAAGTTTATAGTCCAAATATTATTATGAGACAATAATATTTGACTTTTCTATTTTGGACAGCTAGTCTAAAAATAGACTTTGATCACTCCTGCTGTGATCACTCCTGCTGTGATCACTCCTACTGTGGTCACTCCTGCTGTGATCATCCCCGCTGTGGTCACTCCTGCTGTGATCATCCCTGCTGGGATCCAAAAATATAACTTGCGCCATAATTTGCCTGCGGGCCCACTTAGTGAAGGCGACTCTTTTCACTAAGCTCCATCATCTTGTTGCAATCTCAACACTCCCTCTCGACAAGATATGTATTATCAGCAACCCCTATCCTGCCTCGGTGGTATTCGAATTTGCTCCTGGTGAGAGCCTTCGTCAGAATATCAGCATCCTGATCCTCCGTTGGAATGTATGAAAGCAACATGATCCTCCGCTGCACACAATCTCTGATATGATGGTACCTGATGTCAATATGCTTAGATCTATCATGAAATACAGGATTAGCCGAGAGTTTAATGCAACTCTGGTTATCACAGTAAATCACAGTAGGATCCAAATGAGAACCGAACAAACCAACCAGGATCTTCCTCATCCATATAGCCTCGCATGCAACCAAACTTGCTGCCATATACTCGGCCTCCGCTGAACTGAGTGCCACGGATCTCTGCTTCCTGCTGTACCAAGAAACAGCTGTCGATCCAATACTGAAGACCCCTCTTGATGTGCTCTTTCTGTCCGTTGGGCTCCCTGCCCAATCTGCATCCGTGAAGACACATAGCTTCACCTCATCCTCCTGTCTGTACCACAAACCATATCTTGATGTGCCTCTCAAATAACGCAACACATGCTTGCCCGCCTTCTAGAAGAGCTTGGTAGGCTTAACCACAGCTTGTGAAAGCTGGTTAACTGCATAGCATATATCGGGTCATGTATTGACCAAATACATCAGCGACCCCACCAACTGTCGATAAACAGTGGCATCCACTTCTTGTCCCGAAGTGGCATCCTCCTTCCTCCAACCTCCAGGAAGAGGAGTATCAACAGGCTTGCAGCCATGCATGTTGAACTTCTCCAGTATCTCCCGAGCATACTTGCCCTGAGAAACAAACAGTCCACCACTGCGCTGCCATATTTCCAATCCTAGGAAATAGTGAAGGAGGCCCAAGTCCTTCATCTCAAACTCTATAGCAAGATCCTTCTTGCATGACAGTATCAACAGTTCACCACCCGTTAGAATCAAATCATCAACATACAATACAATGATAAGCAACTTACCCTCCACCACAATCTGGTATAGGTTAGGATCCGCCTCGCTCTTGGAGAATCCAAGTCCTGTGAAATAGCTGTCTATCCGTGTGTACCAAGCACGTGGTGCTTGTTTCAACCCATACAACGCTATCTTGAGCCTGCACACATGCGACTCGCTGCTGAAGACCTCAAAGCCTTTGGGCTTCTCAATGTACACCTCCTCCTCAATGACTCCGTTGAGGAACGCAGTCTTCACAACCATCTAATGAATGTGCCATCCCATCTGCGCTGAGAGAGCAAGAATCGTTCGTATGGAAGAATACCTTGCGACAGGTGCAAAGGTCTCCTCATAATCGATCCCCTCTATCTGTGAAAAGCCTCAGGCAACAAATCTTGCCTTGTACTTCTCCACACTCCCATCAGCTGCCTGCTTGACTTTGTAGATCCATCTCGAACCCACCACTGATTTCCCTTCCGGTCTAGGAACAATCTCCCATGCACTATTTTTGACAATAGAATCATACTCTTCCACCATGGCATCTACCCATGCGGGATCCTCCACAGCTTCCTCGAAAGAGGATGGCTCAGTCACAACACACTTGCTCATAAGAGCCATGTATCCAGTGTACCGATCAGGGGACTGTCTCTGCCTGCGTTGGGCTGTAGGCAGTCCTACAACTTTCTCTGCATCTTGAGCCAGTCGCTCAGCTTCTGTCAAGCGCTTTTGCCCTCTGATGTTTGGCGCTACATGAGTGGTCTCTTCCACTCCATTAACCTCGTCTTGTGGTTGATCCATGTCCTGAAGCTCATCCTTAGGAACTAATAGCTCCTCATCTGCATGCAAGTGTAGCTCCCTCTCAAGCGAACACTTCATGGCTTTCTCCTCCTGAAATTTTATATCCTGTCGCACAACAGTTTTACCACTGTCTGGCAAATGCACACGATAGTTGTGGGGCGTATCAGTGTACCCCACAAATATCCCAACCTCTACGGTCAGCTCCAACTTCTTCCTGGCATCCTTCGTCACATGCATGTAAACGTTAGCACCACAAATCCTCAAATGAGAAAGATCAGGCTTCTTACCAGAATAAGCCTCCTCGGGTGTGCTCATGCCAAGTATCCTATGAGGACAACAGTTCTGCACATAAACTGCTGTATTGCATGCTTCCGCCCACAAGTGAAGGGGTAGGCCCTGATCATGCAACATTGCCCGTGCAGCACCCACAATCGTTATGTTCTTCCGCTCAGCTACCCCGTTCTGCTGTGGGTTATGGGGAGCTATGAGCTCTCTTCGAATCCCTTCTGCCTTGCAGAAATCCTTGAACTTGTCCGAGATGTATTCACCACCATTATCGCTCCTAAGAGCCTTCACCTTCTTCTCCGACTCCTTCTCGACCAGTGCTTTGAATTCACAGAACTTTGAATATGTCTCGCTCTTCTTCTGCATGAAGAAGATCCAGCACTTATGAGAGAAATCTTCAACAAAAATCACATAATACCTGTGTTTTGCTGTCGAAGCAACTGAGAAAGGTCCACACACGTCTGTGTGAATTCTCTCAAGGATCATCGTGGCGCGACTATCCTTCTCGTGAAATGTGGCTTCCACAAACTTCCCCAAAGTACACCCCTTGCACTAATATGACTGCGCAAGAGTGCCTTTAGGAAGCCCTGTAGTGATCTGCTGCAGTATCTTCAAGGCTCCATGGTGAAGGTGACCCAATCTCCTGTGCCACAATTCGCCATCATCCCGGCTCACCAATCCTTCTGCCTTGCCTGCCATTGCTGCACATCCATCTACATGCAACTGATAAAGGTTCCTCACTTGAACCCCTATCTTTCGGGTCTCACCAGTTGTCTTGCTACGCAGGAAAGCCTTTCCCTCGTTGAAAACAACATCATACCCCTTGTCTTCTAACATCGCCACAGAGATAAGATTCTTCTTCAATCCTGGAACATGCATGACTTCCTTCAATATGAAGGGTTTACCAGACTCCCTCTCAAAGGAAATGGTACCGATACCGGTCGCACTGTATCTACCATCATCGCCCATCTCGATGTGCACTCCAAGATCTTTGTCCTCCAGATCAGAAAACAAACTCTATCTCCCGTCATGTGAAAAGACGCACCACTGTCCAAGAACCACACCGATCCCATCACACTTGAAAACAAGCATGCGACCAATGAAAAATCAAGCTCAAACTGCGAGGCTAGAGCCTCTCCTACTGCCGATCCAGCAGCCTGCTTGTTCTTCTTCTTCTGCAGACAATTAGTGGCATAGTGTCCGTGCTGGTGACAGTGAAAACACTTCACCTTGGACATGTCCTGCTTCTTGCCTTTCACACCAGACTGAGAAGATTTCTTGCTCTTCCCTTTCTTTGCTTTGATAGCCAAAGCGCAATTCTCTTCTTCAGCTCCCTTTGACGAAGATCCGTCCCTGGTACTCCGCCTGATCTCCTCTTGCACAAGATCTGACCATAGTCTTTCCCATCCTGGCAATTTCTCCCGACCATTGACAGAGTCCTGATAGGAATGCCAACTCTTCGGAAGACCAAGGAGAGTCAAGCTCATCAAGTCCTCATCATCGATAGTAACCCCCACACTTCCCAGCTCATCTCGACACTGAGTGAACTTCGTGAGATACTTGGGCATACTGTCACCCTTCTCGCATTTGATGTTTCTGAGTTTATCTTTGAGCACCAGCTTCCTCTGATCGCTCTTGCTTTGGAATAGATCTGTTAAAGCCTTCCACATCAGATATGGGGAAGTCTTCCCATGCAGGCTGGACACAATGTGATCCTTCACGCCCTCCAACAGAATCCTTCGACATTTTGCGGTCTTCTTTTGCCAAACTTCTGCTTCAGCAGCATCAGTGGGCTTTGGAACATCCATCTCTATGAACTCCTTTAGCCCATTATCATCCAATACTACCTCCATCCTGTCCTTCCATACAATATAGTTTGAGATGCCCTCAAGAGCATACTCCAATCGCAATCCGTTGAAAGACATTTCTACGTTGCCACCAAGAAAACACTGCTACAAATTCGAATTTCCACCAGCTCCAACTCAACTGCCTCGGATCTAAGATTCGCGAGAACAAAATATTTCTCGTACAGAGATTGACTGTATGGGCATTCACCGGATATCTCACCTTCCAAAAGAAGGATGAATCCAGAGGTTACCTGGCCCGATTACAGACTCTGCCTGAAGAAATAGAATGTAAACACTCACTGAATAGTAGATCTGATGATCAACAGCTCTGATACCATGTAGAAATTTTGAATAATTTAACACATATTCAATGGAGATTATCCTGATCATGTACTATTGCGGAATACATACACAATACATAAGCTCCTCTACGTTGATCATCAATTTAGCAGCATCAATAACAATAAAACATCAAGAGCATTCACACATTAACACAGTATGTAACCCAGGGAAAGCATCTCGCTAAAAACCCCAACTATCTACATATTAATGATTGAGACCGTGTAACATTACAAAGTACAATGCTTATCACAAGAAATCCAGTACCAGCTCCACCTGTTACACACAATACAGCTAAGATATGATCTCCAAATCTATTCCACTACTTGCCTGCCTCCACTGCTCAATACCTGCTCAAGAATGAATGAGAATGGATTAACCAAACTCGTATTTACCTCCAAAGAATCACTCACACTGGGAAAGACGTGAGTAGAGGCTATAATACTGGGCAAATACTTGGGCAAACTCATTGGCATACTCAATCCCTTGATTGTGCAAATCCTCATGCACAACTATAGTCACAACTGATAGCAATCTAATCCTCTAACACCTGTCCCTGCTGAACTGAACATGCACTGACATGCAACTGAGTTAACTAATGTCTTCTATAGTTGCATTATGAGTTAATAATTAGTTTAACAACTCATCATTAGTCTATTTGCAGTTAGACTAATTACAACTAGTTTAACCAAGTCAAACTGAACACAACTCCATCAACTCCACAATCAACTCCACCAAACTCAACTGATTGAGTTCTAACTGAAGTCATGCATGCAACAACTCAACTGAGTCATAAGAAAAGCGTACTTCCTTCTGACAGTTGCATGGGCCACATCTGTAGCTCAAACTGAAGTGCTCCAAGAGAATAAGATCAAGTTTATAGTCCAAATATTATTATGAGACAATAATATTTGACTTTTCTATTTTGGACAGCCAGTCTAAAAATAGACTTTGATCACTCCTGCTGTGATCACTCCTGTTGTGGTCACTCCTGCTATGATCATCCTTGTTGTGGTCACTCCTGCTGTGATCATCCCTACTGAGATCCAAAAATAGAACTTGCGCCATAATTTGCCTGCGGGCCCACTTAGTGAAGTCGACTCTTTTCACTAAGCTCCATCATCTTGTTGCAATCTCAACAGAAATAATCTCCCATTTGGTCATAGGAATGTCGTGAGGTTGCAAGAGACCTGCTGGATGACAATGATCTGCTTTTACTTGTTGACATTCCAAACATTTTGCAACAGATTGAGCGATATCATGTTTCATGCCTGACCAGAAGAAGAGTTTATTAGTATCCGAATACATTTTCTTTACTCCAGGATGTGCACAATATACTGCTCTATGGGCTTCCTTAAGGATAGTGTCTCGAAGATCCTTATTATTAGGAATATACATCCTTCCATGGAATCGTAAGATTCCATCATCTTCTAGTGCATATCCTTCAAATTTAGATTCTTTTGGCTTTTTACCCTCAAGACCAGATCTTACCTTTAAATACCAGCTATCTTCTATGAGATATTCCAGTACTCGTTGCCTTAAGTCCACTTCGATAGGTATGAGTGAGAATATCTGAGGTCTTCTGCTTAAAGCATCTGCTACTACATATTCTTTTCCCTTAATATATGATATTCCAAAGTCATATTCATTTAGGAATTCACTCCATTGCCTTTGTCTTGCATTTAAGTCTCTTTGGGCGAACAAATATTGTAAACTTTGATGGTTGCTTTTAAGTATAAAACTTTGTCCCACTAGATAATGTCTCCAGATCTTTAAAGCTAGTACTACAGCGGCTAACTCTAAATCGTGAGTAGCATAGAGTTCTTCATGAGGTTTTAACTTTCTAGAGGCATATGCTATCACTCCTCTATCCTGCATCAATATTGCACCTAACCCTTGTTTGGACGCATCAGTACATACCGTAAAATCCTTGTCCATATCAGGGACTCTTAGGATTGGTGCACTAGTGAGTAGTCTTTTGAGTTCAGAGAATGTTTTATTACATTCCTCAGTCCATTCATACTTAACACCTTTACGCTGAAGGGTTGTAATCGGCTTTGCAATTTTGGAGAATCCCTCCAAAATTGGAATGCCTCCATTTGAAGCTATATGTGGCAGACCTTGCAGAACACCATTAAGTTGGGACAGGTTAGAAGATCGAGTGATAATAGGACCAGAATTAATCCAAGAAATGGAAGAGCAGGTAAGACAAATTAGACAACGATTAAAGGAAGCACAAGATAGACAAAAGAGTTATGCTGATGCTAACAAAACTGATAGGAAGTGTGAAGTAGGGGATCAGGTTTTCATCCGCATCAAACTGAATAAAAGTACTATTCGATTCGGAAAAGGGACAAAGTTGTTACCCCGATTTATTGGACCATTTAAAGTCATGGAAAGAGTTGGACCTGTCGCCTATCGTCTTGCCCTACCACCTCACTTGCATAAAATTCATAATGTATTTCATGTATCTGTATTAAGACATTATATAGCTGATCAATCTCATAACCTTCAATGGAAGGAACTGCAGGTATCGGATGAGGGAATTATGTCAGTCGAACCATTACATATACTAGAACATAGTGTTCGACAACTCAGGAATCGTTTGGTAGACCAAGTTAAGGTCCAATGGGACAAATATAGTCCTGGATCAGCTACTTGGGAAGATACAGAGGACATATGTCAAAGATACCCTAATCTGTGTCAATTTTGAAGAACTTTAAACTATGTTTAGTATATATTTACTTTACTGCAAATCAGAGACTCATAACCATTTTGAATGATCATATATAAACGTGAATTTTTATGACATAATATATGTTTAAATTCTGCTGGTACATGGATACCAAAATGAAATATGTTATTGATCTTACTAAATTATAGTTGTCAAAGTAAAGTTTAAGACATTTAAATGATTTTACTTCTGATGGGAATTAAGATATTATAATTATGTTTTATTTATGCATGTCAATATGATTGATGGGATAGAAATAAAAAAATAATAATTACATTTTAAATGAAAGTCAATGACATGAATAGAATATGGCAAAATATGTTATATTGTAGTTGACATATGTGAATTATACATAAGATATTTTGAATATGTTAATGCACATTTTATAAATGCATGGACATTGTATGATTGCAGATAATATCCGTTACCAAAATGACCACGTGATGATAGAACCTCAGGACAATTAAGGCTCGAAGAGATTCTATGATAGGGTATTAACCCTAATTCTATTAGGAGGGGTGGAGGTGTTGCCCACCGAAAAAATAATAATTACATTTTAAATAAAAGTCAATGACATGAATAGAATATGGCAAAATATGTTATACTGTAGTTGACATATGTGAATTATACATAAGATATTTTGAATATGTTAATGCACATTTTATAAATGCATGGACATTGTATGATTGCAGATAATATCTGTTACCAAAATGACCACGTGATGATAGAACCTCAGAACAATTAAGGCTCAAAGAGATTCTATGATAGGGTATTAACCCTAATTCTATTAGGAGGGGTGGAGGTGTTGCCCACCGTTTATCCTCCGAACCCTAGGGTCATGGGAGGACTGTGCGAATCTTACTCCCCTAGACGTGTGATGATGACTGCCGGATGCCTACTGGGAATCAGGTCAGTATAATCGATGCTGTCATCCTTAGAGTTTATGAATGGTTAGGTCAGTAAAACTGACGCCATGGCATACTCCAGTAGAGGACGGATAGGATGGGAGCGGAAGAGATTAGGAAGGATAGGATGATTTTGAATAGCTTGGGAACTTGGTTAGGGCAAGGCATAACGATTAAAATTATAAACCTAGAAGTATTCAAAACACCAATTTTATAGTATCCTTACATTAAATAAGAATTTAACCTCGATTTACAATCCTAAGAAGAATATACTAATTGCTATCATAAGTAATCATTGAAAAAAAAAAAAAAAGACTCTAACTTCGGGACAAAGTTGTTTTGAAAAGGGAGTGTATGTAACGACCTATCCATAAATATAGAGAACACAAGAATAATAGCAGGCATACAACGCATGCATATGATAGCTACATATGCATGTGTCACATACACCGCACTAGTATTTATATATACTAAATTAACTATAAGTACTAAATACCATGACACTTCTTGGGATAGAGGTTCTACTCATCCATCAACACCCACATTGCTTAATGTATGGGTAAATATTAAAAGAGAACTATATAAATTATATATTCCAAATTATTAATAAGAATTATATTAATAAATTAATAATATAAATAAATCATATTAATAAATTAACAAAATAATTTTTAAAATATATATAAGAAATTAAAAGGTGCACTAAGTATAAAGTCATTATGTTTATGTTAAATGAATACTTTAATAAAACATGATGTGACATATATACGTGACCTTTAAAAGAGATAAGGAAGATAATACGTAACAGAGGAGCATGTCACCAGCAAACTAAGCGGTGGGCTGCAGATGGAAGAGCGGCCACTGCCAAGCAACATGATAAAAACCACGGATCAGAGATTTAGAGGGGGGAACGGAGGGAAGAAAATCGGAAGGAGGCAGAACATCATGTACAGAAATCATCCACAGGAAGAGCTTGAGTTGTTCTGAGGTTCTGAGCACGGGGGAACAGTAGGCTTCTACTAAGAAGCTTACTGGATTGAGCAGCCAGGTTCCGCTTAGTTTGGCTAGGTGGATACCAAATGTCAAGACCGTGAAAACGAGTGTAAAAACAGTGAGGGAAATTTTATGTTGAGGGTACCTACCTGTGCCCTTGCAGTTGATGATGACTCCAACTCCCTGCTTCGGCTACCAAAAGACCGAATCCAACCGCAAGGGCACAGGTAGGTACCCTCAACATAAAATTTCCTTCACTGTTTTTACACTTGTTTTCACGGTCTTGACATTTGGTATCCACCCAGCCAACTGAGCAGAACCTGGCTGCTCAATCCAGTAAGCTTCTTAGTAGAAGCTGACTATTCCCCCGTGCTCAGAACAACTCAAGCTCTTCCTGCGGGTTATTTCCGTACATGATGTTCCTCCTCCTTCCGATTTTCTTCCCTTCGTTCCCCCTTCTAAATCTCTGATCCATGGTTTTTATCTTGTTGCTTGGCGGTGGCCGCTCTTCCATCTACAGCCCACCGCTCAGTTTGCTGGTGACACGCTCCTCTGTTATGTATTATCTCCCTTATCTCTTTTAAAGGTCACGTATATATGTCACATTATGTTTTATTAAAGTATTCATTTAATATAAACATAATGACTTTATACTTAGTGCCCCTTTTAATTTCTTATATATATTTTAAAAATTATTTTGTTAATTTATTAATATGATTTATTTATATTATTAATTTATTAATATAATTTTTATTAATAATCTGGAATATATAATTTATATAGTTCTCTTTTAATGTTTACCCATACATTAAGCAATGTGGGTGTTGATGCATGAGTAGAACCTATATCCGAAGAAGTGTCATGGTATTTAGTACTTATAGTTAATTTAGTTTATATAAATACTAGTGCGATGTATGCAACACATGCATATGTAGCTATCATATGCATGCGTTGTATGCCTGCTATTATTCTTGCGTTCTCTATATTTATAGATAGATCGTTACATACACTCCCTCTTCAAAACAACTTCGTCCCGAAGTTAGAGTTTTTTTTTTTTTTTTTTAAGTTTCGCGGTAACTGTAACTGTGTCTCATTCAGGAATCACTTTCAGGTAATGAAAGTAAAGGAATAGCAGAAGCTGAGAGAGACAGTTGAAACATGCTTATCAACAATGTTTATGCATCTTCAAAAGGGCATGGAGATAAATTTATGTACGCAGAGTCAAGAAAAAAAAAAAAAAAAAAAAAAAAATCTGCATCAGGTGACATTTCAACAGTTTCAAACAGAAAATTCAACGGAAATAAAATTCAATAGAGAGTTACACAATGCGTAGGGCCGGTAAGGTCGAAAGGGTTTAACCTACCCTCTGATACCAAATGTCAAGACTGTGAAAACATGTGTAAAAACAGTGAAAGAAATTTTATGTTGAGGGTACCTACCTGTACCCTTGTGGTTGATGATAACTCCAACTCCCTGCTTCGGTTACCAAAAGACCGAATCCACCCAACCAAACTGAGCAGAACCTGGCTGCTCAATCCAGTAAGCTTCTTAGTAGAAGCCGACTGTTCCCCCGTGCTCAAAACCTTAGAACAACTCAAGCTCTTCCTGTTGATGATTTCTGTACATGTTGTTCCTCCTCCTTCTGATTTTCTTCCCTCCGTTCCCCCTTCTAAATCTCTTATCCGTGGTTTTTATCATGTTGCTTGGCGGTGGCCGCTCTTCCATCTGCAGCCCACCACTCAGTTTGCTAGTGACACGCTCCTCTGTTATGCATTATCTCCCTTATCTCTTTTAAACGTCACGTATATATGTCACATTATGTTTTATTAAAGTATTCATTTAATATAAACATAATGAATTTATACTGAGTGCCCCTTTTAATTTCTTATATATATTTTAAAAATTATTTTGTTAATTTATTAATATGATTTATTTATATTATTAATTTATTAATATAATTTTTATTAATAATATGGAATATATAATTTATATATTTCTCTTTTAATATTTACCCATACATTAAGCAATGTGGGTGTTGATGGATGAGTAGAACCTCTATCCGAAGAAGTGTCATGGTATTTAATACTTATAGTTAATTTAGTATATATAAATACTAATGCGGTGTATGCGACACATGCATATGTAACTATCATATGCATGCGTTGTATGCCTGCTATTATTCTTGCATTCTCTATATTTATAGATAGGTCGTTACATGTCACCCACTTTTGTGCAGTCACACACCTTACAAGTTCTGCTAGTATCCCCTTCTCTGATACACATTCCCTCGGGTGACCATCCCTTGGTAAGGTTTCCTTGCATCAGAAGGTCTAAAAACCAAGGCATGTCCCTGCCTCAAAACCATCATACCGGTCATAGCATGCGCATGGTAATTAATGGACACTATTGGGTACTAGTGTCCCATAATGGCCCTGCTCCTGAAATTCTTTACCAACATATTGATGCTTGTTCCAAATCCTATTGTTGTTATTGCTGTTAATTTCTTGCAGTCAGTTTCAAACACCCAAACCAGTCATATCCCTTATTTATTGTACCAAGCACATAACTGCCATTAAATTTAAAATAAATTCAAATCATACCTCATTGGTGGCCCATCAATAAGGTACACTTTCAATTCTATTTACTTCTTGTTACAACAAGTCAAACTAGTTGTTTGATCAAATCATCATGTATAAACATCTCACATCCGGTTAGCTCAAAACTCAACCATCATAAATCAAAATCATGAATCACATGCAATCATCATAAACCAAAATCATAGATCACATGTAACCATCAAAATCATAATCATATGCATAGTTAAACTAAAGTAAATTATTGATACTTATCCTTCAATCGGTCCTTTGCTTCAACCTTTGTTCTTGTATGTACACACACGGATCAATTGCCACACCCGACAAGCACACAGTGCCTTCACTTCTCTTCAATCATGTACACATAAACATAATGTACATCACACACATGCACCCACGCATGACATACAACACCACACAGTACATACACCTACACCCGACATACAAGACAACACATACACCTACACCCAGTGTACAATACCACACAATGCATACACAAAGTATAACATAATGAATATACATGTCGCGACACAACGATTACACAACGCACATACATAGTGCCACATGTGCACAACACAAGATGTACGACATGCACACAATACCACATGTACATGACACAACATGTACAACATGCACACAACACCACATGTATAACATGTACATAGTACCCACATGTACACAACACCACCTACACAATGTGTACAGAACACCACATGTATACGACACCTCCTGCACAACGTGTTCACAACATCACATGTACACGACACCACCTGCACAACATGTACATAGCACCACATGTACACAATACCACTCGCACAACGTGTACACAACACCACCTGCACACAACACCACATGTACAACATGTACACAACTCCACACGCACACAACACCACATGTACATAGAACCACATGTACACAACACCGCATGTACAACATGTACTCAACACCACCTATACACAACACCATATGTACAACACGTACACTACACCACATGTAGACAACATCACATATACAACATGTACATAGCACCATCTATACCCAACACCGAATATGCAATATGCACACAATATTATATGTACATAGTACCGCATATGCAACATGCATACAACACTATATGTACACATTACCACATATGCAACATGCACACAGCGCCATATATGCAATAGGCAGATAACAACATATGTACACAATATTGCATATGCTATATGTACACAACACCAATACCGCACATCCTAAGACCACACCATCCTTACCAAGCAACCTTGCCTCTAGTGTCTTTCCACTATCCATGCTCGTCCCAGCATGCCACCAATCACTCTCCTTCCATTTTGTGGATGTATCCCTCTGCATTACCTGTCATATCATAAGCATAGACAAAATATAATCACACAATATCAATTCATATCCACATGATACTGACTTCATAGATCTGTTAGGGCTACTCTGCCGACTTGATTCCTCATAAACCAGGAACCTCTTCATGTCATTCACCTGCATCAACAATCATTATTCCACAACCATGATCCTTGAGGACCCTGTCAAACAATGACATACAACATACATACATATAAACTTTATCATAAAACAATCACGATTCCTAACGATCATGTCAGACAACTGCATACACACATACATATAGACATATAGACATCAGCGTAATCATGATCACAACATAACTACCAGATATCGTAAGATCAAGGTTAAGAGAACTCCCTTTATCCATGTACTGCATGCACAACATCAAGAATAATAGTTCCCAACATGGCGAAGACATTTGACACCTTAAATCCATTTACTTTACCTTTCTTATTACCTTTCTCATGACTATCCTGCCACCTTCCATTCATCCCAATGGACCCAACCAGTCCAATTGGTTGTCATATTCTTACCTTTAGTTGCCCTTTACTCATGCACTGAGCTTCATCTAAGTCTCATATTACCTTATGGGTTTCATTCAACTCCTCCTGAGCTCCATTAACTTTCCTCTTTCACCAACTGATTCCCAAGACCCTTAAAGCACAAAAAGGAAAGAATAAAAGCAAACAAGAAGAAAAACCGTGAAAACCAATAACAACATGACACCACAACCAAAGTAGATGGCCATGCACCAAACATAAACACAACCGCAAATCAAGCGCAAGAAAATCACAAACATCAGAAGCACAAAACTAGCAACAAACACCATGACTCAACCCCATGGATTCCCAATGATTCCAAGGAAAAACTCAACCTGAGCCTTCTTTAAGATTTCATGGAAATCTCTTTTGCCATGCAATTCCTTGCATCATACTGCCATAAACACATAATTGTTAGCATGTAAATAAACATAACAATATATCGGTTGCCTTACCTTGCTATACCAAGCATGCGACCTTGTAACTGAACATGTCCATGCGATCTCTCAAGGGACTCCAATTCCCTTGACGGATCCAACTATAACTAGAAACTAACTAATATACCTGCCAAATATGTGTTCATGACTATAACACATATCCACATAATGTCAGACGAAATCAAGTTTAAGAAGACTTCTTGTATTCATGCAAACCACCCATTCATTTGGAATTGTGGTTTCCAAACATAACCAAAGAAATCTTCGTCCAATTCCTTTCTTTTAACTTTTACCTTGCTGCAATTGAGTCTTATTTTGTGTTATCACATCACCTAGTTTTTAGTTATATAAACAAATTAACTATTACCTTGTCATACTAGTACTAAGCATGTTGCCCTGCAACTGTTCACACATGCCAGTCGCATGTTCCAAGATCAGTACATCATGTCTACTAATTTGAAAACAACTTTTACCAAGACTAACATCCATGTCGTAATCGACTCACAATCATTAGTCATAATACTACAACTAGCACCTTCTTTGCACTCAACTGCATATCAACTCTCTCAGCGCATATTGTGTTAGTACAACTGTCTTAAACAAGATCATTCCTTAATGTAATCTTATAAACACATACTCATACCATGCAATTAATCAAACATTCAAACAAACTATAAACATACCATGCTACGTAAACCAAATAGACGATGTAATCAAAATCATACCTCAATGTATATCAAGGGAGGCTATCAAATCTACACAAGTCAGTCCATATTAGTATGACACAATATCACAAGTATATCGACTCATACTTGAATATCATAACCATAACAATCTGTACATGCCAATCCAAATTAGCACAATACATAATAACATCAGGTTCTTAATGCAATGACCATAATCATAATGTGTATGACCACAATGCATACAACAACAAGTTACCACCATGCATGGCTATCTGACGCATGTGCATACGACCATACTGATTAAATAGCATCTATCATGCATGTCACGACAACAACGATAAAATGACAGGCATGTGTTGGCTTGGTGGGGCATGACCTAGGTTCTGCATTAGTTATCCAAACAAATCCCTACACTACTAGCCCTTTCAGCATCAGCCCGCAGAGTGTGGACCGAAGTCTCACCCAAAGCAGTATGGGGGGATGTTGGAACCAAGTTTCCGCACCCTGAGATGGTTGTGATGTCGGTTTATTCCTTCTATTCCTGCCTTTGCGCAGGTCATAGAGTTATAGGGCTCTGTCTATCTAGCCCTTTACTTTGCCCTTCGATACCTCCGCGAAGGGGTATGATCGGCCTTCATGCAGCCCTGACCTGCGGTTCAGGTATTTTCGCGCTACTAGGGCAGTGTATCGTGCAGATTCCCAAACTAGCTTAAGTGTCTTACTTATCTTATTAAACAATCACAGTTAGCACCGCGTAAACAGATATCCTTATTTGCGTTCAATTATCCAACGTAATTACATACATTTGTGCATCACATAAGCATTATAAATGAAATTCATACACAATATGAAAAGATGCATTAACCGGAAACAAAGACACGAAATTTTTAGAATACTTCTCTTTATTGATATCTCCAAGTGATTACAGACTCTATCCACCCTGCGCACATAGCTGCAGGGGTCTACGCACCCAGCTGCAGACTTCTACCCTAGGCCTCTGCACACTCAGCTACAGAGCCTCTACCTACACTAAGACTTCTCACCTTATTGCTCAAGACTTCATGCTTCAACTTATGACTCTTATTGCTACTTAGAGCTTACTTAGCTCTTTCTATACAATCCCATGGTCTGCAGACCATGGGTAGATCTTTACAGCCGAATTTACTTTACAAAAATAAGGGCGCACAGCCCTTCATGACTCATGACACCTTCACACTTGGCGACCACAAAATGCGGAGACTTTACACTTTTATTACAAAATTCGACCCAAAACATGGGCTTTTAGCCCCCAAAACTGTCCTTGGGGGATCTCGTTCCCAACAGACCCCCAACACAAACATCACGACTCACCCTCGAGTCACTCGACAATTGAAAATATCTTAGCACGAAGACCTCCCAACTCGACCCATATGACCGCAACCTCGGCAATGCACTGTGCTGCTGCCTGCATCGCGTCTTCGACCATCTGCTCGGTCACTGCTCCTGAACTGTCGGCCTGAAGCTTTTGCTGAGTTGCTTGTAGAGTCGCAAGCTTTCCTTCAAAAGAGTTTGTCACCATGTAAGCCTCATCTAGCCAGAGCTTCAGTCATGTCTTCAGAACTACTTCCTTGTGCAGCGCTGCATCCACCTGTTCCTTCAGCGGCTTGGCCTCTTGCAACTTTGCCAGTCTCTATGTGAGTGCGATGGTTCACGCTGTGACTTTGACTTCATCATAGCACTGTTGTAGCTCATGCACCTTTGTCTCTAGTCATTGTACATTAGGGTCTTCCTGCAAGCTTGTTAGGACCTCGAACAACTGCTCAAAAAGTTGTGTGCAGTCTGCTACTACACTGTCAACCGCCGTTACCACTTCTCTGACAGCGGTTGCCTACTGCTCCTTTACTTCTGGCGGAGTTGAAGGCTGGATCTTCAACTGTAACTCTGTGATCTGCAAGTTCAACTCTAATTGAACCCTCACCATTTCTGTACGAGCGTCGCGCACCCCCGTAGCCAGCTTGCGGACATGCATCTCGGCTGGTTCTTCCTCAAGAATGGCCAACTCTGGGACCATTCAGCATGCCTCCTCGACAACCTGCATTATACGCTTGTTCTAATTGGTCAACTCGATCACAACAGCGATGGCAGAGTCTCACTGTAGTGCCATCTGCTCATTGTTAATCCACTACTCACTAATCATCTGGAGGGCGCGGTGCTCACAGGCCCTCAACTCTACAATCACTCCATCCTGCAATAGGTGGAGCACTTCACCGGTATTGCAGACTACTTGCCCATTTTATCCTTCGCGCTCTCCTTCGTTGGGGTCTATTTTGGTCTCAGCATCCTTGGGGATTTAGGGACTTCCGCTAAAACTTCGACCACTTCGAGAGCAGCTTCTTCGGCCTCCATAACCACTTCCGCCATTGACTCCTTTGCTTTGGTATCTATAGCTTCTGTGGGCACCGACATGATGTTCTGCAAGAACTCCTATGTCTCCTTCGGCAATGTCTCAAATACTGAACTGGCTATCAGAAGTTCGTAGTGCTCGCGATTCATGTGCACCTGAGAGCTCAACAACTCAATTCTCGAAATGCCAAGTGTTTTTCGCTGGACAACCACTTGTAATTTATAGGGCATTTTGAATTCAAATCCGACCGTTCCCCCCAAATTTAGTTCATTAATGTCAGATTGGCGGCAGATTTTCAAGGATCTAGCCCATAAATTCTGTCTTAAATGTTGGCCGCCCACTCCATTTGGCCGCATTTCTACCATCAAATCATGAACAATGACTTTAACGGTCACTTTCCGGCCGACCTGCGCAATTTATCCCTGGGTAGCGTAGCTCCCTTCGCGCTGTCACAAACCCTGTGACACTTCCTTGCTTCGCACAATCCTCCAATCGTGCAGCTCCCCAACCCAGGCAGTGTAGTTTATAGTCCCGCGCCTCCTTTCAGCTACCTAGAGTGCTAAGACTGTGCTACCTTCATGTAGTCACATGGCCAAACAACTAGTGTATGGCTTCAATCGACTACCATTCACCTTTCCTGGGAAGGGATCTCCATTCAATTTGACCAGTTGTACCACTCCTCCATCGGTAATCTCCTTAATGACATAGGGCCCTAACCAGTGCATTTTGAATTTCCCTGGAAATTTATCAAACTTGTTGTCATATAACAAAACCAGGTCATTTACCTTAAAGGTGCGCAACTTAATGTGTCGATCATGTAATGCTTTTCGCGCTGCTTTTGGACCTATTGGTGAAATCCAACTAGAAATCTTTCCTCCTCAAGCTCAGCCAGCTGCGCGAGCCTCTCTTCCAGGGCTCTGCGATCCATCATACACGTGAGCGCCGCTATGCGCAGACTAGGCAGAATGTATTCCATGGGCATCACCTCTTCAACGCCATATACAAGCCTAAAGGGTGTTTGTCTAGTCAACTTCTCGCACATCGTCCGATAGGCCCATAGTACTGTAGGTATGCGTAGGTTCCAATTACTTCGCTGAGCATTGCAAACCTTGGTCAGCTCGTTCTCCAACACTTTATTGAATGCTTCCCTGTCCCGTTAGCCTACGGGTGATAAGGTGTGCTCTTTTGGTGATATACCTGAAATTCCTCCATTAGCGCACTGATCGTCTCATTCAAAAAGTGCGTACCGCGATCACTCTTCAAAATATTTGGACACCTGAATCACGTCAGCACATACTCAAAGAGGAACTTCGCAGCAGTCGCACCTATGCAATCCTTTACAGGTTGTGCCTCCGCTCATCGAGTCAAATACTCTGTTGCGGTGATAATGTACCTCACTCTCGTCTTTCCTTGGGGCTAAATGGGTCCCATAAATTCTATCACCCATTTCTCAAAGGGTTGTAACGTCATCTGTGGAATCAGAGGTAGCTCATCCCTCTGCGATGGCATACTAGTCCTTTGACATACATCACACGCTTTGTAGTACGCTTTTGAATCCTGATGGAGGGTTGGCCACCACAACTCTACACGTAGAATATTCTGCGCGATCAATTTTCCTGCATAATTCCCTCCTGTGGCGCCCCCATGAGTGTCCACAAGGATACTGCTCCTTTCAAACTCTCATACATATCATCACAATATCTCATCGGACCCCATTTTATACAGATGCCCAGCAATGATAGAAAAATATGCTGCACACACCACTAACTCCTTCTGCTGGATGGTGTATCCTTCCGGGGCAGTTCCTGTTGTTAGGAAGTGTATGATATCTTCAAAATGACCATCCGCGATGCGCACTACAAAAAGTTGCGCATCAAGCAATCCCTCCTCCAAATTAGTGGGCTCCTCCCTTGTTTCGATGCATGACAGATGGTCTATTCCCACGTTCAGTCGTCCAGGTTTCACAATAACTTCAAAATCATACTCCTGGAACAATAAAAACCACCTGCAAATTCTTCCCCCCCAACACAGGCTTATTGACCAGGTACTTCAATGCGGAATGATCCGTATACATCTTAAAATGGCCACCCAGCAAGTAGTGTCTAAACTTCTGGAGCACGTATACCATGGCTAACCCTTCGCACTCGGTGGTGGAATAGTTCTTCTTCGCCTTAGATAACCTTCTACTTGTGAACGCTATAGGATGGTCCAAGTCTCCTCCGCCAGCCTGTGTCAATACTGCTCCCAATGCTATACATGACACATCGACATGTACATGAAACTCCTTCTTCCAATCCGGGAAGACTAGGATCGGTGCGGTGACCATATTTTCTTTCAATATATCTAAGCTTTTCTTACAGTCCTCGTTCCAGCAGAATGTGACATCCTTTTTCAACAACTTCTCCATAGGCGCGGTGATCTGGGCATAGCCTTTAATGAACTTTCTGTAATATCGGTATCTCCTAGGGTAGCGCACAACTGTTTCATGCTCCTTAGTGCTTCTAAGTTAAGTATCACCGCGATCTTCGCAGGATGTACCATCAGTCCCTGTCTACAAACCACATGACCCAGCAGGGTCCCAAAAGGAACACAAAACAAACATTTTTTCAGATTGAGCGTGATTTGGTATCTTTGATAGGTATCTAGTATCAGGCGCAAACTTGATACATGGCGTTTCACCAACCCAAACATAGTCTAGTCATCAAAGTATACTTCCAGGAATTTATGAATAAATTCCTTGAACGCAGCAACCACTACGCGTAAGAAAATCGCAGGCGCATTCTTCAATCCAAATGGCATTAAAGTGTACTAAAAACACCCCCACTCAGTTGCGAAGGTTGTCTTGCTCCTATCCTTCGGCACGATCTTGATCTGATGGTACCCAAAGAACCCATCAGTGAAGGAATATGCATCCTGGCCACCTACATTGTCCAACACTTCATCTGTGAACAAAGTTAGGAAAGGATCATGTACGCAAGCTGTTAACACCCAGGTTGTTCCCTATGACTCCCAAGGGAATACGGCCGGGGTAACCACTAACCAATCTTTGGATCACTGTTCCTAGCCAAACTGTGATCAGAGAGGGCTCTCTCTTTATGATTTGCAACTGTTTGTTATAGGGTTTTAGGCTAGCTATTATGTACTGATTTTTTTTTTTGTTTGTTTATGTTTTGGTTGATGAAACTCCTTTTAGATTCTATTGATGTAGTTTTCAGAGAGGTTGAGTACCATTGGGCAATGGAGTCTGTGGCTACAAGTGTTTAAAGCTTTGAGATGAAAGATGGAACTTACAGGGCCATTAGAGTGCTTAATAGAACAGGTTTTTGATTAAATTACTGGAAACAGGTAATACATCAGTGAAAGCATTTAAGAATTTTCACTTGTTATCTATATGTTCCCAACAGACAGCTTTAAGAGGAGAAAACAGAGGTCTTAGGGGCAAAATTGAATCCCTGAGAATGACTGTCACAGTAAAAGACACAGTTTTGAAATGCAGCAATTAAGAATTACAATTCTGTCACTGTATCTGAGGAAAACATGTATAATAGCTCAGTTTGAGTCCAGGGTAAACATTGTTAAATCCTGGGACTATCCTTTCACCTTGCTATCAAGTGTAAAAACATTTAAACAACAAAAGAGAACAAAAGACTCAAAAACACATGACAAAGAGATTTGAGAATACTTGCTGTTTTATGCAACACCCTGGAATCCTGTAACATTCATCTCTCACCACCATACATCAAATAACACCAAGCCTTGGAAATTCCATTATTCCTTTGTATTAATTCTCTGAAAATATTACAATGAGCTAGAGCCTTTTCAAAGAAAGTAACAACAACCTATTTCACTGCTGTCAAGGGTGAATATATACTTGCGGTCATTTACAAAATATCTGAGTCCTGAGTTATCTCAGATTTTACTTTCTTACCAACTACTTAAGATATTATGGCCAAAATCTAATGCAGCATTGACTACAGAGTACAGGCATTTTAATGCTCTGTCAGAAGATATTTTAGCCTTTGGAGACAGCTAAGTCGGTCGAAATATTCTGAGTAAATGCTGGAACATCTGTCTTTAATGCTTTGTACGCTGTGCTTTGGACTTGTCACCTGTGACTGTGACTGTTGTTTGTGGTGAGTCAATGGTCCAGCTGAGTTGGCTTAGCCTCTGCTTCTTCCCTGTGTCTATCTTTCCTCAAAACTGTGCCTGCGCATGTATGCTTATTTGCCTGTAGAAATAGCGTTACTGATTCTGGCCTGACAGAACTGTTTGTGTCAAATTTCTCCAGGCATCCTGTGTGGGCAGTTGGTGTGCTAGGATTGCACCCAGAGTTTCATCTGCTTCTGTAAATTTGAAGAAGTTAGGTGGTGTGTCAAACAGATGGTCCACTTCATTCATTAGGAAAAACAGGTTTTCCACCCTGTCATACATACTCTGCCCTGTGGCTGGCCCTGGCTCTGCTGAAGTGCTGGGTGGTTGTGCAATTTCTGCCACTGCATGGGCATCAATCCTCTTGTTATAATTGTCCAGGGTGAGCAGTCTTCCTACACTGCTTAAGATGCTGGGGAGGCCTCTGTTCTGCAGAGTCACGAATTTTTCCAGGAATCTATTGATCTCAGTTTGCATATCCTGGGTCCTCCTCTCCAATGTTCCAACTAAGTTCCTTAATGTAACGACTCTCTTTGCTACAGCAATTGCTTCTGTCCTGTTAGTGATTCCCATGACAGCTAATTGAGAGCTAGTCTTATAGTTCAGAGTGTTGATTATCCTTGTAGCAGCTTCTGGCATGTGTCCAAGGCTCGCCCTGGCTCTCTGTATTTCTTTGTTTGCTTTAGTGATGAGCACCATTTGCTCATCCATGGTCTCAATATATTGCCACTGTTTGGCAATGGACCTTCCAATGTTGCTCCATAGCACTGCTTTCATTTCAGCTGTCACCTTTTCTAGTGCAAGCTCCTTCTCTAGTTCAGCAATTCTTCTCTTAAGAGCTTTTACCTCTCTGTCCTTGGCTGCCTCATTCTGTTTGCTCTTGTCAAACCTTTCATTTACCTTAGTCAAGGTTTTCTTAAGCTCATCCAGCTCTTTGATTTGAGATTCCATGGCTTGGATCTCAGCTTGCAGCTTTTGCATGTCTAAGCTAGCAGCCTGTTCTGATGTTGTAGTTGTTGCTGCTGTGGATGGTGCTGTAGCTTCTGTTTGCTGAGGGGGAGGAGTAGTCTTTGGAGGGATTTCCTCAAGATTTATTATGATAGGAGGAGGCTGGGAGGGTTGGCCCTCTTCTCTTTGCTTCAGTGTTTCCTGTAGTGCTGCCTTTGCAGCTTCAGTTTGTCCCAGCTGGTCTTGAGTCCTAACCAGCTCTTTGTATAGGGATACCAGCAGATCTGTAGCATCTTTCTCTTGCCTTTGCTGGGCAACTTCATCTGTCTGTGGGTGGATGGTAGCTGGGAGTTTGATTTTCTTTCTTAGGGCTGCCATGTCTGCATCCCTTATCTTCAGGAGCTCTTGAATGCCTTTGACATCTTTAGGGTCATGCCCTATCTCTATGATTACCTCTTCCAAGGACTTGATCCTATTGTCCTTGGCTTGTGATGAAGCTCTTTCTAACTCCAGCTGAGAAGCTGTGTTGTCCAGGCTGCTCTTTAATTTATAATTCTCCAATGTCTCATCTGCCAGGGAGGCATACACCATTTCACCAGTCTGCTTATGTAGTTCAATCTTGTCCATGGGGTGTATGTCTTTGGCAAGAACCTCCATGTTGGTTCTCAGATAGTCTGAGGTGGACTGAGGCTGCAAAGTTGTAGGCATGAAGTGGCTCATTATCATTTTGCCTTCGCTCACATCGAAAGCAGACATGAGTCTCTGCTGGTTGCTAGGAGCTAGGTTCAACAAGTGATCGTACAGCTGCACTTTTATTGGATCACTCCTCCTTTTTATGTCAATGAATTGCTGTTTTATACTTGACTGCCCCTTTCTTGTTTGACCGGAGGAGCTGACCTCTCCTCCCATTGTCATGTCATGTCCTCGCTGGGATGAGCTGGCCGAAAGTTCTCCACTAGGTGGGCCCATGCCCATGGCTTGCCTTACTGCAATGTCCTCCTCTTGGGAGTCATTCAGTCTCTGTCTCTTCTCACCCCTGATGAAAGATGAGGTGTGGGGGGTCTCTCTCTCCCTTTTCCTTGTCACATCCTCCTTTTGTGGTGTTTGGAGGACTGATGTGTCAATATTGGTATCTGTCCTGGGAGGCACATTTGTTTGAGGCTGTTGCTCAGTATTGCCAGGTTGATCTGTCCCCTTTTCCTGCTGCAAGGGCTGTTCACTGGACTGTGCCTTTTCTTGTTGCTGTCCCAGTTCTTGCTGTTCCATTTCCTCTTGCTGCTGTAGCAAGGTGTCCACTTGTTCCTCTGTCAATACAGGTGGCTGTTCCACCTGTTTACCTTTGTCTTTGCTTGCTGCCTGGGATGTCTTCTCAGTGGTTTGCTGCTGTGCTGCTGAAGATCCAGCAGCTGTTCCACTTTGCTTTCTGTAGGAGTGGGGCACCTGTGCACAAGTTTCCAAGTCAGTTTCCTTTTGTACATTCCTGGCTTCTTTCTCAAGCAGTTCTACCTCAGTGAGTTGTTCTATTAGTGTACCCTCTTCCCAATCTAGTGCATTGGCATACTTTTCTATTTCCGGTTGTCTTTTATGTGCATAGTTGCCCAGTCTGTATCTAATTCTCCTGAGGGAAATACTATGATTGGGGTCATAAGGAATCCACTCAAAACTGGTCTGCAATCTGAGGCCTTCCAGCATGCTGTGTGCCTCTTTCCATCCTTCCTCTTTCTTGTTATACAGGAAGGAACCTAGCTGACTTCTTACCTTCAATTGTGACTTCTTGTTTCTACTCTGAAAGTGAAGGTAATCTGAGTTCCCAAACTGCCTGAAATACTCCAGGGCAAAAAGCCTCATGGGGACATACCTTGGCAATCTAAATGGGTTCAATTTACAGCCATATATCCTAATGACTGTGTGGTTCTGGTAGAAGTACCAGTTGCCAATGTTGTAGGATTTGTTCAGATGTAGAATCCTCCTCATTTCATCGGTTAATCTAGGAGGAGGAGTACCTTGCAGAACTGTTAGGGCCGGATGAACAAATAGATCAATGAACTCCCAGTATGTATAGGGTGATACTGAGGTAAAATGAAACACAGAGGTCCAGAAAACAACTGATCTTGGGCTTCCTTGGGCATTGAGCGGCCTCAAAGGAACTGAGAAGGTAGCTGGCTGATAGAAAAGAAATAAATGATAGATATATGAGGAGTACCTAAACAGCCTCTCCCTTTTCAAATTCATGAACTGATCATGGATTTTCTCTGCTATGTAAGTTGCATAATCATATTGCACAGCTGGAGGCTTACCAGGGGCAAACATGGACAGCATTGCCATTATACTTTCATCTACATCTTCCAGCCCCCTGAACCCTAGGACATAGCTAATTAGGTCCACCAGCATTCTGCCCAACTCATTCAGACAATGGTACCCAATAGGAGGGGTTCTGACTGTTTCAGAGCCTGATATGACGAACAGTTGGTTGATTTTGATAATCTGGTCACTGGACAGCTTGATCCCTGTGTTAATCAGATTCTGCATGGACAGAGGGGTCAATTTCTTGGCTGTATTGAAGTGCAGCATCTGGTTTATGCTCTCTGGGGTGATCTGGAACAGGACTAGGCCTGTGGGGCTTATGACTGCCCTTTGGCTGGGGTCATAGCATTCCTGGCAGCTGTAAATGAGCTCTGGCATTGGATTGACTTGGGGAAGGTTGTATATGGGCAAATTTGACTCCCAAATCCCCAAGATATCTGCTCCACTATGGTGCTGGGCTCTTAGTTCATTCAGCATTAACACATTATACTTGGTTCCCATAGGAAACCAATCCAGCATTTGGTAGTCCATGTCTCCCAGGGCTTTCCATGCTAGTTCTTGGTGAGGTGCATTGATGGGCTTAATGTTTAGTGCAATAGGGGTCTCCATAGCTGTTCAAGTTACTAGAATTGCAAATAGACAGGTGGAATGGTGAAAACACAGTCTGGAGGCAATCTTCTATGGATACAGTTTGAGGTTTTGAATGTTGAAGGGGAATTCTCTCAGTAGCAATTGAAATACTACTGGATTCTGGCGATAGAACCTCTCTGTGGTGTGACTGAACTCTCTAACAGGGTGGAATATGTCTATTAGCAATTTCTGCCGGGAAAACGCAGAATTACAGAGGTTTTTAATGAGAATTGCAGGTTTTTAGAGCTCTGCCAGCGTTTCTTGGCCCTCACAGTGACAATGCTGGATGAATGAAAGGGAATGAACGGTGTAAATCTAGTCTTTATGGTCCCATTATCCCTGTGAGCAATTTTGAGCTTAATGAAGGTCGTATGGAGGGCGAAATGGTCTAAATACCTGTAATTCGACGAGCAGAGGTTGAAACACAGGTGCACAGGTGCTTTTTGAGGAGGTCGCCCGGGCAAATCAACTGGTTGGCGAAAATTCGAGCTCAAACGGTCAAGCAGAGCGCTCAGTAAAAACACAGTGTAAATGGTAAAAATACGGGAAAATTTGGTAAATATGGCTCATTTTACCATTTGGCGCTTTTTTTCTGCTGACGTCATCAGGCGACGTGGCGGTGGGCGACTGGTCAAAGGTTTAGGCGAGGTGGCAGCCCAGTCAGCAGTGAGGTGGGCCAATAATATAAGCGGGTACGGGCAAGCAACGACGTGGCGGTGAATTAACGGCGGGTAGGTGGCGGTTTAACGTGCAGCGGTCACGGTTAAGGCCTTAACCGTTGCAGTCTCCCGGGGCGGTTAAGGTACGGCGCGGAGGATGTCAGAGCGGGCTCCGAGATAGTTTAACGCCCGACGCGTGGAGGAGGCGTGACAAGGCGCAACGTCACTTCCCCGGAAGTTAACGTGCGGTGATGGGAGGCGCTCCGATATTGCTGTAGGCCGTCGGATCTGGTGGGCTTGATCCGACGGCTGGCGGAGGGGTAACATGCGCCTTTGATATTATGGGCGGAAAAATCAAAATTTGTGGGTTTTATGTGGGTTTTTTCAAATGTTTTGATTAAACCACAATGCGGTAGGATTGGGAAACGCGCCAGAGGCGGGCATTTGACCTTTGCAAAGGTTTTATAGGCAAAATGGGTTCGGAAAGTGGGTTTTAGCAATGCAGAGGTGATTTGAAGGCAAATTGTCTTGCAGCAAAAGGGAAATGGGTGGAAAAGGTTCACCAAAGTGGCCAGATGCCATTTGGCCCCTTTTTTGAAAAATACACGGCTATTATGCCTAGGGGAGGGAATATACATAAGATTTGGGGTTTTATACACCTTAGTGTTAATACTATTAGGGGTAGGGGTAAGATAAGGGATGTTATATAGTAGAATTAGGAGTTAATATGAATGAAGGAGGGGGATTTAGAAAGGGAGTGTTAGTGATGGAGTAGAGAGGGAAAGAGAGGAAGTTAGTGATGCTCTTTGCTGTAATTTCATGAACTTCACCACTTTGCTTGCTGACAGATCGATTGCCTTGGCAAGAGACCTATGGATACTTGTGTAATGGTGATCATATTCTTTCTGCAACCACAACTGCCTACCCAACTATTTTGCCTAGCATTTTTTTGTTTCTTCTTGAAGGGGCACTTGAACTTGCAACCCTCAATTGCCTTTTCTTTTCTTTGGCTTTTTCCTCTTTTTCTCTATCTACTTCTACCCTTATGTCCTCCAAGGTCCCAGATTAAACTTTTGGGAACCTTTGCTTCTCTACCTAAGCTATTTGTCTGCCAAGATTAAGCTGTTTGGACAGACCTCTTTCTCTATTCTACAACTCAAAATTGAAACATGGCATGATCCAGATTAAACTGTTGAATCATCCACAAAAATTGAAATAAGGTCCTCAATACTTGAAACACTTACCCAGCTCTTGCTTTCTAGGAAATATGGGATCTTTGGGATACCAAAGCAGAGCATATTTGGCTTTTCTCTTGCCAATCATGAAATATGAAACCTATTACTATAGGTATCCAACACAAGCATCATTCAACTTTCTAAGATCTACACATATCCTTATTTCATCCTTCTGCTTCTTCTCCTGTACCACCATTGGGCTTACCCAATTAGATTCTTCCACGGGCTCAATGATGCCTGCCGCAAGCATCTTATCCAGCTCTAAGCTAACCTTCTCCTTATACTTTTGATTGAGGCGGTAAGGTCTTTGCTTAACCAACTTTGCGTGAGGCTTCAACATGATCTTCATAACACCTAGGTCCCCAATTATCCCTTTTAGATCCATAAACTTGGTAGGGAACAAATCCTGGTATTCGTTGAGCAATTCACCGACCTTTTCCACCATCGCGTCGTCCCAATAATCTCCAATCTTCGCGAATTTGGGCTCTGCCTCCGTACCAATATTTACCTGTTTCATTTTCAGTGGCACGGTTATATTAGGATTCTCAATCTGCGGTCCTTAAACATCGTGGTGACCTTCTGTTTTAGGGATGTTAACTTTTCGCGGATCCTCATCTTCTTCTTTAGCGATTATGTTATAGCATTCCAATGCATGACTCAACTCAGTAGTCCAGTCAGGCTGAATCAAGTCCAAAGGATCCTGCGGTATCCTAAAGATCGCTGCTTTTACTTCTTGTATCGCTTCGTCAATACAGTCAAACCCGTTTTCATAGCTAAATGTCATTATGAATCCTTCGCGTAAAATATCTCATTCACATGTACCATGGAAAAGCTCTATTTCTAAGTACCAGTTCATCGGGATGACATCCAGGGTGTGGCAGAACAAGTGCACCCATTCAGGTTGGGGCTTTTCTCCATTAACTTGCGCCCATTTAGTTAACTGCGCGTGCGGATCATCCTACCCATCATATTTATCTGTCATTCGTACCTTCAGCTTCCCAAAGCGTGTTCTCATCATCCTCCTACATTTGCGCCAATCATCAAAACTACCCTTGTGTGTACCCCACCACCTTACGGGCGTAACACGCAGTGCCCAGTCCAAAGCCTGGAAGCGTTGCTTCTCTAGTGCCTCCCTCTCAAGTGCATCCAAAAATATATCTACATCATTCAAGCCATCATAAGTGGGCAAATTTCTTACCTCTGATGACACACAACGCAGCGACCGGGTCATCATGTTACAACTCAATGTGGTTAATTCATGTAACTGATTCTGCTAGTGCTCTAATTCTTCATCAGAGTCCGAGGTGCAAGAACTCTCGCAATCCCATGTAATTTGTCCATCCGATGTTGGATTCACCCAATCTTGGTCTCGTGCCGTTATCTTATATATACAGTCTAGATCGTCATCACTCTCATAATCGCGAACTGGTTCAGTATAGCGCGATCCTTCAACAGGATTTAGGGGTACTATTATGTGAAGTGATTTCTTCTCAAAGATCATCTTTCACTTCTTTAAGTTGATTACCCTGTTCATATCAGTAGCCCAATCAATGTTAAGGAGCATAGTGTATGGCTTGTTGTCATCCACAATTTCTATTTCTTCAAAGTCAGCCAGCACGCTCACACCTTCAATATCTATAGTCACCCCTTATAGCCGTCCCATGGGGATGATATTCTAGTGATTCGCCATCCTTAACTGAGTCAGAGACCACTGCAGCGCGGGTCTTCCCATCCGCTCCAAGTCTGCTTTGGTAGGACGTTCGCATCTGACCCCAAGTCCAAAATAACCTGATCCATTTCATACTCTCCTATCTCCGTGGTCAGCCTCATCTCTCGTCCTATCCTTGTTTTATGCTTACCAATCTTTCGTACCACGCACGGCTCACCCAGAGTGTTTTCGACGCATCTATTTATAAGCTCCTCTAATCCCTTCACAACCTTGCTATCGCGTAGCAACTTCATGCAGGTCTCTAGGAAGGTTGTAAGCATAGAAGGGTACATCTCCTTATTAGGCTTATCCTTTCTTCCTGAGGTGGAGGCCTCAGTGAATCTCTTCTTTGCTTCCATGAATGTTTCGCGTGGGCGCTCCAAATCAAATTTAGTCTCCTTTTTCGGAGCTTTGTGAACCCATGCACTATCTTTGGGTTGTTTCCCCTTATCATCTCTTGTTGCAATTCCACTTCGAAGCACTATATTCACATTCGAATCCTCTTCGCAAGGCTCAGACCTCATCATCTGCAGGTTCTTAGTAGGTGGTAGCACCCCTTTGTCGCGTATCCTTGTTATCAGCGTAGGATAGTCCTCCATCTCATGATCAAACAAAGTGCAATACTTGCATGACGAATGCATTGGGTTAGTGCAATCACGGGCATAGTGTCCTAGTCCTCTGCAATTGTAACAGATTGGCTGTCCCCGCCCTCTGCCAGGTCCTCCTCTGCCTCGGCCTCGTCCGCGCACCTGAAAACCTGTTCGCGCCATCCCCATGTTCTGGTCAAGGAGCCACATTTCTACCTGAACCCTATAGGCGGGTGTTATATCCATCATCAATTCATAGCTTCTGCAGTTGCACTCGTCATGCCCTACCAACCTACAGAAGTTGCAGAACAGCTGTTGCAGTGTCTGTACAAACTTTTGTAACAAATGACAGTTATCCGTGGCATGTTTTCCTACTAACTGACATATAACGCACCACAATGCAGGGCCCACACTTGGTCATGCTTGAGATTCTGGCCTTAAAGGCATCGGTCCCCCTCCTGCAATGTAGTTCGCAAAGATCGGGCAATGGTCTTTATCATGCCCCTGACCCTTTCATTTCAGGCACCATACCTCTTCGCGCATTTCTGACCAAACTGCTCTGTCCTGCTTCAAACTTTGCATCTCAAGGCAAAAAATTTTCAACTGTGCATGGATCTCTTGAACCCCCAGATTCGAATCCTGCATTGGTGTTTCATGCAGTCTCATCGCAATCTCTAAGGCCTCTGCTTGAGTCGTTATCTTCTGTTGTGATAGTGCAACCCTTAGGTGTGGCAGGAGCGAAGCCACGAACCACTCGCGGTGTTGTCCGTCTGTTAAGTTCATGTTAGCTTCGTGGATTTTACACTTCAACCTTTGATCTAATTCCCAAGGTGTCTCACCTGGTTTCATCGCGATTTCCTTGAACCCCACAATCGATTGTGCCTTAGATTTAGGCATACTGAATTCTTTATTCAGCGCGGTCTGGATGTCACCACCCCAGCGTTTGGGTTATCATTAGAGTATTTGATGTACCAGGTTAGCACGCGATCCTACAGAGCACTAACCAGTGTCGCCTTCTTCATGTGATCATCTGTAACACCTTAAGCTTCCCATACAACTTTCACGACGAACCAGAACTTGTCCAGGTCCTCATTTCCCAAGCCTTTAAACAAAGGCATCTTCACTAAATTGGCCATGTTGAACTGCGGTGGAGGTGGAGATGGTATGGGTGAAGTCGCAGGCGATGGTGTTGAAGTTGGAGGTGGTCTGGGTGGAGGTGGCAGTCGTGGGAATCCTTGTCTTATTAACTAAATAGCACTTTGCGGAGAAGCATGCGCTACTCCCTCTTCGTCACTCAATGGAGGTGAAATCAATGGATTATATTCAAGACCCTTTCTTCCTTCGTTTCTATAAGTTTTTTTTGCTTCGCTTGGTTCTGAACATCAAGGTAGCTACATAACCCGCTTTTCGCACAATAACATCTTAATCCAGGTATTCAAAGATTTCAAGTACTTACCTCGCGATCCTTTGAAAAAGCACCGCTCTGCCACACTGTAGCACACTGAGGTATCGACCGCAAATTCAGTCGCAAATCCTCCTATGATGCGATCGAGCCAATGATTGACAGCAAGGGCGATCTTATCCTTAGAGGCTTCTAGTATTTGTACTAACTCTGGAGTCCAAATAATAGGATCGTCGAGTCTTCACCTTCCTTGTCTATCTGCTAGCTTCACGATCTACTCATATAGCTCAACCGAAAAGGAACGGAAAAAGATCTCATGTATTTATGTATATAGGTACTTGTCCAGCCGCTGTTCCTTTGTCAGTCGTGGATTTCTGTTCTCCTGCGCCGCGAATTCGTGGATCTTCCTATCCAACCAGTCTTCGATCTCTTTCTTAGTTGGATTCCAGTGATACGACATCACACATCTCTTATGCAGATTCTAGTCCCGGAAATGGAACCATTTGTTGGCTTGGTGGGGCCTGACCCAGGTCCATCGTTAGTTAGCCAAACAGATCCCTACACTACTGACCCTTTTGACATCAGCTCGCGGACCGAAGTCTCACCTGAAGCAGTATGGGGGGATGCTAGAACCAAGTTTCCACACCCTAAGATGATTGTGATGTCGGTTTATTCCTTATATTCCTGCCTTCGCGCAAGTCATAGAGTTCTAGGGCTCTATCTGTCTAGCCCTTTACTCCGCCCTTTGGTACCTCCGTGAAGGGGTACGATCGGCCTTCGCGCAGCCCTGACCTGTGGTTCAAGTATTTTCGCGCTGCCAGGGCAACTTATTGTGTAGATTCCCAAACTAGCTTAAGTGTCTTATTTATCTTATTAAACAATCACAGTTAGCACCACGTAAATAGATATCCTTATTTATGTTCAATTATCCCATGTAATTACATACTTTCGCGCATCACACAAGCATTATAAATGAAATTCATAGACAATATGACAAGATGCATTAACTGGAAACAAAGACACATAATTTGCATAATACTTCTCTTTATTGATATCTTCAAGTGATTACAGACTCTATCCACCTTGCGCAGACAGCTGCAAGGGTCTGCGCACTTAGCTGCGGACTTCTACCCTAGGCCTCTGTGCACTCAGCTGCAGAGCCTCTACCTACACTAAGACCTGAAACTTAGACTTCTCTCCTTATCGCTAGAGACTTCATGCTTCAACTTATGACTCTTATCGCTACTTAGAGCTTACTTACTTAGCTCTTTTTATATAATCCCATGGTTCGTGGACCATGGGTAGATATTTACAGCCGACTTTACTTTACAAAAATAAGGGCGGACAACCCTTCATGACTCATGACACCTTCGCGCTCCGTGACCACAAAATGCAGAGACTTTACACTTTTATTACAAAATTTGACCCAAAACATGGGCTTTTAGCCCCAAAACTATCCTTGGGGGATTCCATTCCCAACAACATGTACGTAACCCTAATGCTTATAACAACCATTAACCATCATACCTGCATGCGCAAAATACAAACCTGTGTGACGATTTGCTCTTACCCTAGGTCTAGTGCTGCAACCTCGCTCTAATAATTTGCATCTCCTCCTCTATTTCAGCCAACATATTAGCACCATAACATACCAACAACATCATGATGACACAAACTGCATTTAATGGCTATTACAATGCATGCATACAATCACATCGACAACTGACATGCATGCATAACAATCACATAGGCAACTAACATGCATGCATGACAACACATTCTACCCATCCATTCCAAGTGTTGAACTTGGAAGCTCTGATACCACTCTGTAACACCCTCCTCCCACACTTACCCAAGTTTATGAGTTCACCGGGGTAAATATGTGATAAAGAGTTACTATGATATGACTTAACCTCCTAGGTACAGTTAAGGAAGTGGAATCGACCAACCGAAACCAAACTGACCTCCCTCGGGAGCTACAAGACCTCCAGGAGCTAACCAACCACTCTAAGTGCCCAACCCCTGAGTTAACTTACTTTTTCACTGACCTGGGATCTCACTTGCTCCCATGACAAGGAAAGCCAACAGATGAGACCCTCTAGTCACTCCCATAAGCCTACATCCCAGCGATTATAGACTAATTTACTCAGTTTTGTGCCAGTGATCCCAAGTTCTGAGCAACTTTTTCAAGGATAGGGCCCAAGCCTCTGCCCAAAACTTATTGAAACTCTCATAAATGATAAATAACAAAAAGACGAGGCCTCTAATGCAAAAATTGAACAAGAACTTAACTGATCCAAGTGGATATTGGTGGCCACCTACCAAGTCCACCTAGACCCCCACCATTGTTTCTCTCAGCATTTTCAGTTTCCTTAATTGTAGCACAACTTATTATTTTTAGCAGTTTTTCGGGTCCTGAACTTCCGGAGCCGTTTTGAGGCCCTAAACGATGTTTTTTGGGAAATCGGCCCTTCCCAAAGTGGTAGTGCTCGGATAGATCTTTCTAACGAGCTATTGTACGCGTCAAATAGAGATCGTATGCCAAAGTTACGACCCCAAGAAGTTGATGTACCAATTTACCCAAACGGGGCCCACAGTTTAGTGTTTCATCTTCTAGGGTTAGGTTTTGGAATGTTAAGGTTTTCCATTGTTTCTCAACAATAAATAGGCCTACGAGCCTCATTGTAACATCGTTCAGAGGCATGTAGCCACCACACATCTCTTCTCAGAGATAAGCTACCATCGCCCTAGCTAGTTTATTTCCATTACTGTTTGTAAGCATATTTCAGTATTTTACATTAATGAAATGAAGTATTATTTCTGCTGCATATATGTGTTTATGGTTATCTCTGTAATTTGTTGTGTTCCTGTTTAAGTCTGGATCAGTGATATCAGAGCAGTCTGCCTTTTCTCTATTTTCCTTTGCATGTCCCCAACGAGGTCGGGATATAAGGAGTTAGGGCTTGAACTGGTCGAACCTTTGCAAGACCAGCCTCGAAAATCCCGACAGCCTCCCATGGCGGATGAGAAGAAAGACGAGGGGACAAGAGATCCTATCAAAATCTTGCTCGAAGAAGCCCTCGAGCGACAATGGAACGCGATGATGGACAGCTTTGCCCAGATCCTTCAGCGGCTACCCAGAAGCGACGCATCGGCTTCCAGCAGCTACTCTGGAAACGCCACGCCCTTTAAGGTACAAGTTAATTTTGAAATCCCCATATTCAAGGGTCAGATAGACGCAGATGTCGTAGATAAATGGTTAAATCTGCTAGAGGGTTATTTTTCTGTTCATGAATTTTCAAGTCAGGAAAAGATTGTTTTCACTCTTCTCAAAGCAGCCCCCTACGTCAAGGACTAGTGGGAAACCTACTGCGAGCAGAAGGATGAAAATATCGGTTCACTATTTTCAGCTGCGCCCACCTGGAATTCATTCCGGAATTCCATCAAGGAGCAATACTACCTTGTCGAAAGCTATGAGGATGAATACATAAAGTGGACCACGCTGCGGTAGGGAAGGGACCAAGATGTGCCGAGTTCACCAATCTTTTCCATACCTTTCGCACAAAGTTGGGTATCAAGGATTCGAAACAGAATTTGATACTCAAATATCGTGGCTGCCTCCACAAGTACATCCAGGAAGAAATAGAAATCCTGAACATCTCCTCGCTCGGCACATCATACCGATACGCCGTCAAGGTCGAGCAGAAGTTTAAACAAAAGAAGCGAGACTTTGGATCTGTGAATCCAAAGCAAGGGAAAGGTGCCCCTAAACCATAGAACAAAGGATAAAGCCAAGGCGGGGCAGCCCAAGACAACTCGCCAAAGATGCAAGCAAAGAATAACGCCACGAAGCCGAAAAAGGACACGGGAAAATGGTGTGAGTTCCATAAGAGCTCCACTCCAACACAAGTGAGTGTCGGGCCAAGCAGTCACTGGTGGCTGAGCTAAAGGTTTCAGAATCAGATGCATGTTCCAACTTTGAGTTAGAACCCGACAAGGGGAATGACAAAGGGAAGCATATCATTGATGCGGATCCCAACGCCACTGTTGCTACTGCCAAGATCCAGAAAAATGAACCCGAAGATCCAGAGGAGGAGGAGTGTCTCTTCCACTCCCAGATGTGGGTAAAGGGCTCCCCGCTACAGTTCATTGTCGATAGCGGGAGCCAAAAGAACCTCATTTTGGCAGAGGTCGTGAAGCGGTTGGGATTACTGACCACAGCACATCCACAACCGTACACCATCGGGTGGCTTCACCAAGGAAGGGATCTTCGCGTGAGCCAGTAGTGTCACCTTCCATACAACATCAAGCCCTTCACGGATGAGGTATTGTGTGACATTGCTCCCCTTGAAGTTTGTGATGTATTATTAGGACAACCATACTTGTGGAAGCGACATGATGTGTATGAATCAAGGCCATGTGCTGTTATTATTACATTGGGAAATAAGTTGTATAGGATACCAGAGGTAGCACCACCTACCGCCATCTCTTTGATTACTGCAAAACAATGCAGTAAATTCATTTCCAAAACTGGGAAATTTGTTTTCCTGATGATACGCCCTCAAGGAAAGAAGAAGACGGTAGCCACGGCCTCCATATAGGGCCCCTCCGCACGACAACTACAGATGGACAAGGTCGTGGAGGAGTACAAGGACATCTTCACCTCCCCTGCAGGGGTTCCTTTGCACTGTCAGGTCAAGCACTCCATCGATCTGACCCCAGGTGTGCCGCTACCCAATGGACCAATTTATCAGCGCTCCGTTCTGGAGAACGATGAAATCAAGAGGCAGATTCAGGAGCTGCTGCAGAAAGGTCACATCTGTCCGAGTTCATTGCCTTGTGGGAGCCCGATCGTGTTGGTACAAAAGAAGGATGGGACTTGGAGACTCTGTATTGACTATCAAGCATTGAACAAGATCATTGTCCGTAATAGGTACCCGATCCCGCGGATTGATGACCTCCTGGACCAACTAAAGGGGGCAAAATATTTCAACAAGATCGATCTGAAGTCAGAATATCACCAGGTACCAATCGAACCCTCTGATGTGTGGAAGACTGCCTTCAAAGCCAAGGAGGGCCTTTTCAAATGGTTGGTTATGCCTTTCGGATTGACGAATGCTCCTGCAACCTTCATGAGGCTAATGGATGACATCTTGCGGCCATTCACCAACTCATTTGTAGTGGTATACTTGGATGACATTCTGATCTTCATCCAGAGTTGGGAAGAGCACCTCCATCACATCCGACAGGTTTTCCAAACACTGCAGCAACACAAGCTATGTGCCAATTTGGAGAAATGCACTTTTGGCATGACCCAGGTTCAGTATCTGGGATACATTATTGATGAACAGGGGGTGCATGTGGATCCAGCCAAGATCCAAGTCATTCGGGATTGCCCATCTCCAACTACTCTAACAGAGCTCCACAGCTTTCTAGGTCTTGCCAACTTCTACCGCAGGTTCGTGTTGGGGGTTTCTCATATCACTTGGCCCTTGAGTCAAGTCACCAAGGGAGGAGTGAAAGCAAAATTCTTTTGGTTTGAATCTCAACAAAAGGCATTCATAGAGTTGAAAGATTGCCTCTGCACGGCGCCAGTGCTCGCATTACCAGATTTACAACAACCATTTGAGATCGAGACATATGCCTCTGACTATGCTATTGGGGCAGTCCTTACTCAACACGGGCATCCAGTGGCATATCACAGTGAAACACTTTCAGACAGAGTCCAGAAGTATCCCACTTATGATAAAGAGATGTATTCCATTGTGCAGGCCTGCTGACAATGGAAGCATTACATTTTGGGGAAGGAAACGGTCATCCACACAAACCACCGACCCCTGCAGTTCATACAGACCCAAGGGAAATTGCAGAATGATTGCCATCAGAAGTGGTCTACATACCTGCAACAGTTCCATTTGAATATCAAGTATAAGAAGGGTAGCACCAATAATATTGCAGATTGCCTTAGTCGACCACCGATCATGGCGTTAACCACTGTGCTAAACTCTTGTGGGCACGAGACTTTTGATTGGCCACTTCTCTACAAAAGTGACCCAGAATTCGGCCACACATACCAGACACTCTTGGAGGGTCGGCAGGTTCCAGATTTTCACCTCCAGGATGCCCTGTTATGCCACCTGGGTCACCTTTGGTGTTCCTTCAAGTGAGCATGCCAAGATGATTTGGGAAGCACACTATAGTTAGGCTGCTGGGCATTTCGAGGTCAAGAAAACAGTGGCAGTACTGCAAAAGTATTTCTATTGGCCGAATCTTTGACAGGATGTCGGGAAGTACATCAGATCATGTACTGCCTGTGCCATTGCCAAACCGACCATCAAGAAGCAAGGCCTCTATACCTCGCTGCCTACCCCTAGTCGACCTTGGGAATCCATCTCCATGGATTACATGTCAGGCCTTCCTTCCACTAAGCATGGAAATGACTGTTTTTTTGTGGTCGTCGACAGGTTCTCAAAGATGGCCATTATGGCAGCCTGCAAGAAGAATATCACAGCAAAGGCCACTGCTAAACTCTTCTTTGAACGAGTGTGGGTGCACTTTGGGATCCCACAGTCTATCATCTCAGATCGGGACAGTCGGTTCCTTAGTACATTTTGGTCCAGTCTCTGGTCAATGTTGGACACCAAACTCACTAAGTCCATAGCCTTCCATCCTCAAACTGATGGCCAGACAGAGGTTGTCAATAGGATGATTGTACACATTCTGCGCATGTACAACTCAAAGCATCCACGCACATGGGACGAGAGCCTCCCCTATGTTCAGCACAGCTACAACCGAGCTCTTCACAGCTCGACTGGCCACAACCCTTTTCAAGTGAGCTTAGGATTCCAGCCACTATGCCCCATTGATGTGGCCATGCCACTTGCAGCTACTCACACAGATTCGGCTCATGTCCAGTCTGAAACAGACAAGACAACCAGCTTCATTGAGCACATCCAACATATTCGCCAATAGGTCCATGACATTCTGGAGAAATCAAATGCCAAGTACAAGCAGCGACATGATCAACATTGGGTGCCACACAAGTTTCAGGTGGGTGACAAAGTCTGGTTGCATTTGCAAAAGGAATGCCTTACTGGAGCCTATCGGAAACTAAGACCAATCCGCTATGGTCCTTACACCATTACTAAGGTTGTGGGAGACAATGCATTTGAGCTCAACATTCCTCCATTCTTTGGCCTGCACTCAATGTTCAATGTGGACCGCCTTCGGCCATACTTTCCACCATTGCTAGACACATCTGACATTACAGAACAACTCACACCCACAGAATTAAATCCAGATTGCACAGAACAAGTTGCAACTGATCAGATCATGGACACACAGATCAACAACACTTGCCAACAGAATATCCAACTGTATAGAGTTGTCAAAGCAGGCCAACTCCTTCACCAGGGCAAGTGGCTCACCAGGGACCAAGTTTAGCGAAAGTTTCCTTATCTCATGGAGGAACTCAACGCAATGGGGACCATTGCTTCCTAAGGGGGGAGGAATGATCCAAGTGGATATTGGTGGCCACTTGCCAAGTCCACCTGGACCCCCACCATTATTTCTCTCAGCATTTTCAGTTTCCTTAATTGTAGCACAACTTACTATTTTTAGTAGTTTTTCGGGTCCTGAACTTTCGGAGCCGTTTTGAGGCCCTAAACAACATTTTTTGGGAAATCTGGGGGACCCAAAGTGGTAGTTCTCGGATATATCTTTCTAACGAGCTATTGTACGCGTCAAACGGAGATCATATGCCAAAGTTATGACCCCGGGAAGTTGTTGTACTAATTTACCCAAATGGGGCCCACAATTTGGCGTTTCATCTTCTAGGGTTAGGTTTTGGAATTTTAAGGGTTTTCCATTGTTTCTCAACAATAAATAGGCCTTCGAGCCTCATTGTAACACAGTTTAGAGGCATGTAGCCACCACACATCTCTTCTCAAAGATAAGCTACCATCGCCCTAGTTAGTTTATTTCCATCACTGTTTGTAAGCATATTTCAGTATTTTACATTAATGAAATGAAGTATTATTTCCGCTGCATATATGTGTTTATGGTTATCTCTGTAATTTGTTGCATTCCTGTTTAAGTCTGGATCATTAACTTGACCCATTCCAACCATGGCACACATTTCGTCAAACACATCATGAACATGTAATGTACAAGTCATAAATACACATCTGAACATAGGGGTCTCATACTTATCTAAGAATTGTCAAGAAGGTCTGATGCCTTCTCTCAATAGCTATAATGTCATCTTCCAACCATGACACACATTTCGTTAAACACATCATGAACATGTAATGCACAAGTCATAAATACACATCTGAACATAGGGGTTTCATACTTATTTAAGAATTGTCAAGAAGGTCTGATGCCTTCTCTCAATAGCTATAATGTCATCTAATAGGTCATGCATTCATTAAACCTTCATTTACTAATCAAAACATGCTAAGAGCCACAACTAAAATTTATCATAAAACCATGCTTATAACCAGCATATAACCAGAATAATAACAATGATAGAACAACCATCAAAGCCACATAATAACAAGTATAAATACTCATGAATTACAAGAGAAAAGGAGCTCATATTAACATATGCAAGTCCAACCAAGTGAGGGACTTCCACGTACCACTCGATCATAGATTGGGTTGAACCAAATCTTTCTTTCAGCTAATCACCCTTGCGCCATATTCCAAGCATGACTGTGGAATCTCATGGAATAACCGACCAAAACCAAACCCGAGCTTCCAGAAGCCAAACCACCTCAACTCTCAACCAGTGATTCCCCTCACGGTTAGAAATCACTAACCATCACTAGAGTGATCTCTACCCAAGCTATACAGGGCTCCAGAGTGTTTGTTCCAACTTGGCTCCATGACTAGTAACTCAACCCATAGTTGTAGCAAGGCTCCATAGCCTTTGTCCAACCAAGGCTCTAGTACTAGTAACTCAACCCACCAAGGGCTCCAGAGTGTTTGTCCAACCAAGGCTTCCAAACTAGTAACTCAACCCAAGTTGTTCCAAGGCTTCCAGAGTGTTTGTCCAACCAAGGCTCCAGGAACTAGTAACTCAACCCATGGACATAAGGAACCTAAGCACCAATCAGAAACAACAACAAGTAGAAAAACCCACAACACCATGGCTATCCAGGAAATGGCAAGGCTACCACTGCCAATCCAGGCAATCCTCCATGCCAATGGAAAATCATAACCAAGAAACCACATGCATGTACCATGCATGCCAAAACTAGTAAGGAAATCATACGTGTAACTCAATACCTACAAAGTAATCTAGTTGTAGTTGCTAATGCACATGTTCCCTTGCTCTTTCCTACTTTCCTTTTTCTTCCTTCTTCAATCCCATTGAATACTAGAGTGCTCCAAGCATGCTCCAAGAATACTCGAAGTGTGCAAGAGTATGGGAGAGACAATGAGAGTGTGCTCAACCATAGAATTGTCAAAAGCTTCAACTAATAAAAGCCATGAAATGATCCTCAAAAGCCTGTTTATCATTGAGGCCTCCATTTTCTTCTTTTTTCCTCTATTTTTTCTTCAATTTCCTCCTCACATGCAACCTATGACCTTTCACCTTCCTTTTCTCCTATTTTCCATTATTTGCATAGAGAAAATGCAATTAATGCCTCTTTGCCTTTGCCAATTTCCTTAGCCACAATAAATTGAAATGAATACCCACTAGGATGTTTTTGCCCACCATTCATCTTGGAATATGTGTCCCATGGCCTTGGTCTTATATATATATATATATATATATATATATATATATAGATATATATATATATATATATATATATATATATATGTAGATATATATATATATAAATATATATATATACATACATAGATATATATAGATATATATCTATATATATATATATATAGATATATATATATATATGTATGTATGTGTGTATATATATATACATACATATATATATATATATATATATATATATATATATATATATATATATATATATATATATATATATATATATATATATATATATATATATATATATATATATATGCGTGTGTGTGTGTGCGCGCTTTAAAACCGGAACAGTGACCCGACCGATCCACCTAATAACCGGGTTTCGAACCAGGAGGTCAAGTCTAAAGTTTAAAAAAATACATTAAATAATTTTTTTTTTAATGAAAAAAACTATTTTTAAGATTTAAAACCATGATTCCAAGCGAATAGAAACAAAATATGCAAGGTTTGTTCATCTATATACCATGTAAAGGTGAATATATCAAAATGGCATCGAGTGCAATACATATCCACAACAAATTACATAATCAATGAGGCTCTAAATGGCCTCTAGAGTTTGAAAACAATGCTCTAAGCTATGGGGTCACTGAACTACTACAAGTCTACATATCAGTGATCAACAACATGATCACTCCTCATCATGATCAAACACATCATCACTACTAGACAAGAGATCAACAACATGAACTACATAAATAATATGCCTCCGAGTTTAAGGACAACTAAAACTCCTCTACAACTTTAGTAGGAGAAAAAATAGAAATCAAAACTACAAATCACTGATCAACATGGTCACTCATGAAACTCATCATTAATTCAACGCTACTAGAAATACATAAACATCATCAACAAGAGATACATGAACATCATCTATCTCAAAGTCTTCAGACTTGGATTGCTCAACCTTATAACATGATAGAAATTGAAAAGTTTAACATGCCTAACCAATGATTTTGGTTTGAGTGAAGGGTTCATCTCCTCAACCTTATAATGTGGTAGAAAAAGATTAGCATGCCTAACCAGTTGTTTTCCTTTGGATGAAGGGTGCATTCTTGTTAAGGCCATGGTAGAGGAGTTCAACAATCAGTACCACCAACATCAACAAAGTTCAACAATCAATGCCACCACGATCAAGGTTCTTAAAGGGTTTCATGCTCTTGATCAAATGCCAATCGCATACCCTCACGCATGATAGAATCAAATGGAAACATTGCAAACCCCCAAACCATGAAATCCTGAAAACCATTAAGTCTACTGAATTTTGAGTGAAATCTAAAATTCTAGTTTCTCCATATGAAATCCAACGAGGTCGAAACCACTCTCAAACATCCTGAGTCATTTCATGGTAATGTTAAAATTTTAAGTAAAAGTGACAATTTCATCCTTTTACTTTAAGAATTTAACATTACCATTAATTACCAACATTGTTAGGGTTGAGATGTGTCAGGAAATGGGAGGGTAGGCATGTTTTTCTTGGAGGGACTATTTTTGGAGGAAAACAACCCCAAATTTCCCTCAAACCAGCTTCAAAACTCACAAAAGTGCATTTTGTGGAGGTTATAGTTACCCTAGCAATAAACGGCTGGTTCCGTCCTAAACCGGCCGGTTATGGCAAAAAAAAGGCGAAATATATATATACATACATACACACACACACACACACATATAGAGAAATTCAACCAGGGGTTGTTATAGACAAAAGTAAAGGAGGCAACAAAGGAAACCCGATTAGGTCACTGCTTGCCTTTGGAGTAAGATGGATCTTGTTGCGCTTTATTGCTTCTTCCTTCATTGACTCTTGCTTCATCCAGAGACTTGTTATCCAGCTTTTTTGATCTAGGTGTATATTGGTGGCCACCGCCTATTCCACTTGGACCACCACCACTGTTTCTTTTAGTTTCCTTAATTGTAGCCCAATTTACTATTTTTGGCAATTTTTTAGGTCCTAAACTTCCGGAGCAATTTTGAGGCCCTAAACGACATTTTTTGTTTGTTGGAAAACAACGAAACCAAAACGTTTTGGTAGGGGTTTGTAGTCGAAAGTTGTAGTCCTCGATTAGATATTTCTAATGAGGTATCATACATGTCAAATGTAAATCATATGCCAAAGTTATGATCATAGGAAGTTGGTGTACTAACTAACCCTAATGAGGCCCACAAACTTTTGGTGCTTCATCTCCTAGGGTTAGCTTTTGGATGTTTTGGGTTTTCCCTTGTTTCTCAATAATAAAAAGGCTTGCAAGCCTCATTGTAACACAGTTCAGAAGGCATGTAGCCATCACATCTCTTCTCAAGGATAAGCTACCATCGCTCGAGCTATTTTGTTTCCATTCTATATGTAAATTTTTTTTAGTATTTGTTATTGATCAATTGAAGTTCAGTTTTTTTTGTAGCTCTGTGTTTCTATTTAATTATGTATTTCATTTAATTCATGCATAAATTAAGATCATTTTCCTTAATAATGAGACAACCATATGTAGAATTTCCTTTAGATTCACAAGCTCATGCAATGTACTAAAGCAAAAGACAAGAATCTACTTCTACTTTCAACCAGTGGAAACCAATAGATCGATGAAAACAATATGAACAAGAAGAAGATAAATCAATGGCACATAACACAATAAGTATCCGAGGAAAGCCTCAGCTGAAAACCCCCACTATCTATATTGCATTAAATCATAAATCCAAGATGATAATACAATGATTGTTCTCACAAGAACAATCCCAACACTCAGTATGATCAATCTCCATGCTCACAAGCAAGCTCAAGCCAATCTCTAGCCTCTTCTACTGCTCTCCAAGCCCCTATTTCCTTGCGCAATTCCTATGGCTGAATAACCCATATTAATGGGAATCCAGTGCATCCAAAACTTCACAATCCAAACTAGGTTCAATTCCTGATTGCTTGCATGATCTATATAACTCAGTAAATCATACAACTGATAGTACACTGTCCCTGCACTCTAGTCTCAACTGGGTCTTTCTCTCAACTGACATGCATGAGTTTCTCATGAGGAAATCTTTAGTTAACTGGAGTAGAACTAATGAATGCATTAGTACACCAACTGAATGTTAGTCCTTTATTAGTTCCAAAAACAAGTTAGAACTAATTTAACTGAACTTAAATCAGTGAACTGAGTGATCTAATTTCCAACTCAATTTAAACTCATATTGGACCCCTAAAACTTAGGGAGAACATATACATGACCTCAGAAAGACTTCCAACTCGAAATTCCTAAGGTGACTTAGCCAACTTAACTTCGTTAACCATTACAAGTTGTTATGAGAAAAGAATTACAATTTTAATTCACAATTGAATTCAAGGACAAATTAAACTGGAATTTTTGGATTCTATTTTTAACATTTCTTGTTGCTATTTTCAACACCATGAGAGTTGGTATCATGCTGAGAGGGCTATTTGATAGTGGGTTGGGCTACACAGGTGGAGGATTGCTTTATGCTGCACTCCTTTGCTTCAATCTTAGGGCTTGGAGAGCCATGGACATTAGGTCCAATGCTTTATGCTTCACTTGTTGGGAAATCAATGTGAAGAAGGGATTGAGGTTGAAGGGTGGAATTTCTATTCGTAGAAATGTCCAAGGAGTTGGAAGACGCCATTGGAGCAGGTGGGAAATATATCCTTATGATTTGGGGAGATGAGGTAGCGAGAGGTGCATTCGACTGAGCTAAGTGTTTGTTTCCACGCCCTTTATGGCTAGCTCTAAAGTCTAGAGGTGACATGCCAACAGATTGCAGACAACCCAATGTCCATCACTAATTCCTTTGCATTCCTCAGCTTCCAGGGAGGCCACTCTGACGAATATGAATCATAATATCAGGATCAAATAGCTCTATGTGGTCATTGATCTCGAGAATGCAAGGAGGGCACCCTTTGCCCTAGCCCCTCTTCTTGCTCTTCCTCTTTCACGAACCATGGTGGTGGATTTAGGACCAAAAAACCTAGTACTAAAGTTTTTGGCAACAATGACGAGGAGAATGAGAGAACAAACGTGCTTATCAACTGCGAATCTTCACATGAAAGAAGGTGGAGGGAGATCACAGGGCGATGATGTGAGCAAGGACATGAGCATTAACTGGCACATCAAGGCTAAGGTGAGGGAAATCACGAAGCCGATGTTGGAGGCATGAGCCAGATGGGCTATATTAACTCGCATAACGATAACCTGGAGGGAGTCCACTGCGCATAAATGCCACTTAGTGTTCACAATCATGTCAGGAATGAATGTTGTCTTGCACTCACTGACATGGCTTCATCGTCGAGGAAGCACCCAGATCTGGGAGAAGGAGCAAAAGTTAAGAAAGGAAGGGAAATATATGTGTGTGTGTGTGTGTGTGTGTGTGTGTTTTGAACTAAGCTGAGCATAGGTCGAGGCTAGCCCCAATGTTGGATGGAAGAACGATCTGCCCATTAGTGGGATGTTATCACCAGGATTGTGCCAAGTTCATTCAAGCTTGGACGTTCCTTGGGATAATTTAATTCTCCCAAAGGTGATTCCCGTCCTCAACCCCTCCCCATGAGATTTGAACCTATGATCTGGTGGGTACTAAACCCCACACAAACCAATTGGTCTACACATCATGGGTTCATTGACTCAAATGATGAATGAGGGGCTTCGAGGAGTGTCTAAGTTGTGGCCAATGATTATAATTATTAGGTGTTTTAAATGTTTAAGGTTTCCAAGAATTGATGGGAACTAAAAAGATAAGGGAAATTAATTATTTTGATGAAAAAGGAAAAACAAAGATGTAAGAAAAGACAAGATTTAAGGGGAATAAAGGTTAAAAAAAGAAAAATAAAGAAAAAGTTTTTAAAATTCATAATAAAAATTTAGAAGGGAAAAATTTAATTGGTTCAAATGATGAATGAGTGGCTCTAAGTTTAAGCCATTTTGATGAGTAAAATTATTGGGTGTTTTCCATTTTCAAAGTTTCCATATAAATATATAGAGCTTGAAAAAATAAAACTGAGTAATTTTTTTAATAAAACACATTCAATGTAATTTAAATTCATATAATTATGTTTAAAATTTCTAAATAACATTTAATATGGTTATAAACTTAAAAAATGTTTCGATATTAGTTTTTTACCAATACATACTTGGATACCATATACATTTAACCTTCCAAAAATAATACATATTTGAATACTATATTATGAATGCCCATCTGGGGCAGTGGAATTAGAAAAGCATTTCATTTTGGAATGTGATGCGTTCAAAGACATAATTTGTCTCACGGAAACTCATGAACATGATGGTTGCAAAACTCCTGTGTTTGATGGTTATTTGAAGTTAGCAGTTTGGAACAAGGTAGTAGAAAATGGAAAAGGGTATGGAGGAATACTAGTTTTAGTGAAAGAAAAAGAACGTCGTCACATTCAGTTAATTAAAGAAGATGCAATTAAACAATATTTATGGTTCAAAATATTAAAGAATGAGAATCACATAAGAATTACAACATGTTATTTTGCTCCTCAAGTCTAAAAAACTTACAAAAATAAGGGGCTAGACAACAAGGATCGTATGCAGCTTTAAAGCAAGATATTGTAGCATACTCTCAGCAAGGAGAAGTTCTTTTAGTGGGATATTTCAATGTTAGAACAACGCATTATCAAGCTACTATTCTTTGTTGCATAGAGGATGACAAGCTACTATTCTTTGTTGCATAGAGGATCACAATCCTATTTGGCTCACTAAAGAAGAGAATCCCCAATGGGTGAGGTGTTCAGAAGATGGCAAAGTTAGCAATCATTTTGGAGAGGAGTTGCTTACAATGTGTGGGGCTTTTAACTTAATTATTTGCAATGGTCTAGATAGATGGAAAAGGCCTGGGAACTTCACTTGCAACACATACAATGGGGCAAGTGTCATTGACTATGTGTTGTGTTCACAAAGTTTGATAGATAAGACAGACGAAGTTAAGACTGGAGAGCATGTTTGGGACTTAAAAACACACCATAACCCAATTTATATAAAGTTATCATGGTTAGAAGAAAGGCATCATAGGAGGAAAACCCAATGCTCTCAAAAATCATTATCAAGGGGCAAAATTCTTCTAACACAAGAAAATTGTACTATCTTCAAGACAATGTTAGAGAGATTAATTCCTAAGGAGAAAACTGGTTTCAAAAGCTTCAACAATCATGAGTTAACAAGTATAATTCAAAGTGCACTTGAGAAGTGCAAAATAGCAAAAAAATAGGGAATCAGAAGCAAATTGTTTTCTTGTAAATGCTTCGTTTGATGAGGAATGAAAAATGGCAAGGAGAACCTTGAAAAAGGCAGGCAAGGAGAAGATGAATGTAAAGTTATGTAAGCAGATACTAAAAAGGAAAAAAATGAGTTCATGCAAACAAGGCGAGAAGAGTTAACATATTTAAGCAAGAATAACCCAAAGCTTTTATGGCAAGAACTTCAACCAAGGAAGAAGCAAATCGGAAATAATATTACAACCAATCAATGGTTTGAATATACAAGACAACTCTATGAGAAAGAATTAGAGGCAGAGTCTCTGCCCAAGATCAACACAACTGCAAAGCTCTTCATGTCACAGGAGGTCGAGATTGGAATTAATAAGTTGAAAACAGGAAAGGCAAAGGACTTGGTTGAACTTCAAGTAGAGTATCTAAAATCGGGAATGAACACTCTTGCACCGCACATCATGGAAATATTCGACAACATCATTCAATAAGGATTCCCAAGGGACTGGATAACTAGCCTAACAATATCCCTTTTTAAAAGTGGAGACATTAATAATCCTTCCAATTATAGAACCATTGTGATCAATCCTTTGTTTGTAAATCTTTTTGACAACATGGTAGAAAATAGAATCAGTAAGTGGGCAGACGTAAAAGAAAAGAGGTTAAGAGGACAAGCGAGTTTTAGGCCGAAGCATTCTACAGTGGATCATGGTATCACGTTGAGACACATTGTTGAAAAGGTTTGGGAGGACAAAGAAGAAGTATTCTGCTGCTTTGTTGACTTCAAAAAGGCATTTGACACAGTCCCTAGAGATAAGTTGTGGCGTAGAATGGAAGAACTTGAAATTCCTTTGCATTATAGAGCCGCTGTCCATAGACTTTATGAAGAGGTGAAAGTCAAAATTAGAACCTCAACAGGTATTTTAGAAAGCTTTAGAAGTGACATTGGAGTCAAGCAAGGTTGCCCTTTATCCCCTACTCTTTTTGGTTTATATATTGATAAACTGGAAGAGTAGATAAATCTACAAGGTGGAGATGGTGTTCGGTTGGGGGAGTTTGTGATAAAGCTTCTTTTATATGCTGATGATCTTGTATTGATTTCTAAATCAACCCATGGATTGCAAATGCACCTATATACCCTTGAGCATTTTTGTAGAGCAGTGGGAATGCAAGTCAATACTAGCAAGACAAAAATAATGATTTTCTCTAATAAAAGGAAGCAGAGCCAACATATGTTCTTCTTTGAAGACAACATTCTTGAAGAAGTAAATGAGTACAAGTACCTCAGGATTGATTTCAACAACAAACTTAATTGTGAGGACTGCAGAAAGAAGAGAATTTTAGAAGGGTGGAAAGCATTATATGCTCTTCAAAATAGATGTAGAGAGACAGAGTTATGGGATTGGAAAACGATTAAAGTGCTTTTTGTACTCCTAGTTTGTTCAGTGATGCTTTATGGGTGTGAATTGTGGGCTAATAACACCTTGTCTCAAAATGGAAACAAATTGAGAAAATCCAAAAATGCTTAATTACGAGCAAGATTAAAATAAAAAGTTTGGTACCTTATGAGATAATGTTGAGTGAAACAGGAGCAACTCCCATCGAAGCAATTGCTATGGTGTGGCTCATAAGATATCTAAAAAGAATTGAGCAAATAGGAGTAGGTAGATGGCCTAATGTTATCTTCAATGAAGTCATGAGTGAAACAAAACTACACATGGATGAAACAAAACTACACATGGGTGCAAAAATGGAATATCTACTTCAATGCATGTCCTACAAATAGCAAGGAGCTAAATAATTTTGTTATGGAGAAGTTTTGTAAATGGGTATGTGGAAAAGCGTTGGGTAGAAAGAAGTACTACATTGAGGAATTCAACCCTACATGTGATCTACAACAAAAAGAGTTCATTGGAGCTAGCATTCTGTGGAGGGAAAATGTTCTTATTGTTCAATTAAGAACCAACTCGCATCAACTTCAGTGTGAAACATGACGGTGGAAAAGGCCTAAAGAAGCTCGGGAAGAATGGGTGTGTACATTTTGCACATCTGGGGTAGTGGAATCAAAAAACACTTCATTTTGGAATGTGATGCATTCAAAGGCATAAGAGAAAGTTATAAGAATATGTTAGCATTAATTTCTTGGCATTGCCTATTCAGAGAGGGGATTGTTGGAAGGTTGGGCCAACTCATCATCAATTTGAATAAGAAAAGGATTGAATTGCAAAAGGTGAAAAGCAAGGAACTAATGGTCCCATAGACTATATTTAGTCTCCTGGATGTTAAAATATCATTTCATTTTATTTCGGAGAAAGTTATGGGAATATGTTAGCATCAGTTTCTTGGCATTGTCTTTTCAGCGAGGGGATTGTTAGAAGGTTAGACCAACTCATCATCAATTTGAATAAAAAAAAATTGAATTGCAAAAGACAAAAAAACAAGAAATTGATGGTCCCATAAACTATTTTTAACCTTATGAACGTTAAATTATCATTTCATTTTATACATTTAACCTACCAAAAACTATAAAAACTAAAAATAAAATAAAATATAATATTAATATAGCAACTTATTTCAAAGTAACCCCATAACTTAACAGCAAAGTAATGTATGACGATGGAAAAATAGGATGAAAATTAATATAACATATGATAATTTATTTTAAAAGTAACCACATTACATGACACCGAATGTATTTATTGTTAAAGAATATTTCCCATTTCGTTTTTTAATGCCACATGGAACGCGTCACATTAACGAAGCCGACGGTGAAGGACTTGATTGGATAAGTGAGGAGTAAAGTATCAAGATAGTTTTGCGCGTTAGGAATTCGAGTTCTGCGTGTATAACGCTGACATGGCAATGGGTTTTCAGTCGAATATAAAATTTCGAGTTGCGCCTGGATCTCGGTTTTAGAGGAGGACTTTTAAGTTTTGACTTAGGAAATTATTATAGTCCTGCAAATAAAAGACCTCTCTGCTACTGTTGGCGGGTGAGATGATCTTATACATGGTTTCGAAGGGTTTCTAAGGTAAGCGTTTCGACTCTAAAGTCATCGCTTAGCTAGAGCACAATGCAGGCTGCAGCTTTCGCATTATAATTAGAGGAATAATTTATGGAGGATTTGGCAGTCGATTTAGCACATGACTGAATTTGGAGGAGCAGTTGGGTTTGAATTGGCTGGAGGTTTTTGTCCAACCATTGGTATAGATACTTTACCTTTACCTTTTGTGCTGTGCACTGTATTGTATTCTATTGGTTTAGAAATTGGAAACATAAGCTTTATCCATCTGCATTCCATGCCAATTTTCTTCTGATCCCTCTCGAGCTAACTAGCTCTTACTATTTATTCTAATCGGCAAGTGAAGCCCTTTTCCTTCCCGCGATCTCTTCGCCTTAACCAAACGAAGAGGGCGGAGCTTACAGGTATTGATTGCGTTTGGAGATTGAATGAAGGGTCATTTTTTGAGTAGATCGATATACCAGTAGTTCGCAAGATGTCGAGGGCAGAGTCGAACTGGGAGCGACTGGTCCGCTCAGCCCTGCAGAGACAGCAACGACGCAGTCAAACGCCGGGCAGAATCACCAGTGGGCTTGCTAGTGCCGTCCCTTCTGCCTTGAACGCTGCCAATATTGATGCCATTCTCAAGGCCGCAGATGAAATTCAGGATGAAGATCCCAATGTTGCTCGCATTTGTAAGTATTTCGGACATATCCATCTTCTCCTTTCTCCGAATTGCTTCATTGATAGTTGATGTTCTGCGCAAAATAGCAGTTGTCCAGCTATTGGGTATTGGTCAAAGTTGATATTCGCTGCATACTATTTTGTAAACTCTCCGCATTAGGACATATATCATCTGCTATTCTTTCTATGTTTCAACAGAACACCGAACTGTGGTCTCAGAACATTTGTTCTTTCTATGCTTAAATATAATACTGGAGTGTTGCATTGTCCGGATTATAACACCTGTTTGACGAGTCAAATTGGTGTAAATGGATGCTAAAACTTAATATGATACTTTATAAAATATTCTCATCAATAACAGCAATATACTGCAACTACTACTGGCGATTATCTGGCTGTAATCGATCAAATGGTATTAGCAAAATTAAACTGTTTCATCGTACATCAGCTGAAGCAATACATACTGCGAGATCTGATAGTTGTAAGCTACTAAAGCACTTCAGAAAATGAAAATGCAAACTCTGCCACAAAAACAAATTGCAACATGAATAATACTCAATCTTAAAATACCCCTTCTTAATCCGTCCCTGCCCAACCCATAGGCACAACACGCACTCCAATCCTGAGAACATTTCTTTCCAACCATTGTTAACAACTTAAAGGTTAATGAACAAACGGTTATAATGACCAGGAATTTTGATAACATAATAATAGATATAATCTAATTTTAAGATTACAACCTATCCAGACAGAAAATTGATGCATAAAAGCCCCTTGTTCTTGGGAGAAGGGATCTTCTCAACATAAAACAAACAATGGCACCTCTTAATAATGCCCCCAAAACCATCTTAGAAATTTCAATGATATTACCATGTCCAATGAGACTGAAAAGTTGAACAAGTAATAGCAGTATGACTGAAGTTCATAACGCATCTCTCAAGTAAAACTAAGAATACAAAAAATGAAATTGCTAAAAAAATATTAAAGAATTGCAAATTTCGTAACTTGCATGGGGAACGCATATTCGTTATTTAGCCTGGTTTAAAGGTTGCCCATCATGGTAGACGGACAATTATTTTCGATTATTATTGGCAAATGTGTTCTGTCATTACATGTTGGCAGTTATTCAGTGTCTCATGTTTGACAGGGAAAAGCAGCCTTGATCAACTTTTTGTTATTTCGCATTTAAAGTAAATAATGTAAAGAGTAAGGCCTTTTTATTGGAGAAAAAGAGAAGTTATACGTTTAATATATTCCGCTAAACATATATACATAGATCTGGCTTCTGTTGCCAGAATTTGTGGCAGAGATCATTCTTCAGATTGACTTATTCCGTAAGCCATTGAGATATTGCAATTTCTAAGTCCGAACTGACTCTATCAACATATAATCCAAGAAGGCCTGAAGTCTGGAAAATACCGATAGCCTCAATTAATCACCCTAATGGGGAGATCGACCATCAAAACAAGGAACATGTCTCTTGGGCCGAGTGAAAAAGGAGGATTAGGTAATTAAGAGTCACGACTTGGAGAGCGGTGTATGGCAGTAACGACAAATGAGGTACTTGTTCAGTGAGGGGACATCTCTTTTTTTGTCTTTATCATTGCCGCAGGTGAAGTTGTCTTCAAGATGGATGTAGGGAGCCAAATCCATATTTAGGCAGGCAATACTGTGACAGCAAAATAAACCATGGTTAAAAGTTATCGGGGCAAATTCTTATGCTTCCTAAACATTTACTTGCAGAAATTGGAAGGGCTGTGGTAGCCTCAGTCCTAAACTTTGTCAGGGTTGTTTGAAGCCACTGCTTTGAGGGTATAAATGGCTTTCTGTTGAAATTCCAGGCTATTTTCATTAAGTTTGGACTAAAACCAGCAAGTGTTTGCTTACTTTGGCTGCAACAATGAAGATGTTATTTTTGTCTCTGGTGGGGCCTGGATCTTGTCTCCATATTTCTTATTGGTCTGGGTTTGAATCTGCATCAGATTCTGTTGGGCATTGGATAATCCAGCATTCCCCGTGTGTTTCGTGACATGGACTAACCGCCTCTCAAGGATCCGTTAACTCTGGCGATGCATCCGTTTACTAACACCTGCGGGTTTTGGTGTAACGGCAATCGTGATCCCAACAAGTGGTATCAAAGCCAAAGGTCTTGAGTTCGAATCACACCCGGCTCGTGCTGGGGGGGAGATTGTTGGGCATTGGATAATCCAGCACTCCCCGTGTGTTTCATGACATGGACTAACCGCCTCTCAAGGATCCGTTAACTCTGGCGATGCGCCCGTTTACTAACACCTGCGGGTTTTGGTGTAATGGCAGTCGTGATCCCAACAGATTCTTCTTCCTTTTTACCATTGCCACTCCACTGGTTGAGACATTTTGCCATCAGGACATGAGTGGAGGAGCTTCTGTAGTGGCAGAAGCTTTCAAGGTCATTAATATTGGTTTGGCTTGCAATGCAGGAGATTTCATGACAGTCATGATCTTCTGATAATTTCTTATGGTCTTGCCTGCCAGCCAAGTAGCAGTGATCAAGAAATTACTGGCAGAAAAGATGATTTCCCAAAACAGAAAAAGGGAAGGGAACAAAGGTCAGCCTCATCAAGACAGTAGAGAGGTTCATAAAGGTAAGAGGAGGTAATGTTAACTAACATGGGCTTGATTCTTGAATGACTACGCAAAGAGTGCCATTGGACAGGAAGGTTCGCACTCTAGAATCTAGCCTAAAACTATAGATTGTTAAAACTGAAAATACCAATCAAAATTTCTGTTATAAAGTAGTCTAACTAAAAAACACTTACTGCTGAGAATTAAACCAGCAAATATGATACCCTGAAAAGTTGAAAACTCAAAACACCGTCACTTTTTGTCTATTAAATCTGAATATAGAAGCTAAATAAACAGCTCAAAAATCAAACTCTTTAACCACAAAAAGGTGTGCCCTGCTTTTTTTGATAGACTAGGAAGAAGAGGGCTACAATGAATCTAGATGCATACACACCAGTGCCTTAACTGGTAGTGTCAACTCTAACCTTATTCTGCCTAGTTTGGATGGATAACCAAGCCAAAAATAAATTGCGCCCTCCTAGATATCTGTGCCCTACATTAAATCCACATGCATGGGCACCCCTACTAACTTGCAGAATACAACCTCTAACTTGTGCATGCAAAATTAAAAAAAGCAAAAAGCCGAGTTAGAACTGAACTGCAGAATATATAAAATCATCTAAAACTGGAAATAAATTCAGGATGGTGAATGCATGCTTTTGGCATGCGTTTTTCCCTATGTCTCACTCCATAAATACCAGTGCCTCGTCAATGTTGTATGGCTCTGCTGAAGGTTGGTGTGGTGCTGTACAACATTGCTGTAGATGAATAGTGGTGTAGTGGGAACACTGCTCGAGCTGCAGACTTGTAAAGCTAACACTCCCTCTTATTGAGGAAAGTGTTCACCATTGCACCGAGCCTCTTCCTAAACAGCTTGAACTTCTCCTTTGCCAAAGTCTTGGTCAAGATATCTACAACCTGCTGATACTTAGGAATGTATTGTAATACCTCTTATGACATAATGAGGTCAAAGTGCCTATAGAAATGAGGTACAATAACGTTTAGGCTGGTAGGCCGGATACTTTGGACTCCTAGGCTGTTGAGCCAGAGTTTATTTTATGAGGCCTTTGTGCCCTTGTAGCCATATTAAAATAAATTGTGGGGCTGGTGTGCCTAGATTTATATGCCTCAAATGGCTAATTGGTCTGAGAGCCAGATTGTAATTATTTGGTACAGATATTGTAATAATAATAAAAGATGTAGTTTAACTTATAGACTAAATGACAGTTTTCTTGACATTTTTTTCTCGTTAATTTTAACCAAAATCTGGCAGAGATTTCTAAATTCGAGTTTAAGTTGTTTAATTTGTAGATTTCGAGTGCCCCAGGGGTTTTTTCAGAGTGCTTAATCCATTTATGCATTCAAAACTGCATTTTAAACAACAAAAAATCACATTCATTCTTGAAATTTGTGTATCTGTACATCCCCAAAATCTTAATAGAGATGGGGTTTGGTGGTAAGCAGAAGTTTGATTCCCTTACTCCCTCGAGTCCCTCAAGATCCCGTTACTCACAACCAAGACTAAACTGATCCTTCTTCTCCACTGCCATTTTACCCTATTAATCCTTTTCCTCCTCCCCTCACATTCATTCCCTCAAAAATCTTTTCACCCCCCTTCCCTTCCATCTTCCTTAACATTTAACCATAATAATAACACAATTCTAAAAAACCTATTATAAGATTAGAGTTAATAGTTCATTAACAATGACTATTAATTTTAATTTTATATTTATTAATTAATAACAATGACTTCATATAATTCTCTCATCATTAATAATTAACCCTAACTTTACATTATAAATAATAATTATCCCTAACTTTACATTATAAATAATGAATACATTATTATCATTATTTATTAACAATTTTAAAATATATAATGTCTCATCCTCCTAAATTATTCAAACAATGTGGTAATCATAATATTAATTAACTTGATTATTAGTAATAATATTAATTATTATTTCTAATAGTGTTAATAATTATTACTTACAATAATTATAAGTTTATTAACTCCATTTACCTTGGATATAAATTAATTTCCCTTTTATTAATAAATTCCCGTAAATAAAATAATTATATTAAAATCGTTATAATCGTTATAATCTTTCCTTAAGTTAATTTTCATTGAGTCAGCCCCTTCTCATTTCTTAGCTTCCATTTCATATTTATATCCCTTCAACCTTGCTCTTCTCTGTGGATTTGTCCTGACGATGAGTCTTGTTATAGACTTGAAATGTCAACACAAAAATATGGCTACTGTGGTTTATGATTCAAATTTGCAAGATACACAAAATTCTCACCACAGAACTCTTCAATCACTCATTCTTGAAATTGTTTCGCCGGATTCCGGTGAAAAAGTCTATTTCGCCTATAAGTTAGACTACACTATAATAAAAGAAGTTTGTTGCCGAGCCCATTCCATGGAAAAAGTATGGGGGGTGCAACTCCAGAGATAAAAGGCAACACTTGGGTTTCGGTGAAAAACATGCTCTAGGGCCCATGTGGCTTCAATGAGCGCCACTAGGCCAGTGAAGGCCATGCATTTAAAAATGAAGTGTAGGTTCTTGTTATTATTATGCATTCAAGGGGCATTCATTCAGAGAGGATGATTATGATGATTATTCTTTATTTGGGGACGAACCTCAAGGAGTTGGGTTTGGTAATTGATAGCCATTGAGTCTTGACTTGTACTTTGGAACTGGTTGTGGTGGTTTTAGAGCTTAGTGCTCTGTATTTTGTGAACCTTGGTGGTTTTGGGCGTTGGGTGGCTCCAAGGGCTTGATGGCCTTGTTTATGGCTCGGTGCCATCGAGTTCTTGTGGGGACTTAGTTCAAAGATAGTTAAAGAGTCTTGGTTGGGACTTTGGCACTGATTGAGGGGTTTATTTCAATTCGATTGTTTGACACTTGAACACCGGGCAACAACAAGGCTCCTGGAGCTGCAGGGGGACTTGAGTTGCACCACTTGGGTGTCGATTAGGGCACATGAGCCTGTGGCTGAAGATTTAGGCTGCTAGTTGTAGGTTCACTTGGTGCTCTGATAACATGTAGAAACTTTTGTCATATATCCCCACCTAGTTTTAATTTGTTTTGCACATCAAGTTTAATGCCCAAACCCCATGTTCATTGTTGAGTTTTAAACTTGAATATAAATTCAATTAAAACACTAGTAGCTACCACTACTCTTCACATTCAACTGATAAATTTCAAAAGCATTCACAAAGATTTAGACCTTGATTTTTGGTCAATTAGACACTGGAAAAACCTTGAAGGGAAAATCAGTAAGAAGAGGATTTTTATTTGCTTTTATACCAGAGGAATTTGCGACATTGATTACAAACAAGGGTACTTATCTCCCTCCTTGAAACCCAAGCTAGCTCCTAGAAAATTGAATTGCTATCTAGAAATTTGTGCTATAGGTCAAACTTTGACCCCTTGAACTTTGTGCTGTTGTTAAGCAATTAGACCCTCAATTTTTGTGCCATTGTGCAACACTTAGACCCTTGATTTTTGTGCATCTGTTTGTCCTTTTTCCTCCTCGAAATTCAAGCCATAGTTCAGAATTTCTGCCTCAAATTTGTGTTTGCAGACTTGCAAACTGATCTGAAAATGGGGCACTAAAGGCTTCTTGTGAGATTACAAGAAGCTCTCCCACTTCCAAAGCTTAATTATTCCCAAGGTAACTATGATTAACCAATGCGGAACTAATAATGTGCTTGAAAATAAGGTGTATGCTTATGTTTATTTTCACTGATTATATGCTTTAAAATCTGTTGTTTGTGCTGATATGTAAAATACCTGTAACAGTGCAACAAATAACAAACACATGGACAACAATATTAATTTGGAGTTCACCCAAAACTCTTGGGCTACGTCTCCTTGAGCTCTAGTCAACTTGACTAGGCTCTCTGGGATTATGGCATCAGTTCTTTTACAAGCTCCACACTCAACTCCACTGTTTTACACAGAAACAATGGGCTTAGAACACCATCTCATCCCTGGCTCTGAGGCTCTCGGCTCTGGCTCTGGCTCTCAGCTCTGGATATGGCTCTCAGCTTTGGATCTGGCTCTCGGCTTTGGCTCTGGCTCTTGGCTCTGGCTTCTCTGAGCTCTCTCTCGGCCTTTGTGTGCATCAATGGTTTGCTAGACCTCCCAGTGACCTTTAGCAACCTTTTAGTGACCTTTTGCAACTTTACTTCCTGTTAATCGTGCTCTCTGGCTTCTTGCTCTTTCAGCTAAGAGCTCTCCTTCAGCGACCTCTCGCTCTCGCCAACTGGGCTTTTTGCTCCTTTGAGGCATTTTTCCCGGCTCTGTGGCTTCCCCAGCTGTTTCTCTGCGTGTACTCATCCCTCTGCGGCTCTGTGGCTTCTCTGCTCCTTGTCCGTTCAAATCCCCTCTGAGCGTTAAACAATCATTGTCAAACGCCTTCAGGCATGGTGGCCACCTGTTTTTAAATGGAAAGGACCACTGGCGTGGTTAAAATCCCCGGGAACACGTTTCCCTGTTTACACAGAGAAATACACTAAAAACACGCAAAAACTCTTTCTATCGGACTTCAAAAATCATCGAATCCGCCCTATAATCCTTTCGGATCCGCCTTTGGTCGCTATCGCAAGCCCACCATTGATCTGGGTGATCTCTGATCCAACGGTTGATATTCATTTCGGGCGGCTTATGCACACGGAGATTACCCGCCCGAAAAGGCGGTTTTCTCTCTCCGGCGCCAAGCCACGTGTCGGCCAGTGTATGGGATCGGGTGGAGCCCGTCCAATACCACTTACCACCTGAGGCCTGCCCGAAATCCCGCTCATTACGAAACTCAAATAATATAAGGCTGCATGTATAAACCTTTCGGGTCCGTTTTATTGCTCCGGGTGTATTTCCTTTGTATTTCGTTTATTTAACGAAAATGCGAAAATACATAGAAAAACCCTTTTTACCAGAACTCAAAATATATATATATTCGCATCCATAAACCCTTTCGGGTCTGGCTTAAGTCGCATATCGCATCGCATAGCGTAATGGCCAAAACCCCAAATACAAAGGAATATATAGAAAATCTGAAAATACGGATCTCAAAATTTATGCAATCGGGTCCATAATCCCTATCGGGTCCGGGTCCTGATCGCTAATCGCAATCGCAACGGCCCGGGGGTCTGCCCTTTGGGTATGCCGATCCGCTGACGCCGATATTGGTGATCGCATGTCGCGTTGGCCCGGGGGTCCTTCCCTTTTGGGTGTGCCGATTGGCCAATCGCAATCGCTCCATCGCATAGCCCGGGGTCTCGATATCGCATTCGGGCCTATCTTCGATTCGATATATTGGAGATCGTCGATCGGGGGTCCTTCCACCTCTGCTTTAAGTCCTTCCCTTTGGCTATTTGCGATGCGATTTCCTTTATAAGGCCTTTTATGCCATTTTTAGGGGAAATGCCTCATTTTTCAAAGGACAAAGACAATCTTCTTTTTGCGATAACTTCTGCATCTGAAGTCCATTTTAGCCCATTCAAATTGCAGTAGATTCAGGATGAAAAGATCTACGCAATGGGACTATTTCCAGGAGCATCTTTGGACTTTCATTTTCCTCTGTGAGGAACACTTTAGACTTAGAAGTCTATCCAAAATCCATTTTGGATTACGCCTTCCCACTAAAGAACTTTTGGCCTCCAAAAGATTGATATACTGATCTGGACAGTAAATGAGAGTAACAATACCCTCTTCTTTCAGCCTCCATACACTTGCCTTGCATAGTGCCTTTGAGCCAAAGTCTCTGACCACTTTCCTTGTTGGATGTGCTTGTCCTCCTGGGAAGAACTGCCTTCCTCCTTGCCTTCCTGCAGAACTCTTGCTGAGATGGTCATAGAAGGTAGTTTGAACTTCTTTGCCTTCATCATTGATCCAAAGTGGCTCAAAGAAATCTGAAGTACATCTGCTTCACAAAAATTTTCATTTGTACCGGTTTGAAAAGCTGTCAACAACAACTGTTAACAACAATAGAAACACAGACAACAACTGGATGGGCTAAACTCTTGTTTCACAAAAGAAAGAAATTTCACATCTTGTGAACATCTCCATGTCTTACATCTGCATACAAATGATGGACTAGATAACAATCCCACAAAACATGCCTTTAAAACAAATGACCCTTCAAGTCAAGCATGTAGAAAAAGACCTTTAGGACTCTTTTTTTTAGAAAGATGAAACACTTCATCATTATCTCCATCTTGGAGACCAAATCAACTTTTCTCAAGTCAATATTACATGCATGTTTAAAGCAATCAACCCTTCAAGTTAATTACACATACATGTTCAAATACAAGGAAAACATCAACATCCCTGTGTTCATGCATCTCATGCTCATGCATGCATTTCATCCTTCAAATTTCACTTAAGCACACTATACTTTCGAAGCTGAAATGAAATATAATGTTGCAACAACAAAGTGAGCCTCCTACTCAACTTTTCCATTCACCTTCTTGGTAGAAACCTGCAACTTGCATTCCATTAACAAAGAAATGCAAATAGATGCATCAATAGACATGCAATCTTAATTGGATAAGAACTCTAGCCATTTCTTACCAATCCATTTCAAAGGTCTTCCCTTTGTCTGCACATCAGCATCAACATGTGAATCATCCTGAGACACATCATTCATGGAAACTTCCTTTCCATTTCTGCCATCTTCTCTTTCCACTTTCTTCAGCTTTTGTGGAAGCATTGCTGGATTCAGAGTCCAACATCTTTCAGTAAGATGCCCTTGCTTATGGCAGTAAGTGCAACACATGTGCATCCTCTTGACAACATGATTTGCCTTGTCCAATGGACCTTTGGCTTCTTGCTTCCTTTCCTTCAAAAGTTTCCTGTATGTGGCCATTCTCTTCCAACATCTAGAAACATGATGGTTATCCAAACCACAAAAGGAACATGCAATTCTTTTCCAATGCTTATATGGAAATTTACCATGCTTTACATAATCAAAAGGAATATGTTTAGAACCAGATTTATACCTTTCTCTTTCACCTTTATTGCCTTCATGAGGAGGTGAATTGAATGAAGAAGTGGCTCCCTTTGGAACACCATCAATCTCTTCAAGGTTGTCAGAGTTTCCACAACTCTTTGGTTCAAGTGTGTGCTTCTGAACACCTGCATCCTGCAAATGATGCTTCAAGCTATTGCATTCCTCCTAAATACAATCTTCACACTCTTGAGGTAGAAGACCTGCAATGCAACTCCTTGGAGTTGTTTCAATGGCTTTCATGACAACTTTGGAACTTTCTCCATAAGACTCTCCATAACCAAGACCCAAATACTTAGGCCTTTCCTCAACTATTATTGGCTCAACAGTACCTTGTGCATGCTTACCCAAGTCTTTTCCTTCATAGCCCATCTTGGACATGAGCTTGGAACCTATGCTACTAGTATGTTTTTCAAAATAACCAATATAAGCATTCTTAGGAGAATTTGAAGACAAACTGGAATGGTTTACCTCTTCTTCACGCTGATACTTGACTAAGGCTTCTTTGGCAACAAAGAGCTGTAACTCCAACTCATGCATCTTTTTTAGGTTCATATTTGCAATATGAAGTTGCCTCTCCATTTCTTGCAATTTGTCAGAAAGCATCTGATTCTCTTCCTCCACGGAATTCAACTGCACTCTAAGTATGTTGCTTTTCCTTCCATCCTCATACATTTCACTCACCTTGTGCATCATGATGAACAAGTCTTGCTTCATGTCTCCATTAAAGAATCTTGTGATGAAGGAGGGATTTGGGGATTCACTTGTAGAAGTTGTCATTCAAATGAACAAAAGAACTTCAAACAAGACTAACAAAGAGCTTATCCAAACAACCTTTTGCAACAAACCTCTTGTGCTTCAAGGATTGCTTTGAGGTCCTTTGAGATAGAAGAATGCCTTCAGCCCTTCTTCCTTCTTGTCCATCCTGGACTGAGCTATCAATAGCTTTCCCTTCACCTCTGTAAACTCAAACAATAGTCAGTCTGCAAACAAGCATCCAATCAATCAGACAATCAATCTTTGACTGCCCAAACACCTTTCAGACAAGCAATCTTTTGCTCTGTCAATCAAGCATTTTGATCTGATACCACTTGCTTTGGTATAACCAGCTTTGATATCACCTTCTTGAAGGTGGGGTTAACCAATCTTAGGTTCTGATACCACCTGATCTGAAAATGGGGCACTAAAGGCTTCTTGTGAGATTACAAGAACCTCTTCCACTTCCAAAGTTTAATTATTCCCAAGACAACTATGATTAACCAATGTGGAACTAATAATGTGCTTGATAATAAGGTGTATGCTTATGTTTATTTTAACTGATTATATGCTTTAAAATCTGTTGTTTGTGCTGATATGTAAATACATGTAACAATGCAACAGTGCAACAAATAACAAACACATGGACAACAATATTAATTTGGAGTTCACCCAAAACTCTTGGGCTACGTCTCCTTGAGCTCTAGTCAACTCGACTAGGCTCTCTGGGATTATGGCATCAGTTCTTTTACAAGCTACACACTCAACTCCACTATTTTACACAGAAACAATGGACTTAGAACACCATCTCATCCCTGGCTCTGAGGCTTTCGATTCTTGCTCTGGTTCTCGGCTCTGGCTCTGGCTGTTGGCTCTAGCTCTTGGCTTTGGCTTCTCTGAGTTCTCTCTCTCGGCCTCTGCGTGCATCAATGGTTCGCTAGACCTCCCAGCGACCTTTAGCAACCTTCCAGCGACCTTTTGCAGTTTTGCTACTTGTCAATTGTGCTCTCTGGCTTTATGCTCTTTCAGCTAACAACTCCTTCAGCGACCTCTAGCTCTCACCAATTGGGCTTTCAGCTCCTTTGAGGCATTTTTCCCGGCTCTGTGGCTTCCCCAGCCATTTCTCTGCGTGTACTCATCCCTTTGCGGCTCTGCGACTTCTCTGCTCCTTGTCCGTTCAAAACCCCTCTGAGCGTTAAACAATCATTGTCAAACTCCTTCAGGCATGGTGGGCACCTGTTTTTAAACAGAAAGGACCACTGGCACGGTTAAAATCTCTGGGAACACATTTCCCTGTTTACATAGAGAAATACACTAAAAACATGCAAAACTCTTTCTATCGGACATCAAAAATCATCGAATCCGCCTTTGGTCGCTATCGCAAGCCCACCATTGATCTGGGTGATCTCTGATCCAACGGTTGATATTCATTTCGGGCGGATTATGCGCACGAAGATTACCCGCCCGAAAAGGCGGTTTTCTCTCTCCAGCGCCAAGCCACGTGTCGGCTAGTGTATAGGATCGGTTGGAGCCCGTCCAATACCACTTACTGTCTGAGGCCCACCTGAAATCCCGCTCATTATGGAACTCAAATAATATAAGGCTACATGTATAAACCTTTCGGGTCCGTTTTATCGCTTCGGGCGTATTTCCTTTGTATTTCGTTTATTTAACGAAAATGTGAAAATACATAGAAAAACCCTTTTTAACGGAACTCAAAATATATATATTCGCATCCATAAACCCTTTCGGGTCTGGCTTAAGTCGCATATTGCATCGTATAGCGTAATGGCCAAAACCCCAAATACAAAGGAATATATAGAAAATCCGAAAATATGGATCTCAAAATTTATGCAATCGGGTCCATAATCCCTATTGGTTCGGGTCTTGATCGCTAATCGCAATCGCAATCGCAACGGCCTGGGGGTCTGCCCTTTGGGTATGCCGATCCGCCGACGCTGATATCGGCGATCGCATGTTGCGTTGGCTCGGTGGTCCTTCCCTTTTGGGTGTGCTGATCACCGATCGGTCGATTGCAATTGCTCCATCGCATAGCCCGGGGTCTCGATATCACATTCGGGCCTATCCCGAATATATCGAAGATCGCTGATCGGGGGTCCTTCCGCCTCCGCTTTAAGTCCTTCCCTTTGGCTATTTGCGATGCGATTTCCTTTATATGACCTTTTATGCCATTTTTAGGGGAAATGCCTCATTTTTCAAAGGGCAAAGGCAATCTTCTTTTTGTGATAACTTCTGCATCCGAAGTCCATTTTAGCCCATTCAAATTGCAGTAGATTCAGGATGAAAAGATCTACACAATGGGACTATTTCTAGGAGCATATTTGGACTTTCATTTTCCTTTGTGAGGAACACTTTAGACTTAGAAGTCTATCCAAAATCCATTTTGGATCACAAACTCTTCTCGAAATTTGGGCATATCATACTTGTAATAAATGCAACGACCCCCTCGAAATTTGTGTTGGAATATGGCTTGAAAATCATGATGTATAGATTGTTGTAGCTACCTTGAAAAACGTGTTGATTCTCCTCTTAGAAATTTGGGTTGTTGTACCGTTGTATCTTCTCGGGATGTGTGCCACAAATTCTGCCTAGAAGTGCGTGCTGTTGTACGGTCTCTCCTATTGCAAGGGTTTGTTGTCTCAACTTCTCCTCTTTGCTTCTCTCCTCTCCTCTTCACCTAAAGCTACACATGAAGAATGAGCCTCCATTTGCCTTTTTACCCCATTTTAGCCTCCATAAGGATGAGAAGACCTATCCTTAAGATCAAGGGTTGAGATTAGATCTTAGCTTCTCTTGATCAAGGGCAGAGATGTAATCTCACATTGACCCCCTCTCATGTCTCCCCCTTCATTAATGACCCCCTCGAATGACTTTAATAACTTGTTGTATCGTACACCTTTTTGCCTCATAAATTCACTTTAAAAACATAACGCTGTTTTAATATTATAAAGTACACTGTTTACTTTTAGACCTCGTAAAGTGACTAAAAAGTCACATGAATTTAATGATCTCATAAAGCCACACTAAAAATGTTGGTCCATTTGTTTTCCTAGGCATATGCATAAAGCACTAGGAAACACCTTGGTACCTTTTTCAACACTCTCTTACCGAGGAAGGTGTTTCTCACCACTCCCATCTTATCCCTGATGTAGACATACTTGCCCCTTGGCAAGGATTTAGTGAGAATGTCTGCAACCTGTTCATCAATGGATATGCACGCTAGCTTCACTGCCCCTTTTTGAACACAATGTTGGATGAAGTTGTATTTGATCTCAATATGCTTTGACCTGTCATGAAATACTAGATTCTTTGTGAGTTTAATACAACTGTGATTATCACAGTAATTTGTAGTTGGTCTTAGTCGCTGATCAAATAAGCACACAACACCTTGTGAAGGCAAATGGCCTCGCAATTGGCTTGACTAGCTGCAATGTACTCGGCCTTCATGGAACTCAATGCCTTTGATGTTTATCTCTTGTTGAATTGTGACACAACTGTAGAACCCAACATGAAACAACATCGAGATGTACTCTTCCTGTCACTAGCACTTCTTGCCGAATCTGAGTTTGTACAACCTGTGAACTTGACTCCATTCCAGTGGACATAGTCCAATCCATAATCTAATGTGCCTTGTAGGTACCGTAACACATGTTTTGCAACCACCCAATGCACCCTCTTGGGCTCCATCATAAATTGATTCAATGTGTTGATTGCAAAACAAATATCTGGTTGAATGTTGACAAGATACATCAATGACCTGATCAACTGACGATATAAACTGGGGTCTACGAACTCGGAATCATAAGCATGCAACTTCTTCTAGTTGGTAATGATTGGTGTGGCCATAGGCTTGCAGTCCTCCATACGAAATCTCCTCAATATGTCCCTTGTGTTTGGTAGCGTTAGTGGCATTCAACATTTCAAAGGAAAAGACAACATAGGGTTTAATGTCAACATTGGCCAAACTATATGAAAAACCCCCTGCCTCAAATAAAGTATTTCTTATGAAGCGTTTATTTATATGAAGGTGTCAAAAGGTGGATCTGTTGCTGATCATTTAAATGAATTTAATACAGTTACTAGCCAGTTAAGCTTTGTAGGAGTAGCTTTTGATGATGAAATTAGGGCTCTGTTATCTCTGTGCTCATTGCCAGAAAATTGAATGGCTTAATCATGGCTATTAGTGCCATCCTTAGCAAGGAAATGCGATAGAAAAGCTTCGATGATACATCAAATAATGCTTTGACTACAGAGACTAGGGGAAGAAAAATGGAAAGAGGAAGGAGCCTAAGAAATCATAGTAAGTCAAGAAAAGACAGATCCAAATCTAGATCAAGGATAATGTGCTGGAATTTGGAAATGCAGGAAGAAATGACACCTGAAGAAAGAATGTAATTCTCGAAAGGGAAACAAAGGAGATGGACAACAAGAGAACAATCATGAAGCGAATGTAACATGTGATGTGTTGCAAGATGCATTGATTCTTTCATTAGAAAATATTATTGATTCCTGGGTAGTAGATTTAGGGGCTTCATTCCATGCCACACTTGATAGAAAACATTTTCATGACTATATTCAAGGAGATTTTGGATAGGTTTGTTTGGGTGATGATGATAAACCCTATAAAATCATTGGAATGGGTAAAGTTTTCATAAAGCATCAGAATGGAAACCAATGGCTTGTAAAGGAGGTAAGGCTTGTTGTGTAGCTACTTTTACAAGCAAAACCTGGAAGGTCACTAAAATAGCCCTGGTAATAGCAAAAGGAGAAAAGGTTGGTACATTATATTTATGCGATGGTATTTTTACTTTTGTTAATGCTTTAACCTCCATAGGAGCAGATACGACACTCTGGCGTCATAGGTTTGGGCACATGAGTGAGAAGTGGATGCAGATTCTTCACTCAAGGAATTTGTTGCTAGGTTTGAAGCATGTTGATTTGGGTTTTTTGTGAGAATTGTGTTTATGGAAAACATAGGAGAGTCAGATTTCACAGATTTGGGAAAGAAAAGAAGAGTGAAAAATGTATGAGGACCTACTCAGGTATCATCTCTCCGTGGCTCTCGCTATTATGTTACTTTTATTGATGATGCAACTAGGAAAACTTGGGTATATTGTATTCAAAATAATGATAATGTCTTTGATACATTTAAGAAATGGAAAGCTTTGGTTGAGAATGAGTCAGGAAAGAAGTTGAAGTGTCTCAGATTAGATAATGGAGGTGAATACTATAGCAAGGAGTTTGATAATTATTTTTTAAAGCATGGAACTTGTAGAGAGAAGACAGTTCCAGGAACACTACAAGAAAATGGTGTGTCAGAAAGGACGAGCAAAACAATCATGGAGCGTGCAAGGTGCATGGGATTGCAGGCAGGATGACCCTTACAATTTTGGGCAAATGCTGTAGATATTGTTGTTTATCTAACAAACAAAGGGCCTTCAAGTTCCTTGGATGGTGGTATTTCAAAGGAGGCATGGACAAGTAAAAAGGTAAACTACTCATTTCTAAAGACTTTTTGATGTGGAGCCTGTGTCCACATTAATAAAGAAAATAGAACAAAGCTTGAGGCAAAATCAAAGAAATGTACTTTTATTGGATATGGTGTTAATGATTTTGGTTATTGCTTATATGATTATGAAAATCACAAAATCATTAGGAGTAGAGATGTCATATTCAATGAAAAGGTCTTGTATATGAATCAGATGCAGGGGAAAGAAACAAGAAACAAAAAACAAAAAATACAGAGTGTTTGATGAGATCACATAAAAACTAAAAGTGCCTGAAAGTCATAATGATCAACAGCCACAACAACAACAGGCACCTCAAACACCTTAAAGTGGTGTTAGAAGATCTACCAGGATAAGTAGACCCCTTGAACGATACTCTTTCATTATATTATGTATTGTTGACTGATTTTGGTGAACCAGATTGTTATGAAGAAACAATGTAGGTAGAAACCAAGAAGAAGTGGGAGCAAACCATGAAAGAAGAGATGGACTCCTTGGTACATAACCATACTTGGGATTTAGTCAAGTTGCTCGTAGGGAAAACAACATTGTAGAATAAATGGGTCTATAGGTTAAAGAAAGAAGATGGAGGAAAACAGAGGTATAAGGCTAGACTTGTGGTGAAGGGGTTTTGCACAAAAGAAAGGTATAGACTTTGATGAAATATTGTCCTGTTGTTAAAATGATTTCAATTAGAACAATTTTAAGATTAGTGGCAATAGAAGATTTGCATCTTGAACAACTACATGTAAAGGCAACATTTTTCCATGGGGATTTGGAGGAAGAGATTTATATGAAGCAACCACAAGGGTATGAGGTCAAAGGGAAGGAGAAATTAGTATGTAGGTTGAAGAAGATCTTATATGGCTTAAAACAAGCTCCAAGGCAGTGATATCTAAAATTTGACAGGTTTATGTTGGAACAAGGGTACACTAGATGCCACTCTGACCATTGTGTTTATTTTAAAAAGCAAAATGATGGCAAATATATTATATTGCTATTATATGTAGATGACATGCTTGTTGCAGGTTCTAACACGCAAGAAATAAATGTGCTCAAAAGAAAATTGGCAAATTCATTTGCAATGAAGGATTTGGGTGCTGCAAAACAAATCCTTGGTATGATAATAACTAGACACAGGAAAAATCACAAATTAATATTGTCTTAGAGTGAGTACATAGAAAAGGTGTTGCAAAGATTTAATATGCATAATGCAAAACTAGTAAATACACATTTGGCTAGCCATTTCAAACTAAGGAGAAATGTCCCAAAACTTAGGAAGAGATGGATTACATGTTTAAAGTTCCATACACATTAGTAGTTGGAAGCTTAATGTATGCAATGGTGTGCAAAAGGCTTGATATTTCACATGCAAGTGGGAGTTGTCAACATGTATATGAACAATCTAGGAAAACAACATTGGATGGCAGTGAAGTGGATTCTCAATTTGAGAGGTACCGTCAATCAAACATTATTTTTTGGTGGTTCAAACATTGTTCTACAGGGATATGTTGATGCAAATATGGCAGGTGATAGAGATAACGAGAGGAGCAACACATGGTATGTGTTTACTATAGGTGGAACAACGTTCCACCTATCAGTTGGGTTTTAAAAATGCAAAGTGTTGTTGCACTTTCAACAACAAAAGCGGAGTATGTTTCTGCTATAGAGGCCAGTAAATAAATGATTTGATTGCAAAGGTTTATGGATGAATTGGGTAAGAAGCAAGAGATGGGCGGGTTATACAGTGAAAATCAAAGTACCATTCATCTTGCAAAGAAATCAACATTTCATTCCAAGACTAAACATATACAACTCAAGTACCATTTCATATAGTCAGTTTTGGAAGATGGACAATTGAAGTTGGAAAAGATACACACTAACTAGAATCTTGCAAATATGTTAACAAAAGTTGTAACTAGGGAGAAACTCAGATACTACTCAGTTTCAATTGGTCTTCAAGTATGATGGTGAAGATGAGAAACAACCAGGTCCAAGTGGGAGCATTGTCCAACAAGTGAAGCATTGGTGGAGTTGCTATAATCAGTTTCAAAGTGGGAGATTATTGGGTATGGAGCCCGATTGTCTTCTTGGTTTAGAGGTCTTGTTTTAGCCGCGTTGGATCTCAATTCTTAATGAGGCTAGTATCACCGTCAGGGGGGTCCATTGGGGGGGTGACGACGATTTTATGAGCCCCCCCTTGGAGGGGGTTCGAGGGCAGTGCTCCTGAAGCTAAAAATAGATGAAAATTACATTGTAAAATATTGTAATTTCGTAGTCAATTTGAGCTGTTCATTAGGGGAATGATCTGATGGTAGAAGTTATGTTAATTTAGGGTTTTTTTTGCCCTATAAGGCAACCCTTTGTTTATATGATAGAAATTGTATTGCGACTGTGTATTATTATTCTGTGCGAGAAAGAGAGAGGATACTGTGTGAGAGCGAAGAGGAAATTACAACAGATTTGCTGTAGGTTGTATCTCTTCATTCTGCTAGATAATATAAAAAAAGGCCTCGTTATTTCTCTGTGGACATAGCCCAACCACATATATCTGTGTCTCTCTTGTTTTATGCTTTTTTGTGTTTGTGATTTCACGATATTTTATGTGTTCCATTGCTCTGTTTTTTAATTTTCAAAAATTCTGAAGCAAGATCTCTCTTATGATGCTTAATGAATCTCTCTTCTCTTGTAATGAATAAATCATTAACATATAGTACAAGAATGAGTGGATCCTTGCCAACCAAAATGTAATATAGGTTCGGATCTGCGTCACTCTTCTTGAAACCCATTTGCTGCAAGTAGGAGTCAATGCTTGAGTACCATGCTCTTGGTGCCTGCGTCAGATCAAATAAGGCTTTCTTAAACCTACATACATAGAGACTTTCTCCCATGCGCCTTAAAGCCCTGTGGCTGCTTAATATAAACCTCTTCGTGTATGACTCCTTAAAAAAAGGCGACCTTCACATCTATCTGGTGAATCTTCCAACCCATCTTCGCTGCAATGGAGATCACTGCTCTAATCGAGGCTATCGAGCCACTGGTGTGAAGGTATACTCATAATCAACTCCCTCTACCTGTGAGAACCCTTGTGCCACAAATCGAGCTTTGAACTTCTCCACGCTGCCATCCGTATCATGTTTAATTTTGTAAAACCACTCATAGGTCTTCTCATCCTTATGGAGACTAAAAAGGGGGAAAAAGGCAAATGGAGGCTCATTCTTCATGTGTAGCTTTTGGAGAAGAGGAGAGGAGAGGAGAAGCAAGGAGGAGAAGTTGAGATAACAAACCTTGCAATAGGAGAGACCACACAACAACATGCACTTTTAGGTAGAAGTTGTGGCACAGATACCAAGAAGGCAAATGGAGGCTCATTCTTCACGTGTAGCTTTCGGAGAAGAGCAGAGGAGAGGAGAAGCAAAGAGGAGAAGTTGCAATAGCAAACCTTGCAACAGGAGAGACCGCACAACAACATGCACTTTTAGGCATAATTTGTGGCACACATACCAAGAAGGTATAGTGGTACAGTAGCCCAAATTTCTAGGAGAAAATTCAACACGTTTTTTGAGGCAACTATAGTAGCCTATACAATGCGATTTTTGAGGCAAATCCCAATGCAAATTTCGAGGGGGTTAGTGCATTTATTGTAGGTCTAACAAGCCCAAATTTCAAGTAGGATTTGTAGGTCTGCAAGCACGAATTTTGAGGCAAAAATTTTGAATTATGGCCTAAATTTCGAGGAGGAAAAAGGGCAGACATAGGCACAAAAATTGAGGGTTTGAGTGTTGAACAGTGGCACGAAAATTGAGGTTTTGGGTGTTGAACAATATTGCAATGTTCGAGGGGTCAAAGTTTGACTTGTGGCATGAATTTCTAGACAACAGTTCGATTTTGTAGGAGTTGGCTCCAGTTTCAAGGAGGGATATAAGTACCCCTGTTTGTAATTAATGCTTTAAATTTCTTTGAGATAAAAGCAAATAAAAATCCTCTTCCTACTGGTTTTCCCTTCAGGGTTTTTTCAAGGTTTTTTCAAGGTTTGATTGACCAAAAATCAATGTCCAAATTTTGTGCATGCTTTTGAAATTTATTAGTTGAATTTGAAAGAGTAATGGTAGGTTCTAGTGTTTTAATGAATTTATATTCAAGTTTAAAACTTAGCAATGAACATGGGGTTTGGGCATTAAACTTGATGTGCAAAACAAATTGAAACTGAGTGGGTCTACATGAATTTTCTACATGGTATCAGAGCACCAAGTGAACCTACAATTGATAAAGTGTAACCAACAAGCATAAAACAACCTATATACCTAGAGATTTGTGGTTGAGAGGGAGAGTGTTTGCTCATTTTTAGTGTTGAGAAGTTGTGTTGGTTGAGAGGGTCAGATGGCTACTGGTTTGAGGGTGGAGGATAGGTTGAGTGGGGTTGAAAATTTTGGTCCATGGAAGGAGAGGATAGTTTTGTTGCTTGAGGAGTTTGAGTTGTGGGATATTGTTGAGAGTGTAGTACAACCACCTATTGATCCTATTCAATTGGCAGAATTCAACAAGCACAATGTGAAGGCTAAGAGGATCCTTCTTGATGCAATTAAAGACCACCTTATACCTCATGTATCAAGGAAGAAGTTTGCCTATGAGATGTGGCATACCCTGATAAAACTTTACTAGAGCACCAGTGAGAATAGGAAGATGGTGTTACGTGAGAAGCTAAGGAACACCAAGATGACCAAGACTAACACAGTGACCTTATACATTACAAAGATCACACATGTGAGAGATGAGTTGGTTGTAGTGGGAGAGGCTATCCCTGATGACCAGTTGGTCAAGACGACATTGAGTGGTTTTCCTAAGAAGTGTGATGGATTCATTGATGACATTGTTGCTAGAGAGCATCTTCCATATTGGAGGAGGATGTGGGATGATTTCATCCAGGAGGAGACCAAGAGAGTGCCAAGAGTGACAGCCAAAATGGTGGGGCTGATGAGGAGGAGAATGTTGCCCTCACAGCTAAGGGCAAGAAGAAACCTAAGAAGGGGTCCACCAATGGGGCCAAGCAGCACAACGAGAAAGAGAGTACAAGAGAAGGACATGAGCAAAGTGAGATGCTTTGCTTGTCAGAAGATGGGTCACTATGCCTTTCAATGTCCCAATAAGAAGGGGAAGAAGAAGGGTGTTGCAGCATCAGTTGAGGTGGATGAGTTTTCCACCAAATTTGACACAGAGTTTTCCTTAGTGGTGAGTCTTGCCACTAGTGTTACATCTCCTAATGTCTAGTATGTAGACAATGGAGCTTCTCGCCACATGACAGGAGTCAAAGAGCACTTTACAGGTCTTATAGAGACTGGTATAGATAAGGAGGTGGTGCTTGGAGATGATTCCACTATCAGAGCAACAGGGATAGGGACTGTATCCTTTCAGAGGGAGTCACAACCTCCCTTGAAAGTGATGAAGGTCATATATGTTCTAGGGTTGAAGAATAATTTGATTTTAGTTTCCAGTATTGAGGACATGGGATATGTAGTGGTGCTTTGAGATGGAGAGGTACTCATGTATCCCAGGGATCTAGTATCATTTCTACTAGAGTGATTGGAGTTTGTCATGGGAGACTCTATAGGTTCATGTTTCAACCTTCCAGAGCCTTAGTGTCGACGACCAAAACCTTTTCTTTTGTACTACTTCTTCTTCTACACCCATACATGGATAAATAGATCTTAATGGGTACTTGTCCATATATGGTAAATATAGGATGAAGGACCTTGTACCATAAAATAACGGAGCTAATCACCTTCTTCTTGCTCCTGGAAAAATTGATCCAATGCAGACAAACGTAATGTACAAAGGATTAGCATGTTATACATCCAGTGTTGAGATTAGATCTTAAGCTTCTCTTGATCAAGGGTGGAGATCTAATCTCACATTGACCCCCTCTCATGTCTCCCCCTTCATTAATGACCCCCTCTAGTCACTTTAATAACTTGTTGTACCATGTACCTTTTTGCCTCATAAAGTCACTTTAAAAACAAAAAGTCACTTTAATATTATAAAGTACAATGTACTTTTAGACCTCATAAAGTGACTAAAAAGTCACATGACTTTAATGATCTCATAAAGTCACACTAAAAAGGTGGGTTCACTTGTTTTCCTAGGCTTAGGCAAAAAGCACTAGGAAACACCTCCTTGGTACCTTTTTCAGCTGTTATTGGTCAACTGTTGCTTGGAGTTGCCGGACTAGCTCAGGGAGGATCGAGGTTGAGATTATGAGCCACACGGTCTATGGCTGGGAGGAATATCGAAAGCTTGTAGCCAGTCAACATTCTTGATATCTTTTGTGTATTTTTGGTAAATTTATGGATTCTGGTTATAAACGCTGATTCGAGTATTTGCCATGGTTGATGAGTACCATGCACTGATAGTTGCTTGTACGATGTGTCGACAAACTCTAGCCAAGGTTTGGTGCTTTTGAGGTTAAATTTCCATTGTGCATTATCGTGAATCTAATATGCTTAATACTATCGATTTAGAAGAATTATATTGCATATGGTGTTGTGGACTAGGAATTAGATGACTGATTATATATGTGTTGTGTATGATTTATTTACTCTGCTATGGATATTTATTTACAATTATTGTGATGTTAAATGCCTGTATATGACATACAATGCTGCATTTTATAATAGATATAAGAATTATGGCAGATTTGACTACATATGCTTTCGCAGGTAAATTTTAATTATGTGTAAGCAATATTGGTTGAGTGTGTTGCTCGGTCGGGGGCCAGGGTCACTACATGTATTGACGAACTATTGCTCCCTTCTGAATGTTGTATCTGATGAAGTGGTTTCTGATCTCAATATGCTTGGGCTGATCATGAAGCATTGTATTTTCAGAGAGTTTGATGCAACTATAATTGTCAAAGTAAATCATGGTAGTATCCAAAGTCTGATATGTCAACTTTGCCAATAATTTGTGAAGCCAGATGGCTTCCCAACTAACAGGGTTGGCTGCTATGTATTTTACCTTTGCCATATAGCTTGCTTCTCATTGAATTAGGAAACCATACCTGAACCAAACTAAAGCAACACCCTAAAATGCTCAAAAGTGCTCCTTTGGTCACTAGCACTTCCTGTCCAATTAGACTCTGTAATACCCATGTAGCACCAACTCTTCATCACCAACATACCTCAAAGCAAAATGAATTATGGCCTTTAAGTGCTGAAGCACATGTTTTGCAATAACTTGAACTTGCTTGGGCTCATATATGTTAATTTTTTTTTACCCTAGCAAACCAACAATTAGTTTTGTAGTAGAGTTCTGTCAACTGAATAAAAGCACCAGCTAGGGTGTTAACAAAATTAAATTCAGCGGAAAGCAATCTGATTTCAATCATGAAAAAGTGACAATAGATTTTGCCTAATCATAGTTATTCATTAAGTTCTAAGCTTACGCGGGTTCCCTTCCTAGGAAAATGGCCCAATTGAGAAATTATGTATGGCACTAGATTTGATCCATTTGATCAAACCCTCCTTGGCTGATTTGGATATCCTTGTGCCCCTTCCTCAGACTCAACACGAGTATGACACTCCTCACTGAGATGCCTCGCTCAATCTTGTTTTGCTATATATGGTGTGTCTTCTCCTTCTCCTTACCCTTGCTTTTATAACTTTACAATGAGTGAAATCCCTAAATTGATCGACGACCGAGACTAGAGCCGGCCTCACTTGAGATCAAGGGCTGAGATTAAAACATAATCACTAAAGTAATTTACTTTACTTTTTCTAAGTTTACTTTAGTTCAATAAGCTGACATAATACTTATGTGCTTTTCCTATGTCTAACTTAGGCTCAAGTTACTAAAGCATCTTTCTCTCCTAGAGCAAGTATCTAAGGAGATCTTGAGCAACTTAGTCTTGTGTAGAAGTATCTGCTCGAGCTACAAACATCAACACTCTCTCTTAGCGAGGGAGGTACTTTTTCCACTTGTAACTAATTTTAGTCTAGGAATTGCATTCATTGTCTTAGTTGTGCCCTCTAAATGGGAAGCCTTCCCTACCATTTGGTCTAGAAACATCCTCAAAATCTTGCTGTCCTTGCCCCAGTTTCTAGAAGTCTCTTGTTCTTGAACATCTTGTAAGGTCATCTCGTACCAAGAGACCTTCTTGACAGAGTTTGGGGAATCTGTTGAATGTTCCTCCCCTCTTGAACTTGAAGGCCATCCCCCCCTGAGTTGCTTAACTTTTAGAGTTACCTGCTCCTTGTTCTCTGTCACTACTTTGCTTGTGGCCCTTGTGCTAAGTCCTAGCACCCACAAGAAACTTGTTGGTTGATATATCTGCAAAGATCTTTCCTCGTTGATATGTATGGGTCGTCTGAGACATCCACTAAAACTATTGCTATACCCTTGATTGGTATGGTCTCCCTCTTTCCCTCTAAGGGTTGATCTGCTATTCTTCTTGGCAAAGCCTTGTTGGTATTATCCTTTGTACCATGCTTTTGCTGCCCACCATTGACTCATGCTTGTCACGTAAGATCCTTTGCCTAGTGACTCTATTGACCACTGCATCCTGTAGCAACTCGATCATGCCTCGCGTGACACTTTACCCACAATACGATCCTTCACACTGCTCTATGGCACCATCTACACTGGACCCTACTGCGCCCTTTGAGATTGGCTCGTCTATAGCTGGACTACACTGTACACTGTGCAACCTTTCTACTATTGGTTGGTTCAACTTACTTGGTAGTTGTGTTGTCTCTCCATGCTTGACACATGTCCTTAGCAAGTCTAGCTTCTTTGCCTTGATAGCTATTGATGCCCAGACCAATCCTTTGTTGGATACTCCATTTGTGGTTGATCCTTGGTTGTTGTCTATTCGTGGCCAATCTTCTCTTGGCGGTTCAATTATTTGGTTGCGGCCTCAGGCTACTCGTGGTTCCAACATAGTGACCTGTGTTGTGCAACACCATGTCGGTTGCTCAAATCTCTTGCATGGATCGTTTTCCACGGCCCTATTTCTTGCAATGACTGTTGCTTGTCCTTGCGCTTGAGCTAACAATGTAGTAACCCTTGCCTCAACTTGACGTATCCATTCACGACATCTCTGCGCTTTGTGGTCATTCTTGGCCCAACCTTGGTGGTGTTTTAGTTCCTTTGCGAATGGTGACTCATTGTTTCTTGTCGCACAACCGCAAATGCTCTTAGCCCCGGATTGCTCCACTTGCGTCGCTAGCGCATGTTGACATTGTTACAGACCAATTGCCACTACATGCCCACTCGGATAATACTTTTCTTTAGCTTGCTCTCAACTCTCGACCTCATCGCACAATTCTGCGGCCAACCGTCTCTTGTCTCTAGGTTGACCATCGTCCACAACCCAATCGAGCTTGACGTCCTAGTCTCTTGCAACTACTCCCCAATGCCTTTCTCCACTTTGTCGGCCACTCCCAACCAGATTTACTGGCGGCTGTGCCACTATCGGCCACTAGAACCAACCATCAAGCGGCTTTCCATTTTTTATTAAATAAACACCTCTTTTAAAAAAAAAATTTCAGCTTTGTCACTGAAAAATATTTCTCTCCATTTGGCTTATTTACCCCATTAATGAAATTTCTATTGGTACGATTGCAACTAAGCCTAGCCCTCATGATCTAGTACGAACTTGGCACTTGTGATTCAAAGACCGATACTTTTAGAGTTTATGCTCTGATACATGCAATGACAACTTCCTTGCATCATTGCCATTTTCTCATCCTCGTCCTTATCGTGATGTCACTCTCTCATTGTTGGAGATAGGGTTTTCACTTTTAGTGGAAATGACCAATCCTAGGGTTTTGTCCATAAGCCCTAGTAGCGTTTACAAATGTCTAGCTAGGGTTTTAATTTCAAACCCTAGATCTTCATAATTCTTCGAGATTAGTCTAGTGTTTACAAACACTAGATATGTAACACTCATCCTTCCATTCTCTTGCAAGTGCATACCCAAAATGTCCAAATATATAAAGCAATGCTTGCAATGATCCTTTCACACATATGTACTCTCAGTTAAGGGTACATCGATTCTTGTAAGTGACTCTTCTTTCTTGAGAGAACTTTCTTCTTCAACCTTGAGAAAGGAACTCAACTTCTTTTTCATTTTAAACTCAAAATATTTTCACTCTTGAGCAGTTCTTGTGATGGAAGCAACACTAGATATCAACTCGTGATTAGCAACAAAGGTTTCAAGGGGTTTACCTTTAAATGACCATCTTAACTTTTGAGATTAGATGCAAATCGTCTTCTGTTCATTTGAGAGAATATTTTTTCACAAGGGAACATATTCTTAGACAAGAACCTTTGAATGAATATAAAGGCAACTTGAGTATCAGAGATTCTGATTGCCTACAATAGTCTTTCAGTCTTCTCAAGGCTTATTATCAAGATGTCAACAATTTTGACACTATCTTTTGTTGAAATTTCTAAGTCCCACTGTTAGAAACCCTTCATGTACTTTCTGATTTATTTCTGCCTACTTGTTCTGATTAATTAACAAGTGATTTACCACGTAAATACTAAAAATAAATACAAGTACATGCTCAACACATTACAGATCATCAACTGAAGGAAACAAAATAAGCACACAAGTGACACTGTTGTTTTTGGACCAATGTCCCCGGAAAAACCTAATGCAGGAAAACCGGTGTAGCTATCTGAGAGTTTTATTATTATGCAGTTTCTGAATACAATCTGGGTGCCAAAACCGTCTCACCCAACAAAGAATAATCTTGGCAGTAGTACCTCTCAGTCGGAGAGAGATGTTCCGGCTGAAACGCCCGATAAACACTTCGACAGCTCCCAGCTCCAATCTGCCCCACAAAAACCCCAACGTCTGCCTCTAGGGACTGCGTTAGCTCTTGCTGGTCCAGCGTCAGCCCAATAAACCTTACGTCAACCTCTGGAGGCACTGCGTCAGCCTCTAGAGCCTCTGCATCACCCACGCTGGTTCTCTGAGGCACTGCGCAGCGCCTGGCTGCCTCTGCGTGGGCCATAGCTGGCTTTGCGTCCCTCTCTCCTGACTTCTGCGCTGATTCTTTCGGTACCCTCTCCGTCTCTTTGCTTCTGTATTCACTGCCTCTCGCTGCTGATCACTGATTCTATCTCTCTTAGCAAACCCCACTCTAGAGAATATAATGACTGATCACTTTGGTGTGTTCTCCAAGTGACCCTCAAGCCTTCTTTTATACTTTTCTTGTTGACAATTCAATAGCCGAGATTAAGTCCCTAATCAACGACTAAGATTAATTCTGGCTTGATCCATGACTTTTGGACCCTTCTAACACAATTTTATATTAATTCACATTAATATTTTATTTTCCCTAAGTTTAGACTTAGGGACTCCATTAAAAATATTAATTATTTTAATATCTCCCAAACTGTTTAGAATCTGCCCAAACTAGTTGTGGGTATTGGAGATCTCATGTGCTTTAGCCTCTCCACCAATTTTCGTGGCTAGAGCACATCCGATGCTACCCCAAATCAACACTCTTTCTTAGTGAGGGCTGTGCTCTAGTAATACTCCTCACTAAGCATCACCTCGATCATCCAACATCGGTCCTTGTGCTGATGCTAAGCTTGCTGCCCAACATCCTCTGCACCGTTGCATCATGTACTGCTACCCATGGCCCTGCCACTGCCATTGCTGCATCTGTATGGTAACTCTCTCTATATCCGTGCTGCTGCCCATGGCCCTGCCACTGCCACTGCAACCCCTCTCATCATGTTGCATCGTGCTGCCTATATCATTGCCACTCCTAACTCCTGCATTGCAACTCAGTTACTGAGAAGTAAGTAACTGATCTCCCAACTCTGACATCTCCGTTAGGCTAGAAACACCCTCGATGGTGAAGCACCCTCTGTCACTGACAAGTGCTCCCTCTCTGACCTCTGCGCTGCTGCAACAACTCTGTGCATCTCGCACTGTTGCCTTACGCTGTCCTGGGACTCTTGCACTGTAGCTCCCTTGTCGCTCCATTTGCATCTGTCTTTACCAACATCTGCTAGTCTTGCTACTCCTCTTCGGGCCTCCCGTAGCAAGGTATAATCCAAGAGGTTGGGTACCTCAAGGATCTTGCCTAGTCCGTCCAACTACAGCTCGATGTCTCCCCACTTCCGCTCAAGTGGGGTTTGAGCATTCATGGCATAGTGATAATCTGTCTCCAATTCCTTCTCCATACTTGCTGGCGCAACCTTGGTATTGGAAGCCTCTCCCTTGCTCTTCTTCCTCAGACATTGGCTCGCATAGTGACCCAGTTCCCCATAGTTGAAGCATTTGACCTTGTAGACGTCCTTCTTCTTCCGTTTCTCCTGCTTTCCTTTAGATGCTAAGGTAGCATCCTCCTCTTCCTACTTCTTGATTTTGATCCCCTTGCCGCTGCTTCCTGCCTTGCTTAGCCTTTTGATCTCTTCTTGGCGAAGAGCCGCCCACATTTCCTCCCAATCTAGAAGGGTTGCCCTGCCCAGTATGCTTTGGACAAACACCTCCCAGTCTTCTGAGACTGTGTTCAGGGTTGTTCTCACCATCAATTCTTGATCCGGTGTGGCTCCAATGGAAGTCAGCTGATCCCGGATCTCCTTCAATCAATCGAGGAAGGGGTCGATCTGTTCTCCCTTCTGCGTCTGATATGACCGCAACTCATTTTCTAGTAGCATCTTCCTCTGCACGGAAGTATGCTGATACGACTTCTTTAGGGCCTCCCACATCTCATTTGCCCCATTCTTCTCGGAAACGTGTGGTACTACATGGTCCTTGACCCTTTCAAAGATGATGCTCTTGGCCCTCGCCATTGCATCCTCGTACTTATTGTTATCAGCCGGGTCAACTAGGACCGCTATTGTCCTCAAGGTGAATTGCCTGAGACAGTTCCTGTCTAGAACGGATAAGATTCTGGCCTTGCAGACTACGAAGTTTGAGGTTCCGTCCAGTTTGCGCTGGTCTCTTACCCCGTTCACTGCCATCTCGTTGCTCCTCTACATCCCTTGTGGAAGTTCTCGGTGTGACTTCCTTTGAGCCTCGATTTCCTTCCTGGAAACCCTTCTGCCAATGTCGAGATGCCCCCACTTCGATCCTTTGTGCAGTTGCGCCACTGATTCGGATTTCTTGGCTAGAAATCCTCAGTAGCAACTCCCTACTCCTTGGTCTTGCCTTGTTAGGTATTGTTCTGACTATAGTACCCCACCAACTTCACTCTTCAACTTACCCATAGCCTCCTAAGCCCCAACAAAGTGAAGGTTAGAGCTTCTAGGCTCTGCGCAATCCCGACACCAACAAATTTCGCACCTCTTGGTCACGGGTGTCAATCCTTTTTGACTAAGAAAGATCACCAGGCACTGCGTAGGTCGAGTCTGATGCCCTTTGCCACTGCGTTGATCCTCTTCTCGGTGCGTCATCCCTTCCTTGCTGCTTCTCTGCTAGGAACAACTTCTGTCACTCGGGACAGCTGTTTTCTGCTGTTGTTGCTCTGCTTGACTGATGTCCTCAGTTCTCCTGTGATCTGCAACCACGCTCTGATACCATGTTGAAATTTCTAAGTCTAACCCTTCATGTACTTTCTGATTTATTTCTTCCTACTTGTTCTGATTAATTAACAAGTTATTTACCATGTAAATACTGAAAATAAATACAAGTACATGCTCAACACATTACAAATCATCAACTGAAGGAAACAAAATAAGCACACAACTGACACCGTTGTTTTTGGACCAATGTCCCTGGAAAAACCTAATGCGGGAAAAAGCAGTGTAGCTATCTGAGGGTTTTATTATTATGCAGTTTCTAAATACAATCTGGGTGCCAAAACTGGCTCACCCAACAGAGAATAATCTCGACAGTAGTACCTCTCAGTCGGAGACAGATGTTCCGGTTGAAACCCTAGAAAAACACTCTGACAGCTCCCAGCTCCAATCTGCCCCACGAAAACCCCAACGTTTGCCTCTAGGGATTGTGTCAGCCCTTCCTGGCCCAGTGTCAGCTCAACATCAGCCCAATAACCCCTGCGTCAACCTCTGGAGGCACTGCGTCAGCCTTTAGAGCCTTTGCATCACCCACGCTGGCTCTCTGAGGCATTGTGTAGCTCCTGGCTGTCGATGCATGGGCCCTAGTTGTCTTTGCGTGGCCTCTGGCTGGCTATGCGTCCCTCTCTCCCGGCTTCCGCGTTGATTCTTCCAGTACCCTGTTTGCCTCTTTGCTTCTGTATTCACTGCCCCTCGCTGCTAATCACTGATTCTATTTCTCTTAGCAAACCCTGCTCTAGAAAATAGATTGACTGATCACTCTGGTGTGTTCTCCAAGTGACCCTCAAGCCTCCTCTTATACTTTTCTCGTTGACAATTAAACGACCGAGATTAAGTCCCTAATCAACGGCTAAGATTAATTCTGGGTTGATCCATGACTTTTGGACCCTTCTAGCACAATTTTATATTAATTCACATTAAAATTTTATTTTCCCTAAGTTTAGACTTTTAAGGAATCCACTAAAAATATTAATTATTTTAATATCTCCCAAACCGTTTAGAATCTGCCCAAACCATCTCTGGGTATTGGAGATCTTATGTGCTTTAGCCTCTCCACTAATTTTTGTGGCTAGAACAAATCCGATGTTATCCCAAATCAACATACTTTACCATAGTCTTGCACGAACTTTGATTCCTTGAAATACTTCTTCAAACTTGTTGACATAAGATTCTAGACCTTGGATTTCATTTTGCAGAGCAATTTAATATTGTGATCCAAAGCTTTGAGACATACCTTGGATGGAGTAAGCAACAAACATTAGATTGAAGCAAATCTCATTCTTGATGGCCTTCACTGTAGCACCTTGATGATTTTTCTTGAAGACTTCCTGAGGAGCAATTTGATCTTACAAACATTCACTAACATGGGTTTCAAGATAATATATTTTCAACCTTCCATGTGACACAAGCTTGGATCCTTGGCCTTTTAAGTAGTCTTGATAAATTTTGGAAATGGCACAGTGAAGCAAATTTGGATTCTTTAGAATCATGTAATAATCTTTCAATCTTTTTGCATGTGAGACCTTTTGATGATTTCGGTCTTAAATCTTAAAGAGGGACTCATCCTCTTCTTCATTGTGAGATTAGCATCAACATATACAATGTATCTCAATATTATAAGCATACTTGCAAGGTTCAATTCTGAGCTCTCTATAAGCCTTCAATCTTAAGGAGGAACCTGATCTTATAGTCTTATCTTCATGTCAACACATGACTTTGTAGGTCCACTATTCTACCAGTCTTGACTTTCTTGCTCGAGTCTGTTCTTAGGTTTGATGATCAATTCATTGATTTATATATTAATTCTCCTTGCAATAGTTTATACTACCTTTGAGAGCCTTTGACTTATTGCAACAAACCATTACACCTAAGCTCTTTGGTCTTTTGCAACAAGAATGAGACGACTTGTGTCTTTAAAGCAATTTTCTGAGACTGCATAGTAAACTTGCTGAGGCTCTCAAACCTCTGTATTTTTCTGAGGTGAATTTGCCCTGAGGTCTAAGCTTCGGCCTAATGCAATCTCAGTCTAGTCTTCACAAGAACTTCGGTCTACTCCTAAGCATATTTGTCCTAATACATACCAAACATTGGTTTTGAACGTTTTTTTGAGGCTTGAACTAAAGTCTTATGCTAGGGCATCGACCCTTGTTTAGAGAGATGGATTATTACGACTTGATCTCACACCATAACTCTAAAACCATGTTGATTTTTCTAGTACAATAGATGCTAGAACTTATTTCTGAAACTTAATAATTACTTCCAATGGTATAGATGATTATTTAGCTCTTTCAATGTATCACTAAGCAATTGCAAATTCAAAAATTCAACCATAGACAATAGAACAATAGGGATCACAAATGCATAAAGAGACAAAGATTTTACGATGGGAAAATCCACTAAGGGGGCAAAACCCCAACAAACGTTTTCTTTGGAGAATCATTGTAACAAGAGATGCATCAAAGTCAACTAACTAGCAAGATGACCATCCACCAAGGACCAAGTCAACCCTCCATAATTCTGCCCACCAAAATCTCTACATCAAGGTCTTTAAGAGGGGTGAAGTTTATCTTGCAACTCAACCTCAGACTTTGCACTATGCTACATAAGTATACCACATAAACAAAGGTCTCTAAGGGGACCGAAATTCGTCCTCTGTCTTAGCCCCAAAGTTCGGATGATATCACAGAAAGTTGAGCCTCAGATGTCGCATTCCACAGAGATAATATGAACCTCAAACATCACATTCCATAGAGATAATATGAGCCTCAAAGATGAAAGGAAGACTGCACCAGTTGTAGACACACCAAGAATACTTATTAATGGCTTGCCTTTTACATTTGCCCAACCATCACATACAATGGATATTCCATATTCATTCCAAGAATTTGTGAATTTACCCAAAGCATTTTTTATGTTGGCTTTTTCTCGGTGAAGTCCCATGGTTCTAGCTTTGTCATGCCTAGGGTTCCTGTATCCTTTAGGGTCATCATTAACGATGACAACCATTGTAGAAAATTAACACACTAATAATAAAACACTCACACTCATAAAATAAAGAGCAGAAATATACAAATCAGACATGGCGGAAAAGGTCTCAGCCTTACAACATTCCTCACATTCTCATTATTAATCAATCTAATGTGCAAAGAATGATAATAGTACAAATAAATACATGAGGATGTTGGTCTCAAGATAGTACGTCTATCTTGGACACTATGGTTGAGAAAATATCTCAATAACACACTAATCTAGGAGCCTAACTAATTGGAGAGAATCTCTCAACCAAGCCTAAATTGACTCCTAACCATGAGGAACAAACTCAATTTAGAAAGGTAGGATTAAATCCTAACTTTCATGATTTTAATTAATTTAATTATTTGGACTTAGAATTGTTTTTAATGTGAGAGTGAGGCTGACATTCCCCCCCCTCAATGATAAGTCCAAATTAAGAATCAGGAACCATCTTCTAAGTTCTCATGCTGAAATTGTTGATCCTCAAAAAAACATTTGCCTGAAAAAAACCGCCAAAGCTAGATGCTGAAGAAACTGCAATATGAAGAGATAATGAGTCAGCTGCATGTCTGATTCATCTCTAAATGTCGCTTAACAACTCCATCACGTGCCAAGCTGCAAAATGATCCATCTATCCTTTGCTTGCAATCAACATCCTTTGTCCACTGACAAAATATAGAGAACGCCCACTGGCTAATGATGTTGAAAAACAACTCACTGTTGCTTTTGCTGTGTTTGAAAACTGCTCACGGCTAACTTTGTGTCAATCGCCCACTGGCAAATTTGTTTATGCTCACTTGCTGATGAAAATGCCCACTGGCTGCTTCGTTGATGTTGTCGAGACTTTCAGTCTGACAACCACTGTCAATTTCATTGACATTTTCCCCCCTTTGTCAGCTGAAAGGAGAGACAATCTTCTTCAAATTATTTCTGAACTCCCCCCCTTCAGGTGTAGGAGTGTTTCACTGGTGTACTCCCCCGTTCAACTGCACGAGAGTACCATCTTCATTTTTACTGTTGGCTGCAATATGTGTGAGTGAATTCGATTGTAAAACTTATACAATCTTCTGACCGTGGATGACCATTCCTAGGGATCAATCCATGAATAATCGATCTTCAATCTACTTGATTGTTGTTGTTTGCTGCATTGTGCTGATGAATGATTTGACTTGCCACAATGGTGACAAGGATGGAGATCAAAACACTGATCTTCCAGATGACCGGTTCTTTGACAATGAAGGCATTTTGGTTTGTCTGCAACTTTCTCATGGCTTGTTGATGTTATTTGATCAAGAAATCCTGCACTGATGAACTTGATTGGCTTAGAATAATCGGGGATATGCAAGTTGTTTTCATCTTTGTCATATCCTAATCCTTGTTGATTTTTGTTACTTTGAAGTTCTTCCCATGGCTTGATGATTGGTTTGGAAGAAAGTTGAACTGGATCAGGGACCACTTCGACACTTGAAGTTGGTTGGATCAGTGACTTGGAATCAACATCTTTATCTTCATCTGTACGGATGAAAGACTTGGAAACATCACTCTTCTATTGCAACTCATCTCTTTGAAGTTGCGACTCCAGTTGAAGAAACTCAATCATTTCATGTGCATGTTGAAGATGCACTTGAATATCAGCAAGAGTTGTTTTGCTGATGTTCACCATGTCGCTAGCTGATGATAAAATCAAATTGTTAAGAATTTGGGACAGTTGAATGTGTGTCGCCATGTTAGCTTGCTCACTTTGAATTCAAGCTCGCTTGTACTGTTGCTGATTGCTGATGCTTTAAACACTTGCTAGAGTTTTATGACTTGGTTGTTTGAACTCTTGATGTCACGCTCGCTTGATGACGATTTCTTTGCTTGAATGCTTCACTGACACTTTGTGAATACTTCAATCAACTTCACACTGGCTCGTGCATTGAATTTCGCACTTGATTTTGACATGCTCGCTTGCTTGGTTGTTTGAATGACACGCTCGCTTGCTTTGTTGCTTATTGCACTTGCGTTAAACACTGGCTTGATTTGATGCTCACTTGAAGAATAGAATACTAGAATTCACAATTGTTTGATGATGATTGCGTGCTAGATGGCTTGCTTGAACTTGCTTGATTGATTATTGACACTTTGTGCTTTCTTGAATGTACTCACTGAATGTGTGGATTTTAAAAAAGATAGGGTGTTGAACACTGTTGAAAATGCACCCAAGAGACAAATGACAAGTTCAATCTTGATGAATCAATTGAAGACTTACTTGACTTAATGTATTCACCTTAACAATTCAAATTAGGGTGTCGGTTATAACCGAGAATGCACCCGTACAATTCAGTGAATGTTCAACACAATGATAGGTGAAGGAGTCACCTTGGAGAATCAGTTGAAGCAGCATGTCTTTAACTGATCTCATGTATCATCTATTAGAGATGATCTATGCTCTTATCTAGATAAGTCAAAGTGTTGACTTCTGTTGTAAACATACTATCTCTCTCTCTCTCTCTGCTGAACTATTGAAGAACATATAAGAAGAATTGATCAAGGGTTTCCCACATTGGGGTTTGTCCCTGGCTAGCGCCACATCTTGTGTCCTCTTGTCTTCTGCGATTTATGTTTATGTTCTATCTGCAATTTACTTTAATGCTGATGTGATTGCTAATCTAGAAAAAATATTGAGCTAACTGTGAAAATTGAAATAAATTGCTCTAAGCATAGAACATACCTAAAATTAACAGAAGAACATTGAGAACCATTAACTTCACTATATTTCTTTTTTTTCATTAATTAGTCACACAATCACTACCATATTCATATCACCACTATTATATGTATATCACCATTAATAGCTCTAAAATAAAATAATCACCCCAGAGTAGAGTTAAGCAGACGTTAAACTCCTAGCATCCTTCAAAGATCTTGATAGTCGGATTTCTCTCAAATTAGCTCCACAGGAACTCGAACAATCATTCTAACCCATGCACTATATATTGAAGATGTCGTTGTACTAGAATAACTCAGCACCAATCACTGGTATGGAAAATTAGGTAGACGAGGCACTCAGCAATACCGCCTACTCAGAAGCACTGCTTACTTCCTTGCCAAGAGAGGAGCACAAGTGACACTGGTAGAGAAGTCCGGTATAGCATGCACGGCCTCGGGCAAGGCGGGGCGTTTCCTAGCCTTAGACTAGTGCGACGGCGACCCGGTCTCCTCTCTTGCAAGTGCCAGCTTCCTTTTGCATCAATAGCTCGCCGAGGAGCTCGACGGGTTGACCTCTTATGGGTATCTACAGTTGAACACTCTGAGTCTCGATATTCAAGAACAACTCACTTCGAATTCAGAGAAATTGGGCCTTAAATCCACTTCGCATTCAAAGAACTCGGAGCTCATTCTGTCTTGGGTTAATGGCAATGGTGCTGTCAATCCTGCCTCCATCGGAAGCGAGCGATTTCCTTGTTTTCATCTCTAGATGATGATATTCCTTGGCTGATGCATTTGCCATTATTCGTGCAGCGCAAGAGGAGAATGAGTTAAACGACAATGATGTAGGGAGTCGCAGGCATGAACAAGTTGAGATACCTCACAACCCTATTCAAGGTAAGGAACACGTGACTTGCCAGCAGACGATATTGTTTTACGCCTTAAAGGGATGTCTGTGCCCATGGATGCAAATCCACTACCATGGGTGGATGCTGATGGAGTTCTTGCAGTTGCTTTATGTGTGCTAGTGGTGTCATGTTCATCCTTCGATTTTTTTGATTGGTATTGTGTTTCCTCCTCTTCCCTTGTATATTTGGTTCTTTGTTGTGTTGACACATTTGCACATGCTTTGATTCCTATTTGTTTATTCTCATCTGATGCCATTTCCCACAAAGATGCTTTCTGGCGCGAGTATATTAACCTATGTAAGTAGCATTGCAACGGGGGCATACAAATTTAGTGGTTCTACCCCCTTTCCCGCCTCCAAGCCTTGTGACATATTTCCACAAGGGTGATTGGTCGACCTTGGTTTTCTTTCCATCATCTTCACTCCCATTATTCTCCTCCTCTTCTCTAGGGTATCCTCCACCACTACCCACTTCTTCATCATCTTCATAATTTCTTCTTCTTCTACTTCCCAACACCACCATCATAGCAAAAAATGGAACCAACAAGATAAGGCTAAGCCATATATCCCTCATGTTTGTTGAAGGTTGGGATTATGCCTGTAATAAAATGAGGGAGGAGCGAGAAAGGGTAGGAGAAGAGAAGAAGAACATCTAGATTCTAGATTCATTGAACGTTCAACACATTTTTACACAAATGTTACATGCAAAAGAAAAAAGAATGGGATTAGACCTTACCTCCTCGGCTCTCCAACAATCTCCCTTTGGCTCTTCAACAATCTCCCTTCAATATCCCAAGATTGCAAGCTCCAACAAACTCACACAAACTCCTCAAGCTCAAACCCTCTCAATCTTTATCTCACACATGCAATGGTGATAATGAGGGAGGGGAGGAGGCCTTTTATTGTTTTGCCTCTCCCATTTCCCTCCCAAAATTTGCCCCTCCCTTGGTTGCGCGCGCATTTTCATGAGGCGGGAGCAATTTTTTCAAAGAGAGCGATCACTCTCGTATCGCTTCCCGCATTTATAATTTTCTCCTGGAGCGATGGGGAGTGACATGGGAGCGATCACTCCCTGGAAACTAGGGAGCAAAATTTTGTTACTAGGAGCGCGCTCCAGGGGTCGCTTCCCTAGCGCTTTCGATAGAGCATGCTTCGAGAGGAGATTTGGGGGGGGGGTTACCCTGTAGCCCTGGCTGGAATAAGATGAAGGGCAAGAAGAAGAACTAAGTTGCTACTATCGTAGAGGTTGATGAGTTTGCAACAAGGTTTGAGAATGCGTTTTTGCTCATTGCATGTCCCTTGAGCTCAATTGCCACTAGTGTGTGGTACATTGACAATGGGGCTTCTTGCCACATGACGAGAGTCAAAGAGTATTTTACTAGTGTGAAGGAGAGTTGGATTTCTACCTAAAACTTGGAGATAATGCCTAATACCATCCAACTGGTATTGGCATGGTCAAGTTTGGAGGGAGTTCGACAAACCCTTGTTGGTGGAGGACATGTATGTTTCAGGATGACAAAGAACTTGATCTCAGTTGCTACCTTGGATGACAAAGGTTATATTGTGACCTTTGATGAGGGTAATGTGTATATTCGAAAATGATTTGGGTCAGGAACGACTTGTTTTAAACGCAGTTTGAGCTAGCGCATGCATTGGTGAGCTGTAGCAAATGGATGGGAGAAATATGGCACAGGAGGATAGCACGAGATTTGCAAGGGTTGCACACTAGGTAAATATGCCAATACCAGTTTTCAGAGCAACAACACTAGGTCCAAAGCAATTTTGGATCTATTACATTCAGACGTGTGTGGGCCCATGTCAACAATATCCTTGATTGATTACCAGTAATAAGTGACCTTCATTGGCGACTTCCCTGAGATGTCCTGGATCTATTTCATAAAGAATAAGGACGAAGTATATAGCAAATTCAAGGAGTTCGAGGTTCTATAGTTGAGAATCAGATAGGGAGGCAGATCAAGAGGTTGAGGTGAGACAATGGCGACAAGTACACATCTAATACCTTCAAGGACTTGTGTGCAGGAAGGCATCAAGAAGTAGTTGACTGTTTCGTACAACCCTCAGCAGAATGGTTCGCAAAGCAAAATAATAGGGCTATTGTTGGAGCAGCCAAGGCCATGCTCCATGACCAGGATTTGCCTTGGTTTCTAGCGGTAGAAGCTTGCAACACTGCCCTATACTTGCAAAATAGAAGCCCACACAAATTGTTGGGCAAATTGACACCAGAGGAGGTGTTTACAAGGAAGAAACCAGATTTGGGGCACATTAACATCTTTGGGTGCTTTTTATATTGCCTTGTTCTTGAGGAGAAAAGGACCAAGTTGGAACCTACTTTAGAGAAAATTTGCCTTGTGGGTTATAGTGAGACTTCAAAAGCCTATCGTGTTTACATCCTTGCTCTCAGCAAGACAATAGTGCGTAGGGATCTGAAGTTTGAAGAAGAGAAGGCTCTTCAAAAGTTTGGTAGTGCGAGTTCTTCTACAGTCGAGGTTCAAGAGGAGTAGACACCAAAGGTTGAGTTAGTGTCTATAGTCTCACAAGTTGGTGGGCAGAGTGAGTAGGTTGAGTAAAGAGATTAGGATGAGGAACAAGGGATTCCTCACACCCAACTTTAGACTATAGGGAAAGGGAGGAAGAAGGCCAAGAGGTTAGAACATACTTTGAGAGAGGCCCAAGAGTATGTTTGTGCTCCGAGATATTCAGTTAGACAGAGCAAGGCTCTTTACCGCTATTTCAGGTATATGGTATTGATGATTGGACTGATTGAGGTTGAACCTGCCAACTTTTAGCAGGCATCTGAGCATCAAGTGTGGATGGATGCTATGGTGGAAGAGTATCATTCCATCATGAAGAACAATGGATGGGAGTTTGTGCCACGACTAGTGGGCAAGTCAATGGTTGGTTTGAGATGGGTGTACAAGATCAAGCATGTTGTGGATGGTAGTGTGGAGAAGTTCAAAGCCTGCTTTGTGGCTAAGGGATTTTTGTAGAAGGAAGGGATCAATTATGATGAGACTTTTGCTTCGATAGCTGGATACTCATCCATTAGGGATATCATTTCTATAACAATGCAGATGGGTTGGAGGATTCACTAGATGGACGTGAAGATGACCTTCCTTAACGATATAATTGAGGAAGAGATCTATATAGAGCAGCATGAGGGTTTTGAGGTGCATGGGAGGGATTCCTATGTGTGTAGAGGTTGAAGAGAGCACTCTATGGGCTCAAGCAGGCTCCCCGGGTGTGGTATGCCTGGATGGACAATTATTTGGAGAGCATGGTCTTCACCAAGAGGCAACAACAGGGTTCGAGGAGCTCATAACACACAACAAGTGGGAACTTGCAAAAGAGTTCGAGATGAAGGATTTGGGGTTGATGCACTACTTTCTAGGGTTAGAGGTGTGGCAGAGAGAGGGAGAGATTGCACTTGGACAAGGGAAATACACAATTGGGATCTTGAAGTGTTTTAGGATGGAGTACTACAGAGCCATGGCTACACCACTTGTGACCAATTGCAAGAAAATCGATACTTCCAGATCAGAGGTTGTTAAAATTGAAACTAGGGCCAAACTCCATGTGGGTCATCTCATTAATGGAAACTGATATTTTTCTTGAATCCCTTTCATCGAGAGGTGTAGGATTGATCTAAAGATAATCCGATTCCGATAAGTATTCATGGAGATATGAATTTATTTATGTTATGGGCAATTCGTCAAGGTCGGCCAACAACCAAATATACCCCACTTGTGCTCAACGTTTTAGTATAAATAAAGGTGCCTTGAATCATTTGAGAATACACTTTTCTCTTGATTTCTCTCCACTCGCTTTGGGTTTTAATGGAAGAGAAATCTAGGAGAGGAAGCCCTAAACGTTGGAGGAAAGGAGGCTGCCCTAGCTGCAACAAGGAAGATAGGCCAGCGAGGGGTTGAAGGACGTTGGAGGTCAACTCCAAGTGACTGAGTGCTGGAAGGAGGGTTTATCCACACTACTAGGAGAAGCCTTCTATAGGCTGTCTAAGGAAAACCTATACGCTGTCTAGAGAAGGTCTCCACAAGCCCTAGCCGCAGTCCAACAAGTGCCACAAGCTATGCCCTAGACGCAGTCAAGGAGGAGGCCAAATACAAGCCCTAACCGCAAACAGAAAGAGTCAAGGAACAACGTGGAAGAGGGCTGCTACAGGAGGCTAGTTTGGTGAGTCTTAAGGCTGAAACTAGGGCCGAAAGGATAGGCTGCTAGGCTGAGTAGAAGATGAGTAAAATGCTGGCTGTTTGGGCACATTTGGAGGAGGCCGTATGCTACAACAAGGCTGTGTGGTAGGCCGCAGGCCATACCACCACAACAAAGAAATAGCGTGGGCTGTTTTGCTGTCATATGCCCTAAGGCAACAACCTAGTAAGGGAGGAATTCACCTTCAGCAAGCCACAGTCTTCCAAGGTTTGTTTGGGGCAGCTTGGAGAAGATTAAGGCCATAGGTATGTGCCCTAACCAGTTTGTCACTAACAGTCAACAACAAACAAGGTTGGACAAGCATGGATGCTGCTGCCTATGTATGAGGGATGTTAGATCTGTCTTGATGAAGGCTGTCCCATCTTCCATCCTACATAGAAAACAAAGATCCTTAACTATGAACCAATACAGTCCATGATAAGATGTGACAACAAGGTGACCCATGAAGTTTGAATGCATAGACATAGTGATAGTGTAGCAAGATGCATGGGAAGCATGATAGCAACAATGGTACTTGGTGTAGCAAGTACATGGTGCTGCAAGCACATTGGGACAACAATATGTTAAGCAAGGTACAACAGGGATGGAGTACTACAGAGCCATGGCTACACCACTTGTGACCAATTGCAAGAAAATCGATACTTCCAGATCAGAGGTTGTTAAAATTGGCAACTAGGGCCAAACTCCATGTGGGTCATCTCATTAATGGCAACTGATATTTTTCTTGAATCCTTCTCATCGAGAGGTGTACGATTGATCTAAAGATCATCCTATTCCGATAAGTATTCATGGAGATATGGATTTATTTGTGTTATGGGCAATTCGTCAAGGTCGGCCAACAACCAAATATACCCCACTTGTTCTCACGTTTTAGTATAAATAAAGGTGCCTTGAATCATTTGAGAATACACTTCTCTCTTGATTTCTCTCCACTCGCTTTGGGTTTTAGTGGAAGAGAAATCTAGGAGAGGAAGCCCTAAACGTTGGAGGAAAGGAGGCTGCCCTAGCCGCAGCAAGGAAGATAGGCCAACGAGGGGTTGAAGAACGTTGGAGGTCAGCTCCAAGTGATCGAGTGTTGGAAGGAGGGTTTATCCACACTACTAGGAGAAGCCTTCGATAGGCTGTCTAAGGAAAACCTATATGCTGTCTAGAGAAGGTCTCCACAAGCCCTAGCCGCAGTCCAACAAGTGCCACAAGCTATGCCGTAGACGCAGTCAAGGAGGAGGCCAAATACAAGCTCTAACTGCAAACGGAAAGAGTCAAAGAACAACGTGGAAGAGGGTTGCTACAGGAGGCCGAGTTTGGTGACTCTTAAGGCTGAAACTAGGGCTGAAAGGATAGGTTGAGTAAAAGAAGAGTAAAATGCTCGTTGTTTGGGCACATTTGGAGGAGTCCGTATGCTACAACAAGGCTGTGTGGTAGGCCGCAGGCCATACCACCACAACAAAGAAATAGCGTGTGCTGTTTTGTTGTCATATGCCATAAGGCAGCAACCTAGTAAGGGAGGAATTCACCTTTAGTAGCCGCAATCTTCCAAGGTTTGTTTGGGGCAGCTTGGAGAAGATAAGGCCACAGGTATGTGCCCTAACCAGTCTGTCACTAATAGTCAACAACAAACAAGGTTGGACAAGCATGGATGTTGCTACCTATGTATGATGGATGTTAGATATGTCTCGATGGCCCATGATGAAGGCTGTCCCATCTTCCATCCTACATAGAAAATAGAGATCCTTAACAATGAACCAATACAGTCCATGATATGATGTGACAGCAAGGTGACCCATGAAGTTTGAATGCATAGACATAGTGATAGTGCAACAAGATGCATGGGAAGCATGATAACAGCAATGGTACTTGGTGTAGCAAGTACATGGTGCTGCAAGCACATTGGGACAACAGTATGTTAAGCAAGGTACAACAGGCACATGGTGGCAAGCATGGTGCAGCAAGCACATTGGGACAGCAATGGTACATGATGCAGTACAGTGATGGGTACAGTCATGATTGGTAAAGCATGATGAGATGCAACATAGTAATGATGGGTGCAGCATGGTGCAGCACGGTGAGGTGCAACACATGGACGAGATGCAACACAATGATAGGTGAAGGAGTCACCTTGGAGAATCAGTTGAAGCAACATGTCTTCAATTGATCTCAAGTAGAGATGATCTATTCTCTTATCTAGAAAGTCAAAGTGTTGACTTCTATTGTAAATGTACTCTCTCTCTCTCTCTCTCTCTCTGCTGAACTATTGAAGAACATAGAAGAAGAATTGATCAAGGGTTTCCCCACATTGGGGTTTGTCCCTGGCTAGCGCCACATCTTGTGTCCTCTTGTCTTGGCTTGTCTTCTGCGATTTATGTTTATGTTCTATCTGCAGTTTACTTTAATGCTGATGTGATTGCTAATCTGGAAAAGATATTGAGCTAACTGTGAAAATTGAAATAAATTGCTTTAAGAGTAGAACATACCTAAAATTAACATGGTATCAGAGCTGAGGTGAAGACAATGCCCAAGCAAGAGTGAAAGAGCAATCACTGAAGACAGTTGGGAAAGGACAAAAGGATCAATGGGTTCCTCATCCCTCTTCAAATTCACCGAGGGTGAAATCGAAGCAGAGAATATTATCAGAATGGCGCAGCGAAATATGGCCTACCTAAAGATCACTTCATTGGGAAGACCGGATCTCAGGGTGGAAGGAAAGGCAAATAACTAGTTCGGCCATTATGCGAAGGAGTGTCCAAATGGCAGGGACACGTCACTTGATGATGATAACAATCATTCCAGGGACATCTTCAATGGTCAGAGGAATGACAGGTAATGCAGGTCATCAAGGAAACGATCGACTCTTCAGAGAATGTAAGGAACCCCAGTTATGAAGAATCAAATGTTGTATCTGATAAGATAAAGAAGCACTATCGTGTATTGGCCCTCTCCTTCATATTCTTTGGGAATCTGGCTTATCGATTATAGTGCTTCAAGGCACTTCATCAGATAGAAGGGTGCCCTCTCTAATTCTGTAGAGATGGAAACAATCGTGGGATTATACTTGGAGCCAATGCCACCTATCCCGAAAAGGGTGTAGGGAATGTTTCCCCGCGATTGAATGAGGGTAACTCGATTCATTTACAAAACCTCTTTTATGTACCTGATCACAAGAAGAACCTGGTGTCCATTTCGGCAATGGAAGTCAAAGGTTACAAGGTGGCATTCATCATTGGAAAGGTACATGTTTGAAAATGAAATTTTCTAAGATGCTTTTGAGTTCAGGGTTGGCAATTTGTATCAAGTTGCAGGATGGTCCATTGGGGACCGTATTAGTTGACACATCCGGATGTCTACTTATGGGGCCCTACCCGATGTGAGTCAGATAGTGACTTAAATGCTTGAATTCAAGAAGAGCATGAAGGTACATGTTTGAGATGTACCGAAGGAAAATCTTACAAGGGGACCATTCCCCTTATGTAGCAGGCCCACGGTTTTGGAACAACCCGAGGAGTTTGAGATACATGATCGGGAATCTCATGTATATAGGTGGAAGAAAGCCCTCTATGGCTTGAATTAAATCACCTCGGACATAGTATGAGAGGATTGATAACTGTCTGATGAAGCTGAGATTCACTAGGAGTGAAACCGATCCAAACCATTGCTCGAAGGTTGTGGATGATAGACCTCTCATACCGGCATCTTCTAAGGACGACCTATTTCTGACAGGTGCAGACCCTCTCATTTGTAGAAGTAAGAGGGAGTTGGATTCCGGATGTGGAATGGTAAAACTGCAAGCCCGTGACTACCTCGAGGATCTTAACTTTCAGAAGTTATATGGTGATGATGCCGGACCAAATTTGGGAAATGCCTCTGAGTTTCATAAACTCATTTGCATTAATGTTCTTGGTGAACTTCCGTCCGGATATATGTTTTGCAGTCAGCATGGTGAGCTCATATTTGGTTGAGACTCACTGGATTGGTGCCAAGAATCTTCTGAGATATCTTCAGGGCACAATCTCTCATGGATTGAGATACACTGCCGGAAAAATGAAGCTACGTGATTATTCGAATGCTGACTGGGCAGGTAGTGTGGAGGATCGCTAGAGCACTTCTCAGTGTTGGTTCTCTCTGGATTCTGCTTCGATATCATGGATGAGCAGGAAGCAAAAGTCGGTTGCTATAAGCACCGCCGAGACCGAATACATAGCTACGAGTATGATCTCATGTGAAGCTGCCTGGTTGCGGAAGCTCTTAAGTGAGTTGTTTGTACACATGATAAATACCACTGTGATTCTCTGTGACAACCAAAGGGGGGATTCGATTATTGAGGAATCCCGTATTTGATGATTGCTCCAGCAGATAGACATCAGATACTGCCTTATCTGGGATATGGTAAGTCGATGAGCGAGGAGGCTCCATCGCATTGAGACTGATGTACAGGTCATAGACATTTTGTCAAAGCCCTGGGGAAAGGTCAAATTTGTGACTTTCCCGAACGACTTGGAGTCGTTAAGAGACCTTCTTTTAAAGGTCCTGTATGTTGCATGCATTGAGCTCTGGGAGCTCTGGGGGGCTTGGGGTACTTACTGGAGCAACATACGACCACAGGGCGACTCACCCTCCCCTGGTGGTGCACTATGTACAGGATGACAGGTTCAACCTTCCCCTGTGATACCCCGAGGCAACTGTGAAACAAGATGATTAGTTCTCCTGTGGGCCAGGATGATTAGTTCTCCTGTGGCAACTGTGAAACAGGATGATTAGTTCTCCTGTGGGCGGGATGATTAGTTCTCCTGTGGCGATTGTGGGACAGGATGATTTGTTCTCCTGTGGACAAGATGATTAGTTCTCCTGTCGAGGCATCCTACCCATGCAGTCTGGAACTTATGGGAAGTACCTCTGATATGATCAATGAGCAGGGAAATGGGGTTAGGGACCATAGTAGTACTATCGATGGACGCATCGTTGTATCTACCATACTCCCTATGCTAGCATGACCTCCATTGATCTGGGATCAATGAAACTGATCTGGAATCAGTATGAGTGGTTTGATACACTCTCTTGTGATATTGATTTGGGATCAGTATGAGTGGTTTGAGACACTCTCTTGTGATATTGATCTGGGATCAATGAAACTGACTTCGGGTCAATAGAGAATGGTATGAGACATTCTCGATCAATTCTTCTTCTTCATGGTTGAGCAGAACTAAGCAGAGCAAAACTGAGCAGAGAAAAGCAGTGCAAGGCATTGATGGCAGAGATAGTACAGTTGAACATATGGATCAGCGGATGGAGTTCTCCCTAGTTGAGAGGGAGTGTTAAAATTGGCAACTAGGGCCAAACTCCATGTGGGTCATCTCATTAATGGCAACTGATATTTTTCTTGGATCCCTCTCATCGAGAGGTGTAGGATTGATCAAAAGATCATCTGATTCCGATAAGTATTCATGGAGATATGAATTTATTTGTGTTATGGGCAATTCGTCAAGGTCGGCCAGCGACCAAATATATCCCACTTGTGCTCAACGTTTTAGTATAAATAAAGGTGCCTTGAATCATTTGAGAATACATTTCTCTCTTGATTTCTCTCCACTCGCTTTGGGTTTTAGTGGAAGAGAAATCTAGGAGAGGAAGCCCTAGACGTTGGAGGAAAGGAGGCTGGCCTAGCCGCAACAAGGAAGATAGGCTAGCGAGGGGTTGAAGGACGTTGGAGGTTAGCTCCAAGTGACCAAGTGCTAGAAGGAGGGTTTATCCACACAACTAGGAGAAGCCTTCTATAGGCTGTCTAAGGAAAACCTATACGCTGTCTAGAGAAGGTCTCCACAAGCCCTAGCCGCAGTCCAACAAGTGCCACAAGCTATGCCCTAGACGCAGTCAAGGAGGATGCCAAATACAAGCCCTAACCGCAAACAGAAAGAGTCAAGGAACAATGTGGAAGAGGACTGCAATAGGAGGCCGAGTTTGGTGGCTCTTAAGGCTGAAACTAGCGCTGAAAGGATAGGCTGCTAGGCTGAGTAGAAGAAGAGTAAAATGCTGGTTGTTTGGGCACATTTGGAGGAGGCCGTATGCTACAACAATTTTGCTCAATTTTGCCTTCTATAGTTATTTTTAAATAAAAAGGTGAGGAAAAAGGGACATAACTCACTTGTAGAATAAGAGTCACTTCCTAGTAGCACAACGTTGTGACATAAAGGGGAGCCAAGGGGGGTCAAAGGACCACGCAGAGATGGGGCCCATGTAGACACTTTGAGGGACCGCGCAGATGGAAAGGGAACACGTGGCAAGAGGGGATTACGTTGGAGGAGGTGAGCCTTGGGATTGGGAGAGGCCAATGCTATAAAGGAGAGAGGAGCCCCCTCATTTTGTCATTCGATTATGAGCATTTGAGCTAGTCACTTCGACTTGGAGCACGCTGGTTGTTTAGCCTGTTTGCAGCACTGTTTAGTGCACTGAGTGTCTCCGTTCGGAGATCTCACCCTTAGCCCTGGGGGATTTCGAGTGCCTACTCGGGCAAGGTATCTTCAACAGTCTTTTTGCAGTAGTTCTGATCTTTGGCATTGAGGTGGAGCTGAGCATTGGAAGACTGCGTAGTCTTGAGAGAGGGACGCAGTTCTTCTGCGAGCAGTTCCGGATTGAGGATTTGTGGAGGAGTTGAGCTGGGATATTGAGCAAGGGATCAACTCTTGCATATTGGAGTGGTTTGGCAGAGTTTCAGGCAATATTTTGGAGGATTCTACTCAGTGGTAGCGCAGGGCCTTGAGGGATTGCGTGATTCCCCAAGGGGGCGATTTTTGGGGGTCGGCGATTTCAGAAAAGCTTTCTGGGTTTTCTGTGTTTTCTGAGTAGGGGCAGATTCCAGAGTTTTAGCATTTTCTAAGGAGGGGAACAACCCCAAATCCACATTTGATTTCTAGTAGTAGTAGGAGCACAACAGTTTTCCAGCAACATCCACGCAGAGGCCATTCCTTTGTTATTCTGAGTGTATTTCTTCACTTGCCTGGTGCAAGTCGAGGCGCCATCCTTCTGATCACCTCCTGTACTCATTCCATTACTCAGTATAATAAAATGGCTTAGCATTTCTCTCTGCATTTCTCAAGTATCTGCTTATATTTCATGCTTATATTATTATATGTTACACCATTGTTATTTTTATCATTTTGAGTTTCCCGGTTATTATATTATTTGTGTGTATTTGGTTGGAGTTTACTGGGGTTTTGGGGAAAATCTCTGAAACGGGATATTACAGTGGTATCAGAGCATAGACCTGGCTCAGCCTGTGGAGCTAGCAATCTATGACACTGGGTGAAAAGCCCTACATCTGTTATAGAGGTAGGAGATACAGAGACACTGGGCGTAGGTTGGAGAACACCTACGGAGAGGGAGACTGTGTTCCAGTGGTGGACGCAGAACAGGAGGAGCTTGTGGTGGACGCAGGACAGGAGGAGCCTGTGGTGGACGCAGAGCAGGAGGAGCCTGTGGCAGATGATGACGGGAAGAAATTTGCGGACATGCTCCTCAAATCAGTGTAGGATCTGTCAAGGCAGATCGAAGTGATGGGGTAGAGATTCACGGTAGTGGAGGCTAGACAGCGTGAGAGCCCATGAGTTTTCCAGGTTGGAGAGGGATCAGGTGCATCTCACCATTTGCCAGAGCAGGGTGCCACTCAACGTGATACTACTCAGCAGGTGGCCTCACATGCCCCTATACGCTCTACCATGCCCACTTTCCTAGGAGCAGATACAGGGGCCGGAGCACAGCAAGAGGCAGACTCCGGTCATATGGGTGATTATTTTGCGGAGTACCAGGCCTATGGGCAGGAGTTCAGGGATGCTCTCTCATTCAGAGACTTTGTTCAGCTCTAGCGGGATAGTAGACCTTGTGACCATCACAGAGGATATCGGCATTATCATGATGGAGACACCCACCGCACTGCTAGTAGATTTCACTTGCCTACGTTTGATGGCTCATCAAACAGTTCGACAAGGTCTTGGGTGGAGAAGCTGGACATCTATTTCCAGCTTAACCAGATGTCGGAGACAGAGGCCATCAAGGTGGCGACATTACATTTGGATGGTGAGGCCCAGGATTGGTGGTTCCATGGGATGGTTACACTCGGGCATTCCACAGTGATGACGTATGCCGAGTTCACCAGGAGATTGATGGAGAGGTTTGACCGGAGGGATCCAGAACAACACTTTGTTGAGTTGACGAGGCTCAAACAGACAGGGAGCCCAGAGACCTACATTGCGGACTTTTTGAGGGTTTCAGTGATGGTGCTAGATCTATCCACGACACAGTGGATTTACATGTATGTTGAGGGGTTAGCAGAGCCACTTCGTGGTCTAGTTAGATCCGTTAGATCAACCACCCTTCAGGATGCTATTAATAGGACCCGGGACTTACAGGATGTCTTACCCAGGACCCGGACACCTTATCCCCAGCGACAGGCTTTTCAGCCTAAGGGGAAGGATGTGAGGATTTCGTCTTCGAAGGGGAATCCAGGACGAGTACAGATTGATGATGATGCCAGGAGGGAGTTGAAGAAGAAGCGGTTGTGCTTCACCTGTCAGGAGCCGTGGGCACCAGGACATAGATGTGTTGTTGGCAAAGCACATTTTATTGAGGTCTTCTTCGAGAGTAGCGGGGAAGAGGATGAGGAGGATGATGTGGAGGTAGGAGATAGTCATGCCATGCAGGGTCCCTTGCCGTCTCCACCAGCAGCAGTGGGTGGTGCAGCTTTTGCACCTACCGGAGGAGCCCTTGCAGCATTGCGAGGAGTTCCCAAGTATTTGACGCTGCGCGTACACGGGACAGTACGTGGCCAGCGAGTATCAGTTTTGGTTGACAATGGGGCCACCCACTTCATCGATGCACAGATGGTTGAGCGGAGAGGTATACTGACAGAGAGCTTCAATGGATTTTCAGTTTTGGTCCCAGGAGATCAGACCATGTTGTGTGCTCGTTATGTTCCAGAGTTATCAGTGACGATGGGCACCTACACACTGATTGACCACTTCTTCGTGGTCAATATTCCGGACACCAACATGGTACTGGGTGTTCAGTGGCTCATCACTCTAGGGAAGGTCACTACAGATTGGAAGGCCCTAGAGATGGAGTGGGATGATGAGAAGACAGGGAGGCATGAGAAGATACGGGGCAGCACGCATACTCGCCTCAGACTATTTCAGCTCATCGGATGGAGGCAATCTTCCAGAAGGGAGACGTAGAATGGGCAGTGGAGCTGCGTGCATCAGAGAAAGGGACTACAGGGCAGACGGTGCACCCAGAGATACAGGCCATCCTTGACCAGTATGCCACAGTGTTTGGGGAGATTCCACCGGGACAGCCACCGGACTGGGGGTTTGAGCACACCATTGAGCTTGAGCAGGGCATACAGGCAGTGATTACTACCCCCTATAAGCATCCCAAGGCCTATCGGGATGAGATTGAGCGGGCCATTCAGGAGTTGTTGGCTCTTGGGCACATTCGGCCGAGCATGAGTCCTTTTGCTTCTTCCGTGGTGTTGGTGAAGAAGAAGGACGACACATTGAGGATGTGCATTGACTACAGGGCCCTGAACAAGAAGACCCTGAAGAACAGATACCCCATACCTAGGATCGATGAGTTGATGGACGAGTTGAGAGGAGCACGGTTCTTCTCAAAGATTGATTTGAGATCTGGGTACCATCAGATTCGCGTGAGGGAGCAGGACATTCCCAAGACCGCCTTCAGGTGTCACTATGGGCACTTTGAGTTTTTGGTGATGCCCTTCGGGCTAACCAACGCCCCAGCTACATTTCAGTCTTGCATGAATCACATCTTCCACAGTCACTTAAGGAAGTTTGTGTTGGTGTTCTTTGATGATATCCTCATTTACAACAGGACTTGGGAGGAGCATCTACATCACATTGAGACAGTATTACGCATCTTGGAGGAGTAGCATTTCTATGCCAATGTTGGGTCCCTATAATACTAGTGATTACCCCATTACTATTGTAGTTATACCCCTTATTAATATTGTTGTGCCCCTATTGCCCCCATATTGTTATTACTGTGCCCCATAGAATCTCTCTTATTGTTATTTTGTGGCTTTATATTATTATTGTTAGGTCGGCTGGGTTATATTGTGACTCCTTAGATTCCTATATATAAAGGAGGTTTTGTCATTTGAATCATCCAAGAATTGTTCATTTATGTAATGTAAAGGAGGTTTCCCCCTCGAAGAGGCTGAATTCTAAGGCGTTGATCTATCTTTTCTATATTTTCTTGAGCTGGTTTCATAACATTTGGTATAAGAGCTTTGGATTCTAGGGTTTTGCTGCTCCAAACAGGTCATCGTGGCATTTTCGTTATAACTTTTTTCTGCGACGTTTCAAAAGCTAAAAAAAACCCATTTGAGAAGACATCGCGCTGAATCTCAGGTCCGAATTTCAGAGCTTTTTGCGCTATATTTGCGGAGATATGATCTGAAGAAGTTGGTCTTTTTGCAGACTCCTGAATTACATTCCAAACAGGTGACCTGGGGAAAATCATCATAGCTTTTTCCTTGAGCATTGGATTGAAATTTCGTAAGAAGGTGCAGAAAGAGGACAGACTGTAGTTTCTTGTGTATATTTTTCAGAGCCAAAGGACGAAACAGTGACTCATGGCACGTCGTACAAGTTCGCTCTACTGAACTAGTTTATAATCAGGTCACTGTGGGAGATTTTGCATAACTCTTCCTTGGAGAATCCAAATTGGATCAGATTGGTGGCATTGGAAAGAGGACACAGAGGGCTACCATAGGTTGCAATTTCAGAACTGGATGATTTGAAAGCACAGAGATACATCAGAGGCAATATCGAGCTCCTACAAAGTGAAAAAAAAGGTGTAGATTCTTTTAAATTTTTGCTTAAGAGTGGTTTGAAAATTTATTTTGAAGGAATTCAAAGCGCTAGTAGAGCATTATTATCGGTAATTGATGCCCCGAGGAAAGAAAATGCAAACACCTAGTAAGGAACCTGAAAGCTCTAGCATGACTCATGAAGAAGAAGAAGAAATGCTATATGATATATCAAAATTACAAGAACAAATGCAACAAGTGTCATTTGCACAAAAAGCAACATAATCTAAGATGGATGGTTTAAGGAAAGATGTAGAAGCTAAGATGTATGGTTTAAAGAAAGGTGTAGAAGCTAAGATGGATTGTTTAAAGAAAGGCGTAGAAGCTAAGATGGATGGCATGGAAGCTAAGGTGAATGGCATGGACGCTAAAATTGATGGCATGGATGATAAGATGGAAGAATTGAAGATAAATATGAATAAGTTGCTACAAGAAATGGTCACTAATGGTGAAAGGGTACTAAAGGAAACTCATGATGAGAACAAAAGAAATGTTAATCATGATTCCATAGACTCTAATGTTGGATCGAAGACTCACCATATTCCAAAAATCGATATGAGGAAGTTTGATGGCAAGGATTCCACCACATGGATATTACAGATGGAGCAATTCTTCGATCTCAATAATGTGCAAAAAACACAAAAGGTACGTATGGCAACTTTATATTTGGAACCAAATCAGTTTGTATGGTATCAATGGCTTTGCTCTCGTAAACAATTTATTACTTGGGTAATTTTTACGGAAGAATTGATAGCACATTATGAGGATACAAAAAGCAACACTTTTTTTAGCCAATTGATAAGTCTCAAACAAAAGGGTTCAATAATGGAGCACATTGAGGAGTTCCAAAAATTGAACATAAGGGTAAAAGATATTCCAGAGGAGCATAGGATTGATGTGTTCATAGGGCCTTTAAAGGATAATACTTAACATGATGTTCGCCTTTGGGAACCTGATTCATTAGAGAAGGCATTCAGGTTAGCAAGAAAAATGGAAAGCAAAATTATGGCAACTAGGAAGCATACCACTCACAACTATAAAGACGGAAGTGTTGTTGCCCCTAGTCTTCCACAACCTATAAGGTTGACACCACAACAATTGGAAGAAAAAAGAGCAAAAGGGCTTTGTTACAGTTGTGATAGCAAATACACTAAAGGTCATAAGTGTGCTGAGAAGAAATTATTCTACATAGATTGTGAAGAGGAAGAAGAAAAGGAGCAAGAAAGGTCAAAAGAAGAGGATATACTCCAGGAACAAAGCCTAGATGAAGAACAAATAAATCCGACCATATCTTGTAATGCATTGGCGGGAATTACCACTCCTCAAACCATCAAGATAGAAGGACAAATCAAGAAGAAAAAGGTAATAGTGTTGATTGATTCAGGAAGCACCCACAATTTTATTCATTGTAAGGTAGCAAAAGAATTGAATTGCTTCCTATATCCAACACCAGAGTGTCAAGTGATGATTGCAAATGGAGGAACAATAAATTGCTCTGGAAAGTGCCATAATATCAAGCTATCCATGGGAGAATATGTGTTGACTAGCCCAATGCTTTCCATTCGAATGGGAGGTGCTGATGTTGTACTAGGAGTCCAATGGCTACAATCCTTGGGTACAATAGCTTTTAATTTTCAAGAACTTTTCATCAAATTTTCTACGGAAGGAAAGGAAGTTGAATTAAGGGGTATTGCAGGGAAACTAGGAAAGATAATCAGCGCTAATGGTATGACAAAGCTTCTAAAAAAGGAACAAAGAGGTGTAATTGCACAAAGATCTCCAAAAAGTCCTGGACAATCATTCCAAGGTATTTGAGACTCCCAGAGGTCTCCCACCTATGCGTGATCATGATCATTCTATTCATTTGATTCCAGGAAGTGTTCCTCCAAACATCAGGCCGTACAGATATCCCTATGTCCAAAAGAGTGAAATTGAACGTATGGTTGCAGAAATGCTAGAGGCTGGTATAATTCAACCGAGTCAAAGTTCTTTCTCTGCTCCAGTAGTATTGGTGCACAAGAAGGATGGATCATGGCGCATGTGTTCGGATTATAGGGAACTCAACAAGCTCACTGTTAAAGATAAGCTCCCCATTCCTGTCATTGATGAATTACTGGATGAATTGCATAGATCAATTTACTTCACCAAGTTGGATCTTCGTTCAGGATATCATCAAATCAGAATGAGGACTGAAGACATTCCGAAAACAACATTTAGAACTCATGAGGGTCATTATGAATTTTTGGTCATGCCTTTTGGCCTTACCAATGCACCTTCAACATTTCAAGGTTTGATGAATTCAATTTTCAAACCATTCCTTAGAAAATTTGTGTTAGTATTTTTTGACGATATACTAATCTACAGCAAGTCTTGGAAGGATCATGTTGAACATGTTGACAGGGTGCTACAACTATTGGAGGAGAAACAATTATATGCAAAAAGATCCAAATGTTTCTTTGGAGTCCAGGAGGTGGAATATCTGGGTCATATTGTATCTCATGAAGGAGTTAAGGTAGACCCTAGCAAAATTAAAGCCATTAAGGAATGGAAAATCCCCACATCCATAAAGCATCTGCGAGGATTTCTCTGGTTGGCAGGGTATTATCGCAAGTTTGTTAAGAATTATGGGAGAATAGCAGCACCTCTAACAACATTATTGAGGAAAGATGCATTTTCATGGACTCCGGAAGCAACAAAGGCCTTTGAACATCTTAAAGAGGCAATATGCCAAGCACCGGTCTTAGTTACACCGGATCTCACATTGGTGCTGTTCTAATGCAAGATGAAAGACCCATTGCTTTTGAAAGTCGTCTAATCAAGGGAAAGTTTTTAACCAAAGCTATTTATGAGAAGGAAATGTTGGCAATACTCCATGCCCTTAAGAAATGGCGACCCTACCTAATGGGAAGACACTTCAAGGTAAAAACGGATCATGATAGCCTTAAATACTTTTTAGAACAAAGATTATCCTCTGAAGAGCAACAAAAGTGGGTCACAAAGATGTTGGGTTATGACTTTGAAATCATCTACAAAAAAGGGAAGCAAAATGTGGTGGCAGATGCACTCTCAAGAAAGGATGAGGATGTGGAAGCATTGTTGTGCGCCATTTCTATTATCCAACCAGATTGGATAAACGAAGCAAGGGAGGAATGGAAGAATGAAGAAGAAGTGTGGCTACTTATTCGAAAGTTACAACAACATTCCAGTACGTCTGATACATTTAGCTGGCAAAATGATTCGTTATGGTACAAAGATCGCTTATACCTCTGTAAGAATTCCAAGCTAAAACAAAAGATTCTTATGGAATTGCACACTTCTCCCTTAGGAGGGCACTCAGGATTTTTAAAAACTTACCACAGGGTTAAGAAGCAATTTTTTTGGGATGGCCTTAAATCAGATATTCAAAAGTTTGTGGCGGAATGTTTGGTTTGCCAACAAAATAAAGTTGAAACAATTAAGACACCGAGTCTATTACAACCTTTATCCATTCCCAGCCAATGTTGGGAGGAGGTTTCAATGGATTTTATCACAGGTTTACCCAAGTTTGAGGGAAAGAGTGTCATCATGGTGGTAGTTGACAGACTTACCAAGTATGCACACTTTTGTGCATTATCACATCCATTTAAAGCCAGTACAGTTTCTACTGCATTTATGGAAACAATTCAAAAGCTACATGGAAACCCAAAGATTATTGTAAGTGACAGAGATCCCATTTTCACTGGAAATTTTTGGACAGAATTATTTTCTTGTCTTGGTACTTAGTTAGCTCATAGCTCATCTTATCATCCTCAATCTGATGGGCAAACTGAGATAGTAAACAAATGTTTGGAAGGATATCTTCGTTGCTTTATATCTGATAAATAGACACAATGGGTCAAATGGTTGCCTATTTTCCATGTTTCATGTTTAAAGAAGGTTATAGGCGACAAGCTCCCAGTTCAAACAATATTGCCAGAACTTGACGAGGAAGGAAAAATTATATTGGAACGGGAAGCAGTCACAGAAACAAGAACTCGACAGCTATGAAATCGATCAATTTCGGAGTATCTTATCAGGTGGAAGAACTTATCCGCTGAAGATTCCACATGGGAGGATGAGAATTTTATATAGAAGTACCCAGAACTACTCAAGCGTTGAGGACAACACTTTTTTGAAGGAGAGGGGCATGTTGGGTCCTTATAATACTAGTGATTACCCCATTACTATTGTAGTTATACCCCTTATTAATATTGTTGTGCCTCTATTGCCCCCATATTGTTATTACTGTGCCCCATAGAATCCCTCTATTGTTATTTTTGTGGCTTTATATTATTATTGTTAGGTCGGCTGGGTTATATTGTGACTCCATAGACTCCTATATATAGAAAGGAGGTTTTGTCATTTGAATCATCCAAGAATTGTTCATTTATGTAATGTAAAGGAGGTTGCCCCTCGAAGAGGCTGAATTCTAAGGCGTTGATCTATCTTTTCTATCTTTTCTTGAGCTGGTTTCATAACAGCCAAGCTCTCCAAATGTGAGTTCGGGTTGATGGAGATGTTATACTTGGGACACATCATAGGAGTGGATGGAGTGAGGGTCCACGAGGAGAAGATCAGGGCCATCAGAGATTGGCTGGAGCCGAGAAATGTGACGGAACTTCGAGGATTCATTGTTTGTACTTACTACCGGAAGTTCGTCAAGGGTTTCTCATAGCTTGCTACACCCTTGATAGATTTGACGAGGAAGGGGGCATTCAGTTGGTCGGATACAACGCAGCGAGTCTTCGACAAGCTCAAGGAGGTTATGAGCAGCCGCCCAGTGCTTGTGTTGCCAGATTTTACGCAGCCATTTGTTTTGGAGTGTGATGCGTCGGGAGAGGGGATTGGCGCAGTGTTGGTGTAGGGAGGTCACCCTATAGCCTTTGAGAGCCGGAAGCTCCTTCCGCATGAGAGGTTGTATTCTATATACGACAAGGAGATGTTGGCGATTATGCATGCATTGGCCAAGTACCGACAGTATTTGGTGGGTAACAGGTTCAGGGTGAGGACTGATCACAACAACGTCAAGTTCTTTTTGGAGCAGAAGCAGCTACAGGAGAGGCAACAGAAGTGGATCAGCAAGATCCAAGCATATGACTTTGACATTAAGTGTGTCAAGGGTAAGAACAACGTGGTAGCAGATGCCCTTTCACGTAGGCGAGCCACGTTGTCTCTTATGAGCTTGGATGCAGATTGGAGGGCTCGACTCTTAGTAGAGTACTCCAAGGACAAATTTGCATGTGAGGTTTTGGATGGGCAGGTGGCGGATGATAGGTACAGGGTGGTCGATTAGATCATCTACTACAGGGACCGGATCTTCTTGACTGAGGGGTCTCAGCTCAAGAAGAAGATAGTTCAGGCGTCACATGATTCACCATTGACAGGTCATCGGGGGTTTACCAAAACCTACAGGGCCATTAGAGAGAGGTTCTCATGGAAGGGCCTCAAGGAGGACGTACTCCAGCATGTCCGGGAGTGCGATGTTTGCCAGAGGAACAAGGGGGAGATGAACCATCCAGCAGGACTATTGCAGCCTTTTCCCATTCAGGAGGGGAAATGGGAGTGTATTTCGATGGACTTCGTCATAGGGTTGCCCATGGTACAGGGCAAGGATTGCATCTTTGTCATCGTTGATCGGCTGACAAAATACTCACACTTTTTCGCCATATCTGCACACTACACAGCAGCGTAGGTGGCCGAGCTGTTCTTCAGAGAGATTTTCAGGGTACATGGTCTTCCCAAGACCATCACCAGTGACAGGGACAACAGTTTCATGGGTGGATTTTGGCAGGAGCTTTTCCGGTTGGTGGGGATAGAGTTGACACCGAGTCCCAGTTATCACCCACAGACGGACGGGCAGACAGAGATAGTTAACAAGTGGCTGGAGGGCTACTTGCGTAACTATGTCAGTGGACAGCAGCGAGCATGGCTAAAGTGGCTGCATCTGGGGGAGTACTGCTGCAACACTACACATCACATGTCCATCGGTTGTCACCATTCTATGCTTTGTATGGATATCATCCTTTATCTTTTGCTGACGTGATGTTTGGTGCTAGCAAGGCTTCGAGAGCCAAGATTTGGATCCAAAAGAGTTGAGATATTCTCTGAGCTCTCAAGGATAACATGGCTACAACGCAGAACCAGCAGAAGCTGTATGCTGACAGGGGTCGGGTGGAGAGACAGTTTGAGGTAGGGGACTTGGTCTACCTACGATTACAGGTATACCGACAGTCGTCACTGAAGCAGAAGGGGGCTGAAAAGCTCAAGCCACGCTTTTATGGGCCATACAGGGTGATGCGCAGGTTTGGACAGGTAGCATATGAGTTGGAGCTGCCCCAAGGCAACAAGATTCATAACGTCTTCCACGTATCATGCCTGAAGAAGGCATTGGGACAACATGTGACAGTGATAGATGAGCTACCACCCACAGATGATGAGGGGCATTTGGTGTTGCAGCCAGAGGCTATTATTGATACCAGGGAGGCAGCTACGGAGCAGGACGGTCCGGAAATTCTTTGTGAGGTGGAAGAATTTACTGGATGAGGATGCCACTTGGGAGAGTGAGAAAATTTTGCAGCATCCATCAGTTTAGTTGCTTGAGGACAAGCAGCTTTTTGCCGGGGGAGACTGTAATATTCCTAATTAGCCATGGCTAATTAGAATATTCGATTTTGCTCAATTTTGGCTTCTATAGTTATTTGTAAATAAAAAGGTGAGGAAAAGGGGACATAACTCACTTTTATAATAAGAGTCACTTCCCAGTAGCACAACGTTGTGACTTAAAGGGGGAGCCAAGGGGGGCCAAAGGACCACGCAGAGATGGGGCCCACGCAGACACTTGGGGGGACTGCACAGATGGAAAGGGAACACGTGGCAAAGAGGGAATTACGTTGGAGGAGGTGAGCCTTGGGATTAGGAGAGGCCAATGCTATAAAGGAGAGAGGGGCCCCATCATTTTGTCATTTAATTATGAGCATTTGAGCTAGTCACTTCGACTTGGAGCACGTTGGCTGTTTAGCCTGTTTGCAGCATTGTTTAGTGCACTGAGTGTCTCCGTTTGGAGATCTCACTCTTAGCCCCGGGGGACTTAGAGTGCCTACTCGGGCAAGGTATTTTCAGCAGTCTTTTTGCAGTAGTTCTGATCTTTGGCATTGAGGTGGAGCTGAGCATTGGAAGACTGCGCAGTGTTGAGAGAGAGGGACGCGGTTCTTCTGGGAGTAGTTCTGGATTGAGGATTTGTGGAGGAGTTGAGCTGGGATATTGAGCAAGGGATCAGCTCTTGCATATTGGAGTGGTTTGGCAGAGTTTTAGGCAGTGTTTTGGAGGATTCTACTTAGTGGTAGCGCAGGGCCTTGAGGGATTGCGTGATTCTCCAAGGGGGCGATTTTCAGGGGTCAGCCATTTCAGAAAAGCTTTATGGGTTTTTCTGGGTTTTCTGAGTAGGGGCGGATTCCAGAGTTTCAACATTTTTTGAGGAGGAGAACAACCCCAAATCCACATTTGATTTCTAGTAGTAGTAGTAACACGACAGTTTTCCAGCAGCATCCACGCAGAGGCCATTCCTTTGTTATTCTGAGTGTATTTCTTCACTTGTCTGGTGCAAGTCGAGGTGCCATCCTTCTGATCACCTCCTATACTCATTCCATTACTCAGTATAATAAAATGGCTTAGCATTTCTCTCTGCATTTGTCAAGTATCTGCTTATATTTCATGCTTATATTATTATATGTTACACCACTGTTATTTTTATCATTTTGAGTTTCCCGATTATTATATTATTTGTGTGTATTTGGTTGGAGTTTACTGGGGTTTTGGGGAAAATCTCTGAAACGGGATATTACATGTTGCTTCATTCTATTGCGCGCAATTGTTAAATTTTCTTTTAATAAGTTTATAATTCTTTGGTTTTCTTCTAAGTGGTTCTTTACTACTTGAACCTTAGAATTGTATAGTTCAAAATCCTTTCACCTGGGTGGTTCATAGCCATATAGGGCTTGGAAGGGAGTCATTTTGGTTGAAGTATGATAGGTGGTATTGTACCACCATTCTGCTAGGTGTAGTCACTGAGACCATTTGTTTTGTTTGTATGTGATGAAACAACGAAGGTATGTTTCCAAGCATTTATTTACAACTTTAGATTGATCATCTGTCTGAGGATGATAAGCCGAGCTCATGTTGAAGGATATTCTCACTCGGTGGCAGAAATCTTTCAAAAAATTACCTTTAAATTTGGCGTCTCTATCACTGACAATAACCTTGGGAAAACGATGTAGTTTGTAAATGTTTTTGCAAAACACTTCCGCACCTTGCTTGGTTGTGTCAATTTTTCTGATTGCCATGAAGTGGGCATATTTGGTGAGTTTATCTACTACGACAAATATCTTGTCCTTACCATCACAAATAGGTAGTCCTTCAATGAAATCCATTGAGAGTTCCTCCCATTTTTGATTTGGAATATGTAACGGATGTAGTAACCCAGGAGATGAAATATTCTCACTCTTGTTTCTTTGACAAACATCACATTCAACGACATACTTTTGGATTTCCTTACTCATACCTTTCCACTAGAACGATTGACGAATGTTGTAGGTTTTGAAGAATCCAACATGTCCAATTACAGGAGAACTGCGAGATTCTTTTAAAATTTTCATCCTAAACTTGGATGATGGAGTTAGATAAATTATTCAAAGTTGGCATATTGACTGATATTTTCAATCATAGGACCATAGTCCAAATCCTTGGCATACTCAGCTTGTATTTTGTTTAACCAGTTAGGAACAACTACCAAGGCAACACATGTTAAATTTACTTCACCTACATTGTAAATTACATTACAAACTTAATTTAGATTTCTTCTTGAAATATTGAAGCAAATTATTGAAGCAACCTGCACCAAATTAAATATGATTCTGAAACATAGAAACTGAGCAAGGAAATACAAACACTTAGGACACCGTTATTTTTGGACAAATGTCCCCGGGAAAACCCAATGCGAGAAAACTAGTGCAGCAGTTTTGAGGTTTTATTATTATTAAGTAGTAGCAAAATCTAAATACATCGCTGAATACCTCACAGGGTTATTTAGTTACAGAGAGAGAAATACTAGCAGAAACTTTGTGAGATTACCTCACACAATCACTGAGAAAAAGTCCCCACTGATCTGGTCATTGGATGAGGTGCCCCTAGTAGGCCTTGCGCTACCTCTGCACTGCCTCTACGTTGTCCCATCGTCAACACTGCTAGGCACTGCGTCACTCAGCTGGGGAATTGATCTGCAACCCAGAGTCATTGCTCTCAGCCTCCCAGTCTCACACCTTGACTTCCAGCTATTGAAACTGACTCTGCTGCTAGATTTTCAGCTTTCTCTCTCACCTTCTGCGCTGCCTCTACGTGGCCCTGTTGGCCCTGCATCACCCTCTGCGTTTGGGCTATTGGATCACCCTCTACCTTTCTCTGCCGATGATTCTCTGGCTGAGAAAATCTCTCTCTTCAGAAGCTATCCCTGCCCCTCAACTGCAAGAAATCTCTTCAATCAAATTTTCCTCCTAAGAACTTCTCACTTTAGAAAATCGATTTTTTGATCTCTCTTGGTGTGTTTTACAAATGATTCTCAAGCCCCTTTTTATATCTTTCTATTAGACAACCAACGACCTAGATTAACTCCTCAACAAAAGCTCAAATTGTTTTGACTTGATCTCCATATTTTTCTAGAAGTTACACCCACAATTAGATTAATACCTATTAATATTTTAATTTTCCTAAGTTTAGACTTAGGAACTCCATTAAAAATATTAATTATTTTATTAAAATCGTCTCTGGGTGGAATTTCCCAAAACGGTTTTTGGGTTCTTTGGAATACATGTGCGCAAGCCTCCCTGCAAAATTTGAGGCCTAAAGCACATCTGATGCTACCCGAAATCAACAAGAATGAAAAGATCTTTAGATCAATCCTACATCTCTGGGAGAGAGGAATCAAATAAAAATAGTCGCTGCCTGATATGAGCTGTCCAAGGTGAAGTTTGGCCCTAGTTGCCAAATTTAACATATATTGATGCGGATTGGGCAGGAATTATAGCTAATAGGAAGAACACTTATGGGTGCAGTTTCTGTCGGGATCAGTAGTAGTCTCTCAGTATAGTAGAAAGAAAAGGTTAGTTGTGTTGAGTTCTGCAGAAGTTGAGTACATGGCTTTTAGTATGAAAGCATGCGAGGCTATTTGGCTTCAGAAACTCCTTGTTTGGATTTTTTATCAGGAGCTGGATCCGACTGTCATTCGTTGTGATAATCAGAGTTGTATTAAACTCTTTGAGAATCCAATATTCCATGACAAGTTGAAGCATATTGAGATCAAGTACCACTTCATTAGAGATTGTGTGCAAAAGGGGACAATAAAGCTGCAATACATTCCCACAGACGAGCAGGTAGCAGACATCTTGACGAAAGCTTTGATGAAGAGCAAATTTGTATTCTTTAAGGATAATTTGGCTGTTATGCCGAACACCTTCCTCGCTAAGAGGGAGTTTTGAGATTGTATCTTGGAAGGTGATTTTGCATGGATTAGGTGCAATGACGTGCAACAAGTCACCTTAATTATCTCCTACAATAGTTAATTGATGAATTTTTTAAAGTCAAGATTTTGTGTTGCAATTTAATTTAATCACTGGTTACCTTTTTACTAAAAGGCAAAGTCAGTGATAGATTAAGTCGTAGCCGTTGATCTCAGTGAGTCGAGATCTAATCTCAACTGTTGAGATTAGGGATTTTGCTTGAGATTAGGCTTTGATCTTTTTAATAGGAGGTTCGATCCAAAGGAGATTCACATTTGAATTGGCACAAGCTGGGATTCGGTGGAGCACAATATTTGGCAGTGAGAGCGAGAAAAGGCTAGATTGAGCTAGCTAGAGCAAGATCAGGGCAAGCAAGATCAACAGAGAGGATGAGTTTTCTCTTTGGCTGAGAGGTCAAGTTTCTTTGTAAACAAAAGTTTTCTGCTAGGCCGCACATGTGGGTCATACAATAGCTGAGTGAGAGAGAGAGAGGGCTGAGATATTTTGCTGGGTATTTGCCGGAGCAAATTCTTGTGTAACTGTTGTAAGAAAATATTTCTCCTGAAGCTGAATAAGAAGCCCAACGTTGCTGATTTTCCCCACACTGGGGTTTCTAGGGTATATCTGTGTTATTTTTTGTTGCTTGTGATTGGTATTGAGTATTTTTGCTTGTGCTGTTTCTGGTTAAAAATCCATAATATTTATTATTACAAATCAGTTTAGAAAATATTGTTTATTTCAGATCTGTATTTATTTGTTGAGACAGTAAATTTGTAACTGGGTTTAAAGAAATTAACACTCTCTAGTACTATTTGTATGATTTGGAGATGGGTGGGCCTTTTGTATTTTTCCAGTTGTACATAATATATAACCATTGTTACCAACTAATATGTCACTATAGAAAATAGTGACATATTGGTCCAGAAGTTCTCTTTGTTAAACAAATTTGTGAACCTTGCAAGTCATTCAATCAAGTATTTAAGTTAGCTAGTTTGGCAATTTTGGTTTGCTCTGGCTAGATTTGTTTCATGGATTATTTTATGAGTTCATCTAGATGCTTCTCCTCATTTTATTGCATTAATATATACTGACAATTGAGGAGGCAGAAGAGTGCTTACCTTTTAGACATTTGAATTTGGAAGAAGCTAAAGGGTTCTAAGTGGTTTTAGTAACTTGCTTGTAGTGTGTGAGCATGCATATTCTTTGGCACAAGGTCTGGACCCTAATAGTGAAGGAAGAGGTGTGCTGCAATTCAAGACAGGATTGATGTCAGTCATCAGGGTATGTTCAGTGCAATTTCACGTTTTTGTGAAGTTTTTCCTCAAGTTGATGTTTTTTCTTTGTATCATTTGATGTCATTTCCTTGCAGAAAGTTACTTGCATCTTTTTTGGTTGCATTTCATTGCAAGGTTTGTTAACTTCTATTTTTTAAAAATGTTTGTTTCGTTTGGGTGTTTTGCAGCAAAAGCTTGCGAAGAAGGATGGAGGAGAAATTGATCGAAGCCAAGATATTGTTCTCATACAAGAGTTCTACAAGCGGTATAGGGAAAAACATAGAGTGGATGAACTTCAGGAGGAGGAGATGAAATTACAGGAATCAGGGGCTTTCAGTGGTGACCTTCAAGAGTATGTATCATATCAAAATGTCATTGTTTTTTTTTTTTTTTGCGGATTCTAGGACAGAGTGATTTTTATTGTGACTTCTATGAATTTTGAGTAAAATAAAACATACTATATCGTCCATTTCAAACTGCTTGTAGTTAATATTTAACACAGCTTGTTTTGAATACAATTCCCTAACTGTCAATCTAAAAATTAAAAAGTTGCAACAACTAGGAGCGCATGTCTCAGGGTACTGTTATTGACATTGATATTCATTTAACAATCTTATAGGCAAGATAAACACATTGAGGTGTTGCGACAACCAACTTCTGCTATATTAAGGTTATATGATGAAAGTGCCCAAATGTTACCTCTCGATTTGTCACGCTAGATGAGCAAGGTCAATGCCCATGACAAACTGAAGGAAACATGGAGGGGGAATCACTGTCACCTAGGCTCCCCCTCCCCTGCTCTTCTCAGATGATGGTGGGTCACCTAAAGGGGGACCTCCCTAAAAGGATTCTACACAAAGGCTACATGTTTTCAGTACAGTGTAGGTCAGTGCAATGTTTTAAAACTCCGACTCCGACTCCGACTCGGCCAAGGGTCGACTCTGACTCCGACTTCGACTCGGTATCGACTCGGCCGGCTCGATTTCAATGACTCGGTCATTGTAAAAAATACATTAAATCTTTATTCTTTATAAAAACACATAATTTTAAAGATTTTCATTCATGTTTCCAAACACACAGCATTAGAATATAGATAGAAGACAACATATGATCAAAGTAGGTTCATGAATATATCCATTATATCAAAATGGCACCCAGTGCACTGTCCAATACATACACGATGATGATATAGAGATCAAAACAAAAACATATAACCAAGGAGGCTAGAAATGGCCTCTACAACAAAAGTCTGTGACAAGTACTACTGGCTACTGCTAGAGTTGCCAACATCATCTGGCTCAGTGTTACTTGGGAGCGAGAGCGAAAGCGGGGAGCGGGAGCGACATTTTCAGAAGCTCGCAGTTTGGGAGCGAATCCCGGACGAGTTCGACAACCAATGTCACTAACATCAAGGTACATAGAGGGATTGGTACTCTTGATTAAATACGAGTTCCATACCCTAATACATGACAAAATTCAATGGAAACATTGCAATCCCCCAATCTTGAAATTCTGAAAAACTGATAAGTCTGCTGGATTTTGAATGAAATCTAAAATTCTACTTTCTCCATATGAAATCCAATGATGATGGAACCACTCTCAAACATCCTGAGTCATTTCATGGTAATGTTAAAAATTTAAGTAAAAGTGACATTCTCCTTAATCTTCATTTTCATCCTTTTACTTTAAGAATTTAACATTACCATGAATAGCATATCAATATTAGGGATTAGAGTCAAACAGGGAAACCCATTAGTCAGACAGGGAAGCCCATGGAGTCCCCCACACAGAAAAAAAAAGCGGTTTTTTGGGGTTCACTGGCTGTTGTCCATAACCTAGCCGGGTCGATAAGACTCGATCGAGTCGGCCGGGTTAATACCGAGCCGACTGAACTGGTTCAATGGTCGGGTCAATTTTTTTTTGACCGACTCGGACCAACTCGGTCGAGTCAGTTTCGAGTCGGCCGGGTTTAAAAACACTGGGTCAGTGAATCTTTATCTTTTGTTGAGTGTGTGAATAAATCTCTGATCTTGATAGGTTGGTATCTATTCTCAATAAATATCATATAACAAATAAACACTTTTCCCAGTCATTTATGTCAATCATTCATGAGAATATAGGGTCAATCTCATATTTGTGAATATCTGATGCAAACTGCTCTCTTATAGATCTACCTTTTTAAATTTCAGGCGTTAAGGAACACACTCTTTTGATCAGGTGATGCTCAAGCTGTAGGAAAATACATTATTGATACTTTAATGAGAAAACACTATGATGCCAACACCCCCGCCCCCCAAACATACTTGCAAATGTAGACAAACACTACAAACACTATTTAGTGTTAGTGTTCTATAAACAAATAGTATTGATGCCAAGAGCCCCACCGACGCTCTTGCAAATGTAGACAAATGAATACATTTTAGCTGCAATCTTATCATAAAATCTTCCTAAGTGTATGCTACCAATATAGAGAAAGCAATACCAAAGGAACTATTTCAAATGATAAATATTAGTGAAGATGAAACGATAATACCTAAGTCACCTAAGATGGGGACACTAGACACGCAGGACACGAAAATTTGAGTGTCCGACACAAGCAAGTTTTCTTATTAAGTCATCAATATCAAATTGTATTACATAGGTAGTAGCAATGCCAATGGCAAATAGAAATAGCAAACACAAAACAACTACAAGGTAGTAGGTAGCTCATGACTCATGAGTCATCAATCATCATCATCAAAATCAGCATCACTGTCATGGTCACCAATGCTCTCCTCTGCTGCATCCTCCTCCTCTGTATCCAATGCCATCTTTGCATCTGCTGGTGTGGAGGATGACCCCTCAAGAGTATCACCATCATCAAAAGTGACAGACTCAAGCACTGGGTCATTAAGATCCAAGTTTGCCAATGGCAACTCAACACTGCTGTCCAAACCCATATCATCAAGAATGACATCCCACATCTTTCTCTTTCCCTTCTACCACTCATCCCTTTGCCTCTAAATAAGACAAAGGTTGGTGCGCACATACACCATTGTCTCTGCCCTGGATTGCTCAAGCCTGCTCTTCTTGACACTATACAAATTTCCATATGTGCTCCAATTCCTCTCGCAACAAGAGGATGAAGTCTCCTGAGAGAAGAACCTCATGGCTAACTACTATAGAGGAGGGCTTGTTGCCCCATGAGTTGCCTTAGCTCCTTGTCTCTAATCACATCATAGCCTGCAAATCAAGGGATCCTCCACCTCATCAAGGGATGCTCTATCCTGAAAAATCCGCCTCAATCCATCCTTCCTCCCCTGTGAAATTTCACTATCCATGTGAGGAGGGAATTTGCAGGAAGGTCCACCATTCAACCACTCATGGCTGTAGTATTTTGGGTTCAATGAGTGAGCCAAACAATGCAAACGTGTGCAATTCTTGTCCCATCTGCTGACAAGAATATCCTGTATGGTGGTAAAGAAGGCCTCTGATGATGTCTCGTACTCAGGGCACTCACTCTGTAAAATAATGGTCCTCATAGACTCAATCATGGAATCCCATCCCTCATAAGCCTCTCCTAGGATGGCTTGGTTTGTATCTGTAAATCATAGCAAAGCAATGATAGGGTCGATGATCTTAATAGTGAGATCTACCCTCTCCCACCAAACATCATCTAACACTGTTTCCTTGACTCTTTTTGAGGCTGCTTGATCTGTCTTTCTCCAAAAAGACCAAAACTATGAAATAACCATGGCCCCAAGAGTGGTCTTGACCTCCCTCAACCTCTTCAACATGATGAATGAAGAGGCAAACCGTGTATCTGCAATCTTCAACAATAATAGATTGGTGTACTCCTCGTAGATTGTGACGACATTTGTATGATTTTGTACAAAGTTGTGGATATGTCGTGCATCCTCAATAATACTTCCAATCCAAGGCACATCAAAAGCAATAGATTTAAGTGCTAAATTCAAGGAATGGACAATACAAGGTGTCAAAAATACTTGTGGATATTTAGGTTCCACAATCATGCCGACAACCTTGCAAACAGGTGCATTGTTTGTAATGATTTGCACACAAGAATCAACACCTACATCTTCAATAACTTCAATGAACAACTCAACAATATATTGTGCATCCTTGTATTGTCCAGGTGCATCCATTGATTTCAAGAAAATTGGTCCATTCAAGGAAGACACCATGAAGTTGATGAGTGGGTGGCATGTTGGATCTGTCCATCCATCAGAAACAATACTAATTATAGATGTTGGCCGTGCTGGTTTAATAGGATCAAGTGTTTTGTCCACCTTTTTATTTGCCTTAGACAACAATGTGGTTCTAAGCTTCTCTGATCCAGGAGGCACATACATTGATGGATCCCCTTGAGTTTTGATAGAAAAAGAATGCAATGGTGAGATCAAGCTTTTCTTGTCTCTCTTTCTGAAAAATCTTGTTCATTGGACCAAGTGCCACTGCCTTTCTTTTGGCTGCTTGACCCACACCCCCACCAAAACTCTCAAATGGAAATTTATTGCTGTTTTTCCTCAAGAATAGAAGGGGATCATTATTCTTGTTTTTTAAGATGATGTAGCCACACTTGCCACACCAACATTGGTCTCTTTTTCCATTTCTTTCCTCTTAGTTAAAGACACCTGTGTACATGCTCCAATTCCACAGCCTGGTAAAGCCAACAAATGAGCTTTCACACGGTAATAAGTTCTGTTGAAATGATTGTTGCAATAGTTGCATTGCCAAGCAACATTGCCTCCTCCCTTCAACTTGCTGCCTGACCCTTGATCTCTTGTGACATACTTCCACAAGGGATATTTGTTTTCTTGAGCCAGCTGTCTTTCTAAATTCATTTAGCCCTCAACATTTGAAGCTGCTGTTGCAGCCCCACTTCCAATAGAGGGAACACTTGCAGACACTGATGAAATTGGAATAGGAGGGTCATCCCCAGTGGGGACATTCTTCCCCTTCCATTGACCCTTCCCTACTGCCCTTGATTGTGCTATGAATGTTGGAAAATAATAAAGAAAAAATGCACAAACTTGTAAAAAAATGGACTTGCAAACTGCTGTAGCAAAAATGCAAAAAAAGAGAAGTAAAATGCACTTACCTGTTGCTTGAATCACCCCCAAAATGCTCCCGAACCCTTTGTTAAAAGCTCCCACACACCCATAGCAGAAGACACACTCAAGAATGTGAGACAAATGAGCCCAAATCAGGCTTTATTGGCCGCGTGGCATTTCTTTTTGTGGGACATGATGGACATAAGCTCAGGATTCGCGCGTCCTTCGAATCCCATGATCCAAGACATGATGGACACGCTAATCGGACATGTGTCCCAACGAATTGTGTCGTATTCATGTGTTTCGGGACACGAGGGGGGGTTTGGACGAATCCAATTTCTTAGGATAATACTAGGATAATCCAGTTGCTTCACCAACTATATATTCAGGGGATGTTGCTTCACCAACTATATATTCAGGGGATGTTCCTAGTATTATCCTAAGAAACTGGATTCGTCCAAACCCCCCCTCGTGTCCCGAAACACATGAATACGACACAATTCGTTGGGACACATGTCCGATTAGCGTGTCCATCATGTCTTGGATCATGGGATTCGAAGGACGCGCGAATCTTGAGTGACTTTGCATAAATTAGGGCAAGTTCAAATTTCTAGGGCACATCTCAGATCATCTATACAGTGTAAGTAGAAGCAAAATAACAGAATGCTAGTACTCAGACCTTCAACAACAACCCTTTACATGAATGAAGGGGCTATTTAAATTTTAAATGGCCCAATGGAGCTGCAACGGATAGGTTCTTAGGGGAGAGTATTGGGGCATCTAGCTTCTTTTAGTAGCTAGACCCACCTGTCAGCGTTTACAAGAGCAGATGATATATGCCCCATGCTTTTTTTTAGCTGAGATAAATTTCACCTAGCTGAAAGTTCTTAGTGGGGCCAAGGAGGAGAGTGCACCACCCACCTTGATTATATTATATAATACGTATTGTCGTTGGGTCCATGAGTGCCGCCCACCTCTCCATGCCATTAGACACACCTTAATACATCTTCCTAGTGACTTTTGAGCGCTTTGATTGTATGAAACATCATTATTTCCTCTTTCACATACTTAACATGAAGAACCTTAGTAGAAACATAGGGGAACTAATCAACTAGTAAGGAATGCTCAACAAAGTAGATCTTGTTTATAACAGAGTATACTAGCTTATGCAATATAGTTCTAATAATGAAGTGTAGGCTATAAGGAAGCTGATGATGCTGGATAAGACTGATCTAATGTCACATGGGAACCACGTGGTGTATGTGGTAACAAGCCCTTAGCAACAAATAAAAAATTGGGAATTAGAATGGCATTTAGCATGTGCTTTTCTTATCCTTCTGTGAATTGCAAGTTTTTCAGATTTGTGGTCCTTGATGCTTGCCTATTTATGGCCCTTTTTGGTCTGAGACAACTGCTGAAAAGAAGGTTTTATTGTGTTTTGTGGCTCAAAATCTGAAGTCTATAGTTTGTTTCAGTTCCTTGTGGAGAAGGATGACAATGTTTAGAGATTTGAAGAGAATTTGAACCCATAAATAGATACTTTAGTGAGAAAACTTGATGCATTTTTTAGATGTTTCTTCAAAATATTGAGGGTTTATTTTTTTGATGAGTTTGAACTACTATTTTTTTGGGTTCTTTGAGCTGATTCAATCTACGAAAATTGACATCTACAAGCCCCTTGTTTTGGCATCCATTTTGACAGAGGCATTTATACTCAAGACAATATTCCATATGTGGATATTAATAAGTGTAATGTTAGTCATTTGGATTTGACACCCAAAGGTAGGTCATCTACTTTGATCGGGTTGGATATTAACATTGTGTCTGATGCACATCATCCTTGTTGCCCTTTTGTTGTGGCTTCTATATGGTTCTTTTGGAATGCTCCTTCCCAATTGTTGTTTTCTAATGTCAACCATTTGTCTCACTATTGTTGCCATAGTGTGGAGTGAAGTGGGGAGTGGGAATTCTTGGAGTACCATTCCTTAAAAACCATAGGAATGAAGGTTCTTGGGAGTGTTATGTATATAGTATATATTTTTCTATATTATAATGCACACATCCTAAAAAACAAATGCAAAATGCCAAATTAGTTGTAGAGCCCCAACTCTAAATCGATCTCAGAATTACCGGTGCTGAGTTCGTATTGGATCGTTGGAGTCAGGTTGGCTAGGATCATACCAACATGATTTTTTTAGGGGCTGAGAGAAATTTTGCTTTATTTATTTATTATTCTAGAGAATTTTTTGCCCTAGGTTTTCTTTAGGTAACTAGGGATTTCACAAAATCTTCTTTTACTATTTGAAAGTTGTTAACTATTTTAGCATAAATGTAAACAATACGTCAAACTATTCTGTACGAGGGTACAATTTGATTATGCAATAATTCAACAATATTGATATAGTCCAAATTCCACTGTTCATGTAAATCCAACTAGTCCCAGTGCAATTGCAACAATTCTAGACTAATTCTGGATTCAACAAACTAGATAAATTATAATTGATAACTGACTTCTATCAATTGACCTAAGCTATGCTATTTTTGATTATGACCAGAGAAAACCAACAAACTAGCTTTAGGATGAACCCTTGTTTTGCTTTATGAACCATCCACCCTTTGCTGTAACTCAGAATTGGGGTGCGAGTTATGGCATGATGTCTGAAGGGTTATGCGAACTATGGTCCACCCCTTTGAATTTTGTTTTGAGCTCAAAATCTGCCTTTGTGTTTGCTTCAAGATCTTCGACCTGCTTCAAACATCCGTTTAGACTTAGAGAAGGCTCGAACCTGTTCCTTTTACCTGTATACAACCTCATGTGGCTGTAGGATGGTTATCAGTGGCTCGTTTAAAATTCATCCCTCAAAATGGTGATGTCTAGTTTTAGGAGGTTTTTGGCTTGTTTTAGAATGTTCCTCTTTTGCCACATGATGATCTACAAGGGTTTGGACCTCATATATATTTAAGAATACTTCATTGTCTCAAGGCTACAGTTTGATCATGAATTTAGCCTCAAAAAATTCATCTAGCTCTAGGTGTACTTCGTTGCCTTAGGAAACCTCAAACTGACCACGAATTAGCCTTAGAAATTTCGCCCAACTTTAGGAAACTTGACTTGACTTGCTGCTTCTTTGATGGAGAAATCCCTGTTGCCAGAACAATGTAGATCAATGGGTAGGGTGGGATATCCTCCGCCGAAACAAGTCTAAGGAGAAATGGGGTCTTAAAACCCTTAGAGCCACAAGCCCAAAGAAAACATAGACAAAATTAATTCAATCCAATGATGCCTCAAATGAATCTAACCCCCTTGTATTTATAGATTTCCTCGAGGGGATTTATCTCCTTAATTAATTGAGTGGGGTTCACAACAAACCCCAACTTTGGGATTTTTTGCCCCAATTGCCCCAAAACTTGCCCTCCTTTGCCCAAACATTGGGTGTTTTGAGGTTTTCCCTTTATCAAGGACTATTGCCTACGAGGATCGATAGGCTACTTCGTCCTTTGGGCCAATTAATCCCTTGGGAACATTACATTTTATTGGTTATTTTATTTATTTATCCCTGCGAGTTGGGATAAAAAAGGGCAATTCAAAAAAAAGGGAAAAGAAGGAAAAGGGGCCCATTTTTTAAAGGAAAAAATAAAAAAATAAAAAAAGAAGGGTTGATTTGCCATAGTGGTGGTCGATAGCTGGGCTAGCCAATCGATTAGCCGACAATACAACTGCAACAGTGATACCCAATGATACCCAGTGATACACAGTTATACCCAGTGATACCCAATTGCAACAGTAGCACTAATAGGCACAATGAGGGGGTTGAGTAGCTTTTATAGGCTTGGGAGAGGTTAGATGGACAAGCAAAAACCTAAAATCAAAAAATAACTAAGTTTGGAGTCTGCTTTCCTTCCAAATTCTGCCGCTGACTGGGTTTGACTGACTTGGCCGGTTTAAGTTGGACTCGGCCGAGCCGACCAGTCTGTTACCAAAACGGCCTTTGAATCGGTTTTTGTACTGAGCCGACCTGGGCAGGGATCCGACTTGGTCGGCTCGCTCGGTTTTTAAAACACTGGTGATACCACAACAATGACACTGTTGCCAAGGAATAACCGCCAGTGGCCGATAGTCAAACAACTTGGTAGCTAGTTGTTGAGGAGGGCCGTCGGAGTAGAGGAGCCAGCCGATAGCCGTTAGTAGATTTGGTCTGGATCGATTGGTTGACAAGGGCCATAACGGTCGCAGATCACAACATGAGGCAACTAAACCAGTCAGCAGGGAGTATCAAGAGGCAAGCAGGAAATCAAAGGTTGGCAAGAAACAAAAAAAATGGGGTTTACAAACTCTTGGTGGTTGACCAACTGTCATAGCTGTCGACAACCCACAAAACAGATTACCACGGGGTATCAACTGCCACAGGTTGATAACGTTCATAGTCATAGGAAAAGCTAACTCAGGCGCCAAGGAATTCTCGCAAACAAACCATCCTCTATCAATCTTTAGACGTTGAGGTAGTTTGTGGACATTATCAAACGAACGTCTGTCGACACTAGCAAATTCATGGGTCAAAGGATCCAAGCTTTAGGAATCACAACTCTCAGATTGAAGTTGAGTTTCCGCGAGGGATGACAACAAAGACCATGATAGCAGGCATAAATGATGTCTGAGGGGTGTAGGATCTGCATAGAAAGGCTAACCAATTGTAGAGGAAAAAGTGATAGCAAAGTAACTGCTAGTTAGTGGGGGTTGAGTTAACTAATGGGTTACATTACGAGGATTGTTTAATGGTAGAATTTCTTGAACCCAACACTCGGTATTCAGTTCATAACAATTATTAACTGAACGAATACACGGCTAAATTCCTAACCAAAAATATTTAGCCAAAGCAAAATTACTCGATTTGATTCACATACACATAAAATTTATGCTAATTCAAAAGTTCTTCATTAATAAATTAATCACAAAATTTACTTGTGCTCTTGACTTGGGATAATGACCCTGTTACCCACCACCAGTGGGTGACACCCATAGGAGAATTTTTTCTCCTAGATTGTCTTTGGCCGGCAGCCAGTAGCCCCTTGCAGTCACCAGAGAGCTCGATGTGCCAACATCTCCGCCACGTGAGCTAGCCATTATGGGCCCTCACCCATCTGTTATGATTGTATGTTTGAAGGTTGGCCTTCCAACCCTGAAGGTATGGCATTTCATTATGTAATTGGGTATTTGGCTTACTTATCATGGATACATCTAGACGTGGATTAGTGGGGGGATTCGACAGAGAGAATGGGCTTGGTTAGTACTCTTGTCCCCTTGTCCAACTTGGTGGTTAACCTTGTATCTTAGTCCCATGGGATCTCCTGTATTGGCTACTAGCTTTAGGAGGGGAATTACATGGGAAATCCCGATTTTGGTTGCATGGTCCCGCTTCTCGACAACACGTGCATCACTCCCCTCTGCTCATTTTAGCCCCTTTTTACATCTTTCTCATCCGGGTCCACATTTGTCCATTGGGTCCACAAGGAGTTAGCCCCCTCCTCCCCTTGTCCACACCTTGGGTTGGGCCTAGAACGATGCCCTGGAGGTTGATGTAGCTATAAAAAATTTAAAAGCATAATTTGGCCACTTACAATAGGAAATGTACCACAAAATGCAAAAGATGGCTGAGACATACAAATTTAGCGTGTGGAGATTTTAAGATTCTAACTTAGACCCAAAATTGTGGAAATTCAACAAAAAGAAGGGGTAAGGAGGAAGAAACAAAAGACCATTAAGGAAATGATCATATAAGAAGAAAAACCTACTATCTAATAATCTATATCAAGTGGAGGAGATATTATAAAGTCTATGGCAACCTCAATGAAGACAAAATAAACTAGAAGGAGCCTCCAACTATAGGGCATGGAAGAAGAGGATAGATCTTATTCTTGCTAAGCATAAAGTTTTGGATTTTGTCCAAGGAAAAGTTAAGAAACCTACAGATGATGCAGGAAAAGAAAAGTACTGGGAAACTAACATACCGGCCATGAATCTAATAGTAGATGGAGTGAAGGGCAATATAATCCCATACATATTCAATATAAATTCTGCACAAGAAATGTATGAAGTCCTATCCAAGTTGTTTACCATCAAGAACATGCGTCAGATAGCTAGTCTCAAGAATGAACTAAGAACAATAAAGATGATAGAAGATGGTATTGTCTCATCATATTTTGTGAGGATATCTAGAATAAGGGATGAAATCCATGCTATTGGTTAAGTTGTACCAGAGAAAGAACTCGTGATTACTGCACTACTAGGTCTACCAAAATCTTGGAGCTCTTTTTCATCACGAATTAGCAGTTGGAAAGACACACCAACCTTTGAACAAATGTGGCATGCATGCAGTCAAGAAGAAGCCTGCATCTCATTAGTAAGCAACAAAAAGGAGGATGAAGAATCAATTAGATAGTAATAAGTACCCTCACTTTGAAGAGAATCAATTAGATAGGAACAAGTGATGGGTATAAATGCTACTTACAAATAAATCAGAAAATGCTCACAAATCAATGAGATGCAACAAGCTGTCAATTATACCTTTAATGTAAGAGATGCTAGATCAGAATTGGCAATTGAAATGATGTAATTAAATCAAGCAGCAGTGCAAATTAGAATGCAATTTAGGGTGCAAATGAAATTGCTTCAATAGGAGATGAAATATGCTCCAAGAGATAAACTGCCAGTATGCTTATAACCAGAATATGGAATTGTCATTTGAGCACAAAAGTAAAAGCTTATGACAGTTATTATTAATTAATGAAGCAGTAATATATTCCTAATGAAACAATTACAATGTTAAAGCGAAATCTCACAATTCAATAGTGCTCTCGTAGCATTCATTACTTATTTGGACAGGGTTTGAAATAATCAAAGCTCCTTTAACAAAATCTGCACTTATGGATGGCAAATGAGATACAAGAGAATGACCACTTAGATCTACCAATTAATAACACAAAACCAAGTAGCAAATTTTGAAGAATACAAGCCAGGAAATGAGACTAGGTTACATCAATTAAACACACTGCCAGTCAAATGTTTGCAATTTATGAAATGTCACTTGAAATACAAATTCGTCCAATGATATGCCAGTAATATCACATATGACAGTAATGATATGCCAGTAGGAATCAGCAAAGTTTTGCAAACACAATTGTTCAGAGATGCTAATCATGATTTATGAGGCAATTTGACAGTTCTATGAGATTGTAAATTAGAGAGAAATCAAGCTAGTATCAAACACTACCAAGAGAACAAGCAACCAGTCATCAATAAATGCAAATCCTAGTGCATGAGAGATAGGCAGTGAAAGTTAAAATGTACCAGATTTCAAGAATGCCATTGTTAAGATGAAATCAGCCCACTGTAGCTTACCAGCAGTTAAGATCAGTGTACAATTAACAAGATAGCCCACAAGATTGGTTCACAATCCAACACAAAATGCAGGGAAGAGAAACAATGGTCCAGATTCGAACACTGCAATTTTATACGAGACCTCTGATAACCCAAACCAGTTTTAATCCTCCTCTTCAGATCTGCAAGAATTAAACAAACCCCAAATGCTATATACAAAAGAAATGAAAAATAAATAAATGTACAAGGGTTAGATAGAAATTATGTACAAAATTAATCTACAATATTAACAATGGACTAGATCAAGAGGAACATGAGTCCAACTCCATTCCCTTGTCTAGTGATTAATAGCTCTAATTAGCAGATCTATCAATTGGAGCACAAAGAAATTCAAAGAGATAAGAGAAATAATATTTTTTTTTGGTGAGCAATGGCCAAATCTCTACAAAACAAGTTGTTAGATAAGTGTTGAAGTTTAACACAATGGGCTCTTAAGCTTTCTTGTCTTGGGAGTTAGCTGGTCCAACAAAAGACTTCCCCTGTAATGGCCATCTCAAATTATAGGCAGCATAGGAATATTAGCATGTATACAAGGCATGCATATGATCGCCACATATGCATGCATCGCATGCGCTGCGCTAGTATACATATTAACTTATTATGAAAATTGTCAAGAAAAAGATAAACGAATTTATTGAAAGTTTAAAGTGAATACCTAACTCACATAAATATTAAATATATTGAGTGAGGTATTTAATGTATGTACTACCATCATAATATATATAACTATACAAAATAAAGGGGAAAGACAATGTATTGCACAAAATAAAAGGCAATATAATATATATGGTGCAAAAATAAATTAAATATAATACATATTATACAAATAGCAAGGGAAATACAATACATAATATACAAAGGAATTATAATATATATATTAATTTTTATATAAACTAGAAGGAGAATATATAATCTACAAACTATACAAACTTAAAATAATCCATAATATATATATTATGCAATCAAAAGGGAATATAACATAAAGTCACAAGGAGTTATAACGTAAACAACGAACACAATAAGATATAATGTTTTATTAAAAGGAGTTTGCTGTCAACCGTTAATGCAGGTGGCAGATGCCTGTTCAGACTTTAGCTAAAGGTTATCACCTTATCCCTTCGTTGGAGGAACCTTGAACAAGGGGTCACCGTTTGGAGGTAGAACATGATTGTATATAAGATGGGAAAGACATTTCAGAAAGGGGAGAGTTCATTTTGGGAGTTAGAGAGAATACTGTGAAACCAAAGGAGATTTTGGGGAGCTTTATAGAGAGACAAGAATTTCCAACAGAGTCACAGATATTGAGCTTGATTGTTCTTGGAATTTTGGGCACGGGGGCCAAGATTTGTCTTCTGGATGTGGGGACCATACAGGTAGACTATAGATAGGTTGAGAGGTAAAAGGGCGGTTTGGTAATTGCAGCAGCGGGAACAACCACAATCCAAAACACCTTCAATTGATACCAGGTATTTTTTTGCAATGAAAATTTTAAATTTTGATTTCTGTCTGGATAAAATTGAACAATTAGAGCTTTACATTGTTTGGTTAAAATATGCATAGATAGGGTTTTACATCCCCTCACGCCCAAGATTTGAATACCATAAAATTCTCTACACATTTAAGATCAAATTATTAGATCACTAGAGATTAGGTAACACAATAAATATCAAGATCTAGAGATACTTGCTAGATCAATCAACTTAAAATGCTTCTCTAAGCCCAATATCTAATGTAAGATACCTATGCAAATAGTTAATCCAACCACTGGCTAATGAAATAATAACTTATGAAATTTTATTTAGTAAAGCATTAAGAACATGATTCAGAAAAATATTACTCACAAGAAGAATGAAGAGGAACACCACCATGAATAAACCCCAAAGACTTTTTATTATTTCCAGAAAATATTACAGCGACAGAGCTTGACTCAGAGCTTCTTTACAAAACTTTCGATGACAAATGAGGATTCAATAACTTTCTTATATAGAAAATACAGAGATCTAGATCTCTCTCCAGAATTTGTTTTTCCACTTGGAGAAAATTTTATTTTCTCTCAATTTTAAATTTTTAACCATTTTCTGGCTAATATTTTTGCCGTTGTTTGCTAGAAAACCAAAAATAAAAACAATTATTTTTTGACTAAAAATTAATTAATTTTCTGGCTTAGAAATTTAATTTAATTTAGCCAGAAAAATTAATTAATTGACACTAAAAGGTATTAATAATTTTTTCCACCCGTAAATATTTTAGCCATAGTGTTTACATATGAGGGACCATGCACCAAAATATTTTTACATCAAGATATTACAATTAATTCAACCCTTAAAATGGAAAAACACTTTTAGACATAGACCCTTAATAATTTACCCAATTTTGCGACACAATATGATATAGTATAGACCAAGTGTGTTTGTAATAAAATAATTGAGCCAAATGTACTTAAATTATTCCCAAACACACTTTTACAAAAGACTCTATATAACACTAGGACTGACAAATTCCACCTTAGCTTTGGGGTTTAAGCTGGAAGAAAAACTCTGCCGATTATACGGGTTTAGAAACACACATAATTCAGTGAGGTTAAAAATTTTTCTAAGATGAAATCCTTTGCCAAAATCATAGACTCACCTAGGTGTTGTTACATATTTAAACGGTCATACTAGCATCACTTACAATAAACTTGCAGAATTTGGGTTTAAAACTCTGATAGACTGACGAATGATGATGATGAATCTTGGATATTTCATTGCTCGAACATGATGGAATTCCTTTGCAAAAATGTGTGTTGCTATAGGGTAGTTGACATGGAGTGGTCAACATGGCCTATTCAAGGTGGCTAATAACACACATATTCCAAGGGCACACATCTTGTAGATGATATTTTATACATATCCTTTGGCAAAGGTATTCTTGGAGAGTGCTCTCACCATGAGACTTGTACACTTGGCATATATACCTTTTTAAGGGTGTTTAAGGTGCATTGTCTCGAGGACCACGCCATATATACGCTAGACATATGGCATGAAGCATCTTTTCCTAGGTCAAAGAGTGGTCATCTCAAAGCTAGTGTTTTGCACATGAGGATGATAGTGGCAATTTGTATGCGATTGCTACTTGAAGAAACGACACATGATATAATTGTTGATTATTTTATGCATTTGTTGATTTTGTCATTGGAGGGTATTCTTTGTTTACTCCTCCCTATGATAGATCTAGGATTTTTGCTAAGGTATTATTCTATGTTGCAGGAAACATGGGGGGGGGGGCCCGTTTCCGGCTGGAAACTGGGATGAAACGCGGAAACGCGTTTGGTACGGCCAGGAAACGCGTTTCCGGCCGTACTGCCACGTTTCCTGAAACGGAAACGTGGCAGTACGGCCGGAAACGCGTTTCCCGGCCGTACAGCCCGCGTTTCCCAATTGAATTGTGTTTTTTTTAATTTTTTTTTTTTTTTCAAATTTGTTTTTTAATTTTCTAGATGTGTGTCTAAAGTTATAAAAGTGAATTTTTTTCCCTAGTGTTGATATGCAGTTCATGGTAATGTTAAATTCTTAAAGTAAAAGTGATATTCTCCTTTATTTTTCATTTTCATCCTTTTACTTAAATTTTTAACATTACCATGAAATGACTCAGGATGTTTGAGAGTGGTTTTGCCCTCATTGGATTTCATATGGAGAAAGTAGAATTTTAGATCTCACTCAAAATCCAGCAGACTTATTTGTTTTTCAGGATTTCAGGATTGGGGGGATTGCAATGTTTCCATTGGATTTTATCATGTACTAGGGTATGGAACTTGTATTTAATCAAGAGAACCAAGCCCTCTATGCAGGGGAAACTCCCAATAATCAAGATCATGTAGGGTACTAGGGTATGAAACGTGTATTTAATCAAGAGCACTAAGGTCGTTCGACTATGTAGGAGGAGACTCCCAATACAACAGTGGTCCTTCTAAAGAATGGGATGTGGATGCAGAAAATCCTGATTTGGATCTCTCTCTTGCAGCCTTATAGTCTTTATTGTACTTGCAGCCTCATATATTAATATAAATAAAGGCTGATTTTGAGATTTGGATATCTAATAAAGGTTGCTTTTGGATATTCCGATATTTTTATTTTCATTATGTGATCATTCATGAGTAAATGTGATGTAAATTAAATTTTAATGTTTAAGTGTAATAAATTATAATGTATCATTTATGCTTTATGATTGCACACACACATATATATATATATATTTAAATATTTTCTATATATATATATATATTCGCGTTTCCCCGTTTCCAAAATTTGGGGAGGTCACGTTTCGTATCGCTTCCTGTTTCGGAAACTTGTACCCGTTTCCCCGTTTCGTGCAACTTAGGTATTATTATTTTATTGTGAAGGAAGTTGAGCTAGACTATATAAAGAGTAGCTCCTCCTCATTTTGTTTCTACTAGATTTGGGGAGAGATATCCTAGGTGCTTGGTTGAATACCAATTGGATGCCTTTGAAGGATTAATGAAATTTCTTTTTGTGGATGAGGATGTCTTGTATATCTTTGTGCTCTCTCATGTCTTTGGAATTACCTTGTGTTGCCCCCTAAATCCACACCTAAGGTTAGCATGGAGAAAATCCCTAACTCCACTTGGTGTGGCCTTGGGGGCAAGTTGTGAGTTAGGGTTGTTACTCAATTCCCAACTCCTCTGTCTAGGCTCTCTCCTAGTCGAAGCCGAGGGGGGTTGACCCTATGGAAAATCTAAGGCTTGGTTAGTGCTACACTAAGCAAGTTCTAGGAGATGAATGATAAGTTAGTCAAGAGATACATCAACCATCAAATTGCAAATTCACTTTAAACATGTAAATACTTCAACAAGTAAATAAGATCACCATGAGCATATAGAGATAACTGTTCATGAACAATATAGAAAGTGATGATACCAATATGAAAGATACTTGTAAGAAACAAAATGATGAGACCAGTGCCAAATAAGTAAACTTGCAAAATTAAATGCTCAAGGAAATAAATGGTACTTGTAAAGTAAGAACATGCAAATGGAAAAGACAATAAATGCTTGACATACAATTATACTTGAAAAGTAAGATTTGCTCACATGAAATACATTTGAAAGTAAAATTGCATCAATGGAATAAAAGATAGTTCAAGATAATCATGTGAAATTCAAATGAAAATGCTTCAAGTACAAGAATATAAATACTTGCAAATGTAAAGTGCTACCTGAAGATAAATAATGTTTGAAAATGAAACTTGATCAACTATGGCATAAGATAACTTCAAGATAGCATGAACATTAGAGAGAGATATTGCAAGGAAATAATGTGTGATGTAAAATTCTCTTGGTTTATTTTATTAGACCTATTCTAAGGTGAAACTTCCTCTCTAGACATTTATCCTTGTAAGGATAGGGATGGTTGCAAGGAGCCTCAAGTGGAGAAGCTTAGCTTCATTAATAGATATATACCTAGTCTACCAAGTCAACCCACGTGCAAGCGCTCCAACACTGGATAAGCTGAGCATGAAATGCCAAATCACGTGTTCTTGAAAAACAAAACCTTGGAAGAGCTTACAATGTTCTTGAAAAGCAAAACTACTCTTTTCCCAAGAGTTACATTGAGTGATCAAGAAATCTCTGAGAAATGGTTACAAGAAAAACTCTCTTTGAGAGAGATTTGAAAGCTTTGATTGAAGAATGGAATGTAAGAGTTACAACTGCTCACAACTTGTGAGGCTTTGGAAGAAGAAAGAAGTAGCAAAAGAAGGTGGTAGTAATCTTGGTGGGTTTGGATGTGAGAAGGCCTCCAAGGTATTTGCTTTGGTTTTCCTTCTCCAATCGAGTTTGCCTCCAAACCTTTCTCCAATTCGAATCCACCTCCAATGCCTATGCAAAAACGAGAGAACAAGTTAGCGTGCAAGAGAAGTAAGAGGCTGAAATATGCAAGAGGAATTCGAGTGCACGCGATGGAAAGAACTTATATATTGAATGACAATTCCAAAAACACTTATATTACCACAAAATCATCACTAAACCAACTCGCATGAGCTGATTTAATGAATGGAAAGTTGGGACTAAGCCCAACACTTTAGCCTTCAATGCTTGATAAAAACAATACTTGCACAAAAGAAAGAGAAATAATTTGATTTTAATGAGGTGGAAGGAGCAAGTAGGACTTATGGAAGCCCCTTGTCAATATCTTTTGATGTCTTTGGGAAATCACTGGCTTCAATGACTTATGGTTCCCTTGAGATTGATGGAGATAGATAGTCCAACCAAAGACGTCTCCAATCTCCAAAGGCAATAAGCAACTTGCTTAAACACAACCAAAACTTGCAATGCCAAATATTAGTGCAAATGGAGACTTGCTATATTGATGGCAAAGTTGGATTTGTTGTTCAGTCGGGAACAAACAAATCGCAACTATTGCTCAAGATATGCCAAGCTCAAGGGTGACTACAAGAAATCACAATCTTCCTTTCCTAGACAAAAATGCCCTCAAGCTATATGCAAAATCAATAGCTATGCAAGAGAAAATCAACAAGATATAAGCATAATATGAAAAAAGTCAATGAAAGATACAAGTTACCTCATGCTCAAAAGCATAACCATACAAGACCAAGCATGTATAATCCCAAAGGTTTTCTTTATTGTAACAATAAAATTTTTGGTAGAGTAACAAACATCTAGCTTCCAACCATGATTACAATAGAGTCCAATGGGTCTCTTTATAGCTTTGGGAGAAGATCCTAATGAGAGAGAGCACTCCCAAGTGGCCAAAGGTGATGATCCCAAAGCAGGAGGTGGATCCACATGTGGCAAGTCGATTTTCCTTCAAGATCTACGCAATTCCTCAAGGAGATATTCATTGGAGCAAGTGTAAGCATGTGTGAAGTGAGGTGGGAGTGGTACACACTCCTCCATCACCTTAAGTCAAAACCCTTCAAATTCTCCATCAAATCAAGTTATTCTCAAAAAGTGCAACTTTGTCTGGGAGTTGTATGGGCGTCTAGGAGCTCGATTTCCTCTAGGAGATATTCCCTTGATTCATGGGTCAATGTGGATGCCATCTCATCCATTCACATTTACTTAACTCTTGTTGATTTTCCATGTCATTTTTTGGCAACTTTGACTTGGAGAGAATTTATTATTTTTTTTCAATATTTTTTTTCAAGCTAATTTATTTCCACATTTTCCATTAAACTTAGGAAAAGTGGGTTTTGAGGGGTTAGAAATGATTTTTTGACCCCCAAAGTGTGTCCTAGAAGAATGTTGAAGTGGAGAGGATGATTTTTGTGTATTCATTCACCCTCAACGTCTTCTAGCATAAAAATTAATTAAAACATCCCATCCTACGGGAAATTTTTAATTATTGAAAATCCTATGCAGACTTAGTCAAATTCCGTGAATCTTTATAGTGTTAGGAAAAATACTGGGGGGGGGGGGGTTGAATCAGTGTTTTAATTCGGTTAAACTTTCAATTGGTATATTCATAATTCTGTACATTACTATTCTTTATGCAACTTGCGTGTGTACATGATTTCATTGAATGCAAACAATGTATATCTAGTTTACTTAATTTGTCATATCTTGCATCGATGATTTAACTTAATCATTGCACTGTTAATTCATTAACCATTTGGTATGCAGTAAAGAACAGATAAATCACAACATAAAAGCAACACACATAGAACACTAGGATTTTAGGTGGAAACCTGATGTGGGAGAAAACCACAGTTGTTGCTGTCTTTGTCTTTTTTTCTTATCATATAAAGAAAATCTTTATTACATTTTGTACTGGTGCAAACTCTTACCATGGTGTAGGCACCCACCTGCAAGAGGCTACAACCTCCAATCATTCTCTAGCACCCACTGGAAGGGAGATACAACCCCCAAATCTCGTTTACCAGCTTCTACTGGAAGGGAGCTCCTACCCCCTCACTGAAGGCTGCAACCCTCAACACCTTGTGGACCACATTTCAGAATGTTTCACGCTTGATCCACCTGTCAAACAATCATGAAACAACCTGTAGACCACCTTTCATCATATTTTCAAACTGGACCCACACCCACAATAAGCGCAAACCAAAATGCCAAACTAAATTATTGAATCTGAATCACTGAAAATCAATTGAATCTTTGAAGCATCGAGCTATTGAATACAAAATCCAACTAAAACAAATGAACCTCAGGAAAAATACGCAATTGTTCTTAATAGAACCTGTGTATATACGCATTTCCTTTGCATAATACTTGCATACAGATCTCAAATCACTGATTGCTGAAAACATAGTCAAATTGAATCACTGAATCACAATAGATACATCAATACTGACTCACTTTAAACTAGTGTAGATAATATTGGCGAAATATCGACGAATAGTGTAAATATCGCGATATTTTCGGCGAGCCGAAATATCGCCGAGAAAATATCGCGATATTTTTAATATCACACAACGATATAAAATATCGCTGGGCGTGTTTTGCCGCTGCTAGAAAAAGGAAAAATTGGTTTTTTTTCTTCATTTCTGTTTCTAAGTGTTGGAGAAGGAAGGGGAAGAGTTTTGTGGTAGTTGTCAAGGAGGGTTTGAAGATCAAACAACGATTATCACCACCAACTAAGAGTTTTTCGGGGATAAAAGATTGAAGAATAGCGAGACAAACTTCATTTCTTCCATTAACAGGTATGTTCTTAAAAACCCCTATGTTAATGATTTTTTCATAGATTTAGGGTTATGCTTGCTTGCCTCTTTGCCTACCAACATTTTGTTTCTTTGTTTTTTTCCATTTGCTATGATTTTCATGCCCATGAACCAATGCAAGGGTTTTCTCCATATTTGGACATCAAGCTTCATTTTTTTTTAACTTTCTTATGCACCCTCTTCTTGCCATTTTTCATTCACATTGCAAAATGCAACTAATGTAGTAATTTTTTTTGAATTAGGTGGTTATTACTCATTATTTTTTCATTTTGTGTTGGGGGGTTTAATGCCATTTTTTGTTTTTTTTGTGCCCTAGGTTTGAATTAGTTCACTACAAATGTCAAATATGCCAAAAGGCTTGGACCCATTTTGGGAGTATGGGGAGGCTGTTGGTGGGGCAAATCAGGCATATATATCATGCAACTTGTGTGGGACCAAGATGTCAGGAGGGATTACACGATTGAAATACCGTCTGGCTAGACTCTCTGCATATGATGCAGATGTAATGCCTTGTATGGTTTCTAGTACAGAGGTTATACAAAAAGCTCGTGAAGCAATTGCTGAACAAGACAGAAAGAACGTTGCTAGGGAGAGGCCAATGGTCTCAGATAGATAGCTGCTAGTTTTATTTGTTTGTAACTTTTGCTACATATAAATTTATAACTCATGATGATGAAATACTTTGAAAGTTTTATATATGTGATGTTATAGGGCTCAATCTTCAAGCTGTCACGCCGACTTTAGGGGTATATGTGAGTGAAAAAACTTAGCTAGTTATTCATCATTGAAAAGTGAGAATAATTAGCTAAAGTAAAAAAACACTCTAGGGTGTACTCGCTGATTGAGTACCAAGTGTCCTACGCTTGTTACAAAACTTTATTCATCATGCTAGCAACTTGTTTACAATACCCCACAGGGTTGTGAAAATTGGAAATAAACTGAAGAGAGAGGAGAGAGAAAGGTGCTAGAATGCCTTGCTAACTTTTGGATTCTAAATTTTTTTGATGTATACTCTGTCTCAGGCTATGGAGTCTTTACAATTTTTGCTAAGTGCAACTCAACAATCAACACCTTGACAATTGTTTATGGGTGTTGAATTTGGTAACTCTATTCCTTTTTCTTTTATGTTATCCTAAGGATGTTGTTTATGAAAGCATTTTTTCTTTATGCTTGGTTAAATGCACATACATTTCATTTTGGGTAATCATTATCTTCGTAAATGTTGGAGTTCATCTACTTTTATGATCTCTCTAGTTACATTTTTGCAATTTGGGACGGATTGGAAAGGGTCTTTGTAGCTTGTACCTTGTAGCTTCAATTGCCATGTTTTCCTCAAAGGGATAGTCTCACATGAACCTTGATGTGTTCCCATAAGCCCAATGGAAAGACACTTTATTTCACTATTCCATGGGGGTCTATTCATCCATTTTATTTCCTAAAACATCATTAACTTGTTTTGCTAAAGCTATCTCTCCGTTTCATGTTGGATTTTATTTTATAATCTCCAGTAATCGTTGTCTAGGAAAGCCCCCATTCAGTCGGAGGAGAGTCAACATAAAAATGTAAAGAGGGTTTATAAGTTGACATTGGCATTCGCATTAGTTCCTCCAAGGCCAACAATGTCACGAGTATCTCTACAAGACATTCTCCTTTTGAAGTTTGTTTTCGCTTTTAAGCCTCTTGCTCTCAATGAGCTCCTAGTTGCTCCCCATCTCTATCCACATCGCACTAGTTGAAGGGCCAAGACAAAGCTTCTTTTATGCAAAATGTGGGCAAGATCCACAAAAGGGTTCATGACATCCTTTAGCAAATAAAGGCCAAATATAGGGCACATAATGATTGACATGAAGTTGTTTGACATTTTTCAGGTTGGTGACCAACATAAAAAATCAGCAACAGTACTAGATGACACCCACTTGGTATGATCCTTACACCATCATAAAACAAATGGAGCCTAATGCCTTCAAGCTGGCCCTCCCACCTCAGCTTGGGATCTATGATGTGGTGAAAGTTTGTGAGTTGAAGTTCTATGAGCCACCTCACTTTGAAGAGTCTATTCTAGTCACACATACTGTTGCCACACCTTCAAATTTTCAGGCTTCCCTTTATGGAGGTAATCTTCTTGATGCTCACACCAAATCCAGTAGGCAATGTCACAACACCACTTAATGGTGGGCCACAATGGCACATTGCCCACTTAGGGCAAGTGGTTGCCCTAGTTATCCTTTGAAAAACAGTTTCCCCATCTCCAGCAGAAATTAGGGATGATGTCCTCTCAGCAGCAAGGAGTTGATCAGACTTAGTCTAGTAAACATGTATTATTTTTTACTTCTAAGTACACTTGTTCTTATTTGGTCACTCACTCTCTTTATTGTGTTTTATAGGAGACTTGGTCAACCTTCATCACTCCTCACAATTTTGTATTCTATAGATTTATACAACTGTGTAGAGTTCTGGTGATCCTCTTCTCATACTTGCATGCTTTTATTCTTTCTATTGTGTATGTTTTTGCATTTCTAGGATTGTGTTCATGTCAGCCAAGTATTTGATATATGGTTCAGGGAACAAACTTGCTGACTACCAACTGGTCACCTATATACTGCAAATACTGAACCAAAGAATTTTATTCAGACTTAAGGGTTGCAATGAGCTATTTGTCGCCTTTTCAATTTCTAGTAGCTATATATCTCTTCTAAAATTGCTTTTGAAAATAATAAACCCGTTATAGGATGGGGCATTTGTAGTCACAGTAGGGGAGGGAAATAATATATCGGTAATTGGGACTAAATATGTTGGTCCTTGGTGGATTGTGGGAGAGCCTTTCATTACAGCTGGATGCAGTTCTCTGAATCCATGTCATTATCATTTGACATTTTCAGGTATGGATATGCATGAATTCCTCCAATAAGCATATGGTTACTTGTACCAATCCAGTTTCTCCAACACTGGGATTCTTATAGTTTCCTGTACCTCGTCCTATTTTTGCTCTCCATTATCAAGTTCTTGGAATTGGGTTAAAGTCACTGTACTTCGTCCTTTCAGTGTACCTTTAACTTGACAAAATGTTGATCCCTTCTCAAGAATTTACTTGTTAAGGGAGCTGTTGCATCTTTATTTCTTTTGAGTGTATGTGTGTGTTGTCATAATGGCTTTGCTGCAGCACTACCTGTGAAGCAGAAAGCAAAAACCCCCATGATTATTTCTTTCAAAGCACCTTCCCTATCAAGATATACAAGGATCTTGTAGACAAAGCTGTGAGATAATTGATGGATGAATGCTTAGCTGCATGTGTTTGATTTTGTGTGTGACATAGGCAGTTTCCTAATTGATAGGTTATTTCAGGTTGGAGCGAAGAACTCTGAAAATGAAAAGAGTGTATGCAACTTTAAAGGTTCTAGGGGAGGTAGTGGAGGCTCTTACAAGGGAAGTAGCTCCTGAAGGTGCAGATAATTTGATTCCTGAAGAGGTACAGTACTTTGCATTAATTTTTGAAAAACACTTGTAGTAAAATTCTCTTAGTCCCTGCACAACAAAGGATTTACTGCATGGCTCACACCATTATTCCATGCGAATCAACTTTTGATCTGATCAAGGAGCTGCATTTATATCTCCATTATTTATATTTAGATTTGTTGCTTTTATTTGACTAAATTGACAGTGTATAGTTTATTTGTTATCTACATGCATGAAATGACAGTTAGCTCATATTCTGCCATTTCTATTTACCAGTTCAAAAAAGTAATGGAATCAGATGCAGCGAAGACTGAAGGAGCAGTTGCGTACAACATTGTACCATTAGATGCACCTGTGATGGCTAATGCTATCACCTCTTTTCCAGAGGTAATTTTATCTAGCTGGAAACACGACATTTATTTTGTGAATACTTATAATGTGTATGTAGTACCTCATTTCTTTTCGACACATACAATTTAGTGCCAGGCATTGGCAGTGGTTCGTGATCCAATGGTAGTCATATTTACATAGTGAACAACAGTCATTTTCTTAAACTTTCAGATGCAGGCAAAGCAGAGATTTTTACATAGTACATTTTAAGGTCCTGATATTCGAATGATGTGCATCTAAAATGGTAGGAGAATAGATTAAGATTTATAGATTCAATATATTGAGAGCCTTAGTGCTACTAAAATGCATCCGTGTTATGGCAATTCACAATTTGAATACAGGTGAAGGCTGCAATTTCAGCATTAATCTATTCTGGGGATTTGCCAAGGTTGCCGGAGGATTATCCTGTGCCTCAGATGCGGAGCCTGGATATTCTGGATCTTCTACAATATATTTTTGGATTTCAGGTTTGTATTCACAGAGAATTTTCCATCTCAATATGGGAATAAATTGTTCAGTTTTATGTTTTATTACTTAAAATTTCAAAACAATTATGATTCGTTAGATGTTTTAGTTTATGTGACGCATCGATATAATGTGTTGAGCACTTCCTTCTACACTGCAATCAGATAAGACAGGAGAGGATAGCATACAGTAGGTAGCAAGTAAAAGCAACCTTCTTGAACTGAAGGGTACCTGACAGAATGATCTAATGCTATCCATGCAGAGTGACTTGCCTTTAGGGACCCATTATATATCCAAACTTTCCATACTGACTCTAGTATGCACGTGTGGTGTTTCTTCCACATGTTGGGATGTAAACTTTCTCAGGTCTATTCATCATGAATTGGTGATAAAAACCAGATTTGTGATCGCCAGATTTGTGACACATTCTTATCATAGATAAGAAATAAGAAATATTAGGACTGAGCTTAAGACTATCAGTGCGTTTATATTCCTTAATTTGTTCTGGAAACTCATCCATTATAACGCCAAAGACTAATAGAAATTAGTTCCTGTGTTGGTAAAACTCTGACAGTGCATACAAAGCCAATATGTAAAAGATTAGCTCATATTAAATCTCTAAGCTCTTTATTCCCCAGAATGTTCTTCAATGTAAGTCACTCTCGTCTCTACTTGGGGGTGAGATACCCTAGCCCAAAATGCTTTGTTGCATTTTATGGCTGTTCAACGCATCCAGAATTGTTCCTTTGGGCAAGTCATTTTTTTAATGGATATCTTTTCCATGGATAATGTTGAAATGATGAAAGTATTGGTAAATGTCACTCTTTGTAATTCATATATGGTCCTAAACTGTCAATAAAGCATCACAGAATATATTTTTCAGATATAGGGCACAAGGAATAAGTATTTTTTTCGTATTTCATAGTTTATTTTAGTGATCTTGTGCAGGCATGTTTTGTGATCTAAGAAAGCTTCTCTCTAGTGTTTGAAAACACAAGTATGCTTATACGTTTTCTTTGATGCATTAACTTCTTTTTGGGATGGGTTTTGGTAATGCAGAAAGACAACGTGAGCAACCAGCGTGAACAAATTGTTCTCTTGCTTTCAAATGCACAAGCTCGCCTTCGTATCCCTGAGGAGGTTGAACCGGTAATTTGCTTGAATAGATTCTTATCTAAATTTTATCAGTCAGAGAATTTAAACTGATTCTTTCAATTTAGTCTACTTAGAAAAGCATGGCCTGTTGCTCCTGAATGGCTAACTGTCATGGTTTTTGTCAAGTTTTGGCTGTTGTTATTGCTACATATATCATATGATAGCTATGGAAGAGAATCAGGAGAGTTTGTCTGACATTAATGGACTTGGGAAGAACTCATAATATGTGGTACTGCCTGCTAGTCATCTTCAATTTTAGTTGTTAGCAATGCTATAAATGGTTTCACATTTGACTGTTGGGATGTAATTTTGTCATGACTCATATTGTTCATATTTTAAGAAATATGTTTTCTTCTTCTCACCAAGTGACTTTTTATTTGCTATCAAATTTGACTAAGGTTATAATTCACACATCACATGAGAGAGAGGAAGAGTTGGGGAAAAACTTGAAAAGTGATATTATTTAGCATTACGCTAATGCTTTATTTATTTATTTATTTTTGCCTGGAAAAAAGTCCATAATTTTATTTATAATATTTAAACAAAATTACACGTTTGTGAATTTAAGCATTCAGATCTCTCTGTAGCCTAAGAGGGTGAGGACCCTCTGGAAGTTCATCATCAAAAAGACCCAATAAAACCGATAGGAGGTATGGTGCTGTCCTTTAAACTAGATACAACATATACTTTAGATACCATCTTCCAAAATTTTAGACGACTGTCAGAACTCAGAAGGTTGGATGCCACTTATATACATCATCAAAAAATCACTTTTTTTGTGGGCATAATAAAATAAGAACAGTAGTTTAAGCAAATATGTCAGCTATGCCCAAGGGTCAAGTAGATATTCTTTGAGCTGTCCTGCTTTTTTAAGTGACCTTGCATGAGCTTCTATCCAAACCCACTCCAGTTTTTGATAGGGAGTCAGCTTCTGAGTTCCTGCGCCTGTAGTGTTAAAATTGGCAACTAGGGCCAAACTCCATGTGGGTCATATTATTAATGGTAGCTGATATTTTTCTTGGATCCCCTCATCGAAAGGTGTAGGATTAATCTAAAGATCATCCGATTCCCATAAGTATTCATGGAGATATGAATTTATTTGTGTTATGGGACAATTTGTCAAGGTCGGCCTGCAACCAAATAAACCCCACTTGTGCTCAACGTTTTAGTATAAATAGAGGTGGCCTTCAAGTCATTTAACACTCATCTCTTGTGATCTCACTCTCCACTTGTTTGGGTTTTTGGTGGAAGGGGAGGTCTAGAGGAGATGCCTTCTACGCAGCCCTAAAGGAGAAGTCTTGGACGTGCCCTAGCCGCAGTCAAGAAGGGTAGTGAAGTGTAAGCCCTCAACGCAGTCAAGGAAAGGCTCTCTAGCCTAAGGGAGCTTCAACGCAAATCTAAGGAATCCTAGAGGGAGCCCTAGCCGCAGTAAAAGAGGCCTTCACACAGCTGAAGGTAAAGCCCTCATATGCTGTCCCAAATGCCCTAGCCGCAGGTCATGAAGGGACCCTAATTTGCTGTCTCAAGAGACCCTCAAACGCAGCAAGAAGAGAACCTTGATCCAGTGTTTATGGAGCTCCTAATCTGCAATCCTTAAAGGTTCTAATACGCTGTCATAATGGAGACTCTAGGAGAAGAGTCCTATACACTGGAAGTGCAGTGAGGAGATTTGGCTGTAGGCAAAAGGGAGATGTATTATGCTGTCATAAGGAAGCCCTCAAACAGTTAGGAAGAAATCTAAACGCAGGGCTAAAGGGAGATGCCCTAACTGCTGTTTCAAAGCACAGTCATAAGCCCTAAACACTGTCAAGAAGAGGTGACCTTTATACGCAGTGAAGGGTGACCAAGAAGCCCTTATTTGCTGTAATAAGGTGTCTTAAATACGCTATCAGCAAAGGCCTCAATCCGCAATTGAGGATGACTGTTCTAGGAAGCCCTTACTTGTTGTTTCACAGCTAGAGGATGATCCACAGCTTCAGGAGGATGGTCATAGGCAATACTAACAGTTGGTTGCTGTCCAGAAAGAAGCCTTACACAGTCACCTAGCTGCTGTTGCTGTAGGTGACAGCAGGGCCATGTTTGGGTATGATATGCTGGGCAAAAGTATCCAATGAGGAGGAACTATGGGGCTGCTGCTTGAAGGCTGATTGGATCACTGTATGAAGGGACTAGGTTACAGTCAACTGCTGGGCTAGGCTGCAGGCCATAGCCAGCAGTTGGAGGCCTCCTTAAGTGCTGCATTCAGACCCTATAAGGCAGGGTATCATTGGAGCAAATGTGTGCAGGCAAGCTGCAGTCAATAGATGGACTGTGGGGTTGATTTAGAATGTTGTAGCTCACAGCGTTTGTGCTCTATTCAGTGTCCAGGTCTGCTATGAAATGCTTCAGTCCTTTCAGCTTACACAAGTTGCCAGATGGGCAGACTTGACATGATCAGTGAAGCAGCAAAGGAGGAAGAGCGTTATAAAAGGAAAGCTTCAGTATTCTGGGCAATTGGTTGAGCTGCTCTAGGCCTATCATCTGCTGCATTGTGTTATCTTCATGGTGAAGATCTCTGATGTCTGATCTCTCATTTTGGCAAGTCAAAGTGTTGACTTCAAATGTATTTGTACTATCTCTCTCTGCTGAACTATTGAAGAACATATAAGAAGAACTGATCAAAGGTTTCCCCACATTGGGGTTTTGCCTGGCTAGAGCCACATCTTGTGTCCTCTTGTCTTGGCTTGTCTTCTGCGATTTATGTTTATGTTCTATTTGCAGTTTACTTTAATGCTGATGTGATTGCTAATCTGGAAAAGATATTGAGCTAACTATGAAAATTGAAATAATTTGCTCTAAGCATAGAACATACCTAAACTTAACATGGTATCGGAGCTGAGGTGAAGACAATGCCCAAGCAAGAGTGAAAGAGCAATCACCGAAGATAGTTGGGAAAGGACAAAAGGATCAATGGATTCCTCATTCCTCTTCAAATTCACCAAGGGTGAAATTGAAGTAGAGAACATTATCAGAATGACGCAGCGAAAGCTTATGATGGCCTACCTAAAGATCACTTCATCGGGAAATCCGGATCTAAGGGTGGAAGGAAAGGCAGATGACTTGTTCGGCCATTATGCGAAGGAGTATCCGACTGGCAGGGACACATCACTTGATGATGATAACAAGCATTCTAGGGACATCTTCAATGATCAGAGGAATGACAAGTAATGCAGGTAAACGACCGACTTTTTAGAGAAAGCAAGGAACCCCAGATATGAAGAATCAAATGTTGTTTCTGATAAGATAAAGAAGTCTTATCTTGTACTGGCTCTCTCCTTCAGGTTCTTTGGGAATTTGGCTTATTGATTATAGTGCTTCAAGGCACTCCATTGGATAGAAGGGTGCTCTATCTCTAATTTGGTAGAGATGGAAACATTCGTGGGATTATACTTGGAGCCGATGCCACTTATCCTGGAAAGGGTGTTACCTCTCAATTGAATGAGGGTAACTCGATTCATTTACAGAATCTTTTTTATGTCCTTGATTGCAAGAAGAACTAGGTGTCCATTTCGACAATGGAAGTCAAAGGTTTCAGGGTGGCATTCATCGATGGAAAGGTACGTGTTTGAAAATAGAATTTTCAAAGATTCTTTTACTCATGGGTTCAGGGTTGGAAATTTGAATCAAGTTGCAGGAAGTCCACTGGGGACCATGTCAGTTGACACATGGCACCGGAGTTTTGTGAGTCAGATGATGACAAAGATGCCTGAATTCAAAAGGAGCATGAAGCTACATGTTTAAGATGTACCAAAGGCAAATCTTACAAGGGGACCATTCCCCTCATGTAGCAGGTCCACAGGTTTGGAAAAACCCGAGGAGGTTTGAGATTCATGATCGGGAATCTCATGTGTGCATGTGGAAGAAAGCCCTCTATGGCTTGTAGCAAATCACTGCGGGTTTGATATGAGAGGATTGACAGTTGTCAGATGAAGCTGAGATTCACTAAGAGTGAAGACGATCCAAACCATTGTTTGAAGGTTGTGGATGATAGACCTCTCATACCGACACCTTCTGAGAACAACCTATTTCTGATAGGTGTAGACCCTCTCACTTGCAGAAGTAAGAGGAGTTGGGTTCTAGATGTGGAATGTTAAACTGCAAGCCCGTGACTACCTCGAGGATCTTAACTTTCAGAAGTTATATGGTGGTGATGCCGGACCAGATTTGGGAAATGCCTCTAAGTTTCATAAACTAATTTGCATTGATGTTCTTGGTGAACTTCTGTCCGGATATATGTTTTGCAGTTAGCATGGTGAGCTCATATTTGGTTGAGCCTCACTGGATTGGTGCCAAGAATCTTTTGAGATATCTTCGGGGCACAATCTCTCATGGATTGAAATACACTGCCAGAAATATAAAGCTGCATGATTATTCGAATGCTTACTGGGCAGGCAGTGTGGAGGATCACTAGAGCACTTCTCAATGTTGGTTCTTTTTGGGTTTTGATTTGATATCATGGATGAGTAGGAAGCATAAGTCGATTGCTAGAAGCACCGCCGAGATCGAATACATAGCCACGAGTATGATCTCGTATGAAGCTGCCTGGTTGTGGAAGCTCTTCAGTGAGCTATTTGTACACATGATGAATACCACCGTGATCCTCTGTGACAACCAGGGGGGATTCGATTGTTGAGGAATCTCGTATTCGATGATTGCTCCAGCACATAGACATCACATACTACCTTATCCGGGATATGGTAAGTCAATGAGCGAGGAGGCTCCATCGCATTAAGACTCATGTACAGGTCATAGACATTTTGTCAAAGCCCCGGGGAAAGGTCAAATCTGTGACTTTCCTGAACGACTTGGAGTCGTTGAGAGACCTTCGTATAAGGGTCCTGCATGTTGCATGCATTGAGCTCTGGGAGGCTTGGGGTACTTACTGGAGCAACACACTACCATAGGGTGACTCACCCTCTCCTAATGGTGCGTTGTGTACAGGGTGAATAGCTCAGCGTTCCCCTGTGATACCCCGAGGTGACTTTGGGACAGGATGATTCGTTCTCTTGTGAGCCAGGATGATTAGTTCTCTTGTGGGACAGAATGATTAGTTCTCCTGTCGAGACATCCTACCCATGCAGTCCGGGACTCATGGGAAGTACCTCTCATTTGATCAATGAGTAGGGAAATGGGGTTAGGGACCATTAGTAGTACTATCGATGGACGCATCGTTGTATCTACCGTACTCCCTATGCTAGGATGACCTCCATTGATTTGGGATCAATGAAACTGATCTAGGATTGATATGAGTTGTTTGAGACACTCTTTTGTGATATTGATTTGGGATCAATGAAACTGACTTCGGGTCAGTAAGAGTGGTATGACACACTCTCTTCATATGAAACTGACTTCCGGTCAATAGAGAATGGTATGAGACATTCTCGATCAATTCTTCTTCTTCATGGTTCAGCAGAGCAGAGCAGAGCTCAGCAGCAGCGCAAGGCACTGATGGCAGAGATAGTATAGTCGGACATATGGATCAGCAGATGGAGTTCTCCCTAGTTGAGAGGGAGTGTTAAAATTGGCAACTAGGGCCAAACTCCATGTGGGTCATCTTATTAATGGTAGCTGATATTTTTCTTGGATCCCCCTCATCGAGAGGTGTAGGATTGATCTAAAGATCATCCGATTCCGATAAGTATTCATGGAGATATGAATTTATTTGTGTTATGGGACAATTCGTCAAGGTCGGCCTGCAACCAAATAGACCCTTTTGGCCAGGCATAGAACTTTCCATCTATGAAGACAACTTTCATTCCTTTGTCCTCCAAGGAAGATATTGATACAAGATTTTTTTTCAATCCCGACACATACAAAACATCTTGTAGATGTATAGTTTGACCAAAATCCAAATGAAAAGAAACACACCCAGTCCCCTTTATAGGATAAGTAGCATTATCTCCAAGATAATCTTCAAATTGGACTCCCTCTCAACCAGGTTTGAGAGGACTTCTCGATAGCCAGTGAAGTGTTTAGAGGCCCCACTATCTACATCATGACATCTTTCTGTAGGTATCAACATCTTGCATACATGTTGACACATCTCCCAAAGATATCCATAGTCAAGGGTCTCCATCTTTTTTAGACTTCCATCAAAGTCTTCATATCTTTTCGGGAGATTTCCTAGTCAAATCTTCTTGGTCTTTTGGATGTTGATCGCCTTCATCAGGGTTGCATATCTCACGATCTCTTCCTTCCTCACACATTCCATTCCTAGGAGCTTTCAATCAGAGTTTCTTCATTGTGGTCAACCACCTCATACTTCATATGAGGACATATTATGTTGATTTCATCTAGTGTGACTTATGCCTTCTTGCATCCTTTCAGAGGAGGAGATCCTTTATCTCTTCATCATGCTTCTCAAGATAGTAGTAATGATCCATGTTACCTGTAACCACATGACATGACATTGTAATATTAAACAAAAGCATACATACCTCATTTTACCTTTAGGTCATCTAGGCTTCTTCTAGCAGCTTCCTTGGTTGAAAAGATCTTCAATCCCTTGATCTGCTTCATTTCTCATGTCATCATACCATCATCTCATGAATTCCATAAGTTGGATTTCCTGACGAAACACTTGCTTCCTCTCTAGGCTAGTGAACCTTCTGATGAGGATTCCTTCAGAGAATCTTGAGGATCTTTTATATCCCCAACTGGAAGATGTTTCCTTTTTGACTTGATGTATGATGAGCCTTGTCCTAGATGACTTCTTCCTTTCCTTCAATGTCCACTGAGGTTTCTAGAAGCTATATCCTTCATGTTTTGTTTGTCATGGATTTTGTCCTCCATGATTCCCATGGTGATGTCCTGAGCTCTTGTTTCTAATGCTTCCATGATGCCACGATGCATCTTATTATCATGGTCATATCTGTAACTAAAGATTTAGGAGCTTATGATAGGACCCTTTTGTGAGGGATACCATCTCAATCATAGTAGAGATCTGTTACTCCCTCTTTCCTTTGTCCCTTTCTTTAGCTTCCTCCATCTTTCCGGTGATATGAGCTTTCTTTTTATAATCTTTCCATAGCACTGTTCTGTCTTGTTTGAGGACCCCCCCTTAATTTCTGCACATGTTTGAGTCATTTAACATTCAACACTTTTCCCATTAACTTGTCTTTCTCTATCAAGCATAGAGACCACAAATTGTTGAATGAGGTAACCTTCTTGTTCATGGACATTTGTTACCTTGCCTATCAGTTAGAACAATGATGATTATCTTCATCTCCCAATTGAGATCTTATGAAGATATTCCTTCATTCTTTGATACCTTCAATCAGGTCTAAGTGATATGACCTTCTTCACTATATTTCAGAGAGTATATCTTCTAGCATTTCATATCTCTCTTTTATGTCACCTCTCTTGCTACATAGGGATGAGAGGACCTAGGACTGATTTCATATGACTTCTCTTCCGGGGACTATATCTATCCTCCTTTCTTATGCAAGGAAGCTTAATGATCCAACCGATTTATAGATCTCCTTGCAAACACGAAGTCATTTAACCAAACTTGATTATAGAATGAAAAGATACTTACTTGACATGTGAAGATGAACTCTTCACCTTGATTATTTTGATGATGGTTGAAGAAGATGTATTAGTACTTCTTCTTGGATGACCTTCTTTTGAATGAGAGAATCTTTCCTCAATAGAAAAGGTTGCTCCTTTTGATGAGGATGATTTGCTGCTTCTTCGGATGATCTTCTTCTAGGGCAAGGAGATGATCCTTTCTTGAAGATGACCATGCCTTATTGCCTTCAATATGCTTTGCCTTCTTTTGTAGTGTAGATCAAGATTGCTGCTCGGGTTTCAACATGTTCCAAGATGAGGTGACCTTTGATTTTGAGGTCCTTTGAGTTACCATCCTTTGTAGACATCTTGATAAGAGTCTTGGTGGTCTTTTGGTGATGGTGATGTGGAGACACAAGTTCTTGCTGTTGTAGATTGATTCTCGATTGTTGTTGTAGATTGATTCTTGATTGTCGTTGCAGACTGATGTTGTAGATTGATCCTTCAAACTTGACAGAGCTCTTCAACCTTGCTTTGATGCCCTTCTTGAAGACTGGTCCTTGTATTTCTCTTTTGGCTTCCCTTCCTTTGACTTCAACACCTTAGCTCTGATACCATGTTGAAGAATCTAGGGCAGTTAGCATTAATAAGATTCTTCTAGTCATGATAACTATTTGTGAGGTGTTTTTCAATTTTTTTCTTATTCCAATCTTCACTTATTATTATTAGAGTGTGTCTTCTTTAGTTCATCAAATAGCTATCAAAACAAAGAGACAAGAACACAAGATGTTGGCATTTTGCCAGGGCCAAAACCTCTCCCTCTTGGAGAGGAAAACCCGCACAAAATTCTTCTTATAGAGATTCCAATTGACGAATACCAAGACCATGACCCTTGACCTATTAGGCCACTCCAAGACCAAGACACCAATCCTCTTCCTTTGTCACTGCTGAGATCATCATCATAGCTGCACCATGACTGCTTCTTCACCGAGATCTTCACCATACCAACGAGGTTTCCATATATATGATTGAGGTCTGTCCCTAACTCCACCGAGATCATGACTGTCTCATAGCTGCACCTTTAGCTGAGATTATAGCCTTGTGACTGTGTCTTCATTCATATCTATGCTAAGATCATGACTGCACCTTTGAGACAGAGTGTCTTCTCATCATGATTATGCCGAGACTGTGTGTGCCACTGTGGGATCCTGAAATCATCTCCTTCACCGAGACTGTGATTGTGTTTCAATATTAAGATTGTGATTATAAGGAGGTCGACACACAGTTATCACTTGCATCGATACACTGTTCTTCATTGCCGAGACACTGTCCTTCATCACTGAGATCTTGTACTTCATCACCGAGATCTGTACCTTCCTGTACCCATCCGAGATTTCAGACTTGTCCGAGATTCTTGTTTCCTGTGGTGACCTCAGCAGGGTATTTATAGTTGTTTCCTCTCCATAATTAGCCGACATGACAGTGTGAAACGTTGTGTCTCTATTTGCAAGCCGACATGACTTCTTTAGCTTATTTAATTCATTTGCAGGCCAACATGACTGTGTTTTGCATCGTTTTGATTGCAGACTTCTTCTTGTGCTTATCTTGGAGGATTGTGCTTGTCCTGCAAGGCTACTTGACATTTCTATAGACATATATTTTTCTCATACTCAAGAAGAGCTTCTTAATATTTTCTTTGACTGTTTGACTTTCCTATAACACTTCAACATGTGCTGGACCTATGTAATGAGCAAGAAACTCATTTTATAATTTACAAAAATAATATTTCTTTTTTTTTACAAGTACAAAGATCAAAATTACATTTATGAAGACCGAACCTAGTTACACTTTCTTCAACACTCCCTCTTAACTAGGGAGGTATTCATAATGGTACTTGGTCATTCTCAATCTGAAGAATTTCTCATAAGAAGAATCGGATTGGTAATCCCATCTGTATAGCATCATATCAACCAACATTGTCACAGTGCAAGGCCTTGACTAACAACTCCATCTCTCCACGAGACCATGAGCTACAATGCTGGTGAGACCAATGATTATAGACACCTTCATCATTGTCTCTCAAGGTACATACCCACCCGGGTGTTCACTAAGTATGACCTTCTAGGACTATTCTTATCTTGGATTCCCAACCCTCAAAGAATATAGGTCCTCTTGCCTACTCTTATCTTGGATGCCCTACACATCCTCAAAGAGCATCGGATACCAGATGATTACTTAATCCTCCCATTCTTTCTTCAGATGTGAAGACAATAATGTTGTGTCTATCTCTCCCTCTTAACTAGGGAGGATATGCCCATTCCTATAAAGAAATGTACCCAAGTTCCCTTTGACTAAGAACTTGCCCAAGCTCCTTCTCAATTAGGGACTTGTGAGAGCTCCCTCTTAACTAGGGACTCTCTTTTTTGTTAGCGACTTCTTCTTCGTGGGTCCTTCAGTTGTTTGATCAATTTCTTTGATGTTAACTTCTTCCTTATAGGGCATTAGCCATCGATCACTTTTCTTCTTGGTTCGTCATGACTTCTTCTTCGTGGGTCCTTTAGTTGTTTGATCAATTTCCTTGATGTCAACTTCTTCCTTATAGGGCATTAGCCATCGATCACTTTTCTTCTTGGTTCGTCATGTCATTCCTTTCTTCATGGAAAGTGGCCTTCTTGATACATATGTGGAACCTTCGTCATATGGCTACTTCTTCCTCATCATGTTTCTTTCGTCATATAAGCAAAGAGGCAAGCAAGCACAACCCTAAATCTATGAAAAGAATCATTAACATAGGGGTTTTTAAGAACATACCCGTTGATGGAAGAAATTGTTGAAATATGTAACTAGGTTCGGTCTTCATAATGACATTTAGTAATCATAATTTTATTTATTTGATGTAATGAGAAAAATAAATTTATTGATGTTATTCTTGAGGCATGGGTTTCATGCTCAAGTGAAATTTATATCTAGGTCAAGCTCCCATTGAGTGCTTATAGGGCTTGTCATCTAGTCTACAAGTCAATTGAGTCATTGTCATGTATGGAAGACCCTTTAGGACATGTTACATATTGTAAAGAAAAATTTATTTGAGTCAAATCAGAGTAAAAGACCCTCCAAGGCCTTGTCATGATGCTACAATCAAGTCGGCCTAGCTAGAAGGACATGTCGGCCTATTAGGGCCTATATAAAGGATCTCTCGGCCTCATTCAAAGGACCATAGAAAAAGCATTCAAGAACAAGCTAGAAGAAGGAAAAAGAAAGGACAAGAAGCCTCTTGGACAACGAAGAAGAGAAGAAGGAAGACCGAGAAGTTTGGGACTGTTTTTGGGCCTCCTACACCTCACACGTGCGAAGTTAGGGCTCTCATCTGTTTCAGAGAAGCTGAATTGCAGTACCATTAAGAAACCACTTTTTGTGCCAAGAAGGCTGTCTCTATAAGCCAAATTCCCAAGGAGGAAGATCCTACCCAAGCGAAGAGGAGAAACTTGAAAGGCTCTCAAACTATCCACCTGCAGAAGATTTCAGGCAGGCCAAGAATTGCAGATTTGTGAGAGAAGCCAAAATCTTAAATAGAAGTCGAAATTCAAAGTGTTGCAACAAGTTTGACCAACGTTGACTTTGTGGAAGAAGAGTTGATCAAAGAAGTTATTTGACTTGGTCTTGGAGGGGTTTTTGGTCAAGGGTCTTAGGTCTTGGAAGAGAATGAGAATTATTGTAAATAGGAGAAGGTTTGAGAGTATTTTGGAAGAGTTGAGAGATTTGAGGGTTAGTTAGTTAGATAGTTTCTCTTGTAAATATTTTATTTATTAATGAATTATTTTTGAGATTTTATGTGTATATGTATGGTATGGATTTCAATTTTATGTTAGTGTTAATTTTGAATTTGCAGGCCCCATAGCCTGCGACATCATTTTTGGTATTAGATAAGGAATTGTTTGATTTTTTGTTGTCATATTACTAATGAGTTTGGGGAACGAACTTTGATAATAAAATTAAGCCACCAAGTTGCAATCTACTTATGCGAAGGAGGATATCCCTTTGTGCAAAACAAGATACATGTCACAAGCATCCACATATAAAGTAGAATTCGAAGTGGAGAATCATTGTGCAAGCATTTTTCGGGCTGCAAGGTGGAGTTCAAGTCATCTATTGTTGAATGAGCATTGTAAGCAAGCCACAAATATCCATAGAAGGATAAGTTCAAAGTGCTTTTCCAGGCATAGGCAAAGTTCGAAGTGGCAGAGCATTGGTTTGCTAACATTAGGAGTCTGGTTGCGATGAAAAATACACGAACTGTGCAATTATATACAGTTAATACGATGGATACGTGTGCGCAATGCGAGAACCTGTGCTTCAATCAAATGTGAACTTGTGTCTACCACCAGAGAGCAGAACCGAGTAGATGATCGAAAGACGTGTGAAGGAAGTCTGTAGAAACTTGCGTGAAAGTTGCGTACGAAGTGTGGAAAGCAGTAACCTGTGAATTGTAACCTCTATGGACCTTTGTGGAACATGGACAATGTGTAACATTGTGGAAAAGTTTATTGCTGAAATCCCCATTGACGTGGAGTTTAAAAGTATAGCACTTCAGTTTGTGAAAGGTTAGCATAATCAATGTTTTAAAACTCCGACTCTGACTCTGACTCGGCCGAGGGTCGACTCCGACTCGGTATCGACTCGGCCGGCTCGATTTCAATGACTCAGTCGTTGTAAAAAATACATTAAATATTTATTTTTTATAAAAACACATAATTTTAAAGATTTTCATTCATGTTTCCAAACACACATCATTAGAATATAGATAGAAGACAACATATGATCAAAGTAGGCTCATGAATATATCCATTATATCAAAATGGCACTGAGTGCACTGTCCAATACATACACGATGTTGATATAGAGATCAAAACAAAAACACATAACCAAGGAGGCTATAAATGGCCTCTACAACAAAAGTCTGTGACCAGTACTACTGGCAACTGCTAGAGTTGCCAACATCATCTGGCTCAGTGTTACTTGGGAGTGGGAGCGAAAGTGGGGAGCGAGAGAGAAAACGGGAGTGGGAGTGACATTTTCAGAAGCTCTTGGTTTGGGAGCGAATCTCGGAGGAGTTCGACAACCAATGTCACTAACATCAAGGTACATAGAGGGATTGGTGTTCTTGATTAAATACGAGTTCCATACCCTAATACATGACAAAATTTAATGGGAACATTGCAATTCTCCAATCCTGAAATCCTGAAAAACTGATAAGTCTGTTGGATTTTGAATGAAATCTAAAATTCTACTTTCTCCATATGAAATCCAATGAGGCCGGAACCACTCTCAAACATCCTGAGTCATTTCATGGTAATGTTAAAAATTTAAGTAAAAGGATGAAAATGAAGATTAAGGAGAATGTCACTTTGGAAACGGCCGAGTTGGCCGAGTTGGCTGAGTCATGGCTGACTCGGCCTCCCGAACCGTTTCCTCCACCGAGTCATATTTCTAGGCAATGAAACGGATCAACTCGACCGTTTCCGTTTCGAATCGGCTGAATTTTAAAACTATGAGCATAATGCTTTTACATGCTTAAATTATAAGCTTTAAAAAAAAGAAACGTGTAAATCACTTTTTATAAAGTGACTTTATAAAACATTAAATTATTTTAATATAGACATGTGAAAGTATTGTATGGACTCTGGAATGATAAGGTGTGTTTAATTTGAGAGGTAATTAATATTGGATGAGAGAGACTTAGAGGTGGTGAGATTTTTAACGCTAAATTGATGGTTTGTGAAGTTTGTTTGGGTCAGAATAAAATCATGGTCACAAGTGCTTATATAGAAGTGAGTTAAAATCTTTAAAGGAAAATTATAGTCATAATTCAAAAGTGCATTTAAGTTTGAGTCGGTAATTGTAATTGGGTGCATGATCGGTGGAGCCGACACCCAAAGTCTGGTCAATGTATTGTAAAGACAAGGGATATTGCAGTTGTTTGCAGCAAAGGAAGCAGAGTATAAAGGACCTTATAAAAGGGAAGGAGATGAAGATGACTATGGATAGTCATTTGCAAAATCCAGGGAAAAGTCACAACAATGCCATAGTAGTTGGTGTAAGTGATGAAGGGTTCGAGAAAGAGATTGTTGAGTTGAAGACATGATCATAATCATAAACATATAAACATGGATGGATAATGAAGAGGACATCTAGATGGCCAATCAAACAATTGATTGTGAGGAGACAGAAACACAAATTGAAATTTTGTTAAGGGAAGCAAAAAAACTCTAGATAACCGAGATGAATGTATGCATTTGTGAACTAGAACAAGGATCGATGCTTGGTGAAGACAATGATGATGCTGAAATAAAGTCTGTTGATATGAACGTGGGTTTGATTCCCACAGATGGCACCACAAACTGTTTAGAAGATCAACATAAAGACTTGAGGACAGAATCATTTGTCGAGACTATAAAGCCTTATGTTTTTAAATCTGACAATTGGTGTGTGGATGCAGGATATGTTGCAAATGATGGACATGACACTAATTTTGTTTCATGCAGGGATGAAGACCAGTCTTTTGAAATTATTTCTGAAAGTGACCGTAAAATGCTTATGAAATGTGAAGAAGAACTACAATTGCTAGAAAAGATGTTGATGGAACCTGAATCTAAGCAAGTTGCAAATGAAGAAGAGAAATGCTCAAGCATGCTTAACAGTGAAAATGTGGAACTTGAGATAAAATGTAATTTGCAATTTAATGTTACAAATGATGAATTGATATTACAAGCTAGTAACAACAAACTTCAATCGGAAACTAGAATTAAGGAAACTGATGGGAAATACACTTAAACCAAGATATTGCAAAAAGAGGCAGAAATACAATAACATAATACATTTGACTACTCGCGTATACATCAACAAAGTAGGAGGAGAATTGCAGCATAAAGATTGGAAACCCGACGAACTAAAGTCATGGTCATTGAAGCAGAACAAGAAGGAATGGATGATCAACAACAGACTAAAGTTTGGGATCTAGGAGGAGTTTTATCAACTTATAAAGACATAAGGTCGGGCGACCATGATTTCCTTTTACCTGGGGAGTCTGATACAGGAGCATCTAACCTAGGGTTGAATGTTTACCAAGGGAGTTGTTTCCTAAGTTAGGATTTAATTATTAATGTATTTTTCCTATAGTTTTAGGAGAGAATGAGCATTATTGTAAATAGGAGAAGGTTCGAGAGTATTTTGGAAGAGTTGAGAGATTTGAGGGTTAGGTAGATATTATCTGGGGATAAGGGATTAGGTGAGAGTTTTTATGGATCATGAGAGATATTTTGGGAGTTTGTGAGAGTGAAGAATGAGAGGCCAATGATTAGGCCAATAGTTTCTCTTTTAAATATTTTATTTATTAATGAATTATTTCTGAGATTTTATGTGCATATGTATGGTATGGACTCAAAATAAATAATTTTCTTTGTTACAAAGAGTCCAAATAGGACCGTAATACATGCCATAAATTCTTCTTTGTCCTAGAAAGACCTAGAAAGTCCTAGCACAAAGAACATGCTTTTGACCTAAACCTGAGCATGAAACACATGCTTTAAATAAAATAAAATTTCTTTTCTTTCTTTATACAAAATATACAATGTCGTATTTACAAAAGGTCATTATGAAGACCAAACCTTCAAAGATGTTCTTCTCTGTGAAGGCCAAAGTTTGAGGGCTAAGATCTGCTGTTTGAAGATCTAGTTCAGGCCTGGTTTGAAGGCCAAGCTCAGTGTGCTGACAACAGGTTTGTGAGAAGGAGAGGAGCAATTGCCAGGAAGACCATCTTTATTTGACCGAGAAACCTCAGATTGTTATGCAGATGGCAGCAAGGTGTGTCAGGCCTAGTAACAGGCCAGTGTAGGAGCTAAAGGGCTGCTGTTCTCAGTATAAAGGGTTGACTAAGTTTGACTTTTGAATATCAGATTGTACTTATGCTGAATTGAACAATTTCTCCTAGAAAAGATTGCTGGGTTTTCTCCCGAGTTTGGGTTTCCCAGATGAAAAATTTTGGTGTTTACTGTGCATGGCTTTTCTACTGTGAGCTTTACTGTTTCTGTTGTATCTACTGCTGAATTTTCTGAATGTAATTGCTTAATGATGTTCTGAAATGTGCTAAAGTAAGACTGTATACCATTGGAATTAATTATCAGTAGCAGAAAATTGCGCTAGTCTAGATTAGCACTAGAAATCAACACTCAACTCCTCCATCCTTTGTTTACTCGAGAAACTATTAGTGACAATGCCTTGGTGTCTTAGGTATTCCCCACTCAAATTCTCATAGTCGTATAATCTCTAGCTATAAATTTCGACGTGTGGATGTCTCATTGCCTCGATAAAATTTTGTTCCTGCTCATATGTTCTAGCATTTGATGTCTTGATTTGCATATGCACAAAGGCATGCATGTCATTTTGAACTGATAATTAGAGAAATTTCTGTTGAAATCCTCTTAGTATTTTAAGTTTCAAAGTGTTTTAACCCAAATATTGAGAGTATATTCATTGCCATGTAGATTGTAACTCATTTTGCCTTTCCCTAAGGATAGAATTGAAGGAACATTCAATTTATACTAGAAATTTAGAAAGTGCATTACTGACTGCATTTGATACTTGGCATCTGATACTAAATTTTTGGTTCTGTTGAGGATATTAGAAAACAACTTAGGTTCCTGGCAGAACATATACTTAAATTCTAACTTTGAGAAAACATTTTTTTCTGATCTATGACCAGTTCCACATTCACTGAAACTTTTGTTTTAATCTTTGCAGAAGATGGATGAAGAAGCAATCCGCATGGTGTTTGGGAAATCTTTGGATAATTATATGAAATGGTGCAGCTATCTGGGCTTGCCTGTTTGGAATAAGTATATCCTTAACTGTTTATTGTCATTCTATGAGATCTATTGATTCATTCAGGTTTTCCTATTTCTAGATGAATTATGGACATGGTTTTAACTTCTAACCTGGTTGATTTTTCAGCATGGAAACATTGCAGAAAGAAAAAAAGTTGATTTTAGTTTCTCTATACTACTTGATTTGGGGGGAAGCTGGAAATGTTCGCTTTTTGCCCGAGTGCATCTGTTACATATTTCATCATGTAAGAAGACTGCTTTAGATCAAAATTTCCTTGGAAACTAATTGATGTTTTCATAACAAACTTGCAATGTATTGAACTAATTTATTTTCATTTATGCTAGCCAGACGTGCTTACAAAGGAGATAACTACTCAACATGTCTTACTCGTAAACAATCACTGTTGAGTCTCAACAATAACCTTGTGTTTTTCTCACCTTTCTGATAATAGGCGATGCAACTCACTCAAAATGTCAGCTCTCTGATGATGGGTGATGCAGCTCACTCAAAACATCAAGCTCCAACAACTTCTAGATAGGGTTACCCCAAATGCTTTGATACCATGACTAATAGCCTAAAATCTGTAACCTTGACACGTGTGACAAGATAATAATTGAAGGATGATTAAGCATCTGGTTCCCTTTAAACATAGCTTTATGCTGGTTACAGAGAGTTTGAAAGCAAAATAGGAAGTCTCATGTCCATCCAGGCAAGGAAGCCCAAGCTAAAGTTACCGAAGGTTTACGAGTTAGCTTGTTGACCTATCAAACACTGAGCAACACAAGCACCTTATTTTGGAATATAGATTTGATGAATCGTACTTGTATACGTGTAAATTCACGGGGAAAACTTTTGATTGCTTTGGTGATAGGTAGTAAACTAGCAATTATGTTGTTTACTGTTATCAGTGTAAATGCAATCTGATACTTGATTCAAAATTATTCAGAATAAGGTCATACAGAAATTTTCAACATGTGTGAAGTGATGCCTTATTGGTTTTAACTAGTAATTGCCGGTATTCTCCATATTGTATTAAAATATTCCACAAGGTAACCTAGACATGCCAGCTCTAACACCAATTTTTGTGTTAGAGCAATCCTCCCATTACCAACTCAAATCGTGTAAACAAGCACTCATCATCAAGCGTCTCCCTCTCATGCGCAATTTGTTGACATTAGGTGGTACAACAGCTTCAACAAGGACATTCTGTGGGAAACATTATCCAGCTTGAGATTGGTGCTTTCATGGCAGTTAATGGGGGTGTAAAGTGTTGCTTTGTTTATGATGCAAATTGCATTTTATCCTTTGTTGCAGGAAATGCCTAAACTGCCCATGTACCAGGACCAAAAAGTTAAAACTAAGGAAAACACAGAAATGCTTCAGAAACTTATTGAAAATTCTGAAATGTCCATGAGGGGAATGGGACCCATTTTCTTTATATATATATATATATATATATATAATGTTTCCCTCAACCAACTTGTTTCCCAGGTGGGGGTGGGGGCAGGGGGAAGGGTGTGTTTCCAAGTGTTACCATTCACAAAATTAGTACATGTTTCCATTTTTTGTGCAATTTAGGTTTGATATCTTTTCTATACTCTATTATTCCATCAACCTTCACTTTTATAGGAGTGTTTGTTCTTCCTCTTTTAGGATTGGTGTGTACTTCATTGTCTAGGGTATACCATATTGGGTTTACACCTTTTACATTTTGGTATATGTCCTTTTCCCGTTCTAGGTTTCTGTTTTTAATCTTTCCGTTGCAAGAGAAGTCTAAAGGCACCTTTGCTTTTCTCTTGTAGTTTTGAGTCCAATCTATCAAGATTTACCATTGAGGGTCCTCAACCCTGTCTCGCTAGCAACATACTGCATAAATGAATGCAATACCTAATTTTAGACTGCCTCTCTCTGATAGAGGGAACTCTCTTCCTATGTTAGTACCGTTATTCCATTTTGTCTTTAAGAAAATAGTTAGTGCTCTAATTTGGTCAGTTTTTGTTTTTGACATTAATATATGTTATTTCCCTTTTTTTGCATCAACTTTGAGCAATATTTGTATTCAATATATTTTTTGATATAGTTATATATGCACTACAAGCTTACATTGATCCCCACCAATTATATGGATTTGTAAAGATCCTTTTTTTTCCTTTTTCAAGGAAAACATCATGGAAAATGACTGGGGACTTCCTTGCATTTCAGGAATGATATCCGGTGTAAACCTTTTAGCCTTGATTATGACACTTGACCAGTCAAGGACATTGAGTGAGACATGCGACAAAGGCAACCAGTCCCCTGAATTGAACTTTAGACCTTTTGTATGAAAGTCAAAGCACTCAATCACTCGGTCTAGCTCACCAATATAAAAATTATGTACAACTATCATTTCTCAAAAATGGGGTGACAAAACTTTACAGCCTCTTGCACTCTATGTGGATGCAAATCTCAACAAGTATAACCAAGCACATAAATGTACAAGATCATTAAATAAACTTTATCAATATAGAGTTAGGATGTTATCACAAAGAGAGCATCTAGGGTTATCAAAACGTAGATATTCAAATCATAGACCTAGTTAGCAATCAACTAGGGTTATACTTTCATGTCGTAGACTTACAATAACATTTTCTAGGGTTTTGTCACAAACCCTAGATACCATCATCAAAGCTTTAATATTAAACATTGGATATACAACAAATATACTAAGTTAGGTTTCAACCATACAAAAACATATACACCTAGGGTTTCATTCCTAGGATCTTATATTAACTACCATGAGGTCATAAAGTGGTATAAATAATTGACCCCTTGAAGCTCAAAAAGCCAAAAGATGATGCAGTGTAATAAAGTTACAAAATGCTCTGTGATTTAAAAATATCAGCAAATATCATCAACACAAAAGCAACTTATTAAAAACTTTAAAAATTATTAATTCATGCCCTTGAGGGGTGCACCAACAATAAGCAGAAACATCATCAAATTAAAGACAAGCTGCCACAGCTGCAGGATTCTGGTCATCATCCTTGGGCTTGAGCTAAGAAATTTTCTATAGTGGTTGCTCAACAGTTGACAACTCTCTTATTTCTTTCTGCTTAGGCTATTTTGTTGAGAAATCTATGGAAGCTTAATTAGGGTTCATTTAAATTTGATCTCTCTTATCTTGACAACTTCTTGTGATATTCTTGTTACTTCTTCTTCTTTGTTATTATATATTCATTATCAAGACAATTGTCAAAACCATGAAGATTACAAAGACAAGAACACAAGATGTAGGCATTCAGCCAGGGAAAAACCCCTCTCCTAGAGAAAAACCCAAAATTTTTTGTTCTCTTCTTTAGAATCAAATCAAATGAGACAACCTAGACCCTTTGAGTAAGATATAGACTTCCTCCAATCCACCAAGTCAGCTTCCCATGTAGATAAGTTAAACTCCAGTCAAATTCTCAAAAAGGTAACATAAGTCATCCTTCAAAATCTGAGTCAAACAGGGTATCGGCCCTCTCTGCAGCATCTGAAATCTCGGCCTGCACCCTCGGCCCTGCACCTTCTCTCTTCTGCTTCAAAGTTCAGATCTCCTCGCATGTGTGACAAAAAGACAATCATTTCAGCTTCCTTTTGATTAAACATGTGTCTCCTCTTCTTCACTTGTGATTTTTCCTTCTTCTTTTATGCTATTCACACTTTCTTCTTCTTTTAGGAGCTGCAGATCGAATCTTCCTTTGCTGGCATCCATACTAGGTCGAATGCATTGCTATATTTAGTGGTTTGAAGCTCTTCTATGAGGTTGACATGAAGAGAGGGCAGGCCAAGTTGATGGTGGAGGTGTAGATGACCAAATTACATCAAAATAATCTTATTTCTTTAATACAAGAAACCTAATAAGGGTCTAGAACATAATGACAAGTACAATGACTTATGACTCAACCATAGAAGCCTTCAATGGAGGCTTGACCTAGAAACAAAATACGTAGCGCATGAAACCCATGCTTATAAGAATAAATATTTTTTCTTCTACAATGATTTTTCTTTTTCTTTCTTTTTGACAAATACACAAGAATTATCTCATGAGCTAAATATAATTATGAAGACCAACATTAGTGACATTTCTCAACAATCCCTCTTAACTAGGGAGGTATTCATAATTGTTCAACTGATACAAGGTTGACGTCAATTTGAAATGTTCCAAGAAGAGTTCAATGGCATATGCAACGCTAGATGCAAAACTGCCAAGGTATCACATCAAAGATCCTAGTGTCAATAACGCTTTCAATCCATCAATTCAAGGATCCAAGTGTCATTTCCAAGACACTAATACAAGGATCTAAGACACTAACAGGGACTAAGGTGTCTTTAAGGCACCTTGCCACTATTGGTACCATCAGGCTACAACCCTGGTATCAATCCAATATAGATACCATCTAGGCCTTCATGCCAAAGACACCAACCTCGGGGATCTAGGTATCATTAAAGTCAAACACAACAATGGAGCTCCACAAGACCAAGATATCCTCCCACACCGGGATCTAAACATCATCAAGGCCAAACAACAACTGAGATCTCAATATTAACCAAGCCAAGATGTGCTCCCAAGTACCATCATACAAGCAATTTTATGGTACTCATGTCTCCCTCTCTATGAAATCAGAGATATTTACCAATCCAAGCATGCTTATCCATTATTCTAAATTCTCAAGGAGAGATCCCCACATCAACTACTTGTTCAACCATTAGAACATCCAATAGCTTCACGACCCCAACTATTACTGATACTTTATCATCAATATGTTATCTTACAATCGGGGGTCCTCGACCATTCTAACGCAACTTAGTTTATCACATTATTCAAACAAATCTCCATGGAAGCTTCCTTCAATTTCTCCAGCAACATCAAATTCAATGTCAACACCTCTCAAAATATCTGAGTCTTTTTTCATGATACATCAATAGTGGGTTAGCCATTCTTCGATCTCATTCTTTCTTCATATTTGTCACATCATGTTCTAGATTAAGGAGGATATACACTTTCCTTTATCCAAGCTCCCTCTCAACTTAGGGAAATAAGTTTATCATCAACAACTATATTTTTTCATCTACAAGGCTCTTTCTTTTGCATCATCTAGTCATTGGAGAACTTCAATCTTTCAAAACGTCATTCTTCATATGATAACAAAGTCACCTTTCAATCAACAATATAAACTTCAATGTCATTGGGGTTCTTACAACTCCCTCTTTCCATCATGCTCATTACAAGGTCATCATCAAACACGAGGCAGGCTTACAACTTTACAGCCTCTTGCACTCTATGTGGATGCAAATCTCAACAAGTATAACCAAGCACATAAATGTACAAGATCATTAAATAAACTTTATCAATATAGAGTTAGGATGTTATCACAAAGAGAGCATCTAGGGTTATCAAAACATAGATGTTCAAATCATAGACCTAGTTAGCAATCAACTAGGGTTATACTTTCATGTCGTAGACTTACAATAACATTTTCTAGGGTTTTGTCACAAACCCTAGATACCATCATCAAAGCTTTAATATTAAACATTGGATATACAACAAATATACTAAGTTAGGTTTCAACCATACAAAAACATATACACCTAGGGTTTCATTCCTAGGATCTTATATTAACTATTATAAGGGTTTTGTCATAAACCCTAAAAAACTAGGGTTTCATCATATGTCCTAGATATCATCAACAAACCCTAAAAGAGAAGGGTTTTTGTAGTGAACCTTAAAGGTTAGGGTTTACCAAAAGATAGATAGTAGGATAAGGGTTGATTTAATCTAAAGATCAGACACGCTAACATTATAAGAATCTTTCATGATTCTTTAGCAAAAACCCTAGACATGTAAAGCAAACTTTTCAAGACAAAATGGGCGTACCTCCTTATATGAAGAAGACCTACTCAAATCTTGCAATCCTAAACATACCTTGAGTTGCTTCTATCACAAACCTTGTAGGGCTTCCTCTTGAAGGGTTCTCTTTGAATCTAGCCATAATTCCTTTTAGAATATACTTGCAAACTTTTCTTGGGAGGAAAAGAATTATAATTGAGCAATAATAATAAAGCTAGATATAGAGAGAAAGAATACTTATCTTTTGTGTGGTGGAAGCTTACTCATAAGCTTATCGTTTCTTTATGTAACTGCAACATTTACTTGACAAGTACCACCAAAAGTATACAAGTACAAGAGTATAATTATAAACTAGGGATTTCATACTCTTTATGACGTGAGAAATTCCTAGGGTTTTTAGATCCAAGCCCTAAATTTCTAGATGTTACCTTTCAAAACATCAATCCTAGTGTTTGATTTTTAAATCCAATTCTATCCTTACGAGGGTTTCCCTTTTCTCCATAGACTATCTACAAACCCTAGAGACCAAAATCTAGGGTTTCTCTGAGGGAACAAAGTTAGGGTTTCTCAGCTAAGGTTTACAAGAACTTAGATGCCAATTATAACTTAAGCCACAAATTAGACTTTACATGGATAAAAACAATTTTACTTACCTCTAGGACTACTTACCTTAGCCCTCGACGATCACAATAAGTGTGTTGCAATGGTTTCTTCAAGATGCCAGACGCTTCCTCTAATACTGGCTATAGTAGAAGCTTCCAAGGTGCTAAGTGAACAAGCTCTTTTCAAGATGATAGACTGCTCCTCTTCTCCTTGAGACGAAGATTTGTGGTTGCTTATTAATAGGTTTGCACATAATTCTCCTTTTGCTATTTTCGGTCTTCTTTAAGGCTTCCAATAAATACACGTGGTGATCATCATGCTACTTCATAGAATTCAGATTTGATGCTTCTTTAATTGTCATAATTTGTTGGAGGGAGAGGTTGTTACAAGCCTTGACAAACACTGATATTCTTCTGGGAGACCTTTTTGCTAATATAAGGTCGAGTCTAGACTTTTATGCCATAGTGTAATATCCCCAATTTTGTGAGCATGGGAATTTTGCCTAATTTTGGTGATGTTAAGGGGCAAATATTATTTTGGAGAAAGGTGACAAGTATTATTTTTTTGGAGTTTGGCGACAAATTATTGTTTTATTAAAATGGGGGAAAAAGTCACTTAGTTGAAAATGGCCCCCACCAATAAAATAATTAAAAAAAGAGTCTAGAAGCATGGGGAGAAATTATAAAAGGAGGATGGATTCATTTTCTAACCATCTTTTTGACTATTACACTTCACATTACATCTTCTCTTGGTTTAGCACAAGAAAAGAAGTGATGTTTAGCACAGGTGTTCCAAGTGGAATTCCACCCTCATTTCAGAGAACTTCGAGTGTCTCCCTAGTGAGGAAAATTTGGGGAGCTCAATTCAGATTTTCCATTGGGCATATTTGCAGGTTATTACAGTGAGTGCGTGTTTTTTCCAGGACCTAGAAGTGGTTCGAATTACTCGTGGGGAGATCAATTACAAAGGAGTAGAACATCGAAGGATTTGCAAGTGTTTTCCATTATTTTATCTGGAGATTTTGTGGTGATTAGTAGTGCTGAGTTTGGGGGAATTCTTGGGGCCAAAATTCTACATTTTTGGAAGTGTGCTCTCCAGGTAGGCTTGCGTCGGGGTTGGAGGAATAGAGGTTGAGGAGAGATGAGGGCCAAAGATTGGAGATATACCTCAAGGGAGAATTTAGCTAGAGCTGGGAGAGATTTCCAGTGGTGTATTTGAGCTTAATTCAGTAGTATCAAGATTGTAGGACGTTTTTTGGCCAAATTGGGCAATTTGCACTTGTTGGAGGTCACCAAGGGTCAGTGGATTAAACCCAAACCCTTTCTGGGTTTTTGTGGGTTTATTGAGAGGAGTCTCCAACTAATTTTACAGAATTTTTAGGGTGATATTCGACATTGAAATTCTCATTCTTATAGTAGGGCGAATTGCTAGTTAGCTAAGGAATTTGCATCACTTTGTGAGTTCGATTTTGGCTTCGATATAGGCCAAACCTTTTCTGGGTATTTTTGGGTTTGAGGAGAGGAGCTCGTGGATGAAATTTCAAAGCATTCCGGGCATTATTTTGAGCATAACTTCCAGTTCCGTTTGACAGCCTATAACGAATTTTCTAGGCAGTGTGCATTATCAATTTGGAGCCATTTCAGTAGTTGGGTCAACGAGATTTCACGTGGAGTTTGTATAACTTGTATAGGAAACCCAAGTTCCATTGTTCTTACTCATTATGTACTTAGATTCCCATTGATTAATAAAATGGCTCAGTTATTCTGCTTATTTTCTATGATGTTTTGATTTGGGTGCTTGTACTTTAATCTTAATTGTTGTTCCTAGTTCATGTCTTTTGTATTTAATGTTATTTTCCAATTGGGAATGTTACATACTGTTAGATCTCAGTTCTCTAAATATGCACATAACCCTTTTTCGAGATTCTCAAATCTTTGAAATGGATACTTAATCTTTGAGTGCATACCTTCGGTCTTTTTCTCGGTCTAGAGAAACTTGCTTCTTTGTGACATTTTGAACTTGAGATTTAGTCACCCTTATGGTTGATGCACAAAGCCTTATGTTTTACAGATCTCTAAGATACTGGTGTAGTACATGACATTTTCCAAGATTAGCCAATATGTATACTATACTAGTACATGCGATGAATGCATATGTAGCTATCATATGGATGTCTCGTATGGATGCTAATATTTTTGTGTACCCTATAAGAAGAGATGGGTCATTACATACATCTCTCCTTCAGGAAACTTTGTCCCGAAGTTAGGGTTTATAGTATAACAGTAATTACTTTATTGATTATTATAGTCGTGCAAGGTTTGCATTCCGAGATTGAATTTCATTTATAATCTGAAGACACTTTTAAAATTTGTGTTTTAAATATTTATTGGTTTGCAAATTAATAGTCATGCTTTGCCCTAGTAGAGCTTATGAGCTATTCTAGAATCACCCTATCCTTCCTAATCTCTTCTGCTCCCATCTTATCCCTCCTCTACTAGAATATGCCATGGCGTCAGCTATACTGACTTCAAGGTGACAACGTCGACTATATTGACCTAATTTCCCAATAGGCATTCGACAATCATCATTGCATGTCTAGGGGAGCATGGCTCGTACGATCCTCCCATGACTCAATGTTTTGGAGGATAAACGGTGGGCAACACCTCCACCCCTCTTATTAGTATCAAGGTCAACACGCTATCATGGAATCTCATTGAGATTTAATTGTTATTGGAGTTTTGTTATCACGTAGGTCGGTTTGGTAACGATACTATCTACAATGTAAACACTTGTCACTCATTATAACATATGCATCAATATATTCAAAGCCAATTGTATTCAAATAACAGTGTATGTGCATTCCAAATATGTTGCTATCTACGACATTAATCTTTGAGTTCATATAACGTATTTGGCTATGTCCAACCCATATATCTGTAAGCTAGCTTTCATATTAAGTAGTCCAATGTAGTCATTCTTTTATTTCCATCTCATCATTCATGTTGATATGTAAAATAAAAATTACAAGCATCACATCCATAATATAATTGATAATTCATGTTAGTATCACGTACCAGCAACGTTAAGCAGATAACATACTTCATATTTGTATCCATGTACCAACAATGTTAAACAAATAAGCCACTTCATATTGGTATCTATGTACCAACAATGTTAAACAAATAATTTGAAATCATTGTTACGTGTAACCTTTCCTAGTTATTGAACATTTTAAAAGGGTAGTCTTAAGTACTTAGTGTTAGTTTTTGGAGCATCGAATGTGTTCTAGCCACAAAATTTGGTGGAGAGGCTAGAATACATGATATCTCCAAAATCCATAAATCTTTTCTGGAAATTCCACCTAGAGATGACTTAATTAGATTATTAAACAATTTTTTAATGTTGCCTAAATCTAAACTTAGGAAAACTGGTTAATTAATCAGAATTAATTAAGTCAAGGTGAGAATTCTCTAGAAACTCACACAGATTGATATAGAAATGATTGGAGCCATTTGTTAAGAATTAATCTTGGCCGTTGGAGTCCCAACAGGAAGATATAAGAAGGGATCAATGGGCACTTGGAGAAAGCATACCAGTGCAGATACTCAGTTGCCCAGGCAGTTCGATTTTCTTAGTGGCAGAGATTCAACAAAGAAGATAGAGCCAGTGGGTGAGTAGCAGGTGGTAGAGGAGGTTAGCAACATTTTAGGAGGAATTATTCTAGTTTCGGGAGAGGCAGTAAGAGGAAGGCTGAAATTTCCAAAGGTTTTGCTTAAGTACTGCGCAGAGGTTGACGTAGAAGGATCTACATGTGGCTAGGAAGGCAATTTTGGGGCCAGAAATTAGCTATGGGGTGATAAAATTCTCATAATAATTTTGCCAGGATTTTTCTTCAGATTAGATTGCGAGTAGAGCATTTGAATTATTGTACTCAGAGTTGCTGCTGAATAATAATAATACAACCCTCATCTGTTGCACCGGTTTTCCCAAGTTGGGTTTTTCCAGGGACAATTGTCTAAAAATAACTGTGTTAATTTTAATGTGTGTGTGCTAATATTTTCTTAGTTTCCAACGCTATTTTATTTCGCAGTTTATTTGTGAAAATCACAATTTGAATTATTTGATATTTGCCATTGCAAACTGCAAATAAATTAACAATTAGGAAAATAATTTCCAGTTGTTGATATAGATGAAATTTTTACATGGTATCAGAGCGGGTTTAGCAGATTGGTAGCTCAGATCGAAGAAGCAGGAATTTTGTTGTTCAGAGGGAGCAACAGTAGAAAATTCGCAGAGGCTACGCAAATTACCTAGACAGGTAGTACGAATTGCTTAGGAAATTCGATTTTCAGTTGTAGGTGGCAGAAAAGGATCGATTACCTGAGATTATTGGTTCTAGCAGGCAGAGGGAGAAGCAACAAAGTTATTTTCGAAAGCAGATTACTAATCTGTGGCACCGAGGGTTTTGCAGCAAGTTGCAGTAGCAGAATCAGTGCCCGGGGGAAGAGGAAAAACACATAGAAAAATTCTTCAGTATGACCATGGATCAATTTGATATTCAAGGAGCTTCAGAGTTGTCTTCTAGATTGGAGGACAAATTTGCTTCCTTATCAGACTCAACTTCACAGGGTGTCTGGTATATAGACAGTGAAGCATCAACTCATATGACAAGGGTTAGAAAATATTTATCTAGCTACAAGGAGTAGCAAATGGACTTTTAGATTACGATTGGAAATTGAACGAAGTGTACTCTAGTAGGGAGAGGTACCATCGATTTTTAGAGGGAGTAAGGAGCAAGCACCAGCGCTAGAGATGTATTGCATGTTCCAGGATTGGGTATGAACCTGATTTTAGTATCCTAGTTACAGGATAAGGGATATGATGTCCACTTTGTAGGGATGAAAGTGTTTGTCAAACACACAAGCTGGAAGAAGGTAAGACAAATTAGAGTTCAAAGCAACAAATTATACAGGTTGCAACTCGACTCTCCAATGGCACTAATAGGCAATGACAGTAGCAGTGGGAAGGCACTGAATGAGTTATGGCATAGGATAATGGGACATCTACACCATGGAGCACTCAAGATGCTTAGGTAAACAGTAACAGGGGTTCCAGAACTTGGCACGAAACACGATGATGTGTGCAGAGGATGCATACTGGGGAAGTATGTTGAGGCAACATTCCCAAGAAGTGACAACAGAGCAGATGACGTGTTAGGACTTATATATTTAGATATTTATGGGCAAATGGAGCTCTCAGTGGTGCCGAGATGACCATTCCAGGGAAACTTGGATCTACTTCTTGAAGACCAAATATGAGGTCTTCGATCGTTTCAGAGAGTTTAAGTCTCTCGTGGAGAATGCGATAGTCAAGGTGCTTCGTTCACTTCACAGTTTTTTGTGCAAAGGAAGGCATTAGAAGAGAATGGACAACTCTGTATAATCCACAGCAACCATAGTTGGGGTTGCAAAAGCTATGTTATATGACTAGGATTTGCCCAGGTTTCTATGGGCAGAGACATGTAACACGACATTGTATATTTAGAATATGTCTCCTCATAGAGCATTGGGGAAGAAAACGCCAGAAGGGGTCTTCACAATGAAGAAGCCAAAAGTTGGTCACTTTAGGATCTTTGGCAGCGCTGCTTATTGCCACGTCCTAGATGAGAAGCGCACCAAATTGGATCAGATTGCAGAGAAGGGGTTACTCGTTGGGTATAGTGAGACCTCCAAGGCATACAGGATCGACATTCCTAGCAATAGGAAGATTGTAGTGAGACAGGACGTAAATTTCATGGAAGATCAAGCTTTCAAGAGATCTCATGAGATGCTTGGAGGTGATCAGAATCAACCAGCTGAAGTTCCATTGGGGCAACCCATGGGACCACCAATAGGACATTCACAGGGATCTAGTACAGTAATCAGTACTAGCATTTCCTTAGGAGTAGGGAATCTAGTGAGATCTCAGGAGATGGAGCAGCAGGGGCAGGATGAGGAGGAGCTGGTAGAACCTCCCACTACTAGTGGTCAAGCTAGAAGAGAGGTTTGTCAGATATTGAGAGATATAGAGGAGTTCATTGGAGCTCTTAGGACAAACAAAAGAGACGCAGACAACGTGACAGATATCAAGCATTGCTAGCTCAGGTTGCAAAACCTTCCAGCTTTTAGGAAGCTGCACAACATCAGGTGTGGGTAGATGCCATGGTAGAAGAATATAACTCTATCATGACAAATGATGTTTGGGAGGTGGTGCCGAGGCCTGAGGATAGGTCAGTTGTAGGTTCTCATTGGATCTACAAGATCAAGTATGCTGCAGATGGAAGTGTGGAGATGTACAAGGCTAGGTTCGTGGCAAAGGGGTATGAATAGAAAGAAGGGATAGATTATGAGGAGACCTTCACTCCAGTTGCCAGATACACTTCTATTCGGTTAGTTATATCATTAGCATCTCAGATGGGATGGCAGGTTCACCAGATGCACGTCAAGACAACATTCTTGAAGGGGTGATAGAGGAAGAGGTGTACATTGAACAACCAGAGGGCTTTGAGACTCATGAAAGGCACACTCATGTGTGCAGATTGAAGAAAGCTTTATACAGACTCAAGCACGCTCCCAGGGCATAGTATGGTCGGATTGACTACTACTTGCGGCAGAGGGGATTCGTCAAGAGGGACGCAGATCCCAACCTTTACTACTTGATGGTAGAGGGTGGGCCAATCACCTTGGTATTGTATCTGGATGATCTCTTCTTGACAAGATCATTAGTGCTCATAGAGGACTGCAAGAGGAACTTGGCAACAGAGTTTGATATGATGGATTTGGGGTTGATGTACTATTTCCTCGGATTGGAAGTGCGGCAGAAGGATGGGGAGATCTTCCTTGGGTAGGGAAGATATGCTACAAGTATTATGAAGAAGTTCAGAATGCAGGATTGTAGACCCATGATCACCAATTGGAAGAAGATATATGCACCAAATGATAAGGGTGTCGACCCCACCTTGTATAGACAACTTATCGGTTCTCTCATGTATTTGGTCAACACTAGGCCAGATATTTGCTTCAAAGTCAACACCCTCAATCAGTTTATGGTAGAACCGAAGAGGGTGCATTGGGCAGCAACGAGGTATATTTTGAGGTATGTGCGCGGCACAATTGATTATGGGTTGACATATACCCAAGGGGATGATGTTAGACTACGTGGGTTCACAGATGCAGATTGGGCAGACAATTCAGTGGACAGGAAAAGTATCTCTGGGTGCTGCTTCAACATTGGATTAGGGATGGTTTCTTGGTGTAGCAGGAAGCAGAAGTCAGTAGCACCGAGCTCTGAAAAAGCTAAGTATATGGCAGCGAGCACAACTACGTGCGAAGCTATATGGCTTCAGACGTTGTAAGTAAGCTTGTTCAGGCAGAGGATGGAGGCGACCAAAGTCTACTGTGATAATCAGAGTTGCATTAAGCTCTCTGAAAATCCAGTGTTTCATGACAGGGCGGAACACATAGATATGCGGTGTCATTTCATCAAAGATTGTGTACAGCGTGGAGCAATCCAACTACAATATGTTCCCACAAAAGAGCAGGTTGCAGATATACTCATGAAAGCTCTAGGGACTTGGGAGAGCTAAGTTCATCTATTTCAGAGAACATATGGGTATGGTGGAGAACCCATTTCAATAGTAGGAAAAAATTATTTAGGATGCTTCTCAGTTGCAGTAATTGCAGTTGCAACATCAACATATGAGAGATAAGTGCAGTGCAGATGCAGAGTTGGCAGCAATGCAACAGTGTCAACAGTAACACAAATGCAACGTTGCGCAGTAGTTGGTGGGCAACAACAACCAGACATCAGTAATGTGACAGGAGGTGATATAGAGACAGGGTGTTGTGGCAGGATGTGCAACACTAGAGAGAACACAATCCTCGCTAAGAGGGAGTGTTAGTTTTTGTAGCATCAGATGTGTTCTAGCCACAAAATTTGGTGGAGAGGCTATAATACATGAGATCTCCAAAACCTAGAAATCGTTTTTGGAAATTCCACCTAGAGATGACTTAATTAGATTATTAACCAATTTTTTAATGTTTCCTAAGTCTAAACTTAGGAAAACTGGTTAATTAATCAGAATTAATTAAGTCAAGGTGAGAATTATCTAGAAACTCACACAGATTGATCCAAAAATGATTTGAGCCATTTGATTAAGATTTAATCTTGCCATTGTAGTCCCAACAAGGAGATATAAGAAGGGATCAATGGGCACTTGGAGAAGACACACCAATGCAGATACTCAATTGCCCAAGTGGTTCAATTTCTTAGTAGCAGAGATTCAACAGAGAAGATAGAACCAGTGGGTGAGTCGCTGGTGGTAGAGGAGGTTAGCAATATTTTTAGGAGGAATTATTCTAGTTCTGGGAGAGGTAGTAAGAGGAAGGCCGAAACTCCCAAAGGTTCTGCGCAAGCACTGTGCAGAGGTTGACGCAAAAGGATCTGCGTGTGGCTAGGGAGGCAATTTCTGGGGTAAAAGTTAGCTGCGAGGTGAGAAAAATCTTACAATAATTTTTCCATAATCTTTCCTGAGATTAGATTGCCAGTAGAGCATCTAGTTATTGTACTTAGAATTAATGTTGAAGAATAATAATAAAACCCTGATACGTTGCACTGATTTTCCCAAGTTAGGTTTTTCCAAGGACAGTTGTCCAAAAATAAGTGTGTTAATTATTATGCGTGTGCGCTAGTATTTTCTCAGGTTCCAATGTTATTTTCTTCCGTAGTTTATTTGTGATAATCACAGTGTGAATTATTTGATATTTGTCGTAGCAAACTATAAATAAATTAACAATTAGGAAAGTAATTTATAGTTGTTGTGATAGATGAAATTTTCACATTTAGCCAAAATAAAGTAAAGATATACAAAATGAGGTTTTTAATTGCTTCAAAATCAAAACAAGTTGCGGTATTTCTAACGTATGGCTTCTGTGTCTTCCCAGGTAACCGATCCAGAATTATACTTGTCACACTGGACCTTAACTTGGTCTACTAGGCAGTTTCTGAGCTGTTGATCCCTACATTCCAATTTACATAATGGTTTGAGCGAAATGGTTCCCTCTTCCGATACTTGCAGTTCTTTTCATTGAAGTTTCTGAGATTTGTCAACTATGTAATGTCGTCATACAGATACATGAAAAACATTATGAACGTTATGCAAGTGGGGTGGCAGTTCAAGACGATAGGCCATAGATCCAACTTTTTCCAGAACTTTGAATGGCTGAATAAACCAGGGTGACAACTTTATTCCTTTTCCAAACTAGACGATGCTTTTGTTTTGTTTGATGCGGATAAAAACTTGATCCCATACTTCATAATTTCTATCAGTCTTTTGAGCATTCGCATAACTTTTTTGCCTATCTTGTGCCTCCTTTAACCGTTGTCTAATTCGTTTTACCTGTTCTTCTACCTCTTGAATTAATTTTGGTTCCACTATTACTCTGTCCTCTAATCTGTCCCAACTTAATAGTGTTCTGCAACGTCTACCGTATAATGCTTTAAATGGAGGCATTCCGATTGAGCTGTGGTAGTTGTTATTGTATGCAAATCAACTAAGGGTAATTATTTTTCCCATTGTGTTTGTTGATCCATAATGTACATCCTCAACATATCTTCTATTACTTGGTTCACCCTTTTTGTTTGGCCATCACTCTTAAGATGATATGCTATACTTAAATTAAGTTGAGTTCCTAAGGCTGACTGCATACAAGTCTAGAATCTTGAAGTGAAACGTGAATCTCTATCTGATATGATATTCTTAGGTACTCCATGAAATCTAATAATTTCATTTATAAATACTCGAGCTACATCAACCACTTCATAAGTCTCTCTTACGAGAATAAAATGAGCGCTTTTCATTAGTTTATTCACCATCACCAAAATGGCATTGTGTCTTTGTGGGGTAAGAGGTAGTCCGATGATAAAGTCTATAGAAATCATCTCCCATTTAGTCATAGGAATGTCGTGAGGTTGCAAAAGATCTGCTGGGTGACGGTGATCAACCTTTACTTGTTGACATTCAAGACATTTTGCAACAAATTGGACAATATAGCGCTTCATGCTTGCCCAAAAGAAGAGTTTCTTGTATCAACATACATTTTCTTTACACCAGGATGCACACAATATAATGCTTTGTGGGCTTCCTTAGGGATGGTGTTTCAGATATTTCCACTATCAGGGAAATGCATTCTGCCATGGAATCGTAGCAATCCATCATCCTCTAGTTCATATCTCTCAAACTTAGGTTCTTTTGGACCCTTGCTATTAAGCTCAGATTTTATGTTTAAATACCAACTATCTTCTAAGAGATGTTCTAGCACTCGCTCCTTGAAATCTACCTTGATGGGTATAAGGGAAAAGATCCTTGGTCTTCTACTTAGGGCATTTGCCACTACATTTTCTTTTCCTTTAATGTAAGAAATCCCAAAGTGATACTTGCTTAAGAATTCACTCCATCATCTTTGCATAACATTCAAGTCCCTTTGGGTAAACAAGTATTGCAAACTTTGGCGATCGATTTTGAGCACAATGCTTCTCCCTACTAGGTAGTGTCTCCATATTTTTAAAGCTAGTACCACAACGACCTACTGTAAATCATGTGTGGCGTAGAGTTCTTCATGCGGCTTTAACTTCCTCGAGACATACACTATCACTTCTCTATCTTGCATTAATACTGCACCTAATCTTTGCTTGGATGCATCAGTACATACAATAAAGTCTTTATCCATGTTAGGTACTTGTAAGCTTCGTGCACTTGTCAACAATATTTTAAGCTCAAAGAATGCAATGTGACATTCCCTGGTCCACTCATACTTAACTCCTTTACGTTGGAGGGTTGTGATAGGCTTGGAAATTTTTGAGAATCCCTCTACAAACCTTCGATAGTATCCCGCTAAACCCATAAAACTATGCACTTCATGTGCATTTTTCGGCTTCAGCTAATCCATGATTACTTTTACCTTCTCAAGATCTACTGAGACCCCTTTACCTGATATGATATGTCACAGGTAATGAATTTTCTTCTGAAAGAATGAACACTTGGATAGCTTTCCATATAATTGATACTCCCTGAGGCAAGATAATACTATCCGATAATGTTCTTCATGCTCCTTTTCATTTTTTGGAATAGATGAGAATATCATCTAAGAAGACTTGTACAGAGTGGTTGAGGTACTTGCGAAAAACACTATTCATAAGATTCATGAATATTTCTGGTGCATTAGTCAACCCAAATGGTACCACTGTGAACTCGTAATGCCCGAAGCGTATTTGGAATGTAGTGTTAGAAATATCTTTGTCCTTAGTTATCACCCGACCGTAGATTGATTTTTTGAAATGACCGAAGCCCCTTTCATTTGATCAAAGAGGTCATCAATTCGGGGCATTAGATACCTATTCTTTATAGTAGCTTGATTAAAGTCTCGATAGTCTATGCATAGCCGCAAGGAACCATCCTTCTTGACAAAAATTACAGGTGCACCCTAAGGTTGAAGTTTTAGAGCCGTCATTTTGTAGGGTGTTTTAGAGATTGGTTCTGTATCAGGTTTTGATTCTATTGTGAGATCAAGCTCCCTTTTAAGAGGTAATCTTAGTAGTTCCTTAGGAAAAACATCTGGAAATTTGGATAACACCGGATATCGCTCTAGGGATGGCCCTTTTTCTTTGTTCACTTCCTTTACTGCATATATCAGTCAACCTTTTCTTAGGCAATGCTTCATTTTCATTGCTGAGATGAAGCGTAAAGATACCTTCCTCTTAATACCCTGGATTTGGATCATCTCTCCTTTATTATTTATGCAGAGAATTCTGTTTCCGTAACAGTCTACGCAAGCTTGATGAGCCTCTAACCAATCCTTCCCTATGACGAGATCATAAGTTCCTAGGGCTGTGACATATACTTTTAACTTAGTCGAACAGACTCCTAAATCAACTTTGCATTCCTCAACACTTGATTCTATGGACTGAAGTTCCCCTGAAGCCATTTCCACTTGTCTGAAATCATTTCGTTTGCAGGCTGCCAACCCACATTTGTTAATGCATATGACAGAATGAAACTATCAGTAGCACCAATATCAAATAAGATTTTGAGTTTTATGCCGTTAATAGTACCTTAGGAATCCACTACAACGGACTGATGTTCTGCCTGATTGTTGTTGACTAATGCATGGATATTATGATTGCCTTTGGTATTTGATGATGGCTTTTTTCCTGTTCTATGCATTTCTATGATTGCCTTTGGTATTTGATGATGGCTCTTTTCCCGCTCTATGCATTACACTTGACGAGGCCTCTGGACAATCACGTTGAAAATAAGGTGCTTCACATCCCCAACAATTAACCTAGGGTGATCCCCTTGTGTCAGGCTGTGAGTTTCTTAAAAAGGAGCTCTGTCCTCTTGTGCTACTTCCTCTCGTGCTTCTTCCTCTATTAGTAGTTCCTCGAGAGTTCTAGTGACTTGCGTTAGATCTTGATGATTTTGCAGATATAGCATTAGCTGTCATGAGAGCCTTTGCTCCTACTCCTCTTGGAGTTAATTTACTACCATAAAGAGGTGGTCTCGAACTACTCCCCCTAAAAATTTTTTGGGGAGTTTTCCATGGAAATCTTGATTGTGGGGGTCTTGTTGACCTGACATGTCTTTTGATCCCTAAATGCTCCTTTGCGTAGCAGGCACATTCAACTGCCTCTAGTACTGACGATGGTCTCCACATTCTAACCATGACTTTGATTCAAGGGTTTAATCCATACACGAAACACTCAACTTGATGTTCGTCAGTATCCAGATAGGGAACATATTTCACGAGCTACATAAACCTTATTTCATATTCTTTTAATGTTTTATTACCTTGGATTAATGTGTGGAAGGCTCCGGCCTGCTGCTTTTAAAAATAGGGTGGCAAGTACTTTGCGCGGAATCTGTCCTCGAACAATTCCTAGGGAACGTTGTCCGATGTGAGAGGCAATTGCTTTTCTGGATTTCCCCACCAAATTAAAGCACATTCCCTTAGCTGAAATATAACAATCTTTTTCTTAGAGGTATAAGAATACTCTCTTAGTGCGAAACACCTCGTCATTCCTTCTAGCTATGCTTCAACATGTTCTCTAGCTCGCCCTCCTGAAAATTCTGGAAGCTTAATCTTTTGTAGCTCCCTAGAAATATCCTCCCGTTGTTATTTATAACCTAAACGTTTGGACCCCTCTGGATTTCCTCCCTCAAGCTGAGGTCGCTCTTCATTGGTATTGGCTGTCGGTGACCCTTTTAGTGTATCCAGGATTGCTACTAATGAGCACATTATAATGGTTAGTTTAGGCGCCGAAGTGGTTGGTGCTGATGGCGGTGCTAGCGGTGGTGATGGCAATGCCACTAGGCGACATCATCGTTGATATGTCTTTACCATTGACAACTTATTCCTGATCACACAATAAGGTTATAAGTTTTTGAGGTACAATTTAGATTAATAAATACAATTTCGTAAATTCAAGCTCACATTTGGGTATAAGTTTTCTGCTATTATTACTTGCAAGCAGGGGTTATTGATATTGAGGTCAAGGAGGGTGGTATCGTTACCTCTTCATCCTAAATTGAAGGAAAATCTGTGCTACTATGCAATAATGTGTAAGAATACTTATCCTGCTATGTCGTCCTTAGAGTTCATCAAGGGTGTGTATACCATAGTTAATGTATTCATAATTGGCTTTGATAATATTGTTTGTGCTCTAAGGTCACAAGGACACCATTTTTTTGTTTGGTAAGTTAAAATTGAGATAAAACGAGTGCAATTTTTATGTTTCAAACCAAACCGAAGATAAGCCAAAGATATATTAGAATTTATCTTTGCATTTATAAATTTTAAATTTTGATATATTAGAATTTATCTTCGCATATATAAATTTTAAATTTTAATGAATTACGTGAAAATGTTGTGTAAATGATAAAAATGTCACTATAAAACTATAGTCTCCTTTACACTAAGAGACCATTTAATCGACTATCTTCATACCTACGATAACTAACAACATGGTGACAGATACCTCTGCTTGTGCTGATGGAAAAGAAAAGGAGACAACCCTCTGGGCAAAGGAATCTATGAATGTTGAACAGCAGAATTGAGCAACCTCGGATGCAGACCAGGAGGAAGCAATAGCAATCAAGCCTCTTGATAAATTAAATATTTGTTTATGTTCTACAAAATTATCAGCATATTAGAAGTTTTTGTTGAGTATGTTACTTGTAAGAACATCTGAAGTCATTGCTATATAGTACATTCTGAACTTCTCCAGGTAGCAGCAGAAAGCTGCTTTTTGTGTTTTTGAATCACCAGATAAACGTATGTATTTGCTGCTAGCTTTCCTGTAGCCTTTATTATAATATAATAGTTAAGTTTCAGTTAAAAAAAAATAAAAAAAATCAATCAGTTCACAAATAGACCAATATTTGATTTCGATCTCATTCATCGGCTCTTCTAGAGTGAAAAAATCAAAGATCTGGGGACACTGCTTTGACCAGGATCAGTTGAATTATGATTACAAACATCTCCTGCATTATCTGCTTGCAACATCTCCAAAGGTGGCCATTATAACCATCATCGTAAGAACACCCAAAATTCCACATCCTATTGGATCCAGCAAGGTTGTTTGCCTGTTGCCTGTTGTTGTGGTATACGAGTTAAGACGGAAAATCCTGGGCCATTTACAATGCTACGTGAGTCCTCTTGACAAAATGGAATTCTCGTTCCAAATTTGTTCCTTTGTCAATGAACTAGTCACATGTATAGCGAAAGCGAAATGGAGACAGTGTTATTAAAATTGAATGATAGAAATCTGTGTGTGCAGGTTTTCACAGTTGGAAACCATATTGTTGACCACCAAAAATTGAACTTATATTTTGAAGAAATGAACTTGAACAAAGACAATACTTTTTTTTGAAATAAAATTTATTTATATGTTAAAAATACTATTTAAACAAGAAAATATCACAATCTTTTTAAATATTATATCACTAAAATTTTTATTTTTTATTTTTTCTTATTAAATTTTAAAATTAAATTTATTTCTACATTAAAATGCAATTTTTTTTTGTAACACAGTCATGTATTGGTTATATTGCAAAAAAAGGGAGGAGTAAACTCTTGTTACATTCGAAGGGAAGTGGATTCAAGTATAGAGCTGAAAATGGGAACGCAATCTTTATTTCTATATTTGAAACCATTTTTCTATGGATTCCTTTGACTAACTTGGCATATTGCCGAACATACTGTCCTAGAAGTAAAATAAACTTGCAGTACATATAAAATTAAAAAATTTCACCAAAACTAGTTGACTGATTCTTCCTGTTGAGGATGACACTTCTTGCTTTGCTTAGTGGAGGTTTCACCTTGCTGGCTCTGGTTGATTGAATTGATATAGTCAACAACTTCCTTAAGGTGCTTGCATTTATTTTTGAGTTCTATTATTTCAGCTTTTTGTTTGTCTATATCTCTCTGTTTGTACATGTTCTCAGTTTTTATTTCCGCCCTGAGATCCTTGAGTGCTTGGTTGAACCTTCCTATCATGAACTTGTTTGCCCTTCATGTTGGGAAACTTTCATTTTTTGCGACTCTTTCCATGGGATTACACACCATTTTGGTCCTCTGAGTAGCTGTGTTTTTTGTAGCTTTTTTGTTCCTTTGAAGTGTGCTCTTGCTGAGCTTCTTTTGCTTTGCTTCTCTGTTCTTGAGGTGAAAGTTCGAAATAATGCAGTCTGTTGCTTTACACAAACACAACTGCGCCCCTGTTAACCAAGAGAAACATTGGGCTAGCTTTGAAGTGCTATAGTGCCTACTTGATGAGATATTGACTGAGACTTTCCCAGAAGATGAGTGGCTGATGGAGTGGGCTCTGTGATGAGGCAGATGAAGGATTTGAAAAAAAGAAGACACCCTGTTTAAATGACTGACACAGGTGTTAATACTCTGTTGATTCAAGGGAGGGGTACACAGAGAGCTGTTGGAAATGGAGAGTTGATTATATGATGCTGGGGCGTTCTTGGTGTTGCGGATTTTGGGAGTAGCTGAGGGGTTGTCGATGGGCTCACAGTAGAATGACAAGTGACCCGAATGGATGAGAGAGCCTGGCTGAGGAGTTGCTTCACTGATGGCTTGGCACGAAGAATTGAATACTTCTACCTGCGGATTTTTACAACTCGCTGCATCGCTATTTAAGCTTGCCTTGGGATTACTAGGCCTGTTGGTGGATGCTGATATGCGTGTCCTGTTGAAATGGACGAGTATTATCATTTGATTGCGATTTTTGATCACATTCACTTCATGTAACTTGACCCTGATATGACATGTATCGACTTGACTTAGGCAGAGGGGATGACTGTGATCCTTGGCTTGTGAGCTTTGGATATTTTTTGGATTTTGTTTGGATTTTTTTCTTATATTCCTATAGATGCCAATTGAGTGTCTTTGTTAACAAATCTTCCTTTTGATCTGCTGGTGTACTCTCCCCGATTTTTTGATTTTGTTCATGCTTTTTCCCATTTTTCTCATGCTTTCCCCATTTTTTCTTTCCATCTTTCATCATGATGGGTGTTTGTGAATTATGGGATCGGGATACAATAAATTTCATTGTTTTCCTTTATGCTTCCTATTGTTCTTTCTGTAGCCTTATTGGCGAGAATATCGACCTCTTTATTATGTTCTCTAAGAACATGTTTGAAGTTGACCCTCCCCAATCCTTTTAAGTTCAGTCTTATCCTTTGATATATTCTGTTGATAGCCGTGTTACTGGGATTTTTGCCATTAACCATTGCTTCAATAACAATTGCAGAGTCACCTATTATAATAGGATCTCAGATTACTTGTTTTTTTAGTATCATTGTGCCTAATAAAACACTGTATGCTTCTGCTTTGTTATATGTGGTTTCTCCCAAGTCCCATTCGTATGTGGTGATTTCTTTCCCATCCGGATCTCTAATCACTCCACTTGCTCCTGCTTTTCCTGGGTTGTTTTTCGATGCCCCATTGAAAAAAAGACTGAAACTATTTTGATTTTTCCTCCATTTTTCAAGTTCTTTTTCGCTCATCTTTAGTTTCCAATTTCTTGCTGTAGGGGCTTTTTTGGTCCTGCTTTCCCATTGTTTTCCAATATTGCTTTACCAATCCAATCTCTCTCCTCTTGCTGAAGGTTGTTGTGGTCCACGACTGACATTCTTTTGGAGTTTATAATTTCTGAGACTAAACTCCATGTTTTTGATAAGATTTTGCCTGTTCTTGGCTTTTGATCTTTGAAGATACTTTTGTTTCTAGTTAGCCAAATCCGCGAACACAATACTGCTGGGAGGCTTTTCCAAATCCAGATTATTGTAACCTTGTTTTTTTTAGAGTAAGGATAGTTCTTCTCCCATGTTCTATGAAGTTTTGGGAGAGTGTTTGTGAAGTTTAAATTAACTTCCAGCGGGCTTGTGATCTACTTCCAACATTCTCGGGCTATCCTGCAATCCAAGAAGAGACGCTGAATTGACTCTTCCTTTTTCAAGCACATGACACATTTAGATGGACCTTGGATTACTTTCTTTTAAAGTTATAAGTAGTTAAAGTTTTCCCTTTGAGAAGAGTCCATATAAATGCTTTGATTTTAGGGAGGCATTTAGTTTTCCAAACCACTTCCCATAGGCTCCACTCCTGCCGATTTTGCTGTTCTTGAAGTGTTTTATACCCTGTTTTGACCGTGTATGCTCCTCCATTTGGATTCCAAACATAGTCGTCCTCTTCCTCGATGCTTATGGGCGCTGCTCCTTTGTGATGGAACATTACTTTCTCCCATTGTCCTTTTAAGTTTTTTGGTATTGATGGGATTTGCCACACATGCCAGTTTTGCTAATCCCATGCTGAGATTGAATGAAGGGTGTTTAACCTTCTTTCAGCCATCCAATTTTGTATGCCCAGGAGGTCTCGTTGCAAATTTAAAGGCTCTTTTCCCATTATTCGATCATCCCAAATTGCCACCGATTTCCCATTCCTCGGAGTTTATTTTCTTTACAAGTTTCCAAACTTGCGTGCAAGGCCTCATAGGAATGATGTCTATTAGTAGCTTTGTTCTGGAATGATTCAGATATTTTGTGGCGAGGGATTTTTTCCACCAACTTTCCTTTTCGGCTATCATTCTCCATATTATTTTCATCCCTAAAGCAGTATTCATTAGCCCTGGTAAGCATATAGAGAGACCTCTCTGCTCATATGGGAGTGTGGCTTGGTCCCACTTTACCATACTGAATTTTTTATTCTTTTGCTTTCCTCCCTGCCAAAGAAAGCTTCTTATAATTAGTTCCATTTTCTTGTGTGTGCTTGCCAGAGCTAAAATAATCGCATAATGATATATTGGGAGAGCTGATAGTAATGCCTTAATCATGATCACCCTGCCTGCCATATTGAGCCACATCATACCCCATTTTTGGATTTTGTCCTTTTTTTCAACTTGTTTGCTCCATACTTCAACGTTCACATTCTCCTTGGCTATTGGAAGTCCAAGGTAGTTAAAGTGCATCCATCTTGCTTGTGTTGGGATTTCAAGAATTTGTGAGATGTTTTGCATTATTCTTGGAAGAGTATTCCAGCCATATATTCTACATTTTGATTTGTTTAGCAGGCCTCAGGAAACCTGAAGAAAGTCATCCAGAAAATTTTTAAATCTTCTAGCTATTATCCTTGAAGCCCCTCCCAGTAAAAGAGTGTCATCAACAAATAGTGAATGATTGATATTTTTGACACCTTTTGCTATTTTAATACCTGTAATTTTTTTCTTCTATCCTTTGCTTTTCCAATGCTGCACTTCGAGTTTCAACCATTATGATATATAGGAAAGGGGATAGGGGACATCCTTGTCTCAACCCTCTTGAACTCTGGAAGAATTCGCTGGGTCTTCCATTTATTAGTGGCGCTATCCAAGGAATTGAGATGTAAGCCTGTATGGTCTCGATTATGTCTTGAGAAAATTCAAACTTCTTAAGAACTGCAGCTAGATAAGTGTGGTTGATTCTATCAAAGGCGTTTGCCATGTCTAGCTTTACAATAATTCCTTTCTCTTTCCTTTGAATGCTGCTATGTATTGCTTCCTGAACGATAATCACACTATCTATTATTTGCCGGTTGGGAACAAAGGCGCTCTGATTTTCTGAGATTAGTTCAGGAAGAACTCTCCTGATTCTATTTGCAATAATTTTTGTAAGAATTTTGTAGGAGGAATTGCAGAGAGATATTGGTCTAAATTTGTTGAAAGTTGGGTTGGAATCCTTAGGGATGAGAGCCAGATATGAAGATTTTGTATTTCCTCCCAATTTTTTTTAATACATTTTTTGTCATTCTCATGAAGTCTTTTTTAATGATATTCCAGTGCTGCCTATAGAAGGAGATTGTGAACCCGTCTGGCCCCAAAGCTTTGTCTGGATGAAGGCTCCATATTGCTGCCAACACTTCTTCTTCAGAAGTTTCTTTGTTTATTTCTGCGTTTTGTTCATCACTTATTTTTTTTTGGATATGTTGTAGAAAATCCTCATTGTCTGTTGGCTATTCATTTGCTGTTAATAACTCTTTGAAGTGATTATGTGCTGTTTTTTTTAATTCCTCTACTTCCTTAATTTCTTGTCCATCCACTTTAATTTGGTCTATCTGGTTTTTAGCTTGTCTGATTTTCATTGAATTAGGAAAGAAGACAGTATTTTTATCCCCTGCTTTCAGCCATAGACATCTTGATTTCAATCTGAGCTCTTCTTCTTCCTTTCTATTTTGCCTGTATATTTCCCAAAAGAATTCCTTTTCTTTCAAATAATCCTGTTTGTCCTCCTCCTTGTCTTCCTTTTCTTCTTGTATGCTTACCATTTTTTTTGTAGCTTTATTTTCCTTTCTTTTTTTTAATATCATTCTCTTTTGCCCATACTTTTAGATTTACCCTTAAATTTTTCAATTTTGTTTCCCGTACATAATGGGGGGATCAATGTTGCAAAAATCGTGATCGGGATTAAATCGGCGAGGGCCTAAAAACGGAAAAAATTGTAAAAATCAGGATAAAGTCGGTAAAAATCGGCAAAAAAAAAAAAGAAATAAAAAAAATAAAAAATCGTGAGGGCCTGAAAATGAAAAAATCACTGAATTAATCGCGCAATATTATCGGGAAAATGAAAAAATCGCGATTTTTTGATGTTATCGCGATAAAATCGCAATCTTCGCAACACTGGGGGGGATCTTGTAATCCTTTGTTTCCATCCCTCTTTGATTTGATTTATGAATTCTTCATTGCTGTCCCAGCTCGAATTGTATCTAAACGGAAGAGGAACTTGGTTGTCCAGCTTGCCCAGAATAATTGCTACTGGCTTATGATCTGACGCTATTGTATGAACGATTTTGGATTTTATAGAGATGAAATCCGCTGCTATATTTTCTTGAAGTAAAATTCTGTCCAACCTCTCTTTTATATTGCTCTTACTCTCTTGTTGCTCCATGCGTATTTCCCATTACTTGGTGGGATATTGATTAGATTGTGTTGCTCCATTATTTCTTCTAGAGCTTCTCTTGACGGATTTGCATGATAAGTCCCTCCAATTTTTTCTTCTGTGTTTCTTACCAAGTTTAGATCACCTCCCAAAATTATTTTCCCATTTTGTCTTTTTGTTAATACTTCTTTTACCGAGTTACAACATTGTTATTTTTCTTTATAATGATTTGGAGCATATATATTTGTGATGCTGTATTTTTCCTTTGTGCTTAGATCCTTTAATTCTGTTTTAATTTAGTGTTTGCCAATTTTTTGGCTTGTCATTTTCCATTTTCTTTTTTCCCATAGGGTGCAGATTCCTCCTGATGCTCCTGTTGCCTCAAGTACTATTCCTTCATAATTTTTAAACTTTTGTATCATTTTTCCAGTTTCTTGACTGTTTGTTTTGGTCTTCTGGATCATGAAAATGTCCGGCATTTCTTTTGTTATAATGTATCTTGCTGCATTTGTTTTGTAGGGTGTGGCCAACCACGACAGTTCCAAGAGACCACTATCATTATTTATTGGTTTGTTGGTGTGTGATGCCCTTCCCTCTTTGCTGATTTTTCTTGCTGTTTCCTGTATTTTTCCCAAGGAAGGAGTCCATTGGTTCCTGAGTACCTAAGGCCATCTTTTTGGCTGTTGCCTCATCCCTTATTTCCTTGTTGGATTTTCTACCTGCTTTTTTTTGGTGTTCATTGATTTGAATGGTCTGTTTGGATTGGTTTTTAGTTAAGATACGATCCACTGATGGGGGTGGAGTGGGGAACGAGGGATTGAAGGGATGGAGGAGAGAGTGAGGCGGTTGGGAGAATGTGATGGGGATCTGGGTGAGGGGGGATCTGTGGAATCTTCTAGAGGCCTAAAGGGGTTCGTGTTTGTGAGGTGTGGCGGGGTGACAGTGGAGGGAGATGGAGAGGAGGTTTCGATTGGTTCCTGGGATTGAGAGGATGGGGGGGGGGTTGCTTGTTGGTGGGTTTATTTATTTTTACTTGCTCCCATTTATTTTCTTGTTCCTCAACATTTTCACATTTTTTTTTAGAACATCTATTTGCAAAATGACCATATTTGTGACATACCTTGCATTCAAGGTTGCACGAAACGGGGAAACGGGTACGAGTTTCTGAAACGGGAAGCGATATGAAACGTGACCTCCCCAAATTTTGGAAACGAGGAAACACGAATATATATATATATATATATATATATATATATATTAGGACATTTAAGAAATATGTGCAATCATAAAGCATATATGATACATTCTAATTTATTACATTATGATAAAACTGTCAACTGTCAATGCATAAACTATAAGTATCTAAATTTGCATCACATTTACTCATGAATAATCACATAATGAAAATAGAAATATCCAAAATTAGCGACGAGAAATTTCTAATTTCTTGTCTCGTGCTTGATTGGGAGTCTCCTCCTACATAGTCGAACGACCTTAATGCTCTTGATTAAATACAAGTTTCATACCCTACTACCCTACATTCTCTTGATTATTGGGAGTTTCCCCTGCATAGAGGGCTTAGTTCTCTTGATTAAATACAAGTTCCATACCCTAGTACATGATAAAATCCAATGGAAACATTGCAATCTCCCCAATCCTGAAATCTTGAAAAACAGATAAGTCTGCTGGATTTTGAGTGAGATCTAGAATTCTACTTTCTCCATATGAAATCCAATGAGGGCGAAACCACTCTCAAACATCCTGAGTCATTTCATGGTAATGTTAAAAATTTAAGTAAAAGGATGAAAATGAAAAATAAAGGAGAATATCACTTTTACTTTAAGAATTTAACATTACCATGAACTGCATATCAACACTAGGGCAAAAGTTCACTTTTATAACTTTAGACATGCATCTAGAAGCAACTAGAAGTCACTAGGCTAACGTAAGAATAGATTAGAAAATAAATAAAATAAAATAAAAACACAAATAAATGCTGAAACGTGGGTCGTATGGCCCTGAAACGTGTTTCAGGCCATACCGGCCACGTTTCAGTTTCGTGAAACGTGGTAGTACGGCCTGAAACGCGTTTCAGGGCCGTACCAAACGCGTTTCAGCGTTTCGTACCCGTTTCCGTACGGAAACACCCTTCTGCCCCACGTTTCCTGCAACATAGCTTGCATTTGAATGGGATCTACTCATAGTCCAGCTGCTGTATGTGTGTCCATTGGTCGACTTTAATCTTTATCGCTTTTGGAAGTCCTTTTCCTAGATCCATTTCCACACATATTCTGGCACAAACATGCATGTTGTCCTTCGGTTCGCATCTGTCTATATATTTTCATACTGCATTTCCTATGGCCTTTACTGACTCATCTCCCCAGCAGTGTAAGGGGAGATGAGGTAATCTGACCCAAAGTGGAACTGCACTTGGCATGTCCATTTCAGGATCGAAATCTGGGGTCCATCATTTAGATATAATCCTCTAGTATCCGTGAAATATCGGCCATTTCTAAAGATTAAATCTCTGTCTTCCTTAGATTCAAAATGAAAGGTATAGTATCCCCTTCCGCAGAACCGTAATGCGATTTTCCCATTGATAGTTGAGCTCCAGTTTCTTTCAATCCATCTTTGAACAAATTTGGGGGATGGCCATAGCCCAGTGAACTGACCCACTAGGCCACGTTCAACAAGTGACAAAATTGCTCTGCGAGGGAGAGCAGGAGGGAGAGATATTTCTGGAATATCCTCGAGCTTTTTAACAAACTTGTTTATTGATGGCCTAATCCTTGGAGTTCCTGTAGCTGTGATAAGGGAGGCAAACGCTTCTGTGGCTTCGTCATTCCCTTGGAGTCGGTCTTGAAGAGGATCACCCTCCTCTGAGGGATCCATAGGCTTTGAGAGCCCAGCAACAGGAGGCTGTTGAGCAGTGACCGCGTTGCAGGGGAAACCACTAGGTCAACCAGCAGGCTGCGCGCACAACCCAGGCAACAAATTCGTTCTTCAATTTACATTAAAATGCAATTTAAACAATAAAAAAATCACAATTAAAAAAAAATATTGTATCACAAACCAAGATGATATCAATACCAAACAAACCAAGTATAAAATAGATAAAAATATATTATCAAAGAAACCAAGACAACATAAAATCATTATAGGTCGCTCTTTCTAATTAAAAAAACTCTCTGGTATTTATACTGGATTTTCTTTGGTATTAAGATGTGTGTCACAAAAAGGTAACTGTGAACTAAATTGAATTTGATGACAACTTTATCTAACCAACTTATCTAGAATATGAAACCCAAACCCAATTGGTCATATAAGCAATGCACTCCACAAATATCGACCTTCAATGATTGATCTACAATGTTCATACTATAAAAAATGGGCCATTTCATCCAACAACTGGACTACTTATATGATCTGCGTACATTTATTTAGGTGGTCTACTGTTAAAAATTCCTTCTGTTATAAAACTATTTATTATTTCAAATAAAAAGATTGTTGAAGCGCACCAATTTAGGGAAATAAACTTCTGTTTTGATTTAGAACAATTTTGGTGGTTGGTGCGAAACATTTGCAGGTTTACGATTGGATGTTATTAGTTTTCTAAACATATGGCTACATTCAGCTATGCTTGTTTTGCGTCCGTATATGAGATTTAAACTCTTATATAAACCCACTGTTTCTCTTTCTACATTTTACTCTGCTGTCAAAATAGGGCTGACAACTTTCCTTAGTTGCTTGGATTACATTGACGGCTATGCACTCCAACTTTTTTGATAAATTGAAAGCGGTTTCCTAGCTCAGGCAGATCGACCTCAAAAGCAATTTACCAGTCTAGGGAATTAGTGTGTCGGAGTAGTTTTCTTATAAATACATGTTTTTTTTTCAAATACTAGCAAACGATTTATCACCAGGGAAATGTAAAATTTAGATTATACCAATGACAGAAAAAAAAGAACCTCAACACTAGAACGAGTCTAAAATTTGGATTATGCATTGTGGCTATGTCAAATCTTTTATGGCAAATTTGGATTACGCCTAGAAAATATTGAAAACCTTTCCAATAAGAAGAAATCTCGATCTATCTTTCCAATATGGAGTTCACAATCTAAATCTTAACCCTAAATATTTCTCTGCAAATACTATATGAACAAGAGCGTATTCCTATTAAATACGTGATTTCATCGAGGGTTTATGTAACGATATTGTTAGTTTTTGGTAGCATTGAAAGTGCTTTAACCTTGAAAATTGGTGGAGAGGCTAAGGGTCATGAGTTCTAAAGAACCCAAAAACTGTTTGGTGAAATTCCACACGGATTTTATTTTATTAAAATAATTAATATTTTTAATGGAGTTCCTAAGTCTAAACTTAGGGAAATTAAAATATTAATGGGTTTTAATCAAAATATGGGTGAGAATGATTAGAAGATGGATCAAGTCATGTTTTAATCTTAGTCGTTGATTAGAGACTTAATCTCGACTGTTGAAGACTCAATAGGAAAAGTATAAAATGGAGTCTTGGGGTTCATTTGGAAACACACACAGAGAGATTGAGGAAATCGATTTTCTGAGGTGAGAAGTTCTCAGGAGGAAAATCGATCAGGGAGATCTTGCAGCTGAGGGGCAGAGAGAATCTGGGAGAAGGAATTTTCAGAAAATACAGAACAGAGAGGTGGAGAGAGCTTGCAGAGAGGCAACATAGTAGCCAGGAGAGATGACGCAGAAAAGCTGCGTGTCACGTAGAATCTAGAATGCCGGAACAACTGAAACTGTCGGAACAACTAGGATAGTTGACACAGAGGCAACACAGTAGCTTGGAGAACTGACGCAGAAAAGCTGCTTGTCACGCAAAATCCAAAACTGCCGGAACTGTCAGAACAACTGGGAGAGCCGACGCAGAGGGTAGAGAAGGTGACGCAGGGTTGACATAGTATGCCTATACTGTGCTGGACTGTATGAGTTTGTGAATACAAGCGCACGTCAACAAAACTAAGTTTAAGTGCAATTGGGCTGGAACAACAAAATTCCACTGCTGAGATATGAATGCTTTTGAGATAACACAATCATCACATTGATATGTGCTAATTTCCGATGTCTAAGATTAGTAAATGTAGGGGTTGTAAGGTCTTGAAGGGTTCAAAAGCTTTGATACCAAAATCTAAAAATGCTAGTTTTTGAAATTTACCAGGAAAATTAAAATTCGACAGTACATTTGCAAGTACTTACCTGAAAATCTCATTTGAAGGTGTTTCTCGTCTGTTATTGCTCATGCTCCTGCTACCAAACCAATCCCTTTTCCTCCCAGCCTATCTGGGATCAAACTATCCGGTTCCCAGATCCATAACACTTCAAAATGCTGGTCTTCAGGCCCTGTGCCCAAAACCCCAAGAAGAATTGCTCAAAATTCCGTGTTTCTTTCCATAGTCTTTGCTTATCCCACAGTTAGAAATAAAACTCTCATTTTGTGCTCTTCGTCCTCCTTTCTCATGGTCTCCTTGACTCCGATGCAGCCTTTGTGTGGCATTGTTGGAACTTGGTTTGCTCTCTCTTGTCCTCCCATTGGTTTCTTATATGCCCCAAAATCCACCTTCTCAAAACTCATCACTGCTCCCCATCCCCCCATCGCTCTACTGCATATCTCGTACTTTCTAGAATCGCCTCACTTTTTCTAAGTAAAAGCGGTTATATTTATAAATGTAATGGAATGTTGGTTACAATTGTAATGTTAGTTTATGAGCTGACATTATTTCATTTTATTTAATTTATATTTTAATTAAATTACTTTATTTATAAGTTAAATAAATCACTTTATTTAAAAATTAAATAAATTACTTTATTTGTAATTTGTATATTAAATAAATTACTTTATTTATTTTGATTAAATTATTATAGATTAAATAAATTTAATTCATAATCCATAGTGTATATATATATATATATATATATATATATATATATAATATAATGGTGGTATAAATATGAAGTACCCCACTCGATATATATATTATATTATGGTGAGTTAGGAAGTTATTTTGATAATCAATTCATTACCCTAAACTTAGACATTTTCCAATATTAGCTAGTATGTATACTAGGGCAGTACATGCGATGCATGCATAGGTAGCTATCATATAGATGTCTCGTATGCATACTAATATTCTTGTGCCCCCTATAATAAGAGATATGTCATTACAAGTTTGGCAGTTGAAAAGGTTGATTAGTCATCAAAATTTAAAAATGTTGCTGCTTTTATAATAATGCATTCAACAACAATATCAGAAAACTACTGTTGATAGATAGATTCCAGATTTATACATGGTTTTACAGAGGTTGGAATATACAGGGCAACTCATTCACTTGAGCATTCCTGAAAATTAGCATTTTTAAAGTTTATCTAAGGTACTCATCAGCAACCTCACTATTCAGTGGGAATAATTAGTACTGTATGGCTTTGTTGGACTAATGAGGGGAATGGAATTCTTGAACTAACGAGGGCATCCTTTATGTAATCTAAATTTCTAGCTTGAAAGAAATCGAGTAATAATGTTTTTACGAATGTCTTTTATTTTTTTTCAAATTCATTAATATACCAGTTGTTGGTTCCTTGATGAATTAACTGGAATCCAATTTTTCTGCCTTTTTACTGTTACGTTATATTTTGATATGTTTCTTACTTATCAACATGTAGAGGTCTCTTCAATGCAATGTCAAATATTCTTCTTTTAATATTTAGGTCCTAAATGTGGATTACTGTGCAGATGTCAAGAGAACTGGAAGAGATATTGCAACAAGAATTAGCACAACCGGCCAAGAGTTGCATTGGTGATGCTGGAGTATCCTTTCTTCAGCAAGTCATCATGCCATTATATGAAACTATGGCAGCGGTATTTCTTCTCAGCAGTTGTTTTTGATTTGCTTTTAGACATTTAATTTTACAGAAGTTGGCTATGTGCGTACTGATTCATATCTGAGAATGGAATATACTTGTCTATATGCTTGTGTAAGTGCATGTGCTCAAATTGCCTGTTTATGTGTGTTTGCTCAACTTTATTGTAAATGTGTTGTTGAAATTTGGTACCTTGGAAAGTGTGTATGCCCACTTATGTTGGCCTTGCATTAAAGTGAAAGGGGCAAAGATGACCCACAAAGTGATTTTATGATAAATAAAGGCAAGGTGTTTTTATAAAGTGACAAGTGTGCTTTTTAGAAAACACAAATGTGTTTCTTAAAAAGTACAAGTTTGATTTCTCATAGAATGAATTTTTGGGATTCATGTGAGCATGACATGGATCATGATCTCAACCATCAATTTACTTGGAGCGGAGCGGAGCGGAAGCAGCGGGAGCGACCTTTTCAGAAGCTCCCGGTTTGAGCGAATCGGGGAGCGATTTTTTAAAAATATATATATTTTTTATATTTTTTAATTTTTGATACATATATGTCAACAAAAACATTAGATTGATGAAATAGACATAAAAAACATAAAAAAACATAGATTGAACCATATAACAACAATCATCTAGAAGTTATAATCTTCATCAACCACGTCCGAGTTAGTAACATAGAACATACAACATATTGAGTCTCATGATTCATCAATCTTAAAGTTTCAGCTTTTAAAATTCAATATATAACATTTATCATCATTGATCACCAAAGTTGTACTTGTAAGCTAAGTGTAACCATTACAACAAATAATATCTAACAGAAATGAAATGTTATAAAATGAAATGAAATGAAACAACTTTCAACTTTCATGAAGCATCATATTCATAATTCATTACTAATGAGTTATAATTGCCAACTTCAAACTAAATTGTCATATATTGTTTAAAAAAATATCATAATAAATATGAAAGAGTCAATAGTTATAAAAGCTACTAGAAACTAGAAAAGAGAAGTAAATCTATTATCTATTTCTTATGCTTGGGCCTCTTGCCACCACGAGAAATGTCTAATTTTTTAGTCTTGTTGCAAAATCAGGATCTTTGTCATTAATATCACCCTCCAAGCATTAATATCCAGAGGTATCTTTGTCATTACCTTTGTATCTGTATAGGGATCTTTGTCATTAATATCACCCTCTAAGCATTACCATAAGATAGAAAAAGCGTAGCATGTCAAGTCAAGATTTTGTTTGAGTGATGCGTACATTTTTAGAAGGGTCATGATAGAGGAGTTCGACAACCAATGTCACTAACATCAAGGTACATAGAGATTGTACTCTTGATTAAATATGAGTTCCATACCCTAATACATGACAAAATTCAATGGAAACATTGCAATCCCCCAATCCTGAAATCCTGAAAAACTGATAAGTCTGCTGGATTTTGAATGAAATCTAAAATTCTACTTTCTCCATATGAAATCCAATGAGGACGAAACCACTCTCAAACATCCTGAGTCATTTCATGGTAATGTTAAAAATTTAAGTAAAAAGATGAAAATGAAAATTAAAGAAAATGTCACTTTTACTTTAAGAATTTAACATTACCATGAATAGCATATCAATACTAGGGCCTAGACTTGATCATTAAGTTGCCCACTCAAAAACTATTTGTTTCTTTCAAAAAAAATTGCATTTCGAACATTACTACAAAAAAAAAAAATGCAAAAAAGCAAAACGCTCCCGACCCGCTCCCGAGTCGCTGCAGCGCGGATCGGGAGCGGGAGCGAGGGGGGGGGGGGCTCCCCGCAACACTGAACCATCAATTAAGAATTGATCTGAGCCATTGATTCCTTATGAGAGCCTATAAAAGCAAATTGAGGGTTAGAGGTCAAATCACTCATTCATGAGAGTCATTTATGAGGAGAGAGAGAAGAGATCAAATCATTCATTCATGAGAGATTCATGAGATGATGAGGAGAGAGAGCTGAGGGTTTGAAGACTTCCTTGGAGGGCTGAATTTCTGAGTTGGAGAGGGCGGATTTTCTCCTGGAGATCAGGCATGAAAATTGAGGCAGCTGTACAGGTGATGTCAGCATCAGTACCAGGTGATGCCAGCAGCCATACAGGTGATGTCAGCATCGGTACCAGGTGATGCCAGCAGCCATACAGGTGATGTCAGCAGCAGTACAGGGTGATGTCAGCAGCATTTAAAGTAGGTTTATCAAGGCTGTACAGTCGGGTCTGTAGGTTCTTTAAATGCTGTAATTACTCCATAAATTCTGCTGCGTAAATTTACTCCAGAAAGAAGAAATAAAATCAGATTTTCTGGGTTGTCCCTTGTGGGTATTTCCCTAGTCCTTGACCAAAAATAATTGTGTCCTCTGATGCACATGTGCATTTAATTTTTCAGCTAGTGTCTTAAAGATCTTGTGGTGAAATTGCGAATTTAATTTTCAGTTTTCACAAGTAGTTTTTCTTCATGGTATCAGTGCTAGGAGGCATAAGAAGCTGAAAATTTGCACTAAGGACATTTGTGAAGAGAATATGTGGTTAAAGATTTTCATGGTAATTCTAGGTTTTGCTAGAGATTGCTGAAGTTTTTTGGGTTTTGCTAGAGATTGTTGAAGATTTCTGGGTTTTGCTAGATGTTGCTGAAATTTTCTGGGTTTTGCTGGAGATTGCTGAAGTTTTTTGGGTTTTTCATTTTGATGAGTTGTTATGGCTACGTTGGAGCAATAAGAATTGGAGGGCTAAGATTTGAGGACAGATTATGTGGAGCTGAGAATTGGAGTCCATGGAAGGTGAGGGCTGGATTGCTGTTCGAAGAATGGGAATTGACATTCTACATTTTTCTATCTTATTTTAATGCCTAAATAATTATATTAATGACGAAGACCCCAATATAGGCAATGATTTTGATGATATGTAGGCATTTGTTGTAGCATGAATATTTTTGGATGCTAGAGGCCATCTAGAGCCTATTTGTTGATGTATTTTCAGTTCAGAGATGGATTGCACTCGATGCTAGTTTGGTTATGTGCACCCTTACATGCCTAAGTTGCAGGAAACGTTGGAGAAGGGTCTGTTTCTGGCCGGAAACGAGGAGACTCGTACCGTACAGCCTGGAAACTCGTTTCCGGCCGTATTGACCCGTTTCTCGAGGAGGAAACGTGGCCAGTATGGCTGGAAACGCATTCCCAGGCTGTACGGTGGAGTTTCCTCTTCTAACTTGACTTTTTTTTTGTATTTTGTTTTAATTTTTTCGCTTCTAATTTTTTATTGGGCGACTAAAATATCTTCTGGATGCTTCTAGATGCCTCTCAAGTTATAAAAAAGAGGATTTTTTGAGTGGGGCAGCCAAATGTTCAAGCCTTTGGCCCTAGTGTTGATATGCAGTTCATGGTAATGTTAAATTCTTAAAGTAAAAGTGACATTCTCCTTTATTTTTCATTTTCATCATTTTTCTTAAATTTTTAACATTACCATGAAATGACTCAGGATGTTTGAGAGTGGTTTCGCCCTCATTGGATTTCATATGGAGAAAGTAGAATTTTAGATCTCACTCAAAATCCAGCAGACTTATCTGTTTTTCAGGATTTCAGGATTGGGGGTATTGCAATGTTTCCATTGGATTTTGTCATGTACTAGCGCATGGAACTTGTATTTAATCAAGTTCCATTATAATCATCTATTGTTGGTATGCATATTTGTGTATAAATGGTTTGGATTCATATGGATGCACATGAATATATATGTTTTTATTTAAAATATGAATATTTTATGTGTTTTTGGTAAATCGGTTTTTTGTTTTGTTTTTTGTTATCCGGTTTTTAACTGGTTCTTGGTCCACAAGGTTTTTCAGTTCGATCACCGGTTTGGTTCTAATAACATTGCTTTGATCCCTACTCACTTTGTTTAAGCTATCTCCTAATCAGACTAAGGGGGTAGTCCCTAAAGGTAGAAAGCAGACGAGGAACTTGTTGAGGATCATCAAGTTTAGGAGATTCAAATTAATATCTTAGCAACTTGAGTTGAAATTATATGGCAAGCAATATTGTTGAGCGCAACTCAGTAGATTCAATTAGATTCTTAAAATATATTAGTGAGAGACTAGTGCCTTAAATGCTCAATTGGAGTTAAGAAATACTTGCGCAACAATGATGAATATATCAATTTACCATATAAACATATAATACAATGATGAGAAAGTCAGACAAATGAGGTGCGAAACTAAATTAGGTGAAGTGCAAAATCTTGGTTGATTTTAGTTATATGCCTAGTCTAAGTGAAGCCCTCTCTTCAATTGTTTTGAAGCTAGTCACAAACAAAGTTGTAGAGAGAAGTGCTGGGGAAGGAGGCTACGGTCTCATTAACGATACCTCCCCAGGACCTCTAACCACCAAAGTGATTCCGTTCCTACAAGGGATTGCCCACAAGAGAACTGTAAGGTCACCTGTGTTAACCATGCATGGGGGTCTAACTTCTCAAATTGAATGATGGAGAAGGTGTCCTTAACTTTCTATTCAACCAAGCTTATGCTTGGAGGTTAGTTTTAGAGATGCAATCTAAACTAGGATGCTAATGCACGATGATGACAAAGTTAGATGTTTCAAAGAGATGAAACAATATGCTTCAATGAAGCAAGCTTTAAATTCTCAGTGAAACAATGATGACAACATTATCAAATGCCTTTAGTTATGGTGTTTATTAGAGTGTTCTTCACTTTATGATATATAGAGATTAGGAACAAGTGAAAAATAAATAATATCAACATAATTAACTAAAAGACAAAAGAGATTGCTAACAATGATTTTAAATGAGAAAATGCAACAAAATCAAATTACGCAATGCAACTTTTAATCTAAGAAGAGAGAAACAAAAGAAATGGTTAGTAGCTAATTAGAAGAAGATGCTATCCTTGATACTTCAGTGAGATAACAAGAGAACAACTAGTGCAGTCACAAATCTACTATCCTTTAGGCTATTCAAATGCCACAGGATTGCATGAGATAAATCAGTGAATCAACCTCCAAGGTAGAAAAGAATGCACCAGACCTTAAAGATACCACTGTCAATTATTATCAGCCCACTGTAACCAAGATCAGCCACCAGGAGCGCTCACAGTCATGTAAGAGTAAGAGATAGAACAATTATTAACTTATGTGATTAATGCATGACAAATTTAGATATTTTAAGCTTATTATTATTCGATTATTCTTGTGGTTAAAGTCTATATGTAGATGCTTCCGATCTGCAATGATAGACAACCAATATGCCACATTCAACAAGATCAGTCACCCAAAACCTATTAAACTGTGTGTTAATGTGTGACCAATATTGATTGCTTTTAGGCTTACTATTATCAAAATTTGTAATGTGATTAGCCACTGAAGGTTTAGCTTCAGATCTGGAAGATATTTATCAGAGACAATGTGTCAAGAATAAACCATAAAGGACCAACCCTAGCCAGGAAATTCAGAGATAAAATTCTTCAGGTGAATGAGCAAAGACCCCTGCAAACACAAGTATTAGTTCTGAAAGCTAATGAGGAATTAGCAAACCATCTAGGCCTGAAATGGATCAGATCTGAAATAGTTACTTCTTGTTTGCAGCCAAAATAGTGACAAGAACACCCCTGCAAACAATGGTAAGAGGACTGCAATGTATCATGGATTGGTTTTAAATCAGAATGCATCAAGTTTCAAAACCTTAACCAATGTTCATAACCTTCTCAAAAGACAGATACAAGCCTGCAAACAAAAGTAAGAGTTAGCATGGAAAGGAAACAACAAAAGGAGCCTAGACAGGCCTGCGACCAAGCCAAGAAACAGTCATCCAATGATCAGATTCAGGGATGGTCGGAACAAGTGAAAAAAGGTAATGAGAACCCTTTTGTTTAATGGATACAGTCTCTCAGGTTGCAACACTTCAGATCTGAGCGAATGTTTGTGTCTGCAATAGGCTCACATCTAGAGGGACCAAAGCCTCTAGGCCTTGTGGCCTCCCTTTGACTGATATATCAATGGCAATGTCCAAATATCACTGTTCAGAACACATATCAGTGGTATAACCTCTTCAAAGATGCAACGCTAACCCTGCAACCAGAAATTGTTAACCCTAGGTTATATGCAATATGAAACAGTCCTTATAATGCTTGCAATGAGGCCTAGATTAGGGCCTTTATTCCTTGTGGTAAGCTCCAATGGATCAGATCTGTAATGACAAGTTACCAGACCAAACAAAATGATAAAACCCTTGCCAAAATATGAGATTAGGCCTGCAATCACCAGAAATTGATCTTAAATCAGATGCAAGAAATTTACAAGCTCTACAATGTTGCGGCTAGGGCACAGAAGGCCTTTCAGGCCCGTGACTAGGAGAAAGTGACCAAAAACCATAGCGGACACCAAATAAACTCTTGTAATCAGTCTAGGATCCAATTTTTTTTTCCTATAAGCCCTTGACAAAAATCAAATCTGACATGAAACCAGGGCTAAAACCCTTCTTGGTGCAAGTGCAAATGAAACCCTTATAAACCTGTGGCCAGCTGAAGAAGAGAGATCCGGCCTAAAATCCCCAAGCGAAGTCCCACAAAAAAATTGCAGATGAATTGCAGAGATAAATCTATGAGGAAAATTTCGATCCTGAAGGAGCAGGCCTTCAAAACCCAGACGTCTTTAGAAAAGGATATCTGAAAGCTTGCAACTCTCTTAATGCTTGCAATATAGGTTATGTTACCACTCAAACTAGCAGGGGATGTCAAAAAGGTGACTGCTAGATCCAAGGACAATGATGGAGGCTTAGCACACTGTCACCTCAGGTAAGACTCCCTACTCTTTACAAAATTTCACCGATGGGAGGAGACCCAGTATATAGAAAGTGACTTGTGAAGGATGAATCAACCAATGGATGTGAAGTAACCTTTATAATCCTTTTTCTACAAGGGGTTTAAGAATAGAGCTTTCTTGCTTGTCAAGCAAGGTACAAAAATTTCTAGGATAAGGCGGTGAGGATTTGAGGGTCAGGTTAGAGGAATATGCCTTGTAAAGGAGTTTCCCAATCCTAAAATCCTTATTGAACTTGACTTCCCGAATGGTTCTTGAAGATTTGACTTTTCAAAGGTGTGGGACTGAAGAAATTTCTGTTTTCCCACCCCGGTTTTTCAGTTTCTCCTTATTTCTCTCATATAGTTAATTGCCCTTTCCCATAACCATACATTTAACAAGCTGGAAAAGATAAATTTGCTGAAAACACAAATTCTGGAAATTTTACAGAACGCTGGAAATTGCAGAAATAAAAATCAGCAGTAATAAACAGCCATTAAAACACATTTAAACACTGAGATTTTTGGTCAATGTGACCTTGGAAAAACCCCCTACAACTCTTGGGGAAAACCAGTTTGAGAGCTCTTCTTTATTTCTGAAAATTGCCTTTTTACAGTGAGAAATATTCAGCAAAAAAATTAACAAACAAATTTACAACTCATCTCTTTTCCCATGCCTCACAGCAAACTAGAAATTACAACAAACTTGACAGCAATAAATGCTGTACGACCTCCTCGATTTTCGTGCCCATTTTCAGCATTAAATGCTGCTGTACGGCCCTCATTTTGCGTGCAGAAAAATCAGCAAATTGCTCGATTTTTGTGCAAACCACTCCTCGAAAATTGTGCCAAAATCTGCCTTTCACTGTGTGCTGAATCAGCTGTACAAATCTGCTCAACTGCTGCCTTGGAATGTGTGCCAAGCTGCTATCTCCTTCTCCTCCCTGCTCAGAAATCTCTCTTGCTCTCTTGCTCTCCTTCTCCCAATCTGCTCATGAAAGAATGAATGACCTTTTCCTCCTTTTCCTCCTTTAATCTAACCCCAAGTGACTTTTGGGTGATCCCTAAATCCAATGGTTGAAATAGATTGAGATCTAAGGCTGAGATTAAATGCTCATTTAAATCTCACTTTTTATTTTTTAATTCACCCCACTTTAATAAAGACCCACTTAGTCATTTATTTCCAAAGTCACTTTTCCTTTCTAATTTTTTCATTGACTTTATAAAAGTCACTTTAAAATTAGACTTAATAACTTTATCACTTAAAGTCACTTTTAAATTAGATTTAACTTTATAAAAATTATAAAGTTACTTTAGGAGAAAAATTAAATTCTTTTGGACACTTTTCCCTAGGCCAAAGATCAAAGCCTTAAGGAACCACCTGTCCTCCGGTACCAAATTTCAACACTCCCTCTTACCGAGGAAGGTGTTCCTCACCACACCCATCTTGTCTCTGAAGTAGACATGCTTGCCCCGTGGTAAGGCTTTGGTAAGAAGATCTGCAACCTGCTCATCAGTGGAAATATACTCAAGCTTCACAACTCCTTTCTGAACATAGTCTCTGATGAAATGATATCTGATCCCGATATGCTTTGACCTGTCATGAAATACTGGATTCTCCGTGAGTTTAATGCAACTCTGATTATCACAGTAAATCACTGAAGGTCTCAACGGCTGACCAAATAAGCCAAACAACATCTTGCGAAGCCAGATAGCCTCACAACTAGCTAGACTGGCTGCCATATACTCTGCTTTCGCTGAACTTAGTGCTACTAACTGCTGCTTCCGGCTGAACCATGACACTACTGCTGAACCCAACCCAAAACGACACCCTGAAGTGCTCTTCCTATCAGAAGCACAACCTGTCCAATCAGAATCAATGTATCCTGCCAATCTCACTCCATCTCCCTGCCTGTAGTCCAGACCATAATCCACTGTCCCCTGCAAGTACCGCAAAATGTGTTTTGCAGCCACCCAGTGAACCTTCCTAGGCTCACACATAAATTGAATCATCGTGTTGACTGCAAAACAAATATCTGGTCTAGTGTTGACCAAATACATCAAGGAACCAATCAGTTGCCTGTACAATGTGGGATCCACCAACTCAGAATCTGAAGCATGAAGCTTCTTCCAGTTGGTAATCATTGGTGTCGACATGGGTCTACAATCCTCCATGTGGAATCTGCTAAGGATGTCCACAATATACTTCCCTGCCCCAGGAAGAAATGCCCCTCCTCCTGCCACACCTCTAAACCCAAAAAGTAATGCATCAAGCCGATGTCCTTCATCTCAAACTCCGCCGCAAGATCTCTCTTGCAGTGCTCTATGAGTCTCTCTGCACCTGTAATGACCAAGTCATCCACATACAGCACCAGAATGAGAGGCTCCTCACCAATCACAATAAAGTAAAGGTTCGGATCTGCCTCACTCTTTGTGAAACCCATCCCCTGCAAGTATGTATCTATCCTGGAGTACCAAGCTCTAGGAGCTTGCTTCAGGCCATAAAGGGCCTTCTTCAGTCTGCACACATGGGACTCCTTCCCATGCACCTCAAAGCCCTGTGGTTGCTCAATGTACACCTCCTCCTGTATGAAGCCATTGAGAAATGCAGTCTTCACATCCATCTGGTGGATCTTCCAACCCATCTCTGTTGCTATCGATATAATGGAGCGGATCGAAGTATATCGAGCCACGGGAGCGAAGGTCTCCTCATAATCAACTCCCTCTACCTGGGAGAACCCTCTAGCCACAAACCTTGCTTTGAATTTCTCAATGCTGCCATCTGCAACATGCTTTACCTTGTAAAGCCATCTGGAAGTAACCACGGATTTGACCTCAGGCCTCGGCACCACCTCCCAAACATCATTCTTCATGATAGAAGAATACTCCTCCTGCATGGCCTCTCTCCAGACCTGCTGGCTAGCTGCCTCCTCATAGCTAGAAGGCTCAGAGTCAAGGATGCTGGTAACCATCGCCATATAGCTACAAAACCTCTCAGGTGGTCTACTCTCTCTGACCGACCTCTTCGGCTCAGCAACAGATGAGGCATCTCTCAAGGTGTCCTGAAGCCACTTGGGCTTCCTCTTCCCTGAGCGCACTTCTCCCATCGGAGAATGAAACTCCTCCTCCTCATCATCATCAGGAGCCTGAACTCCTGACTGTCTGTCTGCTGTCCTCCTGCCTGCACCTGAACCTGTAGAAGCTGAGGTACCGTGTGAACTGTCCATTAGTGGACTCCCTAGTGAACTGCTCTGCATGCTGCCCGGAGCACCACCCCTCTGGCTCAGTGAGCCACTGCTCACTGACGGACCTGACATCCTCATAGATGTACCTCCTGATCCTCCTGATCCTCCTGATCCCTGCCCATTGGATCCCTGCGACTGACTCAACTGCTGCTGAGGGTCTGGCTGATCCAGATAGTCTAACTCCCGTGACCTCCTAAAGGCCCTGTCCTCCTCGAACTTCACATCCCGTCTGACAACAACTCTCCTCTGTGCAGGAATGTAAATCCGAAAGGCCTTTGAGGTCTCACTGTAGCCCACAAAGATACCCTTCTCTGCGGTGGGCTCTAGTTTGGTCCTCTTCTCCTTGGGTATATAGGAGTATGTAATGCATCCAAAGATATGAAGATGACCAATATCAGGCTTCTCCCAGAGAAAGCCTCCTCTGGAGTCATGTGCCCCAAGGCACGATGCAGACTCCTGTTCTGCAAGTAAACAGTTGTGTTGCAGGCCTCTGCCCACAAGAACAATGGTAACCCCTGATCATGTAACATGGCTTTGGCAGCCCCTATGATGGATCTGTTCTTCCTCTCTGCAACCCCGTTCTGCTGGGGGTTGTAAGGAACAGTGAACTCCCTCCTAATGGCTGCCTCCGTACAATAGTCAACAAACTCTCCAAGGGTGTACTCTCCTCCATTGTCCGACCTCAGGGACTTGATCTTTCGACCTGTCTGTGTCTCCACAAGAGCTTTGAACTCCTGAAACCGCTTAAAGACCTCACTCTTGGTCTTCAAGAAATAAATCCAGGTCCTCCTGGAGTGATCATCAATGAATAAAACATAGTACTCATATCCACTCAAGGAAACATGAGACATCCGACCGCTCACATCGGAATGAATCAAATCAAGTATCCCAGTCGCTCTGCTGTCACTGCTGGGAAAAGGGGATTTGGCAAACTTTCCCATCGCACAACCTCTGCAAGTATCAAAGTGATCAGTACTGAAATCTGGCACACCTGTAGTGATCTCCCGCAATGTCCTCAAGGCTCCATGATACATATGTCCCATCCTGTGGTGCCAAATCTCACACAGCTCAGAACTGCTAGCTCTGCTGTCGGTACTACTGCTCAATGCCAAAAGGGGCTGGAATGCAAACTTGTACACCTTTGCATGGCGTACACCTATCACTCTAGTTGAATCAGCTGGAGTGCCCCTGGGATACATCAACACTTGTCCTCCCCTGAACAGTACCTCATATCCTCTGTCCTCCAAAGCTGAGACGGATGTGAGGGTCTTCCTCATCCCTGGCACATAAAGAACATCTGACACTTTCAAGGGAGGTTTGGACTCCCTCTGAAATGTCAGTGTCCCCACCCCGACTGCTCTAACAACTCTGTCATCACCGAGTACTACCTCAATATCAGTGCCACTCTCTGAAAGATCTGAGAAGTACTCACGGACTTCTGTCATATGACGTGAAGCCCCACTGTCCACATACCAGATACCTGAAGATGCTCCGCTAATCGAGGGAAAAGCATGCTCCCTCTGAACCTGTGTGGCAGGTGATCCTGCACTAGAGGACTCACACGTAGTGAACACAAACTCCCGGTCAAAACGACCTGCAAAGTCCTCAATCTCTGCTAACGCTGCCACGTCCTGGTTCTTCGCCTTCTTCTTCTTCTTCTCCGGGCACACAACTACATAGTGTCCCATCTTTTGACAATTCCAACACTTCACCTTGGAATAGTCCTTCTGTGTGTTCCTCTGTTTACCTTTACCTTTGCCTTTGCCCCACCACTGCTTGTGGAAGCCTGCTTCTTCCCTTTGCCTTTCTTGCCTCTTGCCACCAGTGCTACATCCTCATCCTGCTCAACTGGCTTGGCTGCCCCAAGCTAACCTTTCTTGATCTCTGTCTGAATGCAATCATCCCAAAACCTCTCCCATGTGGGAAGGGTCTCACGTGCACAAACCCCATCAGCGAAGTTCAACCATGAACGGGGGAGGCCATTCACTGCAATCCGCACCAACTCAGTGGGTGGAATGGCTTCTCCAATCGCTGCCAACTCATCTCTCACATTAGTAATCTTTGTGAGATATCCAGCTGCACTATCATTACCCATCTTAATGTTCTTCAGCTTCTCCTTCAGGACCATCTTCCGGTTTTCATTGGTACTCTGGTAGAGATTGGACAATGCTGTCCACATCTCATGGGCATTTCTCTTTCCTCTCACATGAGAAATGCAATGGTCTTTGATTCCGTCTAGAATCAACCTCTTACCCTTGTTGTTCTTTTTATTATACTCAGCCAACTGAGTAGCATCAGTAGGCACAACAACAGGGTTCTGTGTGGTATGCACCATGATATCCCAGACTTCTGCCTCCTCAAAGATACTCTACATTCTCTCCTTCCAAACGCTGTAATTTGTATGCCCATCCAGCATATCCTCCACCCTCAATCCCAATGACATCCTGCTGTCCTAAAACTGAAAAATAGCACTGCTGTAGTAAAGATAAAACTGCTGTTTATGAAAAAATCAGCTTGCTGGAATTTTCTGAGTGAAAAATCAGCAGCTGTAATTTTTCCTTTTGCTGTCCCAAACTGTCCTTCAGCACTCAAGCTCTGATACCATGAAGAAATTTCTGTTTTCCCACCCCGGTTTTCAGTTTCTCCTTATTTCTCCCATATAGTTAAATGCCTTTCCCATAACCATACATTTAACAAGCTGGAAAAAATAAATTTGCTGAAAACACAAATTCTGGAAATTTTACAGAATGCTGGAAATTGCAGAAATAAAAATCAGCAGTAATAAACAGCCATTAAAACACATTTAAACACTGATATTTTTGGTCAATGTGACTCTGGAAAAACCCCCTACAACTCTTGGGGAAAACCAGTTTGAGTGCTCTTCTTTATTTCTGAAAATTGCCTTTTTACAGTGAGAAATATTCAGCAAAAAAATCAGCGAGCAAATTTACAACTTATCTCTTTTCCCATGCCTCACAGCAAACTAGAAATTACAGCAAACAGGATAGCAATAAATGCTGTACGACCTCCTCGATTTTCGTGCCCACTTTCAGCATTAAATGCTGCTGTACGACCAGCATTAAATGCGCTGTACGGACCTCGTTTTGCGTGCAGAAAAATCAACAAAATTCTCCTCGATTTTTGTGCAAACCGCTCCTCGAAAATCGTGCCAAAATCTGCCTTTCACTGTGGTGCTGAATCAGCTGTACAAATCTGCTCAACTGCTGCCTTGGAATGTGTGCCAAGCTGCTGTCTCTTTCTCCTCCTTGCTCAGAAATCTCTCTTGCTCTCTTGCTCTCCTTCTCCCAATCTGCTCATGAAAGAATGAATGACCTTTTCCTCCTTTTCCTCGTTTAATCTAACTCCAGGTGACTTTTGGGTGATCCAAGTGACTTTTGGGTGATCCCTAAATCCAATGGCTGAAATAGATTGAGATCTAAGGCTGAGATTAAATGTTCATTTAAATCTCACTTTTTATTTTTTAATTCACCCCACTTAGTCATTTATTTCCAAAGTCACTTTTCCTTTCTAATTTTTTCATTGACTTTATAAAAGTCACTTTAAAATTAGACTTAATAACTTTATCACTTAAAGTCACTTTTAAATTAGATTTAACTTTATAAAAATTATAAAGTTACTTTAGGAGAAAAATTAAATTCTTTTGGACACTTTTCCCTAGGCCAAAGATCAAAGCCTTGGAACCACCTGTTCTCCAGTACCAAATTTCAACAGGGACCACACGGGACCAAATGGGCCCAACCTAGGTTAAGGGGGAAGAATCTAGCAACCAATGATGTTCTTAACCCAGACAAGGAAGGGGAAAGGATCAAAGCAGGAATTTCCACTTAAAAGTGTCAAATTGATCCTCTCAGGTGCTAGCTTAGGGAATACCAGGGCTTGGGATATCTCACAACTCCATTGTCAGAATGGCTTCAAATTTGAGGAGACCTTAAGGACACACCAGCACAATGGAGGCTAGGAAATCAAACTCTTTCTTGGGCATTTTGTCGGGAAAATGATGCCCTAGGTGACCCAACTTGGCTAGACCTAGAAGAGAGAGGGAAAGGTGAAGAAAAATATCCTTTGAGTGATCACCTATTGGAGGACTAGGTGCCTTAATCCCTTGGGGAGAATGGAGTCTAGGAGAATGATGAGAAAGGAACTTGTATTTCGGTCAAGGAGGCCTTAAGGACTTCTTCACTTAGCTTTTAGGGCAAGAGGAAGAGACCTTAAAGCTTTTATGCTTCACTTGGAGAAAGAGATGGCTTATCAAGATAAATTCCCTAGTGGAATTATCCCTAGGAGATTTCATTCACATACATGGCCCAAAGATTGAGAGATGCTATATAGAAACAATAATTCCACAAATTTGCAATTATGCAATTAGCCCAATTATAGCGAAAATCCCATTCAATGCATATGACAAAAGTAAAATAAAAATACTCCAAGATAAAAATACTCCAATCCAAACATCAAAATTCATCCATGCTCCAATTCTTTGTTCCAGAAAGTGAAATAGTTTACAAACCATGGATATCAAAGTGGTTACTTCATAATGGCATGCCCTTCCGTAGTGGGCTTTGGCATGTGCTAGTGTCTCCAAGCTCCAAAGGGGGTTAACCAAGTATCTTATTAGGTGGTTTCAGCCCTTAAAGGGGATAGTATGTCCAAGGTACATCCCTCTAATGGGGGTGGCAAGTGATAAATAAGTGGAATGGAGTAGGGAATGAGAGAGGCAATCCTATGCCACATATTGGGGCATAGGAGTAGCTAGATAAGGGGAAGCCCACACCTGGGTGTGTAATGTGGAGGAGGGAGCAATCATGGTACATGAGGTGCGTCAACCTTGATTTTTCCACCCTTCTTTATATGCCTTTTGCCTTTTATGAATTTTATTTAATTAATTGCTCGGGGCTCAAAGGACAAGAGCATGATGTGTGAGATACAACAATGATTACCCCCTTTTAGGTAGGGCTGTTCATTTCCCTCCATGGGTTGGGACAATCATGGGTTCCTGAATGATAAAGATGGTTCATCTAGGGCGTATGGAACCAGGGTGATGACCATGGGTTGGGGTAGAGTTCATGTATTGGCTTTTGTCCATGTGCTAATTATTTTTGTCCCGACCATATTTTGCATTTTGTGGCACAATTTCCTGTTAAATGTGGCCAATTATGCTTTTATATGTTTCTTTTAGCTGCTTCAAGGCATCATTCTAGGCCTGACCCAAGGTGGGGGCAAGGGGATAGGGAGGCTGGCCCTATGTGGACCTAGAATGGAAATGTGGATCGAGGTGGGAGAAATGATGAATGGGGATATAGTGAGTGGAAAGGGAGTAATATATGTAGATAAAGGAGAGGGATCACACACCCAGAGTCGGGGTTTCCCAAGTAGTACCTCCCTAGAAACAAATGGTCAATAAAGGAGATCCCACAGAATTAAGATCCAGGGGTAACATCTAAACGAGATCAAGGGGACGAGCACAAACTAAGTCCACCCTTTCCACCAAATCCCCCCATCAATTCATACCCAAAAGTATCCATGATAAGTAAACCCAATACTCAATTAACAAATGACAAGACATACCTTTAGATTCGGGAGGCCCACCTTCAAACATATGATCAATACAGGGGGGTGAGGAACCACGTGGTTGGCTTAGGTGGCAAAGAAATGACACAACGAGCTAGCAGGAGGCTGCAAGGGGATGTTCACTACTGGCTGAGGTCCATCATTGAGAAAAATTTCTCCTAGAGATATCACCCACGAAGTGGTGGGTAACAGGTACCTTTGGCAAGCAGGTAAGCGATTCTGATTTCCTATTTGTTTTTCTTTTCAAGCTAAATTGTTTACAAATTTACAATTCAAATTATCTATAAATACTTGTAATTTGTAAATAAATAATGAAATGAACTAAGTTATTGATTAATGTCTTTTTCTTTGCAGCGCATTGGTGGGAGTCATTTGGCAGCCAATGTCCTCAATTGCAAAATTTTGCAATTAGAGTCCTCAGCCAAACTTGCAGTGCTTCAGGTTGTGAGCGCAATTGGTTTGTTTTTGAGCGCATACACACGAAGAAGAGAAACCGTTTGGAACAAGAACGACTAAATGATCTTGTCTTCATGCAATACAACCTTCGACTAAGGCGGGACCAAATGATGAAAAAAACACTTGATCTAGATCCCATTGTGTTGGACGATATTGATCCAACATCAGAATGGGTGGAGGAGACTGAAGATCCTATGTTTGATGTTGATTTTGATATTGACATGGAATTAGTGGGGGATGAAGTAGATTTGGTGGTGTCATTAGAACTAGGATTAGTAGCCGCATCAAGGAAAGACAAACAACCAATGGAAGGCACTAGTCGTGTAGCTCGACCAACTCGTGCTTCCATTAGGTCCACTTCTATTGTTATTGGTGGCAGTGCTACTCAGGTTGCAGATGAGGCTGAGGCATCCTTAGACTCTGAACCAGATGATGTCTATGTAGCTCTTGATGATGATGATGATCATGTGTCTAGTAGTGGTGATGAATTTGATGATTGATCATGTGTAGAGTCTAGACTTGTAGTCTTGTAGTAGGCCAATGGCCTCATAGCTTGTAACATTGTTTTTGGACTTTATAGGCCATTTAGAGCCTCATTGCTTATGTATTTTGTCGATGATATGTATTGCACTTGGTGCCATTTTGATATATTCACCTTTACATGGCATATAAATGAGCAAACTTTGCATATTTTGTTTCTCTTGGCTTGGAATCACGGTTTTAAATCTTAAAATTAGTTTTTTTTCATTAAAAATTAATTATTTAATGTATTTTTTAAAAAACCAGTTCATTGAGATCTCACCAGTCCCGGTTTGACTGGTTTCAGTTTATTGGGTGGACTGGTCCAGCCACTAGTTCCGGGTTTTAAAACTATGGTACCAGTGGTCCGTGGATACCCCATTTTAAGGTAGGGCAGTTCATTGCCCACAAGGGGTTGGGACAATCATGGGTTCCTCTATGATGAAGGAGGCTCCTAGAACCTGTAGGAACCAAGGTGATGGCCATGATGATGGGGTAGAGCTCATGTGCTGGATTTTGCCCACGTGCTAAATGTGTTTGTCTCGACCATCCTTTGCATTTTGTGTTACATTTTCCTGTTGAATGTGGCCAATTATGCTTTTACCTTTTTTTTTCGCTGCATCAACCTTCGGGGCATCATTCTAGGCCTAACCCCAGCTGTGGGCAAGTCGGAGGGAAGAGCTAACCCTATGTGGACCCAGGTGGGAGAAATGATGAATGGGGTAATAATGAGTGGAAATGGGGTAATATATGCGGATGGAGTGGTACCACGCAACCAAAATTAGGGTTTCCTATGAAATACCATCCCTAAAGCCAAAGGGTCAGTAAAAGAGATCCCACGGGACTAGAATCCAAGGTTAGTCATCTAAAGGGGACTAGGGGATAGGAGCACAGACCTAGCCCATTCTTTTCGCTAAATCCCCCCATTAATCCATGCATAGAAGTGTCCATGATAAGCAAACTACAGTACTCAATTACCAAATGACAAGGCATACCTTTAGGTTTGGGAGGCCCGCCTTCAAACATATAATCATAGGAGATGGGCGAGGGACGACATGGCTAGTTCAGGTGGCAGAGAAATGGCACAATGAGCTAGTTGGTCGTTGCAAGGAGCTGCCGACTGAGGACCATCTTCGAGAAAAATTTCTCCTAGGGATATCACCCACAAAATGGTAGGTAACAATTCATAAACCCTTGCCATTTAGGTTGGGTGAGGGCTAGGGCCCTCAAAAAATGAGTTTCTTCCCTGATTTGAAAATGATTTGTTACCCACCACTTTGTGGGTGGTATCCCTAGGGGGATTTTTTCTCCAAGATGGTTGATGGAACTAAAAAAAAAGAAAAAAAACATATTTTGGTCACTTACAATAGGAAATGTAGCACAAAATGCAAAAGATGGCCAAGACATACAAATTTAGTACGTGGGAAAAAGCCAAAACATGAGCCCTACTCATTCATGGCCATCACCCTGGTTCCTATGACCTTAGATGAGCCTCCTCCACATTAAGGAACCCATTATTGTCCCAACCCTTGGAGGGCAATGAGCCGCCCCACCTAAAATGGGGGTATCAACTGCTGTATTCCACACATCATGCTTTCATCCCTTAGAACCTTGAGCAATTATGAAGAAACATCAAAGGCAAAAGGCATATGAAGAAGGGTGGAAAAACAATGGTCGGGGCAACTCATGTACCACAATTTGCTCCCTCCTACACTCATATACCCAAGTGTGTGCTTCCCTCATCATAACTACCCTTGTACCCTGACATGTGGCTTGGAGCCAACCCTTAATCCCCACTCCGTTCCATCACTACATCACATGCCACCTACCCATTGAGAGATGTACCATGGACATGCCATCCCATTTAAAGGATGAAACCACCTAATAGGGTCTGTGGTTAACCCCCTTATTGAGCTTGGAGACACTTGTACATGCCAAAGCCCACTATGTAGGGGCATGCTGCCATGAATTTCCCACTTGATTACTGATTTGTAAGATCTTTTACTTGATTACTCTAATGAATTCTTGTATTGGAGGGCAATGGGACACATTGGATCTTATGTAGGATTGCAGGTGGGTCTCCATTTTGGGGTTTGGTCTCCCTATACAGGGTCCAAGCCGTCTAGAGTGCCACATTGACACTTGTAGGGTGAGCATTGAGAGCCATGGACCTCCACCATAGCAGAGAGTATTTCGTGGATCCCCAAAACCACTTAGTGATTGCTTGTGTTCCACTTTTTGGATGAGGATGATGCACCTAGTTCACCATGCCCAGTCGTCTCCACATTTGCCCCATGCATTTGGTAGATGTTCCAGGGTCCAAGTGAGGATGTGTCTCACTGCAGGAGACAAAGGGAGGGCTTATGTCATCATCCTAGCCCTTACAGATGGTTTACAGACATTATCGATCCACTTGGAGACCCGTGAGGATGTCCTTGTGCCCCCACATACAATTGGGAGCACCACATGTGACTTACTTGGGAGACAAGGGGCCAACCCCTTGCTCACTATGTTTGGATTCCATTCTCTCATCATGGCACACTCTGGACTTCATTAGGTCTTCTCAATGGCCCAATAACTCATTATATTGATTATTCTGCCCTCTTGAGAGGCTTATTTTTATGTTATTGAGCTAACTTGGTGGGCTTGTCATCAAGTCATGTCATTATTATGTATTATTTTATTATTTGGGGCTAAATTAGGCCAATTAGGCAAAATTAATCCCCTTTAGAGCTATATAAATAATCATCACTTGTTTGGATTTAGTAGCTACTTGGAGAATTTCACATTCCTTTTTAGAGGATGAGTTTTGTTTCATGGATGAATTTTGATGTTTAGATAATATTCTTTTGGTTTTGGAGCTTCATTCTTGTCATGATTAGATGATTGGATATACTCATTGTACATGTAAGTGATTTATTTTTCATGTTTATTCTTGTATTTATCATATCACATGAATGTTGCTGGGATTTTTGCTATCTAGGATGGAAGTTTATTACTACATTCTGCGAAATGGTTGAAATTTTGATCTATTAAAGCATTGCATCATTGCAAGTGTCATGTATGAATGGGTGAATGTTCCTAGAGGTTATTTTTGTTGAATATACCTTGATAAGTCATCAAACATTGCACATTGAAGTATAAAGTCCTCAGGTAGCTGCTCTCATCCCCTAATTTCCATGCGAAGTTGCCTAGAGGCCTCTTTGATTGGGTTAATTCTCTCCAAGTCACAAATTCACCTTGACTCCATCTCTCCCAAAAGCAAGGTACTGATCCAACTATTGGTGGTCACTTAAATGACTGTTTTTCACACCACCTCCTTTTCTTGCTAGGCCTAGCCCTAATAGGTGTTCTAGGGCATCAACGAATATCGTTCTAGTCATCTAATCATCTTGATTTTTGGTCCACTATTACGCTGGGGTTTTGTCTGGAGGTTATCCAAGTTTGAAGCAAATCCGACTTTGGAATCTCGAGATATAGCAAGCCCTAGCCACAAGACCAAGTCTTGCCCTAGATTGACTTGGTTAGTGTCCTCATTAGGATCATTACATTCAAATCTCGAAAGAAAATTAATCCCTTGATCCTATTCCCTACCTTAATTAGGTCTAGCCCCTCATTGGTTGATCAAATCCATATCGTTGACCTAGTTTTGGGTCCAATTGGCTTTGTGTGGTCACACGACTTTGTAACTCCAATCCCAAAGGTTTACATAGAAGCCTGTTATCCATAAGGATGCTTAGGTCTAGGAAGCCCTTTGTTAAGGCATATCCTCCAAAGCTAGGCTTAAGAATCATCTTAGCCCTTCCTAGAGAGCCTATCACCTTGCTTTTGAAGCAAGCAAGCTATCTAATTGAGTCTCTCTTGTGAATAGGCCTTAGGAATCACTCTATATCCATTCATAGATTTAGCCTTTGTAGTGATTTTTCCTTATATCGGGTCTCCTCCCATTGGTAAAAGTCCGTAAAGAGCAGGGAGCCTTAGCTGAGGTGACAGTGGGCAATCGCTTCATTGTTGCCCCTTGGCCTTGTACTTTCTCTATAGGATCCCCTCCTAAGACCCCTTCTAGTTTGAGCGGTAACATGATCAACATGCAAAATGAGCTCAAAAACCCTACGTTTGAACTTTGACAAGGAAATGAAAAATAAAATCCCAAATGACTATATGTATAATGAGAAAATATTTATGAGGGTTAGAAAAATAATATACAAATTATTTACAATATTCACATATTTTTTTTTAGCTCTAATCAACAAATCTATCTTTATGCACAAATAAATTTAAATAGATGAGAGATAATTTTTTATTGTGAGCAATAGCCAAAATCTTTGCACAACAAATCGTTAGATAAGCCTCAAAATTTAATAAAATGGACTCTTGAATTTTCTTCACTTGAGAGTGGGTTGGTCTAGCCGAAGACTTCCCCTCACACCCAAAATTTGAATACCTGAAGTCACTACACACTTAAGATCAAATTATAAGATCAATAGAGACATAGATAACATAATAATCCTCAAAATCTAGAGATACTTGCTAAATAGATCAAATTAGAATGTTTTTTCTAAAACCCATCAACCAATGCAAGATACCTATGCAAATAGTTGATCCAACAACTGACCAATGAAATAATAACTTACAAAATTTTATTTAGCAAGGTATTAAGCACATGAGCCAGAAAACATTACCACAAGAAGCTGAAGAGGAACAACACCATGAATAAACCCCAAGGACTTTGGCTTTATTAATCCAAAGGAAAGCACCCCATTTTCCTAGCCCAAATTCTAATAGATTGATGTATTTCTTTTTCCACATATGGGACAAAGGTGGTGTTGACATCTCATCTTTGGGATTAGGATATTTATGTAAATAATGTCAATAAAAAATAAGGAGATTAGGAATATGAAGAGACACTGGGAGGTTGAAGAAAAAAAACTTATAGCTTGTTGACTATAATGTAAAAATATACAAAGGTATTTGTAATAATAATTTATTATATATAAAAATATATAAGGATGTAGAATGTTACAATGAGGACCCGCATATATACCTAGGCAGGTGTCCTTTCATGACTGGGCATGATTTTTAGACATGCCTTTTCACTTAACTTCGTAATGTTGCCTTCTTCTTCGAAAAGCTTTGTCCTCAAAGCTTATTGTTAACACTTTTCTTCATGTTGCCAAGTCATTTTCGACATGTATAATTTGCTGGTAATATTATTTTGGAACTAGTTTTTGTTTTTTTTTTGCTTTTATTTTTTTTAATTAACTAATTATTATTATTATTATTTTTATTTAACTAACTATTTTTTTAATATATAATAATTGAGTTAATTCAAATAATTAAATTAATTTAAATGATTAAATTAACTTAATTATATAATTAATTTATTATTTTATGTAATTATATAGTAGTATAGTAATGCAAACTATATAAATTGTTGTGTTAAGCATATGAAAATCTAACCGGGCCGTCGTTTGATCGTGGAGCCGTTGTTTGACTGTGGCCTCTAAGAACAACGGTGACAACGTTTTAACTGTGTCGGACTCGGGATTGAAGTTGATGTAGAAGACCACGCGAGTGTGGCCCTTGAGGGTTTTAATGTAATCGCCTATGTGGACGTCCTAGATGTGGAGGCTCTTGTCGTCAGAGGCCGAGCAGATATAGCGGCGTCGGAAGGCCACGCGAAATCGGAGAGAAGAGAGACTGTCGAGGAAGATTCCACTGGGAGGACTTCGACCACGACTTTCGAATGGCGGCGTTTTGTTCAGCATGCTCCTCAGCAATTTTTTTCTTAAAGGGTATGTCCTAGGACTTAGTAGTAGTATTGTCTTGCACATTGGGCGTTTATTACCATGATCCATGGATTGAAGAAGGTAGGCACTGTAGAATGTATGTCCACATGGAGTAGTCATGAGATCATAAAGCAACTTCAAACATAGAGTACATTCAATTCTCTGGATTTTGGCCCGTTTAATCCTATTTGTCATATCGTCCGACGATCCTAACCCAATTCGTCTATCTAACTCAGACAATGCTGCCTTCAAGGGAATGCTGAATGGATCAACCTGCAGCCCAAAAAGACGCATTTCTCTGGCATCACCATATCGTTCTAGCAGGATAAATGATACTGCTTTCTGATAATATGATTTTGGCAAACTACTTTAGATTTCATGTAGCTTCTCCACATCCTTGAAGGCAAGCTCTGTGAGCTTTTGAATATATACAAATTGCCTCTTCGAGTTTGTTTTCTTGAAATGCTCTGTTGCCTTGCAGCGCGAGATCATGTATATTACTCCTCTGCTACTCAGAGTGGCTACTGGAACTCGCATCCCTGAACGTGGACGTCCTAGATGCGAAGGCTCTTGTCGTCAAAAGTCGAGCAGATATAGCGGCGTCAGAAGACCACGCGAAGTCGGAGAGGAGGGAGACGGTCGAGGAAGATTTTGGTGGGAGGACCCCGACCACGAATTTCAAATGGCGGCTTTCATTCGACATGCTCCTCGGGATTTTTTTTCTTAAAGGGTATGTCCTAGGACTTAGTAGTAGTACTGTCTTGCACATTGGGTGCTTATTACCATGACCCATGGAATAAAGAAGGCAGGCATGACAAAGTGTATGTCCACATGGAGTAGTCACGAGATCATTACTCCTCTGCTGCTCCTAGTGGCTACTGGAACTCGAATCCATGAATGTAGGGAGCTCGTCGACGCTGTCCAAATCGTTATTGCAAAGAAAGAAGCAACAAAACTATAGCTTGTACAAATTCCTTGAGGTTCCCTGCCCCCTATTCCATCTGCTGAAGATTGTTGCTTATCATTGTTTGAGGCGTCAACACAAACCCAACTTCTGCTTGCCTGGTGGTGCATCCCAATTGCACCTCTTATATTGTTTCCAGATTCAGATTTGCTTTTATGGCTTGTTTTATCATACATCAAAGAATGTCCCAGGTCATGAATATATGATGGAGATTTTCGCATCGCGTTGACAGGAGGAGAAAACCTTCCATTGGCCTTGGGTGAGCTCTCAACATGACTCAAAACAGGAGAAGTTCTATCATCATAAGCAGAAGATCTAGCACTTCCAAGAGGAGATTCATCTCTATGGCCATCCAACCTCTTTTCAACCTTGTTTTTGCAGTGCAATCTACCAGACTCTCTAGAATGGCCATGAAGCTGATCTAGGTTCCTTCTAAGTCGATCATTTCTAGTCCGTTGAGGCTTTTCCTCAGCCAACTTATCTTTGGACTTAGACTCCAAGTGCTTGAATTTAAATCTGTATTCTTCTCTATCAGTGTCCGAACCAATTCCGTGGAACCTTTTGATCTGTTTATCATCTAAATTGTCACTTGCCTGAGAGCTCAAAAGAACCAAAGATGGCTTTTCATGGTCTAGATTATCATCTTGATGACCTGTATCCAATCCTCTACCATCACCTTCACCAGCTGTAATTTTATTTCTGCAGTCCTTGCTCTCTCTAGAGTGTTCATGAGTACAACTTAGTCGGCCTTGGTCATGTTGATCTCTGCTTTGACTTTTTCGATCATCACGATGTGAACTTTTATATCAATCACTGTCATAATGCTTGCTTTCCTTATAGCGACTATTTGACACCCTACTTACCTCTCTGGAATGTTTGTTGTCATATTTATCAGCAACAACATCTAGGGATGGTTGTCGTTCTCTATGTTTATTATCTTGAAGCTTATCATCCTTGTAACGATCCTCTATATCTTTCTTTTCTCTATACTTGTCATCTTTATGCTTGTCATCCCTATACTTATCATCTTTGTGTTCATCATCCCTTTGCCTATGATCTTTGAACCTGTCATCCCTTTGTCGATCATCTTTGTAAAAGTGTTTTCCTTCTCCATCTTTGTCATCATCTTGATCTTCATAATTTTCATCCACATCACGATCAACTTCATCTAGATTCTCCTCTTGATCGATATCATTTTCATTGGAATCGTCATCTTGATCTAGATCATCCTCATCCACATCAAGATCAACTTCATCTGGATCCTCATCTTGATCGACATCATTTTCATATTCATCATTATCTATCACATCTTCATGATCGTCATTATAATCATCTATTGCTTCACTTTGTTTTGTTTCACCATTGCTATCATCTTCCTTATTATCGATTTCCTTTAGATGTGCTATAACTTTTGCATATGATTTTTCCCATTGTTGAAGTTTTTCTTGAATTTAACTAAATTGCTCAATGAATTCAGGACATAAACGTAATGGCATATTGTGCGGCGGATAACGTTCAAGGACTCGCATTGTTATATTGTGCAACGAATAGCGTTCAATGTCTCGCATGGCTTTGATACCACTGAAGCAACAAAACTTATAGCTTGTTGACTTTAATGTAAAAATACACTGTTATTTGTAATAATAGTTTATTATATATAAAAATGTATAAGGATGTAGAATGTTACAATGAGGACCCTCATATATACCTAGGCAGGTGTCCTTTCATGATTGGGCATGTCTTTTAGACATGCCTTTTCACTTAACTTAATGACTATTTAACATAATCAATATTTGATTATTTATTATTTATATTCATTTTATTTTATGTAATTTATATTCGTAACACAGGTGAAGCCCAAGAGTCTTTCCCTCCATGTATATATCCATGAGCAATCTTAATGCAAAAACACAATTCGCATTGTGGAGTTACCTCCTGGCCTAACATGGTATCACAACCTGCTCCCAAATTAGTTTATGTGTTGTAACTCCTGTTAGTTCTCTGCCATATTCTGTTCCTATATTCCTTGCCATATTCTTTGCAAGATTTTGTGCATTTATATTCCTCAAGGCTGTAATGAATATCCACAAGTATGTTGCAGGAAACGTGGTACAGAGGTCCGTTTCCGTACGGAAACTGGTACGAAATGCGGAAACGCGTTTGGTACGGCCGTGAAACGCGTTTCCGGCCATACTGCCACGTTTCCCAAAACGGAAACGTGGCCAGTACGGCTGGAAACGCGTTTCACGGTCGTACGACCCACGTTTCCTCATTAACTTGTGTTTTTTTTTTTTTTTTAAATTTATTTTTAGGGTATGTTAGTGACTTCTAGTTGCTTCTGGATGCGTGTCTAAAGTTATGAAAGTGAATTTTTGCCCTAATGTTGATATGCAGTTCATCAGGAAGTTTGAGCATATGCAGAGCATGGTAATGTTATCCTTTTACTTAAATTTTTAACATTACCATGAAATGACTCAGGATGTTTGAGAGTGGTTTCGCCCTCATTGGATTTCATATGGAGAAAGCAGAATTTTAGATCTCACTCAAAATCCAACAGACTTATCTGTTTTTTAGGATTTTAGAATTGGGGGATTGCAATGTTTCCATTGGATTTTATCATGTACTAGGGTATGGAACTTGTATCTAATCAAGAGAACCAAGCCCTCTATGCAGGAGAAACTCCCAATAATCAAGATCATGTAGGGTACTAGGGTATGAAACTTGTATTTAATCAAGAGCACTAGGGTCGTTCGACTATGTAAGAGGAGACTCCCAATACAACAGTGGTCCTTCTAAAGAATGGGGTGTGGATGCAGAAAATCCTGATTTGGATCTTTCTCTTGCAGCCTTATAGTCTTTATTGTACTTGCAGCCTCATATATTAATATAAATAAAGGCTGATTTTGAGATTTGGATATATAATAAAGGTTGCTTTTGGATATTCTGATATTTTTATTTTCATTATGTGATCATTCATGAGTAAATGTGATGTAAATTAAATCTGAATGTTTAAGTGTACTAAATTATAATGTATCATTTATGCTTTATGTTTCCAAAATTTGGAGAGGTTGCGTTTTGTATCGCTTCCCGTTTTGGAAACTTATACCCGTTTCCCTGTTTCGTGCAACCTAGATCCACAGTGAGTATTTTTTGTGAAGGCTAAGGTTTTGTATTTGATACAGTTTATTCTGGCTTTGTACAACGATATTTTGGTGTGGCATATCTCTGTGAATATGCCATAGTCCAATCCACCGCGCTCAAACTCCTCCTGCGCTCCTCCATACCCACTGTTCTCATGACTTCCAGTTTTTAAATCCGCTCCTAGTTATTGTATACAATACCACTACTACTGGTTACTTCGATCCCCTTTGCCACCGGTCCCAACTCTCCCCATCCCATCCGCAGTGGAACTCCTTTTTTTATTTTAACATTGGATTTTTTTTTAACGTTGGATGGTATATAACCTCTCCACTGTCGATTACCCTCCATACAACTCTAGTTTCCTCCATACAACACTCCTCTCGCATTGGTGGTATCCGCTCTCGGCTTTTGACTGTAATACTATTACACAGTCCATGTTCACGTATACCATTACCTACCCCATCTGTTGCCTTTGTCACACTGCTTTAAAAACGCTGGTGCGCACCATGGTATAGTGGTACACCTCCCATACGTTGCCCACCAAGCTGCCATACCAATACATAGTCCATACGTTGAATATCTATAAGCTCCGGTCCATACGTTGAATATCACTGTGTGAATCTGCTCGAGTTTTTAACTGTGATTTATGTGCGGTTGAATACCACTTTTTTGAGTCCAAACCACCTGTGTATATACCACAGTTATATACCACCTATGTAATACTGCTCAATTCCCACCGTTCATACCGTTTCATACAATTCGGTTAATACAATTCAGTTCCCACCTATCATACGTATCAATACAATTCGGTTCCCACTGGTCATACGTTGACCCCCCTCCCCATACAATCCTTCCCCATATAATACCCTCCCCACATACAACCTCCCCTTGATATCAACTCCCCCAAGTAATACCTCTGTCCCATATCAGAGTGCATTTTTTTTACACCAGAAGTGCATTTCTTGCCACCAGAACTGCAATTTTTTGCCACCAGAAGTAATTTTTTTTTTGCAGTATACATTTAAATGCATTCATTGATATCTATTGTTGGAGTAATTCTTTTTGGGAAAGAGAACTATCCTGAATGGTCGCAGAAGATAAAACACACTCTCATTTTCAATGAGTTGTGGAAAGGAGTTTGTGTAGGAGAAGGAGATGATGAACCTGCAAAGCCCACCTTAGATAAGGAGATTGCCATTTGGGAAAACAAGAACAACAAGGCCTATGCCTTGATTGCAACATCTGTAAATGAAGAGGTGAGTCGCCATATTTCACCATTTTCAAATGCCTTTGAAGCCTTACAGAAGTTGAAGGAACTCTATGGCTCACACTTTGAACTTGAAGTTGTCCAATTGATGATTAAATTGTTCAGTCTTGAATTGAAAAATGATGACCCTCTTGCTTTAGCATAAGAAGTAAGATCTATTATGCATGATATCAAAACCACTGGTGTTCAAATAGACATTCCTCTCATAGCTTATGTCAAGACACTGTATCCCACTTATTCAGACTATCTTGAGTCAATGCAAGCAAGTGAAAACCTCAAGGATATTACCTTTGATTCCCTTGAGAAGAAGTTTGCTAAGAGAGAGAAGGATTTTGGGAAGAAGACAACTCATGAGTCTTTTGAAGAAGCTGTGTGTCTTCAACATAGAGAGAAAAATCATGCTCAAGATTCTTCTAGAGGAAGAGGTGGCCGAAGAGGAAGAGGAAGAAGAAATTTTAGAGGCAGGGGGGTAGACATTTCCAAGGAGAAAAGTCTGATCTTCATTGCATACGTTGCAATAGAGATGGACATGATGCATCCACATGTAAATTGCCTTGGGACATAATTGAGCAGGAAAGAAATGAAGCCAAAGGTAAAACCCATGACAAAGAGAAAGGTAAAGCACCTAAATCCGCTCACTATGTTGTGGCACATTGTAATATTGGAGTAACTGAAGACTTGTTTAATGCTTCACTTGCTTCTTGGAAAAATGATTGGTTGCTTGATTCAGGGGAAACTTGCCACATGACTTTTAGAAGAGATTTTTTTGAAGAATTTATTGACAATGTTGATGGAGCAATATACTTTGCAGACAAATCAAAACTCAAACCATCAGGGCTTGGCACAATCGGGCTCAAATTGCCTTGTCTTCCAGACGTTCTTCTACATGATGTTTTATATCTCTCAGAACTAAGGAGAAACTTCTTGTCTTTGGTCCACATCTGCCAGCAAGGACACTCCATTCATACGTTTCATGGCAAGGTTGAGGTAAAAAAAGCATCAGATCACTCACTTGTGATGATGGGGATAGAAGAAGGGAGACTTCTCAAGTTGCAAGGTACCTCTGCTCGTGCACAAAACCTTTCATACAGTTCTCATTATGATGAAGGTACATTTTCGTCAAATCTTTTATGGCATGCTAGAATTCGACACTTGAATTATGACAACCTTCGTTTGTTGAAGAAAAATGGTGTTACTGGTTTGCCTTCAATTCCTAGGAAACTTAAGCAATGTGATGCTTGTATTCTAGGAAGGCATAGCAAACAATATTTTCATGATTCACATTCTAGATCACATAGAAAACTTGAACTCATTCATTCAGTTTTTTGTGGCCCAATGTTTGTTCCTTCTGCAAATGGAAATAAATATATGATGACATTTATTGATGACTACACCAGAATGTGTTGGGTTTATTTATTGAAGAACAAATCTGATGCTTTTCAAACATTCAAGAACTTTCATGCATGGATTGAAAATTATGCACAATCTCATATTGGCTCTATTCGCACTGATAATGGAAAAGAATACACTTCAAATGAATTTGAAAACTATCTTCGCTAGCATGGGATCAAACATCAAACAATTGTCTTATAATCCCCAACAGAATGGAGTCGCTGAAAGAATGAATAGGACAATCTTAAATATGTTATGTTCCATGATGTTTTCCAAGAATGTAAAATTGATGTTTTGGGCTGATGCAGTTCTATGTGTTGTATATGTAAAGAATAGGTGTCCAATGTCCATCTAATGCTATTAGAAACAAGACTCCTTTTGAAATGTGGTATGGCCACATTCCTTCGGTAAAGTATCTTAGGGTCTCTGGTTCCACCTGTTATGCCTTGATATCAAAGGAACAAGGAAGCAAACATGGTGCAAGGAGTCGTAAGTGTATCTTCTTGGGGTATTCAAATACCTCCAAAGCATATTGTCTCTATGATGAAGTTAATAAGAAGTTTGTTGTATCGAGAGATGTGATCTTTCTTGAATCTTCCAAGGTTGACAATGTTGTTGAGCAACAGCTTGATCGCTTGGATAGATTCAGACATGCAAAGTCCTTTCAAGAATTTGATAATCAGATTCCACATCTCGAAGGGGGGATTTCTATATGGGATCAATCTGTGGAATCTTCTTCTGAAGCACTTTCTCCCCCACATGAAGCTCCAACCACTGATGACAATTTGAGTGATGTGATTGATAGAATTGGGAGACTCAATCTTGATTTAGTCCCAACTTAGTGAACTGAGTAGCCTGGGCCATCTCAGAAGGTCCTCCAAAATGGTTGACAAAGACACTTGAAAGTGTTCATCCTGATGAGGTTGGAAATACAGGAACATGAAAGTCAACCAGGTAGAATGGAGGTGATGTAGACGATTTTGATTCACCTGTTGATATGGATGTTTCTTATGATTTTGAACTAAATTTGTCTACAGATTTTGAACCAACTTCCTTCAAAGAAGACTCTTCTCATGATGAATGGAAAGAAGCGATGCAGAAAGAGTTTGATGCCTTGATAAAGAATGGCACTTGGAAGCTGGTTAATCCTCCATTGGGAACCAAACCAATAGGCTGCAAGTGGGCCTACAAGAACAAGTATAAAGCTGATGGCTCACTTGACAAGCACAAAACTAGGCTTGTGCTAAAGGGTTTTGCACAGAAAGAAGGGGTCGACTATGAGAAGACTTTTGCCCCCACAGCAAAATGGGCTACCATCCGAACACTCTTTGCCTTGGCAGCTCAGAATAGTTGGAAATTCCATCATATGGATGTGAAAACAACTTTCTTAAATGGAGATCTGAAAGAGAATGTTTTTATGTCCCAGCCAGAAGGATTTGTTGTGAAGGGCCAAGAACACAAGGTATGCAAGCTTGTGAAATTTTTGCATGGCCGCAAGCAAGCACCGTGAGCCTTGTATGAAAAGTTAACTGAGCATCTTCTGAAACTCAACTTCAAACATTATGATCTTGATGATGCAACATTGTTTGTCAAGAAAGTTGCCAAAACATTTGTATATCTTGTGTATGTAGATGATCTTTTGATGACAGGGAACAATGAGAGCTACATTGCATCCATAAAGCAGGAATTGAGGAAAGCTTTTGAAATCACTGACTTGGTCTATGTTCACTATTGTCTTGGTATTGAAGTAACTCCAACATCCGAAGTTTATATTCCTCTCTCAGAAGAAGTACATTGGAGATCTGCTGAACATGTTTGGTATCGCTAAGTGTAATCCTTTGACTACTCCAATAGAATAGGACTTGAAGCTCACGTCCATTGAAGGAAAAGAATTTGAGGATGCAACAAAGTATAAACAGCTTGTAGGAAGTCTCAACTACCTAATTACTACTAGACTGGACATTTCATTTGTTGTTGGAATCCTCTCCAGGTTTATGCAAAAGCCTTGTAAGTGACATTGGTCTGCTGCAAAAGAGTTCTAAAGTACTTGAAAGGAACTCAAGACTTTGGACTCAAGTATACACAGGTGGGTGACTTCATCTTGGTTGGATACTCTGATTCATACTTCGATGGAGACAAAGAAACTGGGGTACCTACTTCAGGTTATGCTATGAGTCTTGGATCAGGAGCTGACTCCTGGAAGTCACGCAAGCAGTAGCTGAAGCAACAAAGGAAATTGCATGGCTCAGGAAAATTTGCAAATGAAAAAAGTGCATTTAACTCCACTCATGAATGAAAACACTTCTGCAATAAATTTGGCCAAGAACCCAAAGTTTCATGATTGAACGAAACACATCAATACAAAATACCATCTGATTCGACATAATGTTGAGGCCAAGACAATCCATCTATGCCATTGTTCCACAAATGAGCAGATTGTAGACATCTTCAACAAAGCGCTTGGAAGAGAAGTTTGAAAGATTCAGAATGATGCTTGGACTCACCGACATCCCTTCAGATTAGGGGGGGAATGTTGACACCTAATCTTTGGGATTAGGAAATTTATGTAAATAATGTAAATAGAAAATAAGGAGATTAGGAATATGAAGAGATACTGGGAGGTGAAGCCCAAGAGTCTCTCCCTCCATGTATATATCCGTGAACAATCTTAATCCTTAAACACACTTGGCATTGTGGAGTTACCTCCTGGCCTGACAGGTGGTGTGCCCCACTCTTTTTTATCAAGGTCAACATTTAAATTCACTTCTTGAATCCCTAGTGGGTTCATAGCCAACATGGCCAAGGCTCCCATGATAAAGCAAAACTAATGATTTTGTAAATAACTAATGCTGGAAACTTCAGTCCAGATTGAGGGAAAACTATTAATTAATCACGAGTAGCTTGAAATGTGTACAATCTCCACTAGGAAGTGTTCAATTACATGCTATATATCTCAAATAGGAATTATATACATGACACAGATGCTGGAGCTCAAAATATAACAAATATACTCTAAGGTTGAGAAAGAGAATGTTAAATATTGTAGCTCAGACATGTGTTCTATCCTTGAGAGGCGTCATTGAGGCTAGGAACATAGAGGAATTAATTATTTCCAAGCCCATGTAATTTTTCCTAAGTTTCACCTAGGGAAAATATCTTAATTATGTCAATTAGTGATTTAAAAAAAAAATATTCCCTAAGTTAAAACTTAGGGAAAGTGGATAATTAATTGATATTAGTTGAGATAAGATCGACTAGCCTCTAGAAGCTTGTAGAAAGTTTCTAAGTTGATCTTAGCAATCGATTGGATCAAGTTAACTTCTAATATTGACCATTCATTTGCGAATGAAAGATTATAAAGGGAGATCGATGGGTAGCATTAGAGACAGGTTAGATCCCAAAGATCATTCGAGTTGGGTGAGTTTTTAGTGAGACACCAAGAGGGTTTTAGCAACAGTGATTGAGGAAAGATTTTCAGGGTTTATTCTTCATTTGAGAGACTTCTAGTTTCTGACTTTCAGAGGGAGTTTAGTTGGCCAAATTATTTTTCATAAAAGGAGGCCGAATTAGTCAGTGCGAGTTTGCCAATTTACTAGTGCGAATTGTCGGAAGTCTAGATCGAGTTGGCAGTTGCCAGTGCGAATTTTTGGGGTAGTGCGAGTTGCCAAATCGAATTCCTAGAGGCAGTGTGAGTTGTTGAGATGGGCAATGTGAGTTCCCAGTAAGGCAGGGCGAATTGCTGGAGAGCTAGTGCAAGTTACTGGAGAGGCAATACGACTTGCAAAAGAGGGTTGTGGGATGTTACTGGAGAGGCAATACGACACCAAGAGGGTTTCAACAATAGTGATCGAGGAAAGATTTTTAGGGTTTATTATTCATCTGAGAGACTTCTAGTTTCTGACTTTTAAAGGGATTTTAGTTGGCCAAATTATTTTTCATAAAAGGAGGCCGAATTAGTCAATGCGAGTCAGTGCGAGTTTGCCAATTTACTAGTGCAAATTGTCGGAAGTCTAGATCGAGTTGGCAGTCGCCAATGTGAATTTTTGGGGTAGTGCGAGTTGCCAAATCGAATTCCTAGAGGCAGTGTGAGTTGTCGAGATGGGCAGTGCGAGTTCCCAGTAAGGCGGGGCGAATTGCTGGAGAGCCAGTGTGAGTTACTGGAGAGGCAATACGACTTGCAAAAGAGGGCTGTGGGATGTTTTCTATAGCCGATTTGTTCAACCGTATTGAAGCTCTATTTTTGCTGGAGTTTTTCTAGTGTTGGCAAACAATCGATGTAATTTCTCAATAATAGTTTTTGCTGAAGATAAGTAAATAATATAAACCCTTAGATTGAAGACTAGTTTTCCCCACATTGGGTTTTCCAGGGATGTTTGTCCAAATATACTTGTGTCAATTGTGTGATTGGTTTCTTGTGTATTTTGTTATAATTTATTTTGTGAATGTTGTTGCTCATGTTCTTATTCATTACTTTCAGCTAAAGAATTCATTTGTTGTGTATAAATAATAGGAAATATTAATTGGGTTAATAGCACCATCTGGTTAGCCAAAAATTTCACAGGGAATATGTGATACACCCTCCTAACTAAGTACACTACCAAGGAAACCATCCATATGTCGCCAAGGACATGGGTCTCTTTGCATCAATATCTTTACAAGAAGGTAATGCATACTCGTTGAAGTAGTGAGTTACTAGGAAACCTTGGGGTTTCTTAGTGAATCATAAGGGCTATACTTAAAAAGGTGTATTCGTTCATGAAATGTCAACTGGATTGCTGGAAACAAATCTCAGATGATCATAGATGTATGATCAATGATGCTTGGACTTTGGGATATGCTCATTTATGCTTCCTTGACACTACCAAGTGGGCATGGGGTCCTATTGCACAATGCTTGTGCAATATATGCAGTAACAAGACCAACAAATAGATTTGCGCTAGGTGGCCCGAAAGTTGGGTTTCTCTTGTCTAGTAGACCTTCAGTTTGTTAGGATATTTTGGCTTTCTGACTATTGTGGTCCTTGTAGGAGCCTGCAACTAATGCTTCTTAGTTCCAACCACTCTCTAGTGGATATATCATCCACCAATATATAGGCCTTTTTCACAATGATTGACGATTTCAATGAGGATCTTGTGTTGTTGTTCCCTCACTCGTCCTTGACAGTGAGCTATAGTAGTCCATGATATCCTCTCCTCTCTTGATTAGCATGAGGTTTCATTACTTCATAACATCTTTCCTGTAGTTACACCTTATTATATCCTCTTATATCGACATTTTTAGCTAGACACTTGGATCTTTGCTTCCAACATTGATCTACATGTTGCTTTTGTAGTCCCACTATTTCTATTGCTTTTAAAAAATACCACCAATCTACATTGGGAAAACAAGTATAGTAGATTATCATCCACAGAAGTGTTAATTCTTTTATACTAGATCTGATTTATTTTACTTCAACAATTTATTAAAAACCTAGAAAATATTTATCTCAATTATTTTTGAAATTGCTAATTAATCAAACACACTACTATATTAACATTCAGAAATAAAATGCAGAATAAATAAAATGGAGAGATTAGTTGAATTTGTTAGGAAAATTGGGGCCTAGACCCGTAGAGAATACTGAAAAATACAACCACTGGGAACCTAGAACTCGACCCCATTATGAAAAATTGATCTCGAGGAAATCGACCCCTGGAAATTGGCACTACTGAAGAAACTCGACCTCTGGAAATTTAGCCTTCCTCGCCAACAATTCGCCCCTTCTTTTCCCTCATATGACCCTTGCACACTTGAGAAATTCGGCCTCGGGATATTTCTATCCTCCTCTAGTAATTCGACCCTCGTCTTTAGCTAACTCAACCTCTCTCTTTCCTAGCTTTGATTTCCCTTAATTTTTCTCGTGAAATTCCCTGCTGCAATTCTCCTCACTTCTCTTTTGGTTTGATCGAGCCTCTCACTCATGAGAAAATCACTTCCTCGACATAATGTGTCTTTACGTCTACCTTAGGATTATTTTAATGTCCCCAATTTTTGGATTTCCTTGTGGTGAGATTAGGAGAGATTTCAAGAGCGTATGTCAGCCATGTCATAGGAGTAGGATTACGTTATTGGTGGGCCCAAAGGGTTTTGAGGATCAACATAATGTGTCTTTACATCTACCTTAGGATTATTTTAATGTCCCCAATTTTTGATTGCCTTGTGGTGAGATTAGGAGGGATTTCAAGAGTGTATGCCAGCCATGTCATAGGAGTAGGATTACATTATTGGTGGGCTCAAAGGGTTTTGAGGATTTTTATGGGGGTTGATTGGGATCGCATGCCATTTTTAATCATCAGGATCCATTTCGCACAATTTGATCTTGGTTTCACTGCATTCCAACGATTTCAATAAAACGAAGTTATTGACGGGAATATTTTAATTAATTACGCTTAAGTTGTTGTTTTGGGCTGATTACTTGGAGAAACACCTTGGTGTAATAGCTCGTTGGAATCAAGACGAAAATATCTACAAGATAGAGTAATGAAAAGGGGTTGTGGGAGGCTAGTGTGATCATGGTGGCAATTTAAACATTTTCTGGAGATAAAAGTGACTTTAATTAGTAATAAAAGGTCACTTATTAAATAAACAAAGAAAAAGTCTTTTTATCTAAGGGGTAAATAAACAGGGGCAAAAGTCCGTTGGAAAATACGAGGCGAATGCACTAAGTGGCTTATTAATAAAATAATAAAAGGAGATTTTTGAAAGATTGGAAAAAATTCGGCAAAATCTTATAAAAGGGGAGAGAAGGCCATTTCTCATTCATTCCGGTTTATGATTATTTCTTGTTGATTGATCAGGAGCTCAAGCGAGTTTCTGTCGAGGTTTTGTTGAGAAAGACAAAACTGGAAACTTGAATTCACTTGTAGAACACAAGAATGTAATAGATACTTTTTTTATTAATTGAACACTGAAGGATCATTTACATTCCCTTGGACGATATACCTAATAGGCATTGAATGGTCACGAGGGTATATGGTCATGCCTTTTGACAATGACTTTCCACTAATTAATAATATTTAAAATTATTTAAATAAATAATTTGTTTATCATATATATTTATACATATTATTTATTAAATTATTTTATGAATTCTTTATTCATAACATTGGCCTACCCTTAAAAATTGCTTTGTCCTTAAAGCGAAGGTAACGAGGGGTACTGTTGTTAGAACTTCTCTGTTTCCCATGAGGAGTCTTCCTCTGGGAGTTTTTTTCCATTTGATCAAGTATTCTCTTATGGTTTTGGAGCAAATGCCTGCTCACCGGTTGCGAGGATACCTTCGGGTTCTAGGACGATCCTTCCTTCTTCATTGACTTAAGGTATCTCGGTTTAAGCGGATTGGTTTTGACGTAGTACTTTTTGAGACATGAAACATGGAATATGTTGTGGATTCGACAGTTATCTAGTAGTTTCAATCCATAAGCAACGCCATTTATCTTCTTGATTATTTGAAAAGGCCCATAGAATTTTGGAGCCAACTTGTTCTTCCCTTGTTGTTTCAAGATAACTGCTTGTAGGGTTGCAGTCTTACAAAGAGCCAGTCTCCTTCGAATTCTCTTTTTGATCAATGGTGGTCAACTTGTTCTTTCATTTGATTGCTAGAAGTTGCCAAGTTTTCCTTTAATATCTGGATAATCTTTTGATTTTCTTCCAAATGGTTCTTCACTGCTTGAACCTTAGAATCATTTAATGCAAAGTCCTTCCATTTCGGGGGTTCATAACCATACAGGGCTTGGAATGGGGTCATTTTGGTCGAGGTATGATAGGTGGTATTTTACCACCATTCTGTTAGATGCAACCATTGTGACCATTGTTTTTGTTTATCAGATATGAAGTATAGTAGATATGTTTCTAAACACTTATTTACTATTTCTGTTTGTCCATTTGTTTGCAGATGATAGGATGAACTCATGTTAAGGGTTATCCCAGCTTCATTGCAAAAATCTTTCCAAAAATTTCCCTTAAATCTTAAATCTCTATCACTAACAATGAATTTGGGTAGACCATGTAGCTTGTAGATGTTTTTGCAAAAGACTTCTACAATTTGCTTGGTTGAATTTATTTTCTTGACTCCCATGAAATGTGCATATTTAGTGAGTCTATCTACTACAACAAATATCTTGTCCTTACCATCAGAGATAGGTAAACCATCGATGAAATCCATTGAAATTTCCTCCCATTTCTGATTTGGAATATGTAAAGGATGTAACAACCCAGGAGTTGAGACGTTTTCACTTTTACTTCTTTGACAAATGTCGCACTCGATGATGTATTTTGAATTTCCTTACTCATTCCCTTCTAGTATGATTGATGTGTGTTGTAGTATGTCTTGAAGAACCCAACATGCACAATTGCAGGGGAATAATGTGATTCTTTTAAAGCCTTTATTTTAAATTTGGATAAAGGACTTAGATAAATTCTACCCTTATACCATAGTATGTCATTTTTCCATTCAAAGTTGGGATGTTGATTGATGTTTTCGATTATTGAACAAGAGTCTGGATCCTTGGCATATTCAGTCTGAATCTTGTCCAACCAATCAGTGACTACTACTAATGTTGATCACATTGTGGTGTCTTCATCTTTTCGTGAGAGAGCGTTGACAACAACATTATATTTTCCCCTTTTGTGGAAAATTTCCATGTCAAATGCAACCAATTTCTCTATCCACTTTTGTTGTTTTGTTGATAAGGTCTTTTGTTGTAATAGGACCTAAAGACTTTTGTTATCTGTGCGGATTGAGAACTTGCTTCCCAATAGGTATTGACTCCAGTTGCCTAATGCATGAATAATGGCCAACATCTCCTTGTGGTAGGTAGACTTCAAGCTTTCCTTTTTATTAAGCTTTCAAATTTCGTAATTTACATTAGTACTGCTCTAATCCCAAATCCTAAAGCGTCACATTCTATCACAAAGGTTTAGATAAATATGGGGTTGCTAGTACCGGGGTAGATAACATTATCTCTTTTAAGGATTCAATGCATTCGTCTGCATTATTGTCCTATTGAAATTAACTTTTCTTTAGTAGATTTGTTGGAGGAGTAGTCACATGTGCGTAATTTTTTATGAACCTTCTGTAGTATCTGGTCAGTCCAAGGAATCCTCTGAGTTTTGATATATTCTTTGGCTTGGGCCACTCTTTTATTGCTTTAATCTTGTTGGGATCTACTCTGACTCCTTCCTTGGATATGATGTGCCTGAGTTACTGGACTTCCTTTTTGCCAAAGGTGCACTTTGAAAATTTGGCATAGAATTGATTCTTCTCTAGTATCGATAGTACTTCTAAAAGCTTGAGGTGCTCTTTCCAAGTCTTGCTATAGATGAGGATATCATCAAAGAAGACTAACACAAATTTTGCAATTGTGGACAAATGAGTTTGTTCATGGTTGCTTGGAATGTGGTTGGTGCACTCGTTAATTTGAGTGGCATCACCTTAAACTCATAATGTCCTTCATGTGTCCTGAATGCAGTCTTCTCAATATCCTCTAACGTTACCTGTATTCGATAATAACCTAGTCTCAAGTCTAATTTTGAGAAGTATTTTGTGCCATGAAGTTCATCTAGCAGTTCATCTATAAACGGAATGGGGAACTTGTTTTTAATGGTTATCTTGTTTAATCCTCGATGATCTATTCACAACTTGAAGGATCCATCTTTCTTTTAGACTAACACTACTGGAGCTGCATATGGACTTATGCTTTTCGTAATGACTCCACATTTTAACAAATTTTGTATTAGCCTTTCTATCTCTGTTTTATGATGATGGGGATAGCAATATGGCTTTACATTTATAGGTGATGCATCTGGTTTGGCTTGAATGATGTGTTCGATCTTCCTTTCGGGAGGTATTTTCATAGGTAATTCCTGAAATACCTTGTCATATTTATGGATTAGGGATATGAATTCAGATTGTTGATGAGTCCCTTCAATAGATAACAACTCTAACCATTGGCATTGTGTGATGAATACTGGTGCTCCTTTTCGAATAAGTTTCTTCATTTGTTGTGCAAATATGATTTGGGTAGGAGGAGTTTGGAACCCACACTGTTTATACTTCCATTCCATTTGAATTTTATAAATTGTTTTTGGTGATTCGCGGAATACGTCCTTAAGTTTTGTAACCATTTTATTGCGAAGACGACATCTACACCTCCGAAGGGAACTGTGTAAAAGCTAGAGTCCATTTTATAATCGCTTAGTTGCATTTTAACCTTGTGGCACTTCCCTACTCCCATCTATTTTGAATTTTATAAATTGTTTTTGGTGATTCGCGGAGTACGTCCTTAAGGTTTGTAACCATTTTATTCCTAAGACGACATCTACACCTCCCATGGGAATTGTGTAAAAGGTAGGCTCCATTTTGGAATCGCTTAGTTGCATTTTAACCTTGTGGCACTTCCCTACTCCATCTATTCTTTTACCATTTTCCAGCATAACCTTTATATCTGTCACAGGATATGCAAATAGATTTAGTCTCTTTGCTACATTAACATCTAAAAAATTGTGGGTGCTTCCTGAGTCTACTAATACGATAACGTTTTGCTTCTTGATATGTCCCTTCAGTTTTAAGGTTTGTGGCTAGGCTATTCCTGTGATAGTTGCTAGAGAAATTCTTGGCATAACTTCCTCTTTTGGGTCTGCATTAAGAGTCTCATTTTCTTCATTGGTTTCTTCGTTTGAGTCACTATTTGAAGATTCCTCTTCTTGTTCTACTTCACAATTGTAGAGTTTTTGTGTGTTGCATTTGTCCTGGAGAATATTTGTCTCCACACTTCTAGCACTTGTCATCCTTTTCCTTCTCAGAACTTGATTGTTTGTTTCCTCCTTCTCACAACGGGGGTGGAATGTACTTGCTAAACTTTTCTAGAGAATTCTTGCGTGACTTTCCTTTTGAATAATTGCTTGATTTTTTAGAGATGTTATATGACTTATTGAACTTATGCTTTTTTTCAATGATCTTTGTTGCATGTCTGGCTTCTTCAATGGTTGTGGGTTTTGTACAATTTCAATTCTACTCAGATATACTCCTTAAGTCCACATTTTTATATTTTTAGCAGATCTTCATTAGTAAATCTTCTTTGTCTTATAACTAATACTTCCCATTCATGGGTGTATTTGCTTATAGACCCTTTTTGCTTGAGATGAATGAAATTTTCGTAGATATCATCTTCTTCTTTGTCATGAAACCTTTTTAGCAAGGCATCTACAAAATTTTTCCAAAGAAATGAACGACCTTCACATTTGCTTGAACACCATAGGAACCAATCATATGCCTCAACTTCCAAATTGGTGGATGCGGTCATCATGTTTTCTTGTTCATCTATTGGCGGGTTTGAATAAAAAATGGCCTCCATTTTATTAACCCAAACAATAGCACCTTTATAATCTTTACCATTGTACTTAGGTAATTCTCTTTTAATTCGTCGATAGTCTTTTTTTCTGGAAATTTTGTATAGTATCGACTACCTGAGAGGTGTATTTGTGACATTTGCGGAATTATGTGATGCGTTTGCGGAATTTCATGATTTGGGAAATCTTCACCTTCTAGAGTCTTGGGACTTTGTGTTGGTTCTTGAGCAATTAAAGGATTAGAAAATGAATTAACCCCTCCCATTAATTGGTTCTACATTACTAGCAACATTTTCTCAATGCTATCTATTTTTTTAATATCGCTTGCCAATTTTTCTTGAGTTACAATTATTCTATTTTGACCTTCTCCTAACTCTACGTCCTCCTTTTCAACATTGTCGAGGCGACGTTGTACTTTATCGAGATCTTCTTGATGTTTTTTAGTGTCATCATTATTTTTCCCATTTTCAATTTGTTTTTCTTCTTTGCGAAACCATTTTTTTTTATTACTAGCTATATAATAATATGGTTAAATAATTATAAAGTTTTTTTTTTTGCTTTTTATTTTTATTTATAACTATATAATAACTATATAGTTATACCATTAATTTATAATCCATTGTTATATGTAATGTTAAAAAAAACAACACGACGTGACTGCCAAGAAGGGAACACGACGATTTGTTAATGTTTGACTTGGGTGAATATAGAGCAGACAAAATGTTGATTGTCGGAACCAGTGTTGCTTGGGAGTGGGAGCGAAAGCGAGGAGCGGGAGCGAAAACGGGAGCGGGAGTGACATTTTCAGAAGCTCCCAGTTTGGGAGCGAATCCTGGAGCGTTTTTATATAATACATATATTTTTTATATTTTGATACATATATCTCAACAAAAACATGTACAATAATGAATTAAATATAAAAAACATAAAAAAACATAGATTGAACCATACAACAACAATCATCTAGAAGTTATAATCTTCATCAACCACGTCCACAAGTCAGTAACATAGTAACATACAACATATTGAGTCTCATGATTCATCAATCTTAAAGTTTCAAGCTTTCAAAATTCAATATATAACATTTATCATCATTGATCACCAAAGTTGTACTGGTAAGCTAAGTGTAACCATTACAACAAATAATATCTAACATGAAATGACATGAAACAACTTTCAACTTTCATGAAGCATCATATTCATAATTCATTACTAATGAGTTATAATTGCCAACTTCAAACTTAAATTGTCATATATTGTTTAGAAAATATCATAATAAATATGAAAGAGTCAATAGTTATAAAAGCTACTAGAAACTAGAAAAGAGAAGTAAATCTATTATCTATTTCTTATGCTTGGGCCTCTTGCCACCACGAAGAAATGTCTAATTTTTTAGTGTTGTTGGAAAATCAGGTCTTTGTCATTAATATCACCATCTAAACATTAATATCCAGAGGTATCTTTGTCATTACCTCTGTATCTGTATAGTGGTCTTTGTCATTAATATCACCCTCTAAGCATTAACATAAGATAGAACAAGCATGGCATGTCAAGTCAAGATTTTGTTTGAGTGATGCGTACATTTTTAGGAGGGTCATGATAGAGGAGTTCGACAACCAATGTCACTAACATCAAGGTAAATAGAGGGATTGGTGTTCTTGATTAAATACGAGTTCCATACCGTAATACATGACAAAATTCAATGGAAACATTGCAATCCCCCAATCCTGAAAAACTGATAAGTCTGCTGTATTTTGAATGAAATCTAAAATTCTACTTTCTCCATATGAAATCCAATGAGGCCGGAACCACTCTCAAACATCCTGTTTCATTTCATGGTAATGTTAAAAATTTAATGATGAAAATGAATATTAAGGAGAATGTTACTTTTACTTTAAGAATTTAACATTACCATGAATAGCATATCAATACTAGGGCCTAGACTTGATCATTAAGCTGCCCCACTCAAGAATTATTTGTTTCTTTCAAAAAAAATTGCATTTCAAACATTACTATAAAAAAAAATTGCAAAAAATGCAAAACGCGCCCGAAAAGGCAGGGAGTGAAATTTTTTTTAGGGAGCGCGCTCCCGAGTCGCTCTCGCCCGGAGCGCGGATTGGGAGCGGGATCGGGGGGGGGGGCGCTCCCCCGCAACATAGGTCGCAACGCTGTTAGTCAAGGAACTGGAAGGAAGATGACATGAGCGAGCAAGGATGAATGGTCACGTTAAAAAGGTGTGCTGTCGGCATGTAGGGACAACACTAGGTCGAACAACGAGGAATAGGACAAGGCTGAGAGGTGCAGGGGGATAGTGGGACAACAGTCAGGTGTCGGTTGACTGCGGGTAAACAGTGTAAAGTAGACACGACTAGGAAGAATTCAGTGATGGGGAGACAAAACATAGCGTAGGAATTTGAAAAAAGGCGACGGAAAGAAGACTAAAGCAACGATGGATAGGTTACCGAAAATGGACGTAACATTCAGGTCAGAGAATTGTATGCTCTTATACCTCTGTTGAGAAAGACAAAACTAGAAACTTTAATTGGCTTGTAGAACAAAAGAATGCAATATATAATTTTTTTATTAATTGAATACTGAAGGATGATTTACATGCCTTTTGGATGGTATACCTAAATAGGCTTTGACTGGTCAAGAGAGTAAATGGTCATGCCTTTTGACAATGAATTTTCATTAATTAATAATATTTAAATTTGTTTAAATAAATAAATAAATAATTTATCATATATATATTTATACATATTATTTATTAAATTATTTTATGAATTATTTATTCATAACATGGTTTTAGGCAAGACTCTCACACTAGTTTTGGTGGACATCATTGCAACCCTAGCAGGTACTTACCAATTTCAGTGGACATCATTGCCGCTGTAGCAAGTACTCACCAATTTCAGTGGACATCATCGCTGCCATAGCAGGTACTCACCAATTTCAGTGGACCTCATTGCCAACCTAGTTAGTATTGTGGGAAAATCACATAGGTTTCTATTTTGTGCTTCGGTTGCAGGTTATTTGGGAGACATTTCTTCAATGGGACGAATTGGTTATTATTGCCAGAGTTGGAGATTGGATTGTTGTTGAAGGTTATTGGTTGAGGTTGAGTTGACTAGAGGGCTGAATTCATATTCTATGGAGGTCAAATTTATCTGCCGAGGCCGAGGTTATTAGCCAGAGCCCAGTTTATTTGTTGGGGCCGAGCTTATTTGTCGGAACCCAATTTATTTGTTGGGGCTGAGATTATTTGTCAGAGATCTTTATTTGTTGGGGTCAAGATTATTTGTTGAAGATCTTTATTTGCTGGGGTTGAGATTATTTGCTTGAGATTTTTATTTACTAGACTGAGATTATTTGCTAGGGCTGAGATTATTTGCCGGAGATCTTTATTTGTAGGGGTTGAGATTGTTTGCTAGAGATCTTATTTGCTAGGCTGATATTATTTGTTGTAGCTGAGCTTATTTGTTGAGGGTAAATTCATCATTATAGGAGGGTTGAGTTGCTGACTATAGGAGTGTCGAATTGATTGAGTTATTGCTGGAGTTATATTATAGGTTCTAAGATTAATATTCTCCATGTAAATCTCTTGATGAAATTAATAAAAGTTTGGTTGTACCTTTGAGTTATTTGCTGGAGTTGTATTACAGGTTCTAAGATTAATATTCTCCATGTAAATCTCTTGATGAAATTAATAAAAGTTTGGTTGTGCTTGCAAATATTGTGTTGTAAGTGTTTATTTGTTTTGCATACAAAGTGTTCAAAGAAAAGCTTGCACACAAATTGTTTGTCACAATTCCTAAAAGAGAAAATTTAATATTTTTGCAAGCCATGCTAGCATATTTCAGATACGAGATATTGCACAATTTTATAATTTCATTAAGCCAAAATCCATGACACTAATCTAAGTGATCAATGGCTAGGATTAAATCCTAAGCCACATTTAAGATCAACAATTGAGATTATGTCTAACTAAGTCAAATAATTTTATTATTTTTCCTTGAAAATTTGGCTTAATAGTCTACAATAATTAATTAAATTAATTATTGCACTTTTCCTAAATTAATCTTAGGAGAGAAATCATAAAATCACTTACTCCACCAAGCAAGCACCTAAAGAGGCAATCAAATATCTTCTACATGCTAAGACACCAAGCCAGTGTAGAAGACCTTCTAAGGCTGCAAATGTTCACCATTGAATGTTGTGTTGTTACTATTCGTAAGGGACATATACCCGTTTTTGGTGATTGGATATGGTTTACACCAAAAAGAAGCACCTTTTAGGCATGCCATCTGAATTTTATGCTAGAAAATCTTCCAAATCATAAACATAATAGCAATATTTCATCCGAAATTATGCATTGACATGTGCATGCTACAACAACCCATATATTTCTTGTTGATTCCCCTGCACTAATCTTAATGCTTGGGTATGCACATGTGCAAATTTGGGTGTTAATACTTATTTCATAGTTCAATCATACGTGATATTTTGGGTCCTTGTTTTTGTTATCTTAATTACATACACGCCTTTAGGTCTTAGGATATTTAATATCAATTTCTATCACCTAAGATGTATATGAGAAATATGGTTGGTTATAAATGAGGGTCCTGTATATATACCTAGGCGGGTGCCCCTTCACGAACGGTCATGTCCTTAGAAACATGCCTCTTCAGTATACTAATCATTATTACTATTATTTTTTAATTATTTATATTCATAACATTGTTCTTTTATAAAGGCTTTGTCCTCTAAGCTTATTGTTGAAAATACGTCTATTTCTGTCTTGTAATCAATTCCATCTTTTGGAATTCTTCGAGTTGCCATCTTTGATGATACAAGATGATAGGATCCTCTGAGTAATAAACAAAATTGTTGTATTGAGAAGGGATCTGACCATCCTAAATCAATCTTTTGTGGAATCTTGTATTTACTAGATACTTTAGATGAATTTTTATCATAAGATTGAATTGTGCTGACATTAGTAGTCTTTGAAGCATAAGTTCATTGTTTCCTTTTTGTATGATCTTGACAAATTGACTGATTAAGGTCTCTTTTATGATGAGGATGTCCTTCTTTAAGATGTGTTTCGAAAGGTTACACGCATAAAGAATTGTAGTGTATTCACCTTTAATAGCCATTACTTGCAATGAAATGAACGACATAAAGAAGAACTAAGTAGAGAAAGTTGTGCCAGATAAGTATCTCAATTTAATATTTGTAATTCTTTATGAAGGGTGCTTGGCCTGGTTTGGATTTCTGATTGAAGGAATTACCCACACGATTGAATAGAAAAATTTGTGGCTGAATGTGTTGGGTCCCTATAATACTAGTGATTACCCCATTACTATTGTAGTTGTATCTCTTATTAATATTGTTGTGCCCCTATTGTCCCCATATTGTTATTACTGTTCCCCATAGAATCTCTTTATTGTTATTTTTGTGGCTTTATATTATTATTGTTAGGTCGGCTGGGTTATATTGTGACTTCTTAGACTCCTATATATAGAAAGGAGGTTTTGTCATTTGAATCATCCAAGAATTGTTCATTTATGTAATGTAAAGGAGGTTGCTCCCTCGAAGAGGCTGAATTCTAAGGTATTGATCTATCTTTTTTGTCTTTTCTGAGCTGGTTTCATGACATTTGGTATCAGAGCTTTGGATTCTAGGGTTTTGCTGCTCCAAATAGGTCATCGTGGCATTTTCGCTATAACTTTTTTTTGCGACGTTTAAGAAGCTAAAAAAAAAACCCATTTGAGAAGAAATTGCGTTGAACATCGGGTTCGAATTTCAAAGCTTTTCGCACTATATTTGCGGAGATATGATCTGAGGAAGTTGGTCTTTGTGTAGACTCTTGAATTACATTCCAAACAGGTGACCTGGGGAAAATTGTCATAACTTTCTCTTTGAGCATTAGATTGAAATTTCGTAAGAAGGTACAAAAAGAGGAGGGAGTGTAGTTTCTTGTATATATTTTTCAGAGCCAAAGGTCGAAACAGTGAATCGTGGCATGTTGTACAAGTTCACTCTACTGAACTAGTCTATAATCATGTCACTGTGCGAGATTTCGCATAACTCTTCCTTGGAGAATCCAATTTGGATCAGACTGGTGGCATTGGAAAGAGGACACAGAGGGCTACTACAAGTCGCAATTTTAGAACTAGATGATACGAAAGTACAGAGATACATTAGAGGCAATATCAAGCTCCTACAAAGTGAAAAAAGGTGTGTAGATTTTTTTAAATTTTTGCTTAATCTTGGTTTGAAAATTTATTTTGAAGGAATTCAAAGGGCATAGTAGATCATTATTATCGGTAACTGATGCCTCGAGGAAAGGAAATGCAAACACCTAGTAAGCAACCTGAAAGCTCTAGCATGACTCATGAAGAAGAAGAAGAGATGCTACATGATATATCAAAATCACAAGACCAAGTGCAACAAATGTCACTCTCACAAAAGCTAACAAAAGCTAAAATAAATGGCAAGGAATTTAAGATAAAGGGCGTGGAAGCCAAGATGGATGATTTGAAGATAGATTTGAAGACATATTTGAAGAGAGACATGGCAAATTTGAAGACAGATTTGAAGACAGACATGACAAATTTGAAGACAGATTTGACAAATTTTCTACAAGAAATACTTACTAATGGTGAAAAGGTAGTAAAGGAAACTCATGATGCGAACAAAAGAAATGTTAATCATGATTTCATAGACTCTAATGTGGGATCGAAGACCCACCATATTCCGAAAATCGATCAATTTCTGAGTATCTTATCAAGTGGAAGAACTTATCCGCTGAGGATTCCACATGGGAGGATGAGAATTTTATACAGAAGCATCCAAACTACTCAAGCGTTGAGGACAACACTTTTTTGAAGGAGAGGGGCATGTTGGGTCCGTATAATACTAGTGATTACCCCATTACTATTGTAGTTGTATCCCTTATTAATATTGTTGTGCCCCTATTGTCCCCATATTGTTATTACTGTGCACCATAGAATCCCTCTATTGTTATTTTTGTGGTTTTATATTATTATTGTCAGGTCGGCTGGGTTATATTGTGACTCTTTAGACTCATATATATATAGAAAGGAGGTTTTGTCATTTGAATCATCCAATAATTGTTCATTTATGTAATGTAAAGGAGGTTTCCCCCTCGAAGAGGCTGAATTCTAAGGCGTTGATCTATCTTTTCTATCTTTTTTTGAGCTGGTTTCATAACAGAATGGTGATTGGCAAGTGCCGTGGCTCCAGGGTATATCAAAGACAGTTGTTGCTATCGGGGTGGCTTATCAATGAGGGGCTGCAATCGATTTTACGATTTATCTTTTGCTTTTTGTTTTGTTTTGTTATATATATATATATATATATATATATATATAACTTAAAAAATTAAAAAATGTCAAAATATATATATATTTTGACATTTTTTAATTTTTTTAAATTATATATATATATATATATATATTTATTTATTTTCCTTTTTTATAATGGCCAGGGCTTGACGACAGAATGGAGAACATCCAAAATTTCTATGGCTAAAAGCCTCAATCTCAATGACAACAAACTTTGAAACTTAACCAAGAGTTAATGGCCAAGAGCTGGATTAGACTGGCTCTATGCAGTAGCTGAGCAGCTAGAGGGTCGAACAACTCTGATACCAATGTAACGAATGAAATTTGTAAATGCTCGGATACCAATGTAACAATCAAAGTTCGCACTTACAAGTTAAATACTCCATAACACTTGGAATATGAAGATGTCCATTGAAGATACTAATGGGGGACCTGTATATATACCTAGACAGGTGCCCTTTCACGAATGGTCATGTCCTGAGAGACACGCTTCTTCAATATACTAATCATTATTGCTGTTAATTATTAATTAGTTATATTCACAACATAGCCGGCGTGAGATCCTTACAGCCTATGGTTGATCTTTACAACCTTCTAAAAAACCTCTACTTTAATACTAGATATCAGTATTCTATAGAATCCTAATAAATAAGGAAAACGTTTCATGACAATAATTTTTTATTGACACTATTCTATTGATGGAATATTAAAAGGATTTTGAAGCTACGCATTTTTCTCTCTTTCTTAGACTTGTTAGATTTTCTATGGGTTGTTTTTTAGTTCTTAGATCTATTTCCCATTGATGCCAACTTTGTTCTAGGTGTTGATCCTGCACTCTCACCTTGTATTACACGGTTTGTACTCTTTTTGCCCATTGACCTACTTTTGTGGTCATCTATAGAATATCAATAAAGTTATCTTATCTTATTATCTTTATGTCGTTTACTACTGGATCAACTGGGTTATTTGTTAAGTTTTCTTATCTTATTATCTTTATGTCGTTTACTACTGGATCAACTGGGTTATTTGTTTAATGATTTTTCCGTGAGAACTTAAAATTTGACTAGTTGATATATATTAAATGTGATGATGTACAATATAAAGGAGTGTTCTATAGTCAATTTTCGTTTGTTTTTGTATCTTAGCTGTGCTGGAAGCTTAATGTGTACTTGAAGAAAACTCTGATAGTCAGTTTTAGTTTATTTGTTTATTTACGATGCAGGAGGCAGCAATTTGCGATCATGGTAAACAACCACATTCTGCATGGCGGAACTATGATGATTTCAATGAGTATTTTTGGTAAGACTGGTTTTATTAGACCTCTTGCATAGATAATGCAACCCATAGGCTACACTAACATATCAATTCATTGACTCCTGTGCAGGTCCCGTAATTGTTTTGAGCTAGGTTGGCCATGGCACAAGGATGTACCATTTTTCTTTAAACCTAAGAAAGGAATTAGGGTTGGTATTCATCCAAGTATTGCATTTCATGTGATATTCCGTTTTAAATTTCATCACTATAGGCATTTAGCTAATATCAGTGATAACAGTGTCTTAAGAATCGAATCATTAGTTATTCCCAGAGGGAATTTATGTTTTTCTTATTCACAAGGGGTCTTGCTATTAGTTAGGAATTGAGCATTTTGACATGTGATCAATAGAATTGATGGGTTGATGCATCTTTTCTTATATGTTTAAATGAAGCGAACGAATTTAGTTGGCTGTGAAAATAGATGGTTTCACTGAACTGTTTTGAGATTATGAAATGTCTCTCCATGGCAGGTTAAACTTTTATACCTTATCAAGTTGTAATAGGATAGGAAAATCTTAAAGTCTATCATAAGAGTACATGCAATCCTGTTCGTTATTGTTTGCAAGTAAAAGGATAAGAAACGTTTGTTTTCTAACTTTAGCATTATATCCATATAGTTGGTAAGTGCAGAAAAGCATAGGTGAGTATTGTCGCAGAGTTTATGTTACACTGTTATAAATATAAAATAACTTGAATATATAAACTTGATTATGAAAGTGTCCTCTTCAGATGTCGATCTTGCTTTGAGACAGATCACCTAGCCAAAAATTGCCCAAAAGCCTCCCAGAAAAATTCTGCTAGAAAAAATCACCACAAATCTACATGGTGGGAAGGAGCACAAAAGGAACACTACACTGTCATCAAAGAAGAATACTCTCCAGAAAACTCTGAATCACAAGAAATTGGACAAGAAAGAAACAACTCTCAAGACAAGCAGGGGGAAAGCCCTGCCCAAAAACAAAAGAGTGAACTCGACAATCCCTCAAGTTATGAGGGTTCAAATACCGCACAAAATAAATCTCCATTTAACAGCAAAGCAGATCTCCTAGACCAAACTTGTTCTCCGACTATCTTCAAAAGGACGAACACAATAGATTGCGAAGCTAAGACACCAATGTCCCAAGAATCAAAAGAGATGAAGGAGATGCAAGATAAAGAAAGTTGGAAGACCGTAGAGAAAAAAAGAAAGCGACAGCACCAATCTCGCCAAGAAAGACAAGGAGCCAGACAATTAAAAACTAAGAAAGAAAATTAGTTAATGAAAATACATTATAATGAAAAGACCACCTAGTATTTATACAAGACTCGTGATTCGTAATATCATATCATTTTCTCATATAATTTATATATTTAGTATTTACTGTCCTTCTGGATATCGTTATTTTTCAAGTATTTTGGATATTTTATTTGTGAGTCATTTGGTTGTCACATTTGGTGTTACATGTGAGTTTCCAATCCTGGCGGTTGGCCATGCAAGTTTCGAACTCAAAAATTTTGGAGTTTATTTAATTCTAAGGTCTTCGACCAACAGTTTATTAGCCCCTGGTCAATTACAGTTCATAAAAACTTTTTGTCAAGGATTATTCTACTATAAATTGAAGATTAAAATAAAATCAGAAGAATAAAGAAAATCAGAAATCAAGTGAAGTAAAAAATTGCACACAGTTCTAAAAAATAATATAAGATGAGAAAGAACTAGGCCATAAGAGATGAGCCGTACAGTCAGTATCGTGGCATTATCCACCACAGCAGACCAACAGTCAATTATATGTTCTGGCGTTCTTTGCCGAGGCCACAATTTTGCGTGGACAGCGAATTTCCAGTGGGAATTTGGCGAATTTTTTTCAAGAAATCTTAATGTTGCAGTGTTTAAATTGTTGTTTTGGTGGCAGAAATGGATTCAAGACCATCACTAACACTGAACACTGGACACCCAAAATCCTAAAGCTTAACAGCTGTAACCTGGATTTTAAAAAATTTCTGCTATATTTTCTTAAAATCGTGCCAGAATTTCTATTGTTTCGCTTTTCTCAGCGAAATTGTGACAGTTTAGACTACGCGATATGTTCTTGTCCTACATACAATAATTTTTTTTATTATCGTGCCATCATCCACCACAGCACACCAACAGTCAATTAGATGTTAGATGTTCTTGTTCTACCTACAAGAATTAAGTGCAGTCGTCAGGCCGCTCTGGCTGCTGAATCAAATTTAATTTCTACGATTACAATATATATGAACGCATATGAACTACCATACAATAGTCATCGGGTTGCCCCAACGAGTATTCAAATGTTGTACGTGTCCATACATTGAAGGGTCCTACCTGTTTGTACAGTGAGTCAATACTCCATATAGTGCAATTAATTGCAAAAGATATAATCACAACCACCGGTCATGTAGCCTCTGCCGTACAGGATTCCACCAACCACCAACATTTCATGTTTGTACATCCCATGGCCGTGGCTGTACAAGCCAACCATTGTGTTCATACAATTAATTTGCCTCTATCTGTGCTCTGCCATCGTCCCTGTCACAATATTGACTGTACCACAATCTTCTGAAGTTCTGTATGTTCGTACGTCCTTGTTGGTTCAGCCACAATTTTTTTTGTTTTCCCACGTGGTTGATTCATTTTAAAGGAGTAAGAGGCTATTGAAGGTGAATCCATTGCTATTCGTCAGAGAACACACGAAAATACACAATAGGTGATAAAACGTGTAATACATATTATTCAAAAAAATTACATGTATATAAATTTTGCGTAATCCTTGGTTTTCATCTTCAAAGACTTCTCATGACTGTTGCTCTTCGCTTCAAAGAGGTCTCTTGGACTTCTCATGACTGTGGCTCAGCTTTTCGCCTTCCTCTCAAGTGAATAAGCTAAGTTTGCATAACCCAATAGAATTATGTTTCCAACATTCCCACCCTTAATATGAAGGGGTGTATATGAGTCCAAGAAGAGAGTTGAAATACAGAAGTGAATAGCAGCCAATGGCAGGATGTGCTCTCTGAAATGTTAGTTTAAGGAAGATAATGAACCAAATGAGGTAGCAGAAACCAACGTGTTCTATTAATAGTGGTTTAAGGCTGACCACCAACTTTGGAACTTGGCTCTAATCAGTTTTTAGAACAATTCCAAATAAGTTAATATGTGCATTTGTACTTATAGCACACCTTTTCATTGTTAACGTTTCGGGTTACTTCGAAAGTGTTTATGCTATGTTTGCAGTTACGTCATGATATTTGAGACGTATGGTGTACGTTTAAACCCAAGATGATTCAGGATGGATTTCCACAATGGAGGTGGCTTACTCAATGGTTGATGTGATTTTAGGGGACAATGTTTAGTGATATGGAAAAGTTTCTAAATTAGTTATGGTTATTGCGGCCATTCTAATTTCATTTAGTAGGTACAGATAATGTCATTCTTCTTTTGAGGCAATGCGTATGATGAGTCTTCTTTTGGTTCAATGGTTTATTTTCTGTAGCCCAAAGAGGTTCCCCCATAAAGTTTGATGGGTGTCTTCTACTCTCGTTGAAACTAGCCTTGTTCAAACTAGTAATCATTGCATGGATCTTTATGTATTTTTGGGTTACCTGTCAATTTTGGTACTCTGTTCTCTTCCTTCCTAAAATTCTGTTAACTTATGCACAGGCCTTGCGAGCTTCAAGTGACGGTCATCGGATTGGTAAAACCCACTTTGTGGAACACCGGACATTCTTCCACTTGTATCATAGCTTTCATCGCTTATGGATCTTCGTGCTTATGATGTTTCAGGTTTGGATATTTTAGTTTTAAGAGTAATTTATTCTTTCATACAATATTATAGAATGTTGTTACGAGTTTAGAATGTTTTGAGCTTTTAGCTCTGTCAAATAGTATTTGGGGTGATCTTTTCTCTTAGTTGACGTCCCGATTGCTTTCAGTGCAGTTTCCTCCATCTTTCTTGGGTTTTATTCCCATGTTCAGAATTATGAGGTTTTTGGTATCTTCTGACATTCTGTGTCGCTATTCAAGGCATCGCATTTTCTTTTTCTCAGTACTTGTTTTGGATTATAAATATGTTGCAGGGTTTGACCATTATAGCTTTCAATGATGGGAAGATTAATCGGGGTGTGATAAAAGAACTTCTTAGTGTTGGGCCAACATTTCTCATTATGAAGTTCATTGAGAGTAAGTGTGACTATTGGCAAGCTATCTGTATGATTGCTAGCCAAGAAACATATTAATGAAATTTGTATGAGGGTCCAGTTATGAAGTTCATTGAGAGTAAGTGTGACTATTGGCAAGCTATCTGTATGATTGCTAGCCAAGAAACATATTAATGAAATTTGTATGAGTGTCAGATGTGGATCGGGACTGGACAATTTTTTCATTAGGAAATTTTATGTGGATGGGAAGATATTAAATATTGACTTTTATATCTTGATCCAGGTATTCTTGCTATTATGATGATGTATGGAGCCTATGCAGCAACCCGTAGTGTAGCTGTTTCAAGGATATTTCTTCGTTTTCTATTGTTTGGAGTTCTTTCGGTGTCTATGTCTTATTTTTATGTGTAAGTTCTAGATTAATCACGTTGTTTCCAAGGGGATATATCTTTTGCTTAAATCTTCTGCAGCTTTTGTATGTTTCAGAGCTAATGTTTTATTTCCTTTTGATGCTAAACATTTTTAATTGCTGGAAGTCGTTTCAATCTGCAGGAAGGCACTTCAACAACCGGGTGAAAGTTCTATATATTTTAGGATATATATTTTTGTTGTCGGAGTGTATGCTGTTACCCAGTTTTTTTTTAGTTTCCTTATGCGAATTCCTGCTTGCCGTGTGCTAACTGAGAGATGTGACCATTGGTCACCCGTACGATTCATAAAGTGGATGCATCAGGTATGCTGGTTTTGCATCTCTGAAAGTCTTTAAGGTCGCTTTTCCATTTTAATCCCAAGATAATTTCCCATAATTACCATACTTTCATCTGCTTTTCCAATTTAGATGCTCTTATGCAAATTACTTAATAAATTTATAATATATGGTTGCTTGATTAAAGGAACATTATTATGTTGGGCGAGGACTGTATGAGAGGCCAAGTGACTACTTGAGGTAATTTCACTCAGAACCCAGTAAAGATTTATTATTATTTCATATCTAAATATTTTTATTCTCTCTTCATATATTGACAGAAATGGTGTGTGCAGAGCCCTGTATGTAGTATATACTATTTTTGAATTTATTATTAGTGTGACTTTGTGAATTAGGAACATATTTTCCAAGATTGTAGAGGTAACTCCTCCCGCTCCTCTATTTTAGGTATCATGTACAAACCAGTGTTTTTAAAACCGGAACCGGTGACCGAACCGGTCCACCTAATGAACCGGTTTACCGACCGGAACCGGTCTAACTGGGACTGGTTTGGTCTAAACGAACCGGTTTTTAAAAAATACATTAAATAATTAATTTTTAATGAAACAAAACTATTTTTAAGATGTAAAACCATGATTCCAAGCCAATAGAGACAAAATATGCAAAGTTTGCTCATTTATATACCATGCAAAGGTGAATATATCAAAATGGCACCGAGTGCAATACATATCATCGACAAAATAGCAAAATACATAAGAAATGAGGCTCTAAATGGCCTATAAAGTCCAAAAACAATGCTGCAAGCTATGAGGCCATTGGCCTACTACAAGTCTTCAGTTAAGTTATAAACCGGCCGGATGTAATGTCCTTCAGTCTGCATATTTATTCTCTCTACAAATCTATAGAAGTTAGGAGTAGGACATCTCTTGTTAAGGGAAAAATTTCAACTCTTATTGGTGAATAAATATTATTAGGATCCTTGAGTTGACTGTTGAACAGATCAAAGCTATCCTTTTGCAGTCATTGGTGAATCTTGATAAGCCCTGGATTTATGAGTTTTCGGACTTTGCAATAAGCAAAAGATTAGCAAGTGTTGAAGTGACATATGTGATATATGAATAAAAGACACCTTTGTTAGGTATCCCATTGTGAATATATGACATTGACCCCCTCCGCAATCTCATTGTCTTGTTGAACAACTTAAAGTATCAAAATGCACTAAGCCAATGATTGAATTTAGTGTTGTGTTTTAGCTCAGAGCATTATAATTGAAGGCATATCTTTAGTTATACTAAGAACAATTGGAATCATCTTTGCAAGTCAAAAGGCAACAACATTAAGCAAAAGCATCTTGATAATATAACCAAAAAAGGGACTATTATTTCATATTTAATCACAGTGAGAATTTTAAAAACTACACAGTTCATGACTAAGGGTTTTCATCATTTACAGTGACACTAACAATGACAAGTAGCAGTGTATCTTGAGAAAGTCTTTTGTAGAAGGTGACTTTGTATTTATTAGGAAAGTTCAAATGATGTAGGACAACAAGATATTGACTGTCCTATTTTGGTTTTAGCAACAATATTATTGATCATAAGAAGTGACAGTGGTACAATGATAATAACTTAACAGTGAACAGTGTCCATAAACCGGCCGGTTTGCTATAAACCGGCCGGTTCCGCCCTAAACCGGCCGGTTTTTACCGGTTAGGGCCTATTTTTGGGCACGTTGGGGTGTAAACCGGGTTAGAAGGGCCGGTTCGGACCGGCCAGCCCTCCAACCGGCCGGTTAGACCGGTAACCGGTTTTCTGGGCCGGTTTTAAAAACTATGGTACAAACTCAACAAACTGATGATTCCTATGTCTCTTTCAAGAAAGTATTAAGTATCCTACTCATAAAAGGGAAGTGTCTACATCTTTTGGGTTAAATGGGTAGCGTCAATGTTTATCTGCCAACCCTCAGCTTGGACATAATAGAAATGATGTTGAGGGACCCAATGTGATGCGCCTGTATGGTGAGGTCACCTTGCAAGCATATCAAGTCGATCTCCAAAATGATATGCTTAATATGGTAGTTGGAAATCAGCCCTATGAAAATGATTAATTAACCCCTCCGTTCTACGTCACCTTAGAGGTTCAATACCTTAATCTCCATCATGATTTCGGGGCCTACCATTTCCTGATGCCAGCAATTATGGATAAATTAGGCCTAGATATCATTAGATCCTACAAAGACATGTGCTTTTTTGATTTTAAGGTCCAATGCCTGAGAAGGATTCAAAATCAGGTGGTAGGTATGGTTTAGATTCCCCAAAAAATTGTGATGATGGATGTAGTGATCACGGAAGTTTCTCCCACTTATAGTATGCCGTTGTCTAGACAATGGGGCACTTCTGTATTGGGGAATATCTAATTTGACCTATCATATGTCACCAGTCTTGTTTCTATGGGAGAAATCTGTCACTTGGATAGGGAGCCTAAGATGACTTATGTGATTAGTGACCTTGAGAAACCCACCAAGTTTGCTTTTTACAACACAAACAATATAGGGAACTTCATGCTCAGCCTTGAACCCTGTGCTGATAATTAATGATTTCCTTTGATGTGTGAAGGATAAAGGTCCACCCCTTTCTGAATTGTGGACTTTAGTATGTAATGGTGCTAAGGCTAATTTTAACTTTTTATGCCAATTTACTTTTCTGATTCATACTTGGCAACTATCCATATAATGAGCAGCAATATAAAATCAACATACAAGCACACACCATGAGCATCATACACATGAGACACAAAGTTTTACGTGGAAACCCTTTTGGGAAAAAACCACCAAAGTTTGTTGTTGTTATTGATGTGAATAAGAGCACCTACTATATTACATCAATTTGTTTTGTGAGCACCTAGTCACAGGAAGCACTAACTCCCTTCGATTGTTTGCTAGCACTGACTAGCAGGAAGCACCAACTCCCTAGTTTTGTAGACACCTGTCCAACTTACCAGAAGCACCATGTGAGGCACTGACCTCACGGATTTTTTGCAAGCACCAACTTGCAGCTCCTTGGATTTTTGCAAGCCAACTTGTAGGAGGCACCAACCTCCAAGCCTTCTCAAGCACCCACTAGAGATGGAAGCACCAACTTCCTATATGTAGACACCAACACACACTCAAATAGGAACTGTATGTTCTCTGTAATTAGTAGCCACTCTGCCTAATCTCAACTTTGTTCTCTGCTCACTCTGCAGTAGCCCACTGATTTTCTCAACAACAGTCACTCATCATAGCCCACACAACTCTGTTCTATTCTCTTCATCAATAATCACTTAGCTGTCGGCCTTTTTCTCTCCACAACACACACACATCTCTTGGCCCTCTTTCTCTGCACATGCACCTACGACCTTTCTCATACAACACATGCAACTACGACCTTGCTCACACAATGCACAGGCAACTTCTGCCTTACACATAGCACATAGGAAACTTCCGCCTTTCAAAAAACAACGCAACTCTCGGGGTCTCTTACCTCTACATAGGCACTCTCGGCCTTATATGTGTAGAAGAAGCTCTCTCTCAACCTTACAAAACAATGCACTCACTCAGAGCTTTTCCGCTTAGCTCACTTGCAACTATGCTGCTTTCCCACATTGCTCATTTGAGCTCTTGAGTTTTGTTCTTTTGCTATCCCCCGATTGATGCTGCCACTTTGTCTTGCATTCACACTACGCGAGTGTACCTCGACATGACTCTTCCATTCACCTGTTGTGTCTGCCTTGGTCTCTGCCACTGCATTAACCATGAGAATGGGCAATTGACAGTTTTTCCGTACTAAGAATGAATTCTCAGTCCACCTGCACACACCAATCAGGCACAGTGCTCTCTGTGAACAAATCTCCTATGGCTTCTCAATTGTACTTAGGCATGGACTTCCTTGTCGTTGTTACATCTCCTGTCTGTTTCTTGTCACAGTGCAGAAACAATGATCGACCTTGCAGTCCTTCATCGCCTGACTACGTGGAGCTCCATACTGAGAAATTAATTCTCAGATGACCTGCACACTGCTTCATGAGTCCCATAAATTCATTTAGCTCACTGAAAACGTGCATCAAAGCACATGGATGGCTTGTCTCACCTCAAGGCAGACCCCACACTCTTTCTCGAAGATCGTGGTCCTTGCTGCCTTGACCCAATGATCTTTGACAGTCGCCATTACTTCTGAGACTAACTCCTCTCTTGCCGCATTCAGTCTTGCAACCGACCACTGTGAAAATTCCTAGATCTAACAATCTCTGGAATCCTATTGCAACCAATTGAATCTACTTCACCTAGATCGTAAATTACATTACAAACTTATTTCAGATTGCTTCTTGAAATATTGAAGTAAATTACTGAAGCAACCTACAACAAATAAAATATGATTCTAAAACATAAAAACTGAGCAAGGAAATACAAACACATAGAACACCGTTATTTTTGGACAAAAGTCCCTGGAAAAACTCAATGCGGGAAAACTAGTGCAACAACTCTGAGGGTTTATTATTATTAAGTAGTAGCAAATTCTGAATACATCTTTGAATACCTCACATAATTATTCATTTACAGGGAGAAATACTGGCAGAAAGAATTTTGAGGTAACCTCACACTATCACTAGAAATCTTGATTGATCCAGCCCTAGATAGATTGCCCCCGGCTTTTCTGGCTGCCTCTGTGCTGCTTCTGCGTCAGCCCAATGTCAAGCTTTCTGGGGACTGCTTCAATCCTCTGGTTGGTCGATTTGCTGCCTAGGAGATTTGATTTTTGCCTCTCGGCCTCACACCCCGGCTCCCGACTTTTGAAACTCGAATACCCTTTGCAAATTTAGACTCCTCACTGGCTTTTGCGTTGCCTCTGTGTGGCTCTGCGTCAACCCCTCTGGCTCAACGTCGCCATTGCTCTATTACTCTGCCTCTCTCTGTTGATGATTCTCCGACTGAGAAAATCACTCTCCCTTCAAAAGCTATCCCTGCCCCTCAACTGTAAGAAATCTCCTCAATCGAATTTTCTTCCTGAGAACTTCTCACTTCAGAAAATTGATTTTTTGATCTCTCTTGGTGTATTTTCCAAATGACCCTCAAGCCCCTTCATATATCTTCCTGTTGGACAACCAACGACCTAGATTAACTCCTAATCAAAGACTCAGATTGTTTTGTCTTGATCTCCATCTTTTTCCAGAGGTTACACGCATAATTAGATTAATACCCATTAATATTTTAATTTTCCTAAATTTAGACTTAGGAACTCCATTAAAAATATTAATTATTTTAATAAAAGGGTCTCTGGGTGGAATTTCCCAAAACAATTTTTGGGTTCTTTGGAATGCATGTGCCTAGGCCTCCCTGCAAAATTTGAGGCCTAGAGCACATCCGATCCTACCCCAAATCAACATCGACCCATATGCCTTTACCTCTCTGTATTGCGCTATCGGAGAAATTTCACATTGTTACACCATAGTGGTCCAATGTTCCTGCGGGGGCCAATCTTTCTTTGCTACCGCTTTACACGCTTGGCTCTATGGATTTACATGACCAGGAGCCTACCCAATATCAAAAGCTCCCTCCATCGGAACTTTTTCAAAAACCAACTATTCTAAAGTTTCGATATCCTAATCCTCTGATTTCTGAGCTCCATCTGCTTAGCCCTTATTGCGCTTCTCACCATAGGATCGTTGCCTATGACCTGTCGCTTAGCATTAAGGTACTAAGCCTTCAACTCATGCTGATGGCCATTCACCCTTTGTCAACTGCTCTGCACCCTTGGTTCTTTGACCTCTTGCGACCATGTGCTAGCCCATTATCGGAAGCCCTCTATATTGGAACTTTTCCAAACTCCAGTCGTTCTAAAGTTTTGATGTCTTCAACCTCCTATTGCCGACTTCCGATATGATGTCATCACTCCACGTGGCGACTCTTTAGTGGTGATACGTGTCACTCGGTTTTGGCCAATTAGCCTACCCAATAAGGTTGAATATGCCTGCCACGTGTCTTGCCGTACTACCATGTCATGCTGACGTCAGCTGCCACTGTACCTTATCGAAGCCAATCAGATGCTGCCATGTGTCTTTATCGGAGCCAACCAGAGACTACCATGTGTCATTATCAGAGCGAATCACATGCAGCCATGTGTCCTGCTAGACGAGAGAGAGGAGGACCCGTCAACTTTGGTTTTGCACCGAAACCCTTTGTTAATTCTCTTTTGGCATTCCTCGGCACCTGTAAAGGTTTATCAACACTTATCAACATCGCAATATTTTAAAGGTTCCTCACTTGCCAAAGTTCCGATATTGGGTTCTTCGATATACCGATGTTCTGATACGCCGATCTCTGGGATTTCGATATCCTCCAACCTTTGATACAACCTGCTTAGATGTATCACACCTCCGATATTTTGATATCGTCGAGATGACAATCTTCAACATTCCAATGCGTCGATCTTCGGGGTTCCGATCTCCTGATGCGTCGATATGCTGACTTCCGTTCTTCCGATCTCTTGATACGTCAATACGCTGACCTCCAATCGCCGATGCATCGATACACTGACTTCCGATCGCTGTTGCACCGATATGCTGACTTCCGATCGCTGTTGCGCCGAAATGCTGACCTTCGATCTTCCGATCTCTGATATTCCAGCCTTCTTAGGATTTCAAGTCCTTGATCATTGGTAGGCCATAACTTTTGAACCATGAATCCATTTCTAGACTTCCTCATATCATTAGAAAGCTCCTTCAGAGTCCTTTTCAATGGAGAGAGTCTGATGTAGGCTTTGAGCCCATCTACTACCTCTAAGATGGCTCCAAACTCTCGGCCATTATTTTGCTCCTTGACTCTCTGGACAACTGAACTCACAACCACCAAGGTGATCCTTTACATGAAGCGTGCAACTACCATGGGATTTCATCTTGGGCCATCACTGCCAACATCTGCTGCGCCAAGCATTCAAGTTAGTTTGGCTGACATCAATGCCAACAGTTAGGCAATGCTCCTGCCAACAGTTAGGCAATGCCAACTGCCCAACACATCTCCCCAACATGATTGTTGACATCAATGCCAACAAACTTGCAGATGCCTTCACTATGCCACTGGCCATCCAGACAATGGCAACTGTCTAACAAGAATTTGAATGTATGAACAACTTGATAGAGTATGAAGTGATGATACTGGGATTAGAAACATCTTGAAATGAATATTCTCTACAAGTCCAACAATTGTGGAGAGACTAAAGAGAAATGAAGCTAGTGGAAAAACATGTGATGGCGAGATGGACCAACTCCTTGTCCCTTGTGAAATGTCTCGTGAGTTTAAAAATATATGTATGATTGTACATATCTTTTGTGATATTCTTAGTTGAATTAATGATTTCCTTGATCCAAGAAAATTTTCCCATGTCCTGTAATACAATGGGTTGCACAAGCAATGCGATACAAGGTCCAATACCTCTCCATGAGCAATTTGCTGGCAACAACATAATTAGTAGCATTGTCTATAGGGACTTGGGCAACATACTATGGACCTATCTTGCGGAAAACAAACTCCATAGAAACTATCTAGCCATTGTAGCAGAGAAGATTATTAAATCTTTGATTTGAATATAACCAAATAAAATATAATTATAATAATATAAAATTGAATGATAAGTTATGCCTTACATTGAGAGGGTTCCTTTTAACGAAGAATCATGACCTAATATTGTTATTAGTTATTATTAAATTATTATATTTTAATATACTATCTCATTTAGGCTTTATATACATAACATTACATTCCCATGTAAAGATGCTTTCAACTCAAAGCAAGGGTAACGAAGGATGTTGTTGATGGAAATTCTCTATCTCCTAGGAGTTATCTTCTTCTAAATGGTTCTTCCATTTAATCAGATATTCCCTAATTATTTTCTAGCGTAATTTCTCCTCTTTGGTGGCAATGATAGCTTTTAGTTCTAATATGACTTTTCCTTCATCATCCATTTCAAGAAGTGTTGTCTGTGTTGTTTGGTGTTTTCCCAAGACTTTCTTTGGACAATATACACGGAAGACATTGACTATGTGGCTGTTATCCGACAAATGCAAACGATATGCTACTTGGTTGACCTTCTTGTTAACCTCATATTGTCCATAAAACGTAGGAGCGAGCTCGTTTTTTTCCTTGCTACTTTGAGGCTAATTGTTTGTAACGTTGTAGTTTCACAAATACCCAGTGTCCAACTTCAAATTCTCTCTTTGTTCTATGTTGGTGGGCTTGTTGCTTCATATGGTTTCTTGCGATGTATAAGTTTTCCCAAGTGTTTGAATAAATTTCTAGTTTTCCTCTAATTGATGCCTTATTGTTGGAAATTTTGTTTCATTTATGGTGAATTTCTTCTATTTTGGAGGTTAATAACCATAAAGAGCCTCAAATGGGGTCATTTTAGTCAAAGTGCGATGTGTGGAGTTGTACCACCACTTAGCACTGTGTAACCATTAGAATCACTTATTTTGCGTATTCTTTAGAAAAGCACAAAGATAGGCTTCCATACTTTTATTCACAATTTCTGTTTGGCCATTGATTTGTGGGTGGTAGGTTGAACTCATGTTGAGAGATGTTCTAGTTTGTTTGAAGAATTCATTCCATAAAATTCTCCTTAAATTTGGCATCTCTATCACTTACAATGGTCTTTGGGAAACCGTGTAAATTGTAAACAATTTTGCAAAACACTTAAATGATTTGTTTTGCAGAATTTGATTTCTTTACACATATTAAGTGTGCATAATTAGTGAACTACCATAATGATTTTACGTTTTCGATCTGACACGGGTAACCCTTTAGTGAAGTCCATTGATATTTCTTCCCACTTTTGGCTTGGAATGTGAGGTGAATAGAGTAACCATGGGGTCATGACATTTTCGTTTTTGTTTCTTTGGCATTGATCACACTATCTTACATAGATTTGAATATCTCTATTCACCCCCTTCCAAAATAAATCATTGACGCACACTTTTGTAAGTTTTGTAAATAGCCACATGTCATGATGTTGTTGAGTCATGGGACTACTTATGAAAGTTGGATTAAAATAGAGGTTGGGCTTTGATGGATTCCTTTTTATACCCATGTTGCATGCTTTGAGGACAAGGGTCGATGGGGATAAGGATGGGGGTACGTGTTTTCGGGATGGCTAGTGTGCACCCCAATTTTTTTATGGGATGACAGGATGAGGATGACAGTGATATATATATATATATATATATATATATATATATATACACTTGCATGAAAGCACAGGTAACCCTAGAGTACTTCCCCACATTTGTGGATGGTAAACCAGGGAAACTGTCGACCCTGATTAGGGGCCCTTGTTCAAATAAAATCGAAGAGAGTTGAACCCATGATTAACAACAACTAGCAATAATATCAAAGAAATTCATGTCTATCTCTAGACCAATTGAGCTTGTGAAATTTTGATTTTCTATAGCATTATTGGTTATTATTCTTCTACCTTTTCAGGTTATTTGTGAACTGCAATTAGCTTGTAGCAAATATTGAATAAAACACAACTGCAACTTCACAAAAAATATATGCTACAATAATTGAGAAATATGTGCACACACAAATAATGAACACCAATGTTTTTGGACAATTGACCTTGGAAAAACCCTAAGGGGAAAACTAGTTTTGTAGATGAGGGTTTTATTATGAATTCTTCAACAAAATATTACAACTGCTTGCCTGACGCTGGTATAGCTCTGACAAAATTATATCTTCACTTCTGCAAGACTCCTTTGACCTCTTGGAAGCCGTTCTACCCACCAAAATCAATTCGACATCACTCTCAAGTTGATTCTGGCTCAAACATGCTGCCTATCTGAGGAACTCGACCCTCTTGACAACTCACATTGGTTGGGTAAATAGTCTTGGCTTCCACTGGAAAATCTACGTCTCCTCTAGTAAATCGATCCTCATGTGCAAATCAATCTCTACTGTGAAAATATCCTTGCTTTGGAAATTTTCCTCTCTGAGAAATTTGCACTGTCTATCTGGGTAATTCACAGCCCCTGCTGGAACAACTCACATTGTTGGAAAATTGACTTCTCACTATAGAAAAATCGATCTCCAAATCTCCCTAGAAATCGCTGTGAAGAATCCTCTCCAGAAATCTTTGTTGAAACCCCTGCTATTGATGTCCTTGTTGCCTCTGCACCCTTGCTCTCACTACAAATTTCTCTTTGTGTTTCGTTCTATTCTCCAAGTGCCCTTTGATTTCCTCTTATTATGTCTTGTTGACGAATCAATGACCATGATCTTTTCACAATTGATGGCTAAGATCATTTTGACTCCATCAAGTGACTTTTCTGGATGTCTCTAGAGGAAAATCGATTTACCCCAATTAATACTGATTAATTAAGCTATTTCCCTAAGTTAGACATAGGAAAATTTAATTAATTGCTTGATTAAATCTAACTAAGGTCTTTTCTCACAAAACAAATTCTGGGTTGGAGAAAAATGTGTTCCCTAGCCTCATGGACACAAACTGAGACTAGAGCACCCGTTTGAGCTACACAAGCTAACACTCCCTCTCAACGAGGAAGGTGTTCTACATAATACCCAACTTGTCTCTGAAGAAGATGAACCTCACCTTCCCCAAATCTTGTTGCAGTATATCTGCGACCTGTTCATCTGTAGGTATATATTGTAGTTGGATGATCTTGCGTACTAATCTGTGTACAATGCATAAATAGCTCTCAATGCTACCATCTTCACCGTGCTTGATCTTGTAGATCCGCTGTGATCCAACCATTGCCCTCTCTGTTGGTCTCAGTACAACCTAGAAGAATACTCCTCAACCATTGCATCTCGCCACACCTGTTGCTGTGCGACCTCCTGATAGCTAGAAGGCTTGCGATCCATCAACTAGCTAATGCCGTTTAGCCAATGTACCAGTCTGGTTGTGTCCGCTCTCTCTTGCCTGTGTTAAGAGTCCCCACAAACTAATAAGCATCCCTAAGTGTAGCATGAACCTCACGGTTCCTCCTGCCAGCAGTGGAGTTAGGAATATCCACCTCCATATCCTCCTAATGCATTTTCATAATCTGCTGCTCTGTGCTCTGGGAAGCTTTAGGAGCACTCACACCTGAACTCGTGCTCGTACTGGTCACTGTACTCGTGCTCTGCCTTTGCTCTTGATTTTGCTGCTTTCCTCTTGGTGCTTTTGCTAGCTACTCACTCTAATCTTCAACTACTGGAAACTCTCTGGATCTTTTGTACTGTGAATCTATCATAGCAACTAGAAATCATTTTTCTAATTGTTAATTTATTTAACAATTTATTTGTTGTCTACTACGACAAATATCAAATAATTCACATTGTGATTTTCACAAATAAACTGCAGAAGAAAATAGCGCTGGAAATTGAGAAAATCTAGCGCACGCATAAAATTTACACAGTTATTTTTGGACAAATGTCCTTGGAAAAACCCAACTTGGGAAAACTAGTGCAGCAACTGGGGGTTTTATTATTATGTAGTAGCGAAATCTGAGTACAAAGTATGGATGCCCAATTGCCAATCCAAAGAGCAAGTATCTGACAAAAATAATTAGAGGGAAGAAATTCTCTCACTCAAGTAATTCCGGCACTGGCTCCTCTAGAGAAACTAGCCATCCAAACCCCTGCGTAGGCCCTCTACACAGTCCTTGTGTTGCCTCTCACACGTGTGGCTTAGATCAGCCTCTGAGCAAGTCGTCTTGCATGTCTCTAACATTGGAAGTGACTCTCCAGCCCTCTAGAATACTTTCTCGGCTTCTGGAAGCTGAATCGACTTCCTCCCCAGCTAAATTGAACTGCTCTGCTTCAGCTACTGTGCAGTCCTTATGCCGCTTCTTGGTCACTTTTGTTACTTGCTGCTGCCTCTCCAGATCTGGAAAACTTCCTCTGGATCACTGTCCCTGCCCCTCACTATCTCTGCTTTGAGCTCTGGCTCTCCAACAACTGCTGCTGCTCTCTGGAAATTGAATTGCCAAGGAAATCGAACTTCTCAAGTATCTCCAGTGCGTTCTCCATCTACCCATCGACTTGTTCTTATAATCCTCTATTGGGGCACCAACGACTAAGATTAAAACATAATCGATGCCCAAATTAATTCCCTTTCGATCCGTGTGAGTTTCTATATGATTCTCACCTTATCTCAATTAATATTGATTAATTAACCGTATTCCCTAAGTTTAGACTTGGGAAATATTTAAAAGTCGGTTAATAATCTAATTGAGACACCGCTAGGTGGAATTTCCAGGAATGATTTCCGGGTTGTGAGATTAAAACATAATCGATGCCCAAATTAATTCCCTTTCGATCCGCGTGAGTTTCTATATGATTCTCACCTTATCTCAATTAATATTGATTAATTAACCGTATTCCCTAAGTTTAGACTTGGGAAATATTTAAAAGTTGGTTAATAATCTAATTGAGACACCTCTAGGTGGAATTTCCAGGAACGATTTCTGGGTTATGGAGAACTCATGTATTCTAGAATTTAGCCTCTCCACAAAGTTTCGAGACTAGAATGTTGATTTGGGGTAGCATCGGATGTGCTCTAGCCACGAAACTTGGTGGAGAGGTTGGGGCACATGAGATCTCCAATACTCAGAAAGGGTTTGGGTAGATTCTAAACAGATTAGGAGATATTAAAATAATCAATATTTTTAATATAGTCCCTAAGTCTAAACTTAGGGAAAATAAAATATTAATGTATATTAATATGAATTTGTGTTAGAATGGTCCAAAAGACATGGATCAAGCCAAATCTAATCTTAGCCGTTGATTAGGGACTTAATCTCGGCCGTTGAGATGTCAACAGGAAAAGTATAAGAGGAGGCTTGAGGGTCACTTGGAGAAGACGCCAGAGTGATCAATCATTCTATTTTCTAGATCGGGGTTTGCTAAGAGAGATAGAATTAGTGATTGGGAGATGCAGCTGAGGGGCATTTGAGTACAGAGAGACAGAGAGGCAGAGATAGTGCCGAGAGAGCAGTGCAGTAGCCAAAGAGTGTGACGTAGAGCCAACCATGGATCACACAGTGCCACGTAGAGGTAGCCGAGAGCTGCATAGAGCCTCAGAGAGGCCAGCGTTGTTGACGCAAAGGGCCAGAGGGCTGACGCAGGGCCTCCCACGGCTGACATAGACCCATCTGGGGTGACGCTGGGCCAGCGTGAGGTAGAGAGGGGCTGATGCAGTCCACAGAGAGGCTGACGCTAGGGTTTTTGGAGCAAATTGGGGCTGAGTAGCTACCGGAAGGTTTATCCGGGGTTTCAGCTAGGAGATTTGTCAGAAATTGGAGAGGTATCACTGCCAAGGAAATTCTCTGTTGGGTAGGCCAGATTCGGCACCCAGAGTGTACTCTGATATTGATTAATAAGAAAACCCTCAGATAGTTGCACCAATTTTCCTACATTGGGTTTTTCCAGGGACATTAGTCCAAAAATAATGGTGTCATATGGCGTGTTTGTTTCTGTTTCTTTTAGTCGCTGTTGAGCATGCACTAGTATTTATTTTCAGTATTTACATTGTAAATAACTTGTTAAGGAAAATAACAAGTAGGTAGGAATAAATCAGATAAAGTTCATGGAGGGTTTCTAACTAAGTAAATTTAGAAACTTCAACATAGAACACATCCAATGCTACAAAAACTAATGCTCTCTCTTAGCCAGGACTGTGTTCTAGTGTTGCACACCCTTCCACAACATCCTGTCTTTGTATCACCTCTTATCATGCTGCTGATGTCTAGCCATCTTGCCCACCAACTTGTTGATTTGGGGTAACGGCGGATGTGCTCTAGCCACGAAAATTTGGTGGAGAGGCTAAGGCACATGAGATCTCCAATACCTAGAAAGGGTTTGGGCAGATTCTAAACAGTTTGGGAAATATTAAAATAATTAATATTTTTAATGGAGTCCCTAAGTCTAAACTTAGGGAAAATAAAATATTAATGTGAATTAATATAAAACTGTGTTAGAATGGTCCAAAAGTCATGGATCAAGCCAGATCTAATCTTAGCCGTTGATTAGGGACTTAATCTCAGCTGTTGATTTGTCAACGAGAAAAGTATAAGAGGAGGCTTGAGGGTCACTTGGAGAACACACCAAGAGATCAAGATTTCGACTTTCTGGGGCTGTGTTTGCTGAGAAAGTTGAGAGAGTGATTAGAGTTGCAGCTGAGGGCAGTGAATACAGACGCAGAGAGGTAGAGATAGCACCGGGATGATCAACGCAGTAGCCGGATAGAGGGACGCAGAACCAGCCAAGGGTTCATGCAGAGCCAGCCAGGAGTTGCGCAGTGCCTCAGAGGGCCAACATGAGTGACGCAAAGGGCCAAAGGACTGGCGCAGTGCCTCCAGAGGCTAACGCAGGCCAAGCCAGAGTGACGCTGGGCTAACATTGGGCCAGAGAAAGCTGACGCTGGGGTTTCGTGGGGCAGATTAGAGCTGTGGAGCTGCTAGAGTCTTTCTCCGGGGTTTCAGCCAGAATATCTGCTTTCGAGTACAGAGGTACCACTGCCAATATTTTTCTCTGTTGGGTGAGCCGAATATGGCAGCCAGATTGTATTCTAAAACTGCTTTATAAATCAAACCCTCAGATAGCTGCACTGGTTTTCCCGTATTGGGTTTTTCTAGGGACATTAGTCCAAAAACAATGGTGTCACTTGTGTGTTTGTTTTGTTTGCTTCAGTTGATGATTTGTAATGTGTTGAGCATGTACTTGTATTTATTTCCAGTATTTACATGGTAAATAACTTGTTAATTAACAGAACAAGTAGGTAGGAATAAATCATTAAAGTACATGAAGGGTTTCTAATGGGTTAGACTTATAAATTCCAACACAACCACTCCGCAACTCTGATGCTGCATCTGTGCTGCTACTGACACTGCCATACTGCTACCAACCCTGCATCTGCACTACAACTCCCTCTCATCTGTTGCTGTTGCAACTGAAACTATTGCAACTAAGAAACATCCTAAATACTGAATCAAATGTGTTCAGTATGCTGCATCTGTCTCCCGAGTCTCTGACTGCTACTAGCTACTACACTATCTACCAAGAAATCTACGCTGCTGCCAACTCTGCACTGAGCCACTTACTATGCTGTCAACACTGCACTGCGCTCCTCAAAACTTGACTGCTACTAGTTTGCAACTGTCACTCTAGATCTGATTGCATCACTAACACTGATCCATCCTGCTACTGAATACTGTGGTTCCCCGTAACAAGGTATTGATCCACGAGAAGGACACTTCAAGGATCCTGCCCAATCTCTGCAGTTATGGACTACAACTCCATCTCGCCCCACCTTACTCCTAGAGGTATGGTTGCCATCATAACGAAGTCTTCCTCCAACCTGGAGGGCAACTTGTCTATCTCGGTTGACAATACCACTTGGTCCTTCTTCTCATGCTTGTCCTTCTTCCTAAGAGGACATTGCATACTGTAGTGACCAAGCTCACCACATTTGAAGCACTTGGCGTTTGACTGGTCCTTCTTCTTCTTCTTTTGCTCCCCTCGCCCTTGACTGGGACCCTTCAATGCTAAGGTCCTATTTTCCTCTTCCTTCTCACTCTTCACCATGTTGCTGCTGCTACTGTTGATGTTGCTCCTTACTAGAGTTCGCCTCAATTCCTGCTGCAGATCAACCCACATTCTGTCCCAACCAGGCAAAGTGTCTCTGCCTAATATGCTTTGGGCAACACTTGCTAGTCCCATGAGACACTATTTAGTGGCAATTGTACAAGCTTTGTAGGTTGGGGCGCCTTCCCAACGACTGCTAGCTTATCACAGACCTCCTGAATCCAAGTGAGGAAGGGATCTATGCTTTCACCCTTCTGCATCCCAATGGTCCTCGGCTTCTCTTAGAGAAACATTTTCCACTGCTTGGAAGAACTTTGATATAGCGTGGAGAGAGATACCCACATTTCTCTGGCAGTATTCTTGCTAGAAATATGTGAGACTATATGATCGTAGACTCCATCCAAAATCATCTACTTTGCCTTTGCCATTTCCTTTCTGTACTCCTTCAACTGATCTGCATCATGGGGAAATGCTACCACATTGTCTACGTAGGCCTTCAAGCCATATTCATCTAGAAAAAAGGGCATTCTGGCCTTCCAGATGACATAGTTGGAGGTTCCCTCCAACCTGTCCTAGTCTCTAAGCCTAGCTTTGGCCATCTCAACAAACTTGTTGAAAACTCCCTCTTTCCCTCTGTTTGGCTGTTGCTTTGCTATTCACACTCCATTTTGGCATGTGCAGTCCTGCTAGTTGTTACTGCCAATCTGATTGGAAAAATTGAATCCCTCTATTGTGTCTGCTTTTCTCTTCCACCTGATGCTGATTCTGCTGCTGCAAAACCCTCTGCGTCCAACCAAGGAATCTGCTCAGCAAAAATTTGAGTTGTTGCTGCTCCCTCTCACTACTGGAATCACTATTCCGGGCAACTCAAATTTTTTGTAAGCCTGCAACTGAAAATTGAAACCTTACCGAACAATTCGATTTGCTTGTCTAGGTATTGTGCAACCTCTGAGAATTTCGGTTTACTACTCTCTCTGAACAGCGAAATTCCCTTCTTTGCTTCTGAGCTTCTCTACTGGTCACTCACGCTCTAATACCATGTGAAAATTTCATCTATCACAACCACTGGAAATTATTTTTCTAATGGTTAATTTATTTAACAATGTATCTGTTGTCTACTACGACAAATATCAAATAATTCATACTGTGATTTTCACAAATTAACTGCGGAAGAAAATAGTGTTGGAATTGAGAAAATCTAGCGCACACAAAATTTACACAAATATTTTTGGACAAATGTCCTTGGAAAAACCCAGCTTGAGAAAACAGGTTTAGCAGCTGAGAGTTTTATTATTATGCAGCTGTGAAATTTGAGTCTAATCTATGGATGCCCAACTGGCAATCCAAATAACAAGTATCTGACAAAAATAGTCAGAGAAGAAATTCTCTCACTCCACAAGCAATTCCGGTACTGTCTCCAAAAAAATTGGTTGTCCAAACCCCTGCATAGGCTCTCTGCACAGTCCTTGCATTGCCTCTCACATGTGTGGCTTAGATCAGCCTCTGAGCAAGCCGTCTTGCTTTTCTCTGCCACTGGAAGTGACTCTTCGGCCCTCTGGAAGACTTTCCCGGCCTTTAGAAATTAAATCGACTTCCTCCCCAGCTAAATCAAACTGCTCAGCTTCAGCTACTGTGTAGTCCTTGCATTGCTTCTGCGTGGATCACTTCTGTCACTTGCTGCTGCCGCCCCAGATCTGGAAAACTTCCTTCGGATTCCTGTCCCTGCCCCTCATTGTCTTTGCTTTGATCTCTAGCTCTCCAACAACTGCTGTTGCTCTCTGGAAATCAAACTGCCAAGGAAATTGAACTTCTCAAGTGTCTCCAATGTGTTCTCCATCTACCCATCGACTTCTTCTTATAAACCTGTGTTGGGGCACCAATGACCAAGATTAAAACATAATCGATGTCTCGGATCAATTCCCTATCGATCTGTGTGAGTTTCTAGATGTTTCTCACGTTATCTCAATTAGTACTGATTAATTAACCATATTCCCTAAGTTTAGACTTAAGAAATATTTAAAAATCAGTTAATAATCTAATTGAGACACTAGGTGGAACTTTCAGAAATGATTTCTAGGTTATCGATAACTCATGTATTCTAGCCTCTCCACAAAATTTTGAGATTAGAACACATCTGATGCTACAAAACTAACATGTAAGCCTTGTCCTCCATGTTGTAATGCTGGCAACAGTTCAGCAGTAGCATGGATGCAAAGTTTTTAGAGTTGTGCTATAGTTGGTGGGCAGAAACAACCAAACATCAACAACGTAACAAGAGGTGGTGCATAAACAGGGTGTTGCTTCAGTGGGTTGCAGCATTAGAGCACATTCCTCACTAGTGGGAGTGTTGATTTTTGTAGCATCGGATGTGCTCTAGCCTCGAGATTTTGCAGAGAGGCTAAGACACATGCATTCTCCAAGACCCAGAAATTGTTTGGGAAAATTCCACATAGAGATGGTTTAATTAAAATAATTAATCATTTTTAATGTATTCCTAAGTCAAAATTTAGGAAATGTGATTGATTAAGGGTATCAATTAAATCTGTTGTGAATCTTCTAGATAAAGACGAGGATCAACTCCCAATTAATCTTAGCCTTTGATTATGTTTTAATCTTGTCTGTTGGTGTTCCAACGAGAGATTATAAGAAGGAGCTTGATGGGCACTTGGAGAACACACCGAGATAGTGAGATCTAGAGATTGAATTTCTCAAGAGTAGCAACGCTGAGTTGCCAGAGAGAGATCGAGTGATTTTCTTGCTATGAGGGGCAGGGATAGTAAGGACGAAAGGAAATTTTTATAGTCTCGGTGAGTGCAAGGCAGTGAAGGCATCGAGAGGTCCAGAGAGGCAAGACAATGCTTCAGAGGGAGTCAGAAATTTTGCTGGGGAGCAGTCGAGATCTAGTGCCAGACGCTGGGGTGTGAGTCCAGAAGGCTAGGGAGTCGAGTTTCTAGTGGGTAGAAGATCAAAGGAGAGGGTGACGCAGTCCCTTGAGCTGTGAAGTAGTGACTGCGTGAGCCCACGCAGAGACTGCGTAGGGAAGCTCATCTAGAGCCCGAATTAGTGTTGGATCTGCAGTGACAAGTGTGAGACATTTTCTCACTACCTCTTTGCCAGTTTATTCTCTATATCGGATAGCTGGTTTGGGCATCCAATGATTAAAAACCTCAGCTGCTGCACCGGTTTTCCCACATTGGGTGTTTCTGGGGACATTTTTCCAAAAACAACGGTGTAATTGTGTGTGTGTTTATTTCTCAACTGTGCAGTGTTTTGTTTCCGCAGTATTTTATGTTGTGAAGGTAGATTTTATTTTGATGTTTACTGTGTAACATTGTAAATAAATTGATCATAAATTAACAAGTAGGAGAAATTTAATCAATTGCTGCAGTAGGGATTCGGGTCACCAAATTTTCACACTATATGGGTATTATCAGCTCTAAACTATCCTACAACTTTGAACTATCCAAATTTTCACAAATGCTTACAAATACTCAATGTGAAGAGTGAGAGGCAAATAAAAGGGGTCTTCATCTTTAAATAGGCTAGGATTAGCATTTGGGATTAGTGGAAATGTTCCAACGAAGGTTTAACACCATATGATTGATGGTGGTATCCCATCCCATAGAAAGCGAATCCTTACATGTGACTCATATAACTATAGTCATTGACAGTATTTTCGTTGAAGGAGTCATGAGTGATAGTGTATAATTATTTTCAGATTGTTTTCTTTATATATATCTGTCTTTCAATTGATTGTTCTTTAATTATGTATTTTTTTATGGAGCAATCTGTAAGCTGTGTAATTAGTTCTTTTTATTATAAGTGGGACTGTTATGCCATGGAAGTTTCTTGTGGGATCTTTTCAAAGACTTTATGTTCTTTAAGTTGTCGCTTATTGGTATTTGGGGCTACATCTTGTTTGTTATTGTATGTGTACTGACTCAATTGGGACTGATTGTAAGTGCAGATATGTGCTTTTTTGGTTGGTGGTTTTCGGTTGCAAGTTTTCTTTTGCTTATTTTCTTGAGGCAAGTCTTTCTTTTGGAGAAGTACCAATAATCTCATGATGCTTGATTAAATATGTAAACTACTTTTTCTTTTATTGTTATCCTTCTCTGTTTTTCTCAAACTGTTTTAGTTATTTTACTTTATGGATGCTTTGTGCAGATAAAGCCATTGGTAAAGCCGACTAGAATAATTGTAGCTGAGAAGGACTTACGGTATTCATGGCATGATTTTGTCTCAAAGAGTATGCTCTTTTGCTCCTTTCTTCTTTTCTTGCATTGATATACTTTATTCTATCTTAATATATTCCTCTTTTTCATAAACATACTCAGGTCTGTTTTACTTAGTCCATATCCTCTAAACATTGTTCTTTTCATTTACTTCACTATGGACCTTACCGTTACGGTCAGTAATGGACAAAAGGTCAAAGAACTTGGAAGATGACAAAAAGTCTTACATCAAATACAAAAATTGGAACTACAAACAGGACTTTACACTCTAGCACTCAAAGAAATGGATATGGTGCTAGGTGCAAAATGGTTGATGCAGTTAGGAAATTATACCACAAACTTTGAACAATTCATGGATTTTTATTGGCAAGGTCAACACTACAAGTTATATGGTGCTGAAGGTTCCACTCTCAAGGGGAATCAATTACAATTAATAAAAAGTGGGTAAGAAACACAATCAGACATACGGTGATGAAAATAAGGGAAATATAACGCCAGGAAGCATAAAGCTTTAATGTTAAACAATCAGGTCAAAAGGCTTCAGAGTATGATGCAAATGATACAAAGGAACCTCACTAACACACAAGACACAAATGAAGTCAAACCCCTAAAAGCATTTATACTTCATTCTACCCTGGAAATGTGCTCAACTGGAGAGAATCCAATTTACTATGCTTTGAGGACAAAGCATTCTATAAGAGGTTGGAAATGTTATAAACATAATAATGCTAAAAATATAATAAATAACAATATTGCCAAAGTTGGACTCGGGAATAAATCAACAGGGTATGAAAATTGAAAAAGTCGAGAGAAATTCGAAAAAATCAGCAAAAACTCAGTGAAATTAAGAAAAGTACAAAAATTAAAGTATTCACATCTGATAAATGTATTGCCACATAAATATGAAAAGAAAACTAATATATAAGATGTATAAGAAGTCTATTGCTACATCACATATCAATAGTGAATCACGTTCTGAGTCCTGAGTCCTGTCTCAACCTCAAGAGTAAAAATATCAATAAAAAATATAATAAATGTATCTCATCACCATGGATTATCTACATGTCATAAACAAGTGAGTCACTGAGTTCCTTTGCCCCTTTTATCAGAATAGGGAATGGTTTTTCCTCTAGAGAAAGAAGGTCCTGCCCCTGAGGCTAGAAATGGACTCTGACATCCTCTAGAAGCAAAAATAGGAGGTTACCTCTGTTCTCTGCTACTTCCCATGCTAGATGGTGTCACCTCCTCCTGCTCCTGCTCCACGTCTTGTTCCTGCTCCTCCTCTTCCTCCTCCCCTACCTCTGTCTCCTTTGCAGCTGCTACCTCCTTTGATGCTTCCACCTCTTACTAGTCAAGGAAAACCATGACAGACCTCTCGGTTCCAACCCTCCTTGCAATAGTGGTGTCAATATGATCCAATGAGATGGCTTTCACGTCAAGGGTTTTTTGAAGTTGTCTCACCCACAATCGAAGATTGTAGTAGACATAGGACATGTCATTAAGGTGTTGGGACTCCAACTTGTATCAGAGTCATAGATTATAAATTAGTAATTAGAAAATTTAGATATAAAATAAAAGATTATAATTTATAATAAATTCAAAAATTTTTAGTTTGTTGCACTTCTTGGTGTGTATTTTGTCAAATATACCCCAGTTGCACTCACAGCCGGAGGAACTATATGTTTTGCTAAGCAATCAAATGGCAAGCTTTTGGAGATGGGGTACTTTGCCACCAGAGCTTGTCCACCAAACATCTGCAAGGTAAAAGAAATAAGGGAAACATAAATAAAATAAAATAAAAACATTGAAATTTGGAACTTGAAGTAAATTTGAAGAGACAATGAAATTTGAAAATTGAAACAAACTGAATCTTACTTGGCATTTTTGTCATCCTATTCTTAACAACCATGCTAAAGCCAAATGTGTCACCTACCATGCTATATATCCATTTTGTTAGAAATCTCTTCACGTTTTTCCTCAGATGACATCATCGTCTTAACACAAGTGAATAATCCATCCATCACCTTCGCATCAAATCTGAAACCACATGAGTAAGAAAATGCGGGGTTGAGGTAGATCCCTTTAGCATGAATGGGGCGATGAAGGGTATTGTTCCGTTGCTCATCAATCACTCTCCATAACAACTATTGTTTCTCAAACCCCTCATCCCCCTTATTCTCATAATAGGTATGAATGGCTTCTTTGGCCCTATTCGTGGCCTCATACAAGTAGTCCATTGTGGGCTTATCTCCATCATCCAATCAAAGAACCCTTACCAAAGGTTTAGAAATGGCACACACTTGATCCACTTTGACCCAAAAGCTTTCTTAATCTGAAACTAGTCTGCATATGGCCTTCCCCTTCAGTTTGCGACTAAAAGATAAAGGACTCCACACCGATGAAATAAACATAGTCTTCACATTCCACATAGAATTCAATAGAGATTGGAGAGATATGAAATTGGTGGAAAATTGTGTCATGGTAGGATTGTTGTTGGTGAATTTTCTCATCAAGCTAAGCATAGATGCATGATTATATATAAATTTTGTTATGCTCTTGGATGACTCAACAATATCCCTCACAAAAGGAATCTGCCCTATATCCTCTATCATCAAGTCAATACAATGTGCAACACAAGGTGTCCAAAACAAGTTAGGATTACCTCCCTAAGCAACCTACAAACATCAACATAATTTCCAACGTTGTCTGTTATGACTTGGATAAGATTTTGTGGGCCTACCTCATATATGAAGGTGTCCAACAACTCACATAATAAATTTGCATCTTTAATATGTGTAAGTGCATCAACAGACTTCATAAACATTGACCCCTTGGGACAACTAACTAGGAAGTTAAGAAGGTTCTCACTCTTATGATCAGTCCAACCATTCAACATCAAAGTGCATCCAGTGTGTTCCCATGATGACCTAAACTCTTCCAATCTAGTAGTGCAATGAGCCTTTTCATTTTGAAGAATAGGCACTCTCAACTACTCATAGGAAGGGGCTTTGTACCTTGGGCCAATAATAGCAACTGCATCAAACATAGGTTGGTAGAATGGATTGGTGTTGACAATGCCGAAAGGAACATCATTCCATAGAAGACACCTAACCACCAACTTGTTAGCTTCTTCCTTTTCCCTTTTTTAAGTGCTGATTTGATGCCAGGTTGTGCACCAGGTGTGGTTCTAGGAACAAAAAAAGATGAGACAACTGAAGGGTTGGGCAATGTGGATGTGGAAGGTGATACTGAAGAAGCACTATCAATTCCCCCCACTCTTTTGCTTGCAAGTTGACTTCGCATCGCTGCCTTGTTATCTTTGGCGTCATCTATATCTTGCAGTGATTTAAAGGCCTTACGAATGATTTTTGGAGTTGCCAATTGGCAAAGTTCTATATTTTGTGCTGAAATTTGCCCCAAATCGAATTTCAATTGGTTGATGCCCCTCGACAAATGCTTGCTACACAACTTGCAAGTTAAATATTGTCTACTGACCCCCCTTGGGTACAACATTGGGCTTACCATATTCCCACATAGGGTCCAAGTGCCTCGGCATTTTGTTTGAAGTTGAACCTAGGGCACAAATAATCTGAAAAAAATAAAAGCTATCCTTCACATGAAAAATAAAAATTGTTCATTAAAAATTTAAAAATCCATATGCATCATGCTACCATGCTTAAGTAGACTAATAGATTCATGGAATGCATGGCTTGCAAGGTTGAATTAGTTGATTGGGTTAACAACTGAAGGAAAACGCCTAGAATTAAAACCTTCACATTTAAGGTTTTTTATTGGCATTAAAACACCAAACATTAAAACCCTCAGAGGTAAGCGCCCAACAATGTGGGTTTTAATATATTGAATATTCAGGGCTTGCAACGTTGTGTGGATTGGACACAAATAAATTCAACCCAATAAGCCATGCTTCCGAATATCTTGAGATGATTGACTTCTGACTTCTTCCCTGTGAATACTCCTTTGAGTGTTCTCTTCCCCAATGCTTTATGAGGAGTTCTATTTTGAATATATATTGTTGTGTTGCAATCTTCTGCCCATAGATACTTCGGTAGATCCTGATCATACAACATGGCCTTGGCTGGCCCAACAATAGTTCAGTTCTTCCGTTCTGCCACTCCATTCTGCTACGGATTATATGGAGCTGTCCACTCTCTTTTTATGCCCTCCTTTGCATAGAAATCTGCGAAATCCTTGTCTGTATATTCTCCACTATTATCTAAACGCAATACCTTTATCTTTTTCCCTGTCATATTTTCAACAAGAGCCTTGAACTCTCGGAAACGATCAAAGACCTCATCCTTGGTCTTTAAGAAATAGATCTAGGTTTTTCTAGAGTGATCATCGATAAAAGTGACGAAGTATTCGCCACCACTAAGAGCCCTTGTGGACATAGGACCGCAGATATCTGAGTGTATTAATCCTAATACATCCCTTGCTCTATTGTTACTTCTGGGAAAAGTTGCTTTAGCGTACTTTCCTAGTACACATCCTTTGCATAAGTCATCATGTTCATTGCTTAGGATTGGTACCCCTGTAATAGTCTCTCTGAGCATCCTTAGTGCCCCATGGTATAAGTGCCCCATTCGCCTGTGCCATAATTCATTTTGCTTCTTCTCACCATTATAGTTGCTGCCTATCAGTGCCATTGGCGATTCGAGCTGCAACCTATACAACTTGTTGCTTCGAACCCCAATTTGCTTTTTCCTCTTCCAGCCTGGATGCTTAACGTATACTTTCTTTCCGATGAAGTATACATCATATCCCTTGTCCTGTAACTGGGACACTGAAATTAGATTCATCCCTAATCCTGGCACATGCAGAACATTGGTGGCTCAGATGCCGGTCCCTGCTTCCGTTTGAAAAGCTATGGTGCCTCTCCCTACGGGAGTACACTTCGTTCTGTTTCCCATAGTTATTTGGAAGTCCATCTGTTCTTCTTGATAGCTCGAGAAATGTTCTCGTACTCTAGTCATATGAGCTGAAGCCCCGCTATCAATGTACCAAACATTTGCTGATGCTGAATTAGCTAAGCATGCGAATTCTTCATCTAATCTGGTAGACAAATCTTGAATATTTTGAATATCCATATTGTGCCAACTTCTGACGCTCACCTATCCTAGAACTTCCTGGAGGAAAAACCACGCCTTCCTTGTTGAGTCTTTTGCTTCACTATTCCTTCTACCACTGATAAATTTCGACTGGAAAAGACTTACCTCTCTGTCGGCTCACTCAGAGAGAGTTTTCCCATGAAATCCAATCTCTTTGGTTTGAACTGCGCAATCCTCTGGGAGATTCGAATTTCTGCCCTTGCAGGGATTTTGAATTCCCTTCCTTTCTCAGTGTTAGATCTTTCGACTTTTCTCTTCTGCTTCCCTGTAGCTCTGATACCATGTGAAAATTTCTAAAATGGAAATCCTACTGCAGTGATTAATATGACTTCTTCTACTTATTACTTCAGAGATAAGTTATCTACTGTATTCTTACAGCAAATATCGAAACATATTCTACTGCAACCTTCACAATTAAAACATTGCAGAAATTAAATGTAAGTAAAATGCCGACACATATGCAAACACAATGACACTATTATTTTTGGACAATTGTCCCTGGAAAAACCCAATGTTGGAAAACTGGTGCAGCAGTTGAGGGTTTTATTATTCTTTAGCAAAAATCAACATGTACAAAATTTCACCCAGCAGTATAGAACTGGGAAATATCTACAGACGTCCTTGAACAAGTGTCTGACCTGAGAGAGAGGTTCCTTGACCATCTACGTCTCTCTAGCTTGCCCAACGTCAATTTCTCTAGCCTCTGGACTGGCCTGCGCAATGCTTGCGTCACTCAGGCCAGCGCTGCCTCTCCCAGCGTCAATCTGCCCAATGCTATTCCTTTTGTTGCTCTATGTCTTCGTCCCTGTCTCGCTGATTGATGTTGAACCCTTTCTGTCTCTCCTCCACCTACAACTTTCCCTTTGAATCGATTTTCTCTTGCCGAACTTCGACCAGTGAGAAAATCGAAAATCGATTTCTCTTGGGCAACTGAGTATTTGTCTAGTGTGTTTTCCAAATGACCCTCAAGTCCCTTCTTATATCTTCCTGTTGAGCAATCAACAGCCTAGATTAAAACATCATCAAAGGTTCAGATCGTTTTGACTTGATCCATGGCTTTTTCTAGAAGTTTCACCATTGATTAGATTAACCCGTTAATATTTTAATTTTCCTAAGTTTAGACTTAGGAATCCCATTAAAAATATTAATTATTTTAATAAAATCACTTTTGGGTGTTTTTTGGGTTCTTTGGAATACCTGTGCCCAAGCTTCCCTGCAAAATTTGAGGCTTAGAGCATATTTGATGCTACCCCAAATCAACAAGAAGATCATATCAACTTGTATCAACAAAGATGACAGTGCCGAGATGAGAAGACATTCGAAACCGAAAAAGAGATCAAGCTTTTTGCATCAACAAGCTTTGAGGAGGAAGGCAATGTAATGAATAAAATATATAAGAAATAATGTAAATGATAATAATCATAAATAATGATTAGTTAATTAGTAATTAGGTTGAAGAGGCATGTCTAAATGAGACATCACTCTCCATGAAGAGACACCTGCTTGGTATATAAGCAAGCCTCTCACTCTCATTGTATCATCATTCTTATTCATGCATTTTAATATATATTCTTTTATCTCAATGGAGATCTACATATTCCAAGTCTTTTGGAGTGTTTAACCTGAAGAATGAACTTTGTTCGCTTTAGATTCTTTCCTAAGTTTAACTTAGGAAAAACACATTAATTATTTAATTAATTGTCGTTGACTATTTGGTATTAAGCCAATTTCTCAGGATAAATAATTTAATTATTTAAGTGACTTAGGGTAAATGACGATTATGATTCTTTACTAAGTTTAATTTGAAAATACATTAATTATTTAATTAATTAATGTTGACTATTAAGCCAAGTTTCTCAAGATATATAATTTAATTATTTAAGTAACTTAGATCTATTCTCTATCATTTATCTCAAGTGAGGCTTGAGATCTAATCCTAGCCATTGGTCACTTAGGAGATTAAGGTTAGAGATTGACATAATAGAATTATAAAATAAGTGTAAGGGAGATGTGAGAGACACATTGTGATTGAGCAAGTGATTTTCTCAAGGAGTGAAATGCTCATTGACTAAAGAGAAGAGAAAGGTGTGTGACAGGGGTTTTTCAGAAGAGAAATTTGTGGAGGCAGAGATTTTGGAGAGAGAGTTTGAGACTTCAGAGAGGGAGACTGAGTTTTCTGTGCAGGCCAAGATTGTGAAGGGAGGCCAAGTTTTCCAGCCAGTCCTGTGTTCAGGAAGGGAGCCAAGTTTTTCCAGTGCACAGGCCGTACAGATGGAGGCCAATTTTTACAGGTAGAAGCCGAGATTTTCCAGGGCCAGGTAATTTCCAGTAGGGCTGAATTTCAAGAGGCTGAAAATTCAGTGGGCTGAAATCCAGGTTCACAAGTTTGTTATAATTTCTGTGTTTTGCTGTTCCTATGGTTGATTTTCATATTTTATTTCCACTGTAATTTTATTTAAAAATACTAGTGTATTTATTTTTCACCAGTTTTCAGAATTTTATTGAGCAAAATTTTTTCTGGGTATAAATTAATTGTTGAGGAAAAGTAAATCAAACCTGGAATTAAAAATCAACACATATACCTCAAGGACATAAGTAATTCTATGGCACAATATGTTTATTGGATGGTGGACAATGATGTTTTGTATTCTATGTTACACACTTAACATAAGGCAGCAAAGAGAATGTGAATCTCTCTGAAAGATATTAGGCAATCTAGTCATACCAGTTGAAGTCTGCGTGATAGATGTTTATTGCTTGTGCAATCTGGAGGATTATATTTGTAATACATAACGCTTATCATATAGTCTGATGCTGAACTGATACCTAGGGCATTGTTTTAGACAATGGAACTTAGAAACATGCTGACTACATTAACACAACAGTAAAACATTGTAGAAATAGTCCCTAATCTGCTACTCATGGAATTATAGTCACAGAACAGCAGTAATACATTGTAGAGATAGTCCCTATTCTGTGTCCCAACGCTGTATGCAGGTGGCACTGTTATTCTGAACTTAAAATAGTGGTCAGCCAATTATAATTATGCACTGAGCATCTTTGTTGTATTCCATTAGATGATTGGAGGAGCCTTCTTATTCATATTAATGGTGCATTAGTAGCTTCCATTTCCTTTTCTGTTTTATTCTATGGTGTTTACTGGTGGCTATTTATTTCTTTTCAAATATTTGATATGAAAATTTGGGAATAGATCCTGAGATGTTTGCTGCATGCATTCATAGAGAACTTAAATTCACTTTGTACATCTAGTAGTACTGATAAAGAATACCTTAAATGAACTATTTCATTATTCTGCAGATAATCACAATGCGTTGACTATTGCTAGCCTGTGGGCACCAGTTCTTGCTGTAAGTAAAAATTAAACTAAACTGTTGATGCCATTTCTGTTTTGGAACAAGTCAATGGCTGATTAACTATTTTGCAATAACCGATTCTTGAAAATATGCAATTTAATTGTTTGTTGCCTACAGTTAACAGTTTGGAAAATAAGAGCTAACATTGATGCATCATTTGGATGTTATGCAGATATATGTTCTAGATCTGTATATTTGGTACACAGTTTTATCTGCTATTGTGGGCGCTCTTATTGGAGCAAGACAAAGACTTGGAGAGGTACATAATTTGTCTTAGTAATGTTCATAACTAATTCACAAGATTATCTTATATATAGATGCATAATGATTAATGGGAATTGTCTGATAAACAAGTAGGAATGTAACAACCTTAGCAATGCCACTTTTTGTTTCCAAATAGAAGTTTTGTGAAAATTTTAATACGTGAAGAAAACTGGGATTTATTGTGTAATATGAAGTAGTTGAAGTATTTCTCCCAGCATTTTAATGCTCGTCAGCATTCAACAAGAACTAAGTATTCAATCTGGTAACTGGAAGTGGTTGTTTGTTTATCTTATTTCAGAGTCTACTCTTCATGTAGCCCTTTAAACTGTTTCTGATAATAAAATTTGCTTCCTTCTGCCTTACAGATACAGTCATTAGAGACAGTCCGTAAGCGTTTTGAAAGCTTTCCAGAAGCTTTTGCTAAATGCCTTCAAGCAAGAAATACTAAGAGGTAATTAAGTTCTGTTATAAATGTAATGACTGATTCTGTTGCATGGGAATTATTTTTCAAACTAAGCTCTGCTTTACATTTCAGTGCAGCCTCAGTTAATTATATATCTATGTAGGTCATGAGATAGGAGTGATTCATTTCTATTGAATTTATGGCGTTTAATTTTCTAATAATGTATCTTTTTGCTTGCAGGCATAGCAGTAATGTATCACTTGGTCAGGTAGGTGTTAATTATGCCACGAGGACAAAAAATTATATCTACTTCTTGATGTGCCTTTTCTGATTTGTTTGAACTTTGTATTGTGAAGATTTTCAATTTTTGAAATGTATGCATGCAGCTAGTATGATAATATCATTCTTAGATTGAACTGGTCACATAGGATTTGTTTAAAGACTCTAGTATCATGTTGTCTGAGTCATTTCTGTACATACAGTCATGTGACCAGAAACATAGTATTGAGATGCATCATACTCAAGTGTAATGGTCTGTCAAATACATAAGAAAGCAAGAAAATTTAGTGGAACCAAAGACAAATCCAATTCTGCAACAACTTAGTCATGTGTGCGCTAGAAATGGAAAACCCTAGTGCATTAGCGAGAAAAAATAGCCAAGCAGAAGTGCACCACACAGGACATGCTCAAGTGCTCATAAAGAAATATTGCCAAGCGCAATAGAACGCCAAACATATAGGTCCCCTTATACATAAAACACTTCTTAAGATAGATCAAGGAAATCAAAAGATGATTCAATGCAAATGATAATTGTGGTCTATTTATGGTAGGGGGATACCCTCAAGAAGGATCAATGAGCTTACTGTACAAGTCTGACTAGGTCAGACTTAGTCACTCTCTACTATTGCCATAAATGATAATAATTGATCAAATGATGGCCTTAGCATGATTGCAAATACATTAATCATACTTGTGAGTGTGCTTTCGACACATTTTTGAAGATCACACCCATAAACACAACACCTCTATTAAGTTGAATAAGGGGCACATTTAGAAAGCATTGCAACAAAAGATTTACTTTCCCTCCTTTATGTTGAACAAGGGTGTTGTTATTGCAAAATATAGCACCCTCATGCTAGGCACAATAGATCCTCGACAACAACGAGATCCACCACCACTGTCACCTTAGTAGCGAAATCCCCTACTATTTTGTGGGTGGATATTATCCCCACAAGGGAGGCTTCCCTGGAAAAATTTAGAGGTTAGATGACTAAGGAATCATAGCTAAATGGCTCTCTAAGGATCTTGCAAATTTTACACCCAAAATAGTTTTCAATAAAGTATGGCTCTAGTTGAAATAAAGTAGCTAGGTCAAAGAACTAACAGCTCAAGATATGCTTTGGAAATGCTCAAACCGATTCCTAAGCACATAAACTTGATAAGAACATATACATACATATATATATATATATATATATATATATATATATATATATATATTATTAAATAGCTGAATGCTGTTTACAATTGTGGGAGGCCTTGGCTTAAATACAGCCTTGGGTGCCTCTTGGTGAATGGGCATGATCCTTGATCATGCCTTTTGCCTAATTAATTACTAATTACAGACTTATTTAATTTTTATATAACATTGCCTTCCTCTTGAAAAGATGCTTTGTCCTCGATGCATATGTAACAACGGGTGTTGTTGACGAAACACTTATGTGTCCCAAGATACTTTTTCTTTTGGTAAGTCCTTCGACTTGATCAGGTATTCTTTGATTACTTGTGATCATAGTTTTTTTCCCCAATCGAGATAATACCTTCTGGTTCTAGAATGACCCTTCCTTTGTCATCTAAAGTCAGAAGTGTTGTTTGTGCTGATTGATGTTTGCCAAGTGCCTTTCCAAGGTAGGATACATTGAAAACATTGTGAACATGACTTTTATCAAGAAGGTTTGAAAATTTCTGAATCTAACAAACCAGAAATCCTACTGCAGTAAACTGACTTGCATTACCCACTTGTGTTCTTCATTTAACAAGTTATTTTCAGAAATATTAATGCAAATACATTGCAGCCTACACCAATATATAGATCAAGTACTAAAAAGTAAATGAGACAAGCACACAAAGGACACACTTATTTTTGGATGAAACATACCGGAAAAACCTAATGCAAGAAAACCGGTGCAACCGATATCAGGGTTTTATTATTAAGCAGATTTTTGAATACAACTAGGGTGCCAAATATGGCTCACCCAACAGAGAATAAACCCGACAGAAGTACCTCTATCCGGAGACAAATGTTTTGGCGGATCTAACAACTAGATGAACAAACCCCATTGGTAACAATGCTGTCCCCAGTGCTGTGCAATGATGGCTGCTCCCAACTTTGCACTAGAACTGCGTCACCTCCCCTAGGAGCTGCGTCACCCTCCCAGTGAGCTTTCCTGGCTCTGAAATTGATCTGCTGAACTGTTGCCCGATTTGCCTCATAGGAACCCCAACGCTACCTCTAAGTGACTACGTCAACCCTCCAGCCTCTGCGTCACCCTTTCTAGAGTTGCGCTGTCTCTCCCTGGTGCTGCACTACCTCTCTGCTATGTATTCTCGGCCTTGGACTAAAAACCCTCTGCCAAACTGCCCCTCTTTGCACTAGAAGCTTACTCCGAAATTCTCAGCAAACCATGCCCTTGAATTTTGATCTAGCTCAAGTGCTACTCTCCCTATGTGTCTTCTTCAACTGACCCTAATCCTTCCTTTATACTTTTCCTGTTGAGAAATCAACGACCATGATCTAATCTCTAATCAATGATTAGGATTATATTAGACTTGATCCTCATCTCTTAGAAGCTTCTCACCCATAATTTCATTAATATCCATTAATATTTTAATTTTCTTAAGTTTAGACTTAGAAACCAGATTTAAAATATTAATTATTTTAATAAAATACAATCCGGGTGGAATTTCACCAAATGATTTCTGGGTCTTGGAGATCTCATATGTTCTAGCCCCTTCACAAAATTTCAGAGCTAGAGCACATCCAATGCTACCCAAAAATCAACAGAAGGCTCAAATTGTATGCTACTGCTTGTAAGGCTTAAGTTTAACAAATACCCATTCTCCAACTTCAAATTCTCTCTCTGTTCTATTTTGGTCCGCTTGCAGCGTCTTACGATTTCTTGCATTATTTAGATTTTCTTTTAGAGTTTGGACGACTTTTTGGGTTTCTTCTAACTGGTCTTTAACAACTAGAAGTTTCGTCTCGGTGGTAGCGAATTCCTTCCATTTTGGAGATTCGTAACGATTCAAAGCTTGAAATTGAGTCATTTTTGTTGACGTGTGGTAAGTAGAATTGTACCACCATTCAACGAAGTCTAACCACTGAGCCCACTTATTTTGTTTGTCTGTGGCATAACAATGTTGGTAGGCTTCTAAACATTTTTTGACAACCTCTGTTTGGCCATTTGTTTGAGGATGGTAGGCTGAACTCATGTTGAGGTAGGTTCCTATATGTTTGGAAAATTACCCTTGAACTTGGCTTGTCTATCGCTCACAATGACCTTGGGATATCCATGTAATCTGTAAACATTTTTTAAAATATCTGGGCGATTTGTTTTGCTGAGTCTAATTTCTTCATTCCAATAAAGTGAACTCACTTGGTGAGTTAGTGAACTACTACAAGAATTTTATCCTTACCATTAGACATGGGTAAACCTTCGATAAAGTCCATTGATATTTACTCCCATTTTTGCTTTGGGATATTTAAAGGATGAAGTAGTCTTGGAGTCAAAATATTTTTGTTTTTACCCCTCTGGCATTTATTGCATTCTGCTACATATTTTTGAATATCATTATTCATTCCCTTTCAAAAAAATGACTAGCGTGCGTTATAGTAGGTTTTAAAGAATCCTACATGTTCGACTGCTAGTGAATCATGCAATTCTTTGAGAACCTTGGCTTTATATACATTGAGGATACAAGAATATATATTAAAATGTATGAATGAGAATGATGATACAATTGAGAGTGAGTGTCCTTTATATATAGCTAGGTAAGTACCTTTTGATGAATGGTCATGTTTGTAGAGACATGCCTCTTACCTATTAATTATTAGTTAATTAATCATTGTTTATGTCTATTATTATTTATATTATTTTCACTATTTTTATAAATATCTTATTCATAACAGATTGATCTATATTTATAGAGATAATTGGGGATCTCCATGGAGCCGACTTTGGCAAATCTGGAGGGAGCCGAATTTAGTTTTGAATTTTAAATGTCAATTATTTTGTAGCCAATAATGTTTCCCCATTTTGGAGGCCTACTTGTCTTGGTGACCAATTTCAATTCAATGCCACAAAATAAATTAAAATAAATTTCCTTTGAACATAGCTTGATTAGAATAGGCTCCTCATAACTTTGGATTAAATTGGAGATAGGGATGCCACATGTAAACCAATTGACAAGCTGCCATTAACATCAATGTTTGGGGCTTCTTGACCAAATTTCAGGGCTCAAACTTCGGTGAGGCATATCTCCTCAACCATGAGGAGTTATGTGGCATGCCACATTCTGTTGGAATCAACATGACAAAGACAATAAAATAACGATGCTCATGTGAGCAGATTCACTATTCCTCAGCCTCAAATTCTTCAATAAGTGCAGGGCATTTAGGGTTTCTATCCTTTCGTCTAGGGCTTCTTCTTTATTGGAGTTTCCAACTGATGTAATCCATGACACATATTAAGAGCGTTCAAGACTGATGTTGGCATCAATGACAACACCATTCAACAACTATCTTCAATGGCTTTGACAATATGGCCTCCCAATTCATCAAAAATCTCCGAGTCTGACATATCATTTTCAATAGGGCAGCCCATGAAACAATCATCAAGACTGTCAATTTTCTCATCCACACTGGCACACAACTTAGACACTAGAGATTAGGTCAGTGGCCAAGGAAAAATCCAGAAGGGGAAAACCCAACAATTATTTCCTTGTAGAATCTTTGTCAACAAGACAAATCCAAGTCACATCTAACCTGATCATTAGTCCAAGTGCCAAGTCAACCCTCCATTAATAGTCCAAACTTTGCCACAACTATGTCAATAAGTCTGGTCACACGATGTCATATTCCGGTCCTTAGATGCCACATCCCCCAGAGAAAGAGTGCCTCAGAAACTCCATAACCACATAGATGTTATGCCTAAGACAACTCGCATTACACTGAGATGTTATGCCTCAGACAACTCGCATTACACAAAGACGTTATGCCTCAGACAACTCACATTTCATATAGATGTCATGCCTTTGACAACTTGCATTATTTAGAGGTTTGATGCTTCAGACTGCACGCATTATTCAAAGATGTTATGCCTCAGACAACTCGCATTACACAGAGATGTTATGCCTCAGACAACTTGCATTATTCAGAGATGTTATGCCTTAGACAACTCTCATTACACAAAGATATTATTGTTCGTCACATTGTCGTCTTGGAGGAAAACGAATGGGCTATTTATATTCTCCATCAATTGTGAATGGGTGTCATTATAGGTAGACTGAGATGACTCCTTGGAGGGCCGACTTGGTCAACTTGGAGGCAAAAATACCCCTTTTAAAAGTACAAAAAATCTTCTTTTGCAAAGGCCATGAAGAATATGCCTTGCATAATCTTCTTTTGAGAAAATCTTTTATCACAAGTATAATTCATCTTTACAAGTACTTGTACATCGACCACAGCTACAAGCTTCAACACTTCTTGCTTTAAGAGGAATAAGCTCACTTGTTCCCTTAAACAAAATTTGAAATAATTTCTCTTACTTGCTTGTGTCTACATTTCTTTTGGGATTTGATGCTCTTATTTGATGCTAGATTTTGGTGTTTTCATTAGCTAACTAATAGACTAAAATTCGCTGCCTTCTTGGTAGAGATTTGGAAGCATTGAGACCTTCTTGGAGGGCTGATCAATCAGGTATCCCACTGAGTTTTAAAGTCTGATTTTTTGCAGACCTCAAGGGCAGAAATAGGACATCTTTTGACAGTCCCTATGACTGATTTTTGCAGATTTTTTTGACCAGTAAAAGACAGTCCTTGGCAGGGTTGCGGGGGAGCGCCCTCCCCCCCTTCCCCTCACCGAAACCGCCCCCAAAGCGTGCTCCCGAAATTCGCTCCCAAAGCGTGCTCCCAAAATTCGCTCCCTGCCAATTCAGGAGTGATAGAGGGAGCTATGGAAGATTGGAAACAAGAGTTTGGCCCTAGTGTTGATATGCAATTCATGGTAATGTTAAATTCTTAAAGTGGAATGTCATGCTTTTATTTAAATTTTTAACATTACCATGAAATAAGTCAGGATGTTTGAGAGTGGTTCCAACCTCATTGGATTTCATAAGGTGAAAGTAGAATTTTAGGTCTGACTCAAAATCCAACAAACTTGTCATTTCTTCAGGATTTTAGGATTGGGGGCATTGCAATGTTTCCATTGGATTTTGTCATGTACTAGGGTATGGGACTCGTATTTAATCAAGAGCACCTAGTGTACTAGGGTATGGACCGTGCATTTAATCAGGAGCATTAAGGTCGTTCGATTATGCAGGAGGTGACTCCCAATAAAGCACGAGACAAGAAATTAGAAATTTCTCGTGGCAAGAGGGTCAAGCAGTAGATAATAGATTTACTTGTCTTTTCTAGTTTTTAGTACTTTTTATAACTATTGACTCTTTCATATTTATTATGGTATTTTTTGTAAACAATATATGACAATTTAAGTTTGAGGTTTGAAGTTGGCATTTATAACTCATTGGTAATGAATTATGAATATGATGTTTCGTTAAAGTTGATGGTTGAAACATTTCATTGCATGTTAGATATTATTTGTTATCGTTTGGTTACTTGTTAATGGTAATGGTTACAAGTACAAGTTACAACTTTTGTGATCAATGATGATAAATGTTATATATCGAATTTTGAAAGCTTGAAGCTTTAAGATTCATGAATCATGAGACTTGATATGTTCTATGTTACTAACTTGTGGACGTGGTTGATGAAAATTATAACTTCTAGATGATTGATGTCATATGGTTCAATCCATGTTTTTATGCTTTTTATATCTAATTCATTATTCTACATGCTTTTGTTGACATATATGCATCAAAATATATATTATATAAAAATTCGCTCCCGGACTGGGAGCTTTTGAATGTCGCTCCATGCTCCCGCTCCTCGCTTCCTCTCCCCCTCCCAAGTAACCTCGGTCCTTGGTACTTCCCTCTTTGGCAGACTTAACCTTATTTCAAGGATTGATTTTCTTGCAGCCTTTAGGTAGATTTCACTGCTCTTTTTTGGCAGAACTTCCTTTGCACATGTTTCGAGAAGAGGCAGTTTTGAACAGACCTTGATTTCCCCTTTTAAATTTATACTTTGGGACAGATTCCAAGGGAGGAGGAGAGTGTTGGTCAAGGTTGTCATTGATGTCGATATGGCATTATTGGAGATGGCAAATATTCTTGTGATACATGAAACTCATGCAAACCCTAAGTGCTACGGATGCCATTAATGAAGTAAAACCTAGATGCTAAGGTTGTTCTTACATTATGAAGATGTCAAACCATTAATGAAGAAGTCTAAGATGCCCATGATGCCCTAAACACTAAGATTGATGTATAATTCCTAATCCTAAATCCCTAGCCCTAGATGCTCATGACGCCCTAGTCCTTGTGCCCTATTTATTGAAGAAGCCTCAACCCTAAGCCTATGCATGAATGATACCCTAAGTACATATATAAAACTCTAGATACATATGCTACTTACATGGAAAAATACTAAATGCGTATGAAGCCTTACACACATGAATGATGCTCTTATAATGCCTACCTACCCTTGCCAATGAAGAGCAAGTATGGAAGGCCCCTATACAAGCATTCATAACTTTGAGGCATTCAAGGATGAAGATCTCATTTTGGTGACAATCCAAAAATCTGTCTCATACTTTATGACAATCAACCACACATTTTTTTTTTTTTTTTTTTGGTCATGAGGATATTATCTTTTTAAGATCTCTTCGCCACCTTGTAGAGAAGGTCAAGGGATTTCCAATGAATATTTACATGCCCTAAAATTCCTTGTCATTAGTGAGAAATAATTTTTTTAAAATTACATGTTGAAAACTGTCAAAACCCTTGGCCAAAGGACATGTCTCTTCATCAAAGATCAAAATTAGTATAAATAGGAGTTCAGACTCATTTTAACCATGAATTTCAGGGAATATTTCAGAGATAAGACACAGAAAAGGACAGAACAACAAGGAGGCCGAGGAGGACTTGATATCTCGGTTTTGGGCAAATTCAGTTAAAAGTTTTGAGGACAGTCTTTTGCTGATGTAGCTCGTAGCTCTGTGGAGATCTGAAAAGAGGCCGAGAAGAATTACTGTTTGGGCATATTGCTGCGATAGACCTTGGACTTGTGAGGAGGCTAGAACCTGAATTAAACTCGGATTGCAGAACTGAATTACCTTGGACCTCATAAACTCGGACTGTGGCAGTTTTCTAGACTTTGGACTTGTGATTGCAGACTTGTGGTGTAGCTCAGGATACACCTGTGAAGAATTGCAGGACAGTCATATAGGGAGGCAGTGGACTTGGAAACTTCGGTCCTGTGGTAAGCTCTCTTGCCATTAAAGCAACGGACCTGTGGGCAGTTATACCCTTGGTAGTTCGGTTCTGTGACATGCTTGGACTGTCATCTCAACTCAGAAATTAGTGAGAACAGTCACCAAATTTTTGACCAGTGAAGGGTGATTAGACTGTGTTTTTATAGCTACAAAAGCTCGTTTGGAGGAGCAAGTATTGGACAGTGAAGCAATTAAAGCAAGCATTGAAGAAACAAAAGCTCTTGGACAGTGGAGTATTGGAAATCTAGAACAGTCACATATTTGGAGCCTCAAACATTCAAGCATTTGTAATCTTGGACAACTGCCTATAAAACTTCAGGTCTTTTGAGAAGTGCAGACTGCTAGTGTGGAAAAAGTTGGGATTAAATCCCCAAAACGCTATTTTTTTGGCTGGCCGATTTAGTTGGCCGATTTTTTGCCAGTTAAAAAAGTCAGGATTAAATCGGGGCTTTTCCCAAAAAATCGTGAATGAGGTAGTTTCTTTAACGATTTTTTTTTTGTGTGGAAAAAATCAGGATTTTATTGAAAAAGTCTGGATTTTTTAAAAAATGAATATTTTTGTATTTTTTTAATTTTGTCGACTTTAATGACTTTTTCAATTTTTGGACCCTTGCCGATTTAATCCCGACTTCAACTTTTTCCACATTGGTGAAGACTACAAGACCATTATGACCCTTTTAGATAGGTGTGTAAACAATCTTGTAGAAGGCTGCCTTATTTTGGAAGGTGTTTTGCACTCTTGAAGGTTGCATCTTACAGACCTATTGAAGCATATTTTCGGACAATTAAGAAGACCTTTTAGTAGCACCTTTGAGGACAGCCTTGGAGATATCTTGATTAAGCCTTGAAGAAGAGTTTGTAGTAGTCCTTGTACTTGAAGCTGTTTGGAAGACCTTGTGCAAAACTTGAGCAATTGATTGAAGACACCTTGAGACATCACCAAGCATTGATTTAAGTCTTGGAGACACCCTTGGAGACATGATGCTTTGCTGAAGCCCTCATGGAGTAACCTTGGAGTTTTTGTTTGGGTGACATGAAGAGCAACGACGATACCTTGTAAGAAGATAAGGCTGTCATTTATGAAGTGATTTGGAGAAGACATTGCTGAAGAGATTGACAAGGCTCATTGAAGAAGATATTGGGAGCTGTGAAGAATCATCAAACTTATCTTGGCGAATTGAAGTTGAGGGTTGGAGCCTCATAGAGACAAGGTTGGTTCTTTGGAAGATAGGGTTGGGGCCCTAGAGGATAGGAGTCCTCAAGGGACCAGGTTGGAGCCTGTACCAGAGATAGGGTTGGAGCCCTAGAGGTTGGTGCTTCAAGGTGACAAGGTTGGAGCCTTGGGAAGTCCAAGTTTGTGCTTGGAAAACTACAGGTTGGAGCCCAGGAGATTGAAGATTGGTGTCTTCATCTAAGGTTGGAGCCCTACACATCATTGTATTGACTTTATTGTAAAGAAGAGATTAATAAAAGTATTTATTCTTATTGTTCATTTTGTGTTCTAATTATAAGTGATCTAACTAGTAAAAATAACAAGTGAAAAGAAATACTAATTGACCCCCCTTCTTAGTGTTTCCAACAGAGAGCACCCAAAACTAAATTTCTTGGAGCATCTAAACAATGGTCTGGGAGGCCTGTATACCTCCATCATTGTAGCATTTTGTCCTTTGAAACTTACTTAGTTAAAGGCATTCAAGGAGAACTTTCTCTTTGTAGCACCATTATAATACACTGCCTTTTGAAGGAGGCCTTGATCTTTTCTTAAGTTATTTCTATTCATTGCAATCTAGGCTAAGAATCCATATCACTTGAATTTGAAAGAGTATTATTCCCTTTGAGGGAAATACTTGTAAACTCTTTCTAAGAGACCCTCTCCATCCCTCATCCAACAAGAGGGATCTTAAATTTAATAAAAGTTAAAACCTTTTTTCTGGCAGCTTGGGGATTTTTCCCATGGCATCCCTTTTCCCTATTTGAGGAAGGTGTCCCTTATGTGATTACTTGAGTGGCTATTGTTATGCTTTGATTTGTTTAAGTAGTTTAGAGTTAGAATCATCTTGTTTTTCCATGCATCTTACTCTTCTATGTAACATGCACTTCTAGTCTCTCTAACTTCTCATTTCATTTTACATGTTGTGCAATCTAGTGTGTTGAATGGCCTTGGTTAACTTCACTCGCTCATCTCTTTATTGCAATTGCTTATTTTCTTGCTATTTATAGATTAGCTTTCTCTTGCATCTCATTAGTTAGCTTTATTTTCAATTGTCACTTACTTTTGCAAAGCATTTCTTTCATAACGAATTGGCATTTGTGGTACTAACAAATCTACCTCCAACATAAGTTGGTTGAAGAAGACAATAGGGGCCCTCTATCCCCTATTGACTCCTTACTTTGAGATCAGGGCCCAAGCAAGGGTGAGGTGTAGGGAAACAAAGTTCTTTGAAATTTGCTTTAGAAATTAGGATTAACTTAAAAATTAACCAATAACCTTATCACATTACAAAGCCGGTACACTACAAAGTAACATCATCACTTAAGTTTGTGTTCATGTGCTAACATTTGGAATGGATCTTTTATCTTGATTAGATTTTTATTTATTTTCAAGTATCATATTTATCACTTAAGATTTTTTGCAAGTTGATGAACATTTATTTCATTCTCAAGCACTTGTTTCGTTTGTTGAACTTGCTAAAGTTATAGCTTACCAATGTTACTTTTTGGAAGCGTCTATCTTGTTACTTGTCTTAGCCATGTTTATAGTTTAATGCATGTACTCATTGAGCCTGTAATTGTAAACCTAGATGGAGGAGTTGGGAATTGAGTGATAACTTCAATTTGAAACTTGCCCCCAAGCCCACACCAACTGAAGTTAAGGATTTTCTCCACAATAATCCCAGTTGTGAATTATAAGGCGACAACAAGGACCATTGGTCTTGTTGCAATTCATATTGAGGTTCCATGCTGGTTTTAAAAATTTTGAATACAAATATCAATTTTATTATGTTATATGATCATTTTTTATGAGATGATGTTATCAATTCTTGTGTAAACCTTGGTTTTATAACTTGTATGTGTTGGAAATGCTATTAATTTACCTTTTATGCAAAAAAGATAAAATATTTTATAGTTTTTTTTTTGTTTTGTTTTGTTTCCGAGTCTGCTCTGAGTCTTTCTCGAGTTTGTGTTAAGAAATCAATGCAAGTAGATTAGGGTTTGATTTCTCTTTCTTGATAATTACTTGAGGGTTACGTTGGCTTCTTTTACTTCTTTATTATCTTATCTTTCATCAAGCAATTACCATATTATGTGTTTATGAAGATCACAAAAACACAAGACACACAAGATGTAGGCACTATGCTAGGGGAAAACCCCCTTTGAGGGGAAAACCCAGTCAAAAATTCTCTTCCTTCAATAGTGTTCTTTGAGACTCTTCAACCTAGACATAGACCAAACTTTCCCTCCACACCAAGTCAGCCCTTCCAGACCTTTGACCCCTTTGTAGTAGCACTTCCACCCCAACAACTTCAACTATGCAACAACTTACGACGTCAGGCAACAACTAGTAGCAACAACAATTGGAAGACTTCGATCTCTCAAACTAGGGCACGAAGGAGAGAGAGAGTGGCACCAATACTTCAATTTCTTCCTTCTCCTTAGCCTTGACCCTACTCACACTCCTTTTGACTCCCTTGACCCACTTAGCACTTTTTCCAGCTTCGCTAGAGATATGGAACTTACTTGAGATGAGATGCTCCAAATGAATTGTATCTCCTTCTATTTATAGGCTCTAGGTGAGGTCAAATTGGTGTCCCTTAGGTTGACCTGATCTCCTTTAGGCTGACTTGGTGTGGAGGCTACATAAATCATACCTGACTCAATAATAAACCTTTTTACATGATTCCAAAGCCCAAGAAGTGTCTTTTTAAATGTACAATGGCTCTATTGACTCAATATTAATCCTAGGAGTCTACAATGGGGAATTTGACTAATATAATAATGACCCAAGCATAAAACCCATGCTTTAATAAGTCATTGATACAATAATAAAAATATTTTTCTTTATTCTTTTGAGAAGTACATTACATAATAACTCAAATACATTTATGAAGACCGAACCTAGTTACATTATTCAACACTCCCTCTTAACTAGGGAGCTATTCATAATATACATATATAATGGAAGATGTCAAACTATATGAACAATGAAGAGTTTAGGCACCACAATGCCATGGACTAGATTCCTGACCAGGGAATTCTATCCATTGGTCTCTCAACAGTTTAGGCATCGCAATGCCACAGACTAGATTCCTGACCAGGGCAATCTATCCAAGTGGGACTAAGGTGGTCTCAAGCTTTCAACCTCTCTAGGTACCATCAGGCCTGCTAACCACCAACCTAGGGACCTAGGTGCGTATCCGAGGTCGGGGCTCTACGACCAACGCCACCCTCCCTACTTTGGGATCTAGACATCAACACAAAGTGTCGGTTAGATGTCCTCCTAGGCAACGCTTCACTTGCAAAGCCTCAACAAATCTCTTCCAATCTCTTATCATCAATACAATCAACAATATCTACTAAACCAAGCATGTTTCTTAGACATTCAGACGTCTTATTAGGAAGAGACTTATTTAGTATGTCTGCTACTTGTTCATTTGTCGAGACATACTTCAACTTCACGATCCCGTCCTACACCAAGATAAAGTGGAACTTATTGTTGATATGTTTCGTTCTAGCATGAAATACGAGATCTCTAGACATTTTAATACAACTTTGATTATCACAATTAATCATAGGAGGACCCAGAGATTTCTCGAACAAATATGTCAGAAGCTTCCTTAACCAAACGACCTCCTTTCCTACTTCACATGCAACCACATATTCTGCCTCAACACTACTTAAAGCAACGAGATCTTGCTTTCTACTCATCCATGAGATCATAGCAGCTCCTAGACTAAAACATCCTCCGATAGTGCTCCTTCCATCGGTCTCACTGCCACCCCAATCAGAATCTGTGAAGCCAATTAGCTTGACTTCCTTACTATCATACTTTAGGCAGTGATGTATAGTGCCATGAAGATACCTCAATATGTGTTTGGCAGCTATCCAGTGATCATGACGAGGCTCCAACTGAAATTGACTAAGAATGTTTACTGCAAAACATATATCTGGCCTAGTATTTACCAGATACATTAGGGAGCCCACCAACTGACGATAGGAGGTAGGATCCACGAGACTTGAGTTAGAGCCCCTCAACTTCTTGAGATTGGTGATCATAGGAGTAGTCATAGGCTTGGAATCCATCATCCCGAATTTCTACAACAACTTGATGATGTACTTTCCTTGCCCCAAATATATCTCCCCAGGTTTCTGCCATACTTCTAGACCCAGGTAATAGTGCATCAGTCCTAGATCCTTCATCTCAAATTCAGCTACCAACATCTTCTTGCATTCTTGAATTCTTTGCTCCACACTTGTGATGAATAGATCATCCACATATAGTAGAATAATGATGGGCTCATTATTCACGACCTTGATGTAGAGATTTGGATCAACAAAACTCTTTATGAACCCAATTCTAAGGAGATATGCATCCATTCTTGCATACCATGCCCTAGGTGCTTGCTTCAAACCATATAGGGCCTTCTTGAGTCTACAAACATGAGAGTCCCTGCTATTTACTTCAAAGCCTTTAGGTTGTTCGATATACACTTCCTTATCAATGGTCCCATTTAGAAATGCGATCTTCACATCCATTTGATGGATATTCCAACCCATTGTAGTAGCCAATGAAACTAAAGATCTAAGGGTAGTGTACCTTATTGTGTGTGCAAATGTTTCTTCATAATCAATGCCTTCCTTTTGAGAGAAACCCCTTGCAACGAATCTAGCTTTGTACTTGTCTATACTTCCATCAACAACATGTTTGATCTTAGAGATCCATTTGGAGGTGAAAACCGATTCGTCACTAGGTCTAGGAACGATTTCCCAAACCCCATTCTTCATAATGGATTGATATTCTTAGTTCATCGCTCTCTTCCAAAGCTGTTGATGTGCAACTTCCTGGAATGTAGATGGTTCAACTTCAATTAACTTCATCATATATGCAACATAACTAGAATATCTCTTCAGTTTTTTACTTTCCCTGATGGTTCTTTTCACAACTTGATGCCCTTCAACATCTTCTATTGTAGCTTTTAACCAATTTGGCCTTTTCCTTGTGGTTGGGATAATGACATATTGAGTAGGCTCACTTGTTCGTTCTTCTTCTTCTTGATTTGTAGTAGGGTTTTCATGATGATATTCTTCTTCTTCATCTGAATCAATAGGAATATCCTTTGATTTCTTGTAGGCTTGATTTTCATCAAATATGACATCCCTGCTTACTTCAACATGTCTTCCTTCCTTAATGTAGATTCTATATGCTTTTGAGGAGAGACTCTCTATCCAACGAATATTCCCTTGATACTTGTGGAATCTAACTTCTTTCGCTTGTCCTTTGGAATATGGATGTATGTTGGACTTCCAAAGTTTTAGTGGTGATCCACACTTGGTTTCTTTCCTGTGAATACTTCTTTGGGTGTTAGATTATTAAAACTTCTATGAGGACTTCTATTTTGAATGTACATGACTATCATTGTTGTTTCTCCCCATAAAAATTTTGGTAGGTATTGATCAAGGAGCATTGTTCGAATGCGTTCTTCAAATGACTTGTTCTCCCTTTCATCCACTCCATTTTGTTCGGGATAATAGGGAACGAGTACCCTCTTAATTCTTGCTTCCTTATAATATGCAATCAATTCCTTAGAAGTGTATTCCCAACATTGTCAGACCTTAGAGTTTTTATTTTTCTTTCGGTTAGGGTTTCCACTTTGGATCTAAACTCCTTGAACTTTTCAAATACTTTGCCTTTGGTTTTGAGAATGTAGAGCCATGTCTTTCTAGAATGGTCATCAATGAATGTTAGATAGTAGAGATGACCTCCAAGTGATTTGTCAAAGATGGGCTCGCACACATAAGAATAAATGAGGTCTAATATCTCTTTAGACCTAGTTTCACTATTTGGAACTAGTTTTCTTGTATGTTTTCCCAAAGAGAATCCCTTGCACACACATTCATGATCTAACTTCATATTGGGGATGCCATGAACCAAATGATTAAGAGTAGGGATAACCTTATAATGTAGATGACCATACCTCCTATGCCATAGCTCAATGGGATTGATCTCCATGTGAACCAAAGCTTGAGGAGGTGGTGTAATAACTCTATAAAGGCTTCCTTCACGAACTCCAATAACCCTAGCTTTATCAATCCTAGAGTCTTTTCCTCTTTCCCCAAACCAATACTTTTCCATCAACAAAAGCAACTTTATCCCCTTTACCTTGTAAACAAGAAATAGAAAGCAAATTCTTTTTCAAACGTGGAACATATAGTATGTTGTTGAGGTGCAATTTCAATCCATTTTCTAGCTTCAACGATGTTGATCCTAGGCCGTTAATAGCATAGCTTTTGTTGTCACCCAATTCCACTGCATGAGAAGATGGCTCCTTTGATAGTGTATGAAGTTGTTTACCTTCTCTTGTCATGTGAATCAATGCTCTACTATCAATGATCCATGCATTGTCATCACTAAGAGAACCTGTAAGAGCAACCAAGAACCCTTGACTTTTGACCTTGCTGAATAAGTAGTGAATGACCTTCTTGATCCAACTTGCAACTATGTTGATACCCATTCTCATATAGTTTATCAAAGAGGGAAAATCCATGTCCATTCCTTTTGTGCCAACGAAGTCATCTTCAACCTTTCCTGACCCTAGCTTTGATACCATGTTGAGAAATCAATGCAAGTAGATTAGGGTTTGAGCTCTTTTTCTTGACAATTATGTTGGCTTCTTTTAGTCCTTTTACTTTTTTATTATCTTATCTTTCATTATGGAATTACCATATTATGTGTGTATGAGGATCACAAAATCACAAGACACAAGATGTAGGCACTATGCTAGGGCAAAACCCCCCTCGAGGGGAAAACCCAGTCAAAAAATTTCTTCCTTCAATAGTTTTCTTTGAGACTCTTTGTGAAAATTTCTGAATCTACACATCAAAAATCCTAATGCAATCACTGGTTTATCATCTCCTACTTGTTTTTACATTCAACAAGTTATTTAATTATTAAACAACGATGAAAAACACAATTGCAGACTACACATACATACAAATCATGAACTGAAAATAGAACGAGACAAATACACAAGGGACACTGTTATTTTTGGACAAATGTCCCCAGAAAAACTCAATGCGGGAAAACTGGTGCAACAACTTTGAGGGTTTTCTATTATTAAGCAGTAGTTTTGAATACAACTTTGGACGCCCTCTTAGCAATCTAGTTACATAGATAAAAATATACTGGCAGAAACCTAAGTGAGATTACCTCACTTCACCTGGCAAAATCTCTCTGTTTTGGCAATTGGATTGGCTGTCCCCTCCTACAAGTGTTCTTCCCCTTCGCAGTAGCTGCGTGGGCCTGCGTGGAGCACACTAGGACACTGCGTCAGTGCTGTGCTGCCTCCTCTGCCTCCTGGAGCTTTGACGTTAGCCTTCTCAGCTGATCCTGCTGCTCCCCAACTAAATTCGGATTTTTGCTGGAGGGTGGCTCTACCCCAGCATTGGAAATGCGTGGGCCTTTCCTGGCCCAGCGTCAGTCTCCCTGGGTCTGCATTGCCTCCTTTGGCGTCTCTCTGCCTCTCTTTGCTGTGTATTCAAGGTCCTGGAGAAGATCCTCCAACCTCAATTATCCCTGCATGTCTGCTGCAACAGATCACTTGTTCGATTTTCTCAGCAAACTTCACCCCAGAAAAATCGAACTAACTGATCTCTCAAGTGTATCTCCAACTGACCCTCAAGCCTCCTCTTATACTTTTCCTGTTGATGAATCAACGACTGAGATTAAGTCCCTAATCAACGACTAAGATTAAAACAGACTTGATCCTCGTCACTTAGAAGTTTCTCACACATATTCTTATTAATACCCATTAATATTTTTATTTTCCTAAGTTTAGACTTAAGAACTCATTAAAAATATTAATTATTTTAATACCTCCTCATTTGGGTGGAATTTATCCAAACGATTTCTGGGTTCTGGAGATCTTATGTGTTCTAGCCCCTTCACAAAATTTCGGAGCTAGAGCACATCCGATGCTACCAAAAGTCAACACTCTTCGACATAGACATAGACCAAACTTTCCCTCCACACCAAGTCAGTCCTTCCAGATCTTCAACTCCTTTGCAGTGACACTTCCACCCCAACAACTTCGACTATGCAGCGACTTATGACATTAAGTAGAAATTGGCAGCAACAACACTTGGAAGATTTCGATCTCTCATACTAGGGCGCAAAAGAGAGAGAGAGTAGCACCAAAACTTCGATTTATTCCTTCTCCTTAGCCTTGACCCAACTCACACTCCTTTTGACTTCCTTGACCCACTTCACAATTTTTCCAACTTCACTAGAGATATCGAACTTGCTTGAGATGAGATGCTCCAAATGAATTCGATCTCCTTCTATTTATAGGCTCCAGGTGAGGTTGAATTGGTGTCCCTTAGGCCGACTTGGTGTGGAGGTTACATAAATCATACTTGACTCAATATTAAACCTTTTTACATGATTCCAAAGTCCAAGAAGGGTCTGGAGCGATCACTCTCCAACCGCTCCATCTTAAAAAGGGCTCCCAGAGCATACAAGAGCGGTCAAGGAGAAAACGCTCCCCTAAATGCTTCCGAAAAACCGGGGAGCGTTTTTTTTTGCCGGGAGCGCGCTCCCGAAATAGTTCCCTCTTTAGGAGCAATTTCGGGTGCGCACTCCTAACTGCCTCCCAAATAGCTCCCGACCAGAGTGTGAATTCAGAGCGGGGACGTGGGGGGGGGGGGGGCGCTCCCCCGCAACCTTGCCTGTAACGCCTCAAATTGCCTCGCCAAAAGTGCATCATGTAGTTCCCTCACAATCACCTCACTAAGTGTGAGCCCAAGGGTGGAACATATGCTACCTCGACAATAAACCACGCCATTCCTAAGCCTGTATTCGTCAGCTTGTGCACCCACCAAATGCCTCAACTGGAGAATCTTCTCCCTGCCCATGACACACAATGTCTCATCCAATTGCCTAAGGTGAGCCTCCCATGTGCTGTTGCTAGAACAGAGAGCATCAAGGGGCAACAACCAAACGCTCTGGGAATGTAAGAAAAATTGGAGGGTGATGGGTGGGTAGGTCCCCAAGGGTATGATCAAGAGTCTGCTAGGATATTGAAGAGTAATCTTATGGATGACCCTCTCTCCACCTCGGATCTGCTGATAACCCCATCGAAAACTTGTCTCCATTAAACATGGTGTCCCCATATGCACAACAACGTCCTATAACGCAACCTTGCCTATAACGCCTCAGGCTGCCTCACCAAAAGTGCATCATGTAGCTCCCTCACAATCACCTCTCTAAGTGTGAGCCCAGGGGTGGAACATATGCTACCTCGGTAATAAACCACGCCATCCCTAAGCATGTATTCGTCAGTTTGTGCACCCACCAAATGCCTTAACTAGAGAATCTCCTCCCTGCCCATGACACGCGATGTCTCATCCAATTGCCTAAGGTGAGCCTCCCATGTCCTGTTGCTGGAACGAAGAGAATCAAGGAAAAACAACCAAACGCTCTGCGAATGTAAGAAAAATTGGATGGTGATGGGTGGGTAGGTCCCCAAGGGTATGATCAAGAGTCTGCTAGGATACTGAAGAGTAATCCTATGGATGACCCTCTCTCCACCTCAGATTTGCTGATAACCCCATCGAAGACCTGTCTCCATTAAACACGGTGTCCCCATATGCTCAACAACGTCCTCATCGATCCCAGGTGAGCTGCACCCAATAGTACACCTAATGTCCTTGTCCATAAGTCTCCTTGGAGGCAACGCTCCAAGAGCCCACTGAGCTGCATCATATGCCACTGCACACCCCCAAATATTATCGTACTCCTTCGCATGACACTGTATGCCGCGACCCGTCCCTGTACACCACTAAATTACCCTCCCTGCTGCTGTATCACCTTGTACCATTGAGTTTCCCATATGGACCAACGCATCTTTCACTACACTAACAAACCCATTGTGGTGTGAGTCGCTAGCCCTACTCCATGGTGTAAACCTATGCACTGCGGCACACCAACATGCACCTTTGTGCACTACACGCCACTAGATGGCATGATCTAGAGCTGAGGTACTACGTGTCGACCCGCACCCTACTGGTATCGCCACCTCCACTGTCACATCACCATTCCCTTTGATGCATGGGCCTCACCTCCAAATCCTCTCTGAGAGACATGAGAGGTGAATCCTCCTATGTGCCCGTGGCAATGCCACCACTGTGCCCCACATAATTGGGGAGAACCCTCGATTCCGTACAAGGCATTGTCTGGTGGCTTGTCAATGCCACCTCCTCTGACAAACTCCTGCCAGAGTATGTTGATCATCCTGTGATCCCATGTACAACCATCATACTAAGAAAACCCAAGGAGTTTGTCCATAAACTGGTTGGCCACTGGTGTTGACTGAAACTCCCCTAGCGAATGCATGCACTCAATCGCTAGGTCAACTATACCACCAATGTCATAGTTAACCGACATATCTGGGAAATGATAGGTAGTCCCCCCGGATCCCATTGTCAGTTTGGGCTTCTAGTATCCCCAATGCCTAAAAGCTCTTGCTGAGCTTCACCCTCGGTCCACTACGATCTCCATAGCCCACTCCACTAGGTACCAACTCAAAATGTCTTGCCATCCAACCCTAAGAGAGGGATCAAATGTACAGACTCCCGTGCACAGAACAAGCCCTTTGTCCTGCGAATGCTGCCCCCATGTGCAGCTCATGTCACCTCATCTCACCATCCTAGTCAACACATAAAATCTGTCGAGGTGACTCTGCCTTTCCCTCTCCAACGTGCAGAGGCAACCTACTAGTGCTACCAGCGTCATGTATGTATGTATGAATAGGGTTGCTCTGTTGCAACAATGTGTACTCTAACTACACCATTAGGGAATCCAACCATTCCCCAACACAAGTCAGTTTGGCCACTGACTCGGCACAAGCCGCTCTCATGCCCTCCATCTCCTTGGTCTGCTGCAGAATGACCTCTTGCATTGTCGTGGCCTTCTTCCTCAATGTTAGAACGCTTGCTTGGAACTGATGAAACTGTAGGGGGTGGCTATCATCTGTAAACTTGGTCACAACTCTGGATCCCTCTGTCTCTTCTGGCACCTCATCAACGACATATATGCCTCTAGGCGCCTCATCAATCTGCTATGGGCATCCATCGTCTAAAAACATGGTCACAACACTAGGCACCTCATCAACTGTCGATATCTCATCCATGGGTGGCACCTCCTCAACAGAAGGTCCTCTGAGTGTATGCTCTACTCTCTCCACTAAGGTGTCAGTTTGAGCTATCGAAGGAATCTCCAACAAGGGTGATTCATACGTCATGCTGGGTGTGTCTATGTGCTCCTCACAACCATGCGTGTCCTTAGCCTCATGCTCAACCTCCTCCTCAGGCTCTTGATATCTAAAGCTAGGTCTCCACCAACAAATCGCCTCCTGGTCTCATCCTCTAACTGTCCCTGGTTTGTCTGCTCGTTTTGAGATCTAGTGCTTTGATTTTGTCGACTTTTCCCACATGGTGTAGATGGTTGTACCCCCACAGGCTATGCACCTCTAGTGTCTTTGCTGTAAGGATGAGGATAGATCTGGTCCAACACCTTCCTCAATTGGGCCAATCTCTCATCGTTCCAACGGATTCCTTCCCAAAATTCCTGTATACTAAATCTTCCTTGAGCCATGGGTTGTCTATGGTTTAACCCGTCAATGTGCATACATGCCCAAATCTTCCATGATCTAGTTGGCTACCCTACAGCTAGCCAAGACCATGGCTTTGATACCACTGTAATATTCCTATTAGGAAATTAACAATGAATCACAGAAAAACATGTCATGAACATCACCCAAAAATGGCAAACATACATAAATAGCAGATACACATATATTGGCACCAAAACTGGGTCTTTATATTAAATTTTGACTGGAATAGGTACAATATAGTGAAGGAAACAGGAATGTGGGCTTGCTACAGCAAGCAAGCAAAGACCTAGGTTGAGAAATCACTGCCCAAGTGATCAAATATCAGCCCAGCTAAGCTCTGTGCGGACACAGTAAATTTTTGGTCCTGCTGCTGGAATAAAATGGTGATATCTGCCACTCTTTCACTTCGAACCTTCTGAAATTGCAGCTGGTGCCTCTCCCCATTGTGCTCAACAAAACCCGAAAAGGAATATGCCCCAGACCAACCACTCGGAAAACCCACAAAATGTTGCAAACTACTAGCTGAGTAATAAAACGCACTGCTGAACAAAATGGGATTTCAGGCCTGAATACTACCCGGAAAATTCTGCAATTTTAACTAAGAGCTCTCCTCCAAATACCCATAGAACGCAAAAGAACTTGGGCCTTGTTCCAACCTTTCGAAATTACCCCCAATTTATGTGGGCTCCCTCTCCAGCTGGGTAATTCGTACTGCCTGATAAATAGCTGCCAAAGCTCTCCAAAATTAGCCGAGAACCTCTGCAAGGAATCTCTTTATGTTTCGCTGTAAATCCTCAGCCCCAACTCCGGTTCAAGCCTCCACAACCAAGATGCTCCTCTAATGATTGTGCAGGCCCAGTCAAACTACTTCTGCGCTGGCCCAGGAAGAAGAAAATTTGGCCTGAAGGAAAGCCCCTCAGCCTGCCCACCAAACCACTGCAAAAACACCGCTGGATGCCAAGAGAATGGGTCCCTAAATTCCCGGAACCAACTGTCATAAAGCTCACTCCCCTGAGATGTGTGGGGTCACTCCACTGCGCATCAACAACTCGAATCTCCTGTGAAATCCCTTTGGAACAGCTCCAAGAATGCAACCAAAGCTCCCCTAGGGTGGCACTCGAAGTCCACCGAAGAGGAGTTGAGATCTCCTCTCGAAAATCTTGTGTGCTGAACAGCATGCTGTTGACCCAGCTAAACAGCTTGAGCAAACAATGGTTCAAATATCAAATTAGCAAGTCCCCAAAATGAGCAGTCCACCTTCAATTTATAATTTCTGCCCCTTCTCTTGCCTTGTGGGCTCCACCCAACGAATTCCTTTTTTCCCCCTCTCTCCAAGTCAAGCTCTCCAAGGGGTGCATATTCCCTCATGGAGTGGTACCCACCTTCCACTGGCTCCACGATTCCCCCCCTTTTTTAAAGTGGGTCCCTTTTTTTATTAAAAATTAATTCTTCTTTTGATTTATCCATTCTCCTAAGTTTAATACCAAAATTGCAAAAAATGGAAATTCTTCTTAACAAAATTAATTAAGTTGGGATATTACACATAGTGAGCTTAGTTAATGTTTTGCATATAGTCATCACAATCTGTGGAGCCTGTGGAGACACGAGGATACAGAATCTGTATTTTTTTGTAGCTCATTATTTGAAAAGAATATCTTAAATTTATTCATCCTCATTACCATCTTTAGGATGAACATTGAAAACCTTGCCTTATGGCTTTGCTCTGAGTGTATTTTTTGATGTTTCTAGATTTTTTTGATGTTCAGTAATGAAGGAATAATCTAATTTGCGTTTCTTTTCATGAAGGCATCAATTGAAGCAAAAAAGAGCTATGCTGCTAAATTTTCTCCATTCTGGAATGAAATTATCAAGAGCTTTCGTGAGGAAGATTATGTCACGAATCGGTAAGTTTAATAATTCATTCATTAATGAGTACCATATACAACTTTACTTTATATTAAAGATTATGTATAGATTGGATGTGCTGAAACTGTTGTTATGTGAGTTGATTCTAGGGAGATGGAATTGCTTCTTATCCCGGGCAATACTGGAAGCTTACCCTTAATACAATGGCCTCTTTTCCTTATGGTCAGCAAGGTGCTTATTTCAACCTATGCATTGCATCTTTACTCTTGTCAATTAAATGTGTTCAACTAATGACGAGTTTGTTCTCTCATTACTTTGGAATTGCAACTTTGAGATGTTAGATAGTTAAGAAGTCACTTTCTGTGCATTTCAGTGTTCAGAATGGCATTGCTTAGCTGACTTTTTGGATTGAACAGATTTTTCTGGCAGTAGAAATGGCCATAGAAAGCAAAGATTCACAGGTGGAACTCTGGGAAAGAATTTCCAAAGATGAGTATATGGAATATGCAGTTGTAGAATGCTTTTACACTTTGGAAAATGTATTGAAAACAATACTGGATGATGAGGGAAAATTATGGTATGATGCCCATGATATCTTTTGAAGTCACTTGATCTTTTGCGTTATTCTTTATGCCAGATAAGCATGCACCGTGTAACTGCTTGAGCTTAGGTCTAGGAAATTAGATAGATGAACTCATGTCTGTCATGCCTTACTGCTAATTAGTAATGTGATTAGAGATCAATTTGTGCAACTTTGACTGCAGGGTGGAAAGGATCTTTTCTGACATAACAAACAGTCTACACAGAGCGACTATTCTTGTTGATTTTCAACTGAGCAAGCTACATCTTGTCCTCTTAAGAGTCACTGCACTGACTGGACTTTTGGTACTATTCGATTTATCATTTTATTTTTGATGCAGATCATTAAAACCAATGCCATTGGTATGTCATTTTGTAAACATACCCTAGAACATTTCACATAATTTGATGACAGAGATGTCAGACTAAGAAAGTTCAATAATGTCAGAGGTTTTAAATTACAGTAATGAAGATGCCTAAATTGTATAGAACTGCATGTCTGTTTGACAGTTAATAGGAAATGGTAGAATATTAGGAAAATAATAGCATATCTCCATAGTGGGTTGGCCCTCGTGGGCCTCTAGAACAAGATTATTTGTATCTATTAAGGACACACTTATCTATACAGTGGCCTCAATTGTGAATATAATTATATCCTTTTCCTCCATTTTTTGAATCGTTTTTTGATTTCAATATATGCCAAGGAGAAGGAGATTTGATCATCTTTCTCAGCTTTACCTGTCATGTTTGCCTTGAAAGGGCAGCAACTAGATTAGTAGACAAAATCCGAAGTGATCTGGAAAGGACCAACTTTTGAATCACACTTAATTTTCTGAGTGAAAGACCAAAACTAAACATAGATCAAGTGATGATCCGGTGGATGATTGTGTGTTAGAAGCTGGTTCTTCCCACAGCAAACAGAAGAATAAAAAAGAATCCACAGTTCTGACAAGCTGTGTACAAGCCTTATCAAACAGCTATGATAGTTAAGTGATCAAGTTATACATGCCTGCTACACATGTAAGGAAAACTATACGGGAATTATGAAGAAAATAAACACTACATGGAAATTATAAAATAGTGCAGGATAGGGTTTCTTTATAGGAAATCATTGGACATAGATTATCTTGGCATTAAAGTCTTGGATATTTTCAATTTTGATTATTCTGACAAGCAAATTTTTCTCTCAGATACATGATGAGACGCCTGATTTGGCAAAGGGTGCTGTGAAAGCTGTCCAAGATCTTTATGATGTTGTAACCCATGATATTCTGTCATATAATATAAGGTACTCTATTAACTCTTTTATATTTAAAAGATTCCTAAGATTCAGATGTTACTTATTTCCTTCATAAATCTGTCTGTCTCTATGCCATTGAACTATAATATTCATGGAATGCTCAGAGAGCACTATGACACCTGGAGGACCCTGGCAAAAGCAAGGAATGAAGGGCGACTGTTCTCTAAGCTGGAATGGCCCAAAGATCCAGAACTGGTATTCCTATGCTTTGGTCGTCTGTTATATGTTTTGCTTGAATGGACATTGACAGCCTAGCAACCCTTTTTTCCTGGAATTTTATAAAGTTCTTTTGCACTAGCCATGAGAAATGCCGTCAATTAAAAGGTCACCCATGCTTTAGCTAAGTCATGTACAATATTAAATGTAGAGACAACAAATCAAGCGGTTTCATTTACTCGTGACTATCAAGGATTCTGCTGCCAATATTCCAAGGAATCTAGAGGCAAGACGCCGATTAGGATTTTTCACAAATTCTTTGTTCATGAAAATGGCACCAGCAAAACCTGTGCGAGAAATGCTTTCATTCAGGTAAGGAAATTGAACTATATTGTATAATCAGGTACAGAATACTAAATGGTTTTATCTCTATTTTTTTTTACCACTTATATAACCTGACAAGATGAGTTATTTACAATGCAGTGTGTTTACGCCATATTACAAGGAAACTGTTATGTACAGTATAACGGAATTAGAAAATGAAAATGAAGATGGAATTTCTACAGTGTTCTATCTTCAAAAAATCTTTCCAGGTATTTTCTTTTATATTTAAATTACTGAGGGTAACTGTCATTTCTGCATATTATTTTCTAAATTTAAGTTGGCAATTATTTTTTCTTGTGATATTACTTGTCATCACTTGAAGCCGTCTGGTTCCACGGCAATTGAAAATAGTACACTGTTACCATGTATTCCTGCACTTCGGGTTAGTGCTTGCTAACCACCAGGGGGTGGTGAGGGAAGGGGAGGTGGTGTTTTCCCAGATGACTTTAAGAGTCAAACTATGATGCAATAGATGATTTGTAAGACTCAACTCAAGCTCAGAACTTGCTTCTCTAAACAAATTTGGACATAAGATGCCAAAAAACACAGCAAGTAATAGATGGTTTAATCACTGAGGAATGCATGGAAAATGATGCGATCTTTATCTATGACTGAGAGGACAAAATCTAATACAATTTTTACTTTGCAAAAGTTGGTAATAAAGAAACACAACAGAATTTACAGTGATCTGCATGTTTTGAAGCTGAGAATGGCACAAAAACTGATGCAGAAAATTAATCTGGAGTTGGGCATGCAACTTAATGCAACTATATTGATAAAAGCATGCTTTTATAAATGCAAAGATGGAAAACACAACAGCTAATTATGACAGTTTTTAGAAATTTAAAGGCTTTTTTGTTTTTTTCTAATCTATTTTCAAGTATTATGTTTTCTTAAATGAGTTTTTATGATTTTATTGCATGGAAACTGAGAAAAACTTCCTATTTCTGTGACAAAACATAAATTACAGCGAGTTAGTCTTGCTGTAATGTGCCTAAAACTGGATGAAAATTAACGTTTATGCGTAATCTAATATGCCTATGAAGTCAAAGAAAAGGAAAACATGGAAAGTGAATCAGGCAAAAGATAATCTGAGACCTATTCATTCAAGTCCCATCAAGAGCGAGATCAATAACACATGAAAGTCTAAGAAAATAGAAGTTGCACACATGAAAAACCTGTAGTTATTTCCAATGAATGCCTGTATCCTTATTACTAAAACTTGTAGGAAGAATAAGGTTTCAACAAGTTGGACAGCAACACTCTCTGGTACATGTCAACTCTAGTGAATGGTATAGTACTATTCATGGCTTAGAAAAACCAATCATCACCAGATCTAAGTTGCACTGAAACGGATATGGGAACGGATACGGATATGGGGTTTGAAACAGATATGACAAATTTTCAAAAAGTCTGGATATGATACGGCAGGAAACGACACACAGACACACACACACAGAGATAAACAAAATAAGAATTTCATATTATCATTCATATTTTAGAATCTAGATTATATCTAAAAATACATAATCAATTTTGATCTATCATCATCATTAATTCAGCATAAACATTGTCATCATCATTAATGCTTATTATAACATTCATGATTCAACATATCATGAAGTTTCTGTTTCAAATTTCAATCACCAACATGACAAGTTACAACATCATCACCAAAATTAATAATGCATACTACATAGTACAAAGTACAAAATGAACTATGACTGGCAGTCTACTCATCTTCCCTAATTGCCCTCAATTAGGGGAACTGGATAGGGGCTTCACTTTTATTTATTGTCCTCAATTAGGGGAACTAGAAATACATTATCAATATTCAACCTTGAAAGTAATAAAGAAGTTTTGGTCCTTGAAATATTCATTTTGTGGGTTGAATGAAGGACAACTCTGTAGATGAATGAATAAGTTGTAGATTCTAAGTGAAATAAAGTTTTAAATTATAATGATAGAAATAAAGTTTTCTATCATGACCTTGTGTTTACACTGAAAAGTGCACCTTGTCAGTCCAATGGACTTCCAACTTTTACCTTTAACATTGAACAAGAATAAATATAATGCCAAATTCTACTTGAAACTAGCAGTGTTCCCCAGATAAAGATTGCAACTGTAATCAAACAAAGATAATTCATTTTATCAGTTTCTTGTCTGGATATACCACCAAATGCTTCATGTACTGTGCAACCTACGATCTATATTTTTTAGATATGTTGCAGTCCCGAGAGTCCAAACCACTATAGATACTGACACATTCAATAATTTTTCCATACCATTGATGACTAATCATAATTTTAATGACCCATCCCAGCTCCTTGTAATCCTATTTGTCACATATAATGGAATTGTATTTGCATTTGAATTTAATTGATCATTTCTTGGTTTCATACTGACAAGTTCATGTTTATCTTGAATTTCTTCTGTTCTCTCAGATTTTCTGTTAATTATTCAGTTCTCTGAGCGAGTAGAGTATAGTAATGCTAATAGTTTAGAGAGTGTCATACGTAATTTCTTGCTTCTTCCATTTTCTTAAGTCTTCGATGCAATGGATCTCAGATGAATGGAAAAATTTTCTGGAGCGTATCGGACGAGATGAACATACACTTGTGTCAGAGCTTAAGGAAAATCCAAATGACCTTTTGGAGCTGCGTTTATGGGCTTCTTATAGAGGGCAGACATTAGCTAGAACTGGTAATTTGTATCATGTGTCAAATCTTGCCTATGATGAATCCATTTATGTTATTTTTCTCAGAAGTAAGTTGCTTTTAGAAGTGTTTACTTTTTGTAATATGTATTCTTTCCTGATATTATTTGAGGTACAGTTCGGGGCATGATGTACTATCGAAGAGCGCTTGTGTTAGAAAGCTATATGGAGAGGCCTATCTATGATGGTAATGAATGTTTTCAAAGATTTTTTTATTTTCTTTCATTTGTTTTTCAATCAGCAAATATTTAGTGCTGTGTTAATTTGTTGTGTCCATAATATGAATTGTGCAGACCTTGAGAATGTCCTCCCTAATTCCAATATAACTAGTACGCATGGGTATGAGTTGTCGCGAGAAGCACGTGCACAGGCAGATTTGAAGTTCACATATGTTGTAACCTGTCAAATCTATGGAAAACAGAAGCAAGACCGGAACCCAGAGGCCGGTGATATTGCATTTCTAATGCAAAGGTAGTATAAAAACATATCAAGATTACTGTAGTAGATGCATTTCTTGCCATATCTTTGTGCTTTCTTATGATATAAAACAAATCTTGACCTCATCAGTTTCTTTATGATGAGTATGCAAATAATTTTCATCCTGTTCTACTAGGAATGAGGCCCTTCGAGTCGCTTTCATTGATATCGTTGAGAAACTCAAGGATGGGAAAGTCTACAAAGAATTCTATTCAAAGCTTGTAAAAGCTGATGTACATGGAAAAGACAAGGTAAGTGACTTGGGCTACTAAATTATCTTATGATGAATGGCCATCATGCCTTTTGCTATGCATGAAGACTCTAGAGTCTATATCCTTATGATTTTACTTGAAGTTACTGTTTCTAACCAAAGGCCAGGAGCCCATGTTCTATGTCATTGTACAGCTTGTTGCATAGTATGATCATACTGATTGTAGTGATTCACATTCTGCAATCCACGTATAAATGGTAGCTATGGCTTGATTCTGGAATTGTGATGGCTGTGAATGGCTAAATAGACTGATATGCTTATTCTTGAAGTTGTAGCATTCTTTTTCCTATTTGACTGAATCGTTATTATTGCTTTTTCTGTTTCAATTTACAGTTCAAGCAAGATGTGTCGTGCTTTGAAATATGCCCCATGCACTATGTCTATATTGTTTGTTGTATGAAATGTTGTTAAGAAATTTCTGGTTTAAACTGTGTACAGGATTTTTGGTTTAAGAACATTGTTGCTGTTGCCTTGATGATGAGTTAAGTGTTCACTCAAACCAAGTAGGCCTGAAAAATCTCATAGGCTCTAAAGCACAGTTTCTTGACAACTGAGCATAGTCACTAGTAGTGTTAGCATGTGTATGTCTATCAGTGTTGCAAACATCCCGATTTTATTCCAAAATCACGATTTCTTTTCCCTAGCCGATGTTTGCCAATTTTTACTGATATTTTACTGATTTTTAAGATTTTTTGGTTTTCTGGACTCTTGCCGATTTTATCCCAATGCTGATGTTTGCAACATTGATGTGTATAAAGTTTAAACAGTGAGTGCTTTTTCTATACTAGCAGATGGAAAGAATTTGTTTTGTTAACATATCTATAAATTGGAAGAGGGAAAAGCTTTGAAACAGTTGATAGATAGTAGGCTAGATTTAAGAGTTTTTTCTAACCTTAGTTTGGGTTAGGTCATGTTAAGATGGGCCTAACAATAGTCATTGCAAAGTTTCTACTGTTTACTATATCTCCAATAGGGTTTAACCTAGTAGAAAATTTTTCGTTGCTCCCTCCTTTTAGTATGGTGTTGACATCTGGAAAATTTTTCATTGATCCCTCTGTTAATATGGTGTTGATGTCTCAATTCCCTAGTGGCCGCTTTCCCTCTTTAGTTTACTAGGCAGTAGGCATCATCATCTTAGAAGGCCATTACGGTACAAAATAATACATATTATCTTGGTTATAAAAGATGTTAGTTTTTGTAGCATTGGATGTGTTCTAGCCTTGAAATTTTGTGGAGAGGCTAGACTACACGAGATCTCCAAAACTCATAAATTGTTTATGGAAATTCCATCTAAAAGTGACTTAATTAGATTATTAGTCAGTGTTTAAATATTTCCTAAGTCTAAACTTAGGGAATATGACTAATTAATCAGAATTAATTAAGTTATAGTGTGAATGTTCTAGAAATTCACACAGATTGACTTCAAGTTAATCCTAGCCATCGATTAAGATCTAATCTTGGTCGTTGAAGTCTCAACAGAGAATAATAAGAAGGAGTTGATGGAGGCTTGGAGAAATCACTTCAGCAGTTAGATTTCATGAGCATATCGATTTCCAGAGTAGTAGTACTCAGTTGCCGGAAAGAGAGCTAGTGAGATCGAAGAAGTGAGAGGGTCAGAGACAGTCAGGTTGGAGGAGGCATTCCAGATCCAACGAGTGTAGTTGCAGAGAAAGGTAGAGATTTATCCAGGAAGCAGCGCAAAAGCTTCAGTGAGCAAGTTTGATTTTGCTGGGGTGAAGCTGGATTTCAATTCTAGAGGTCAGAAAGTACTTTTAGAGTGCCAGAAGACTAGTTTCCCAGTTAGCAGAAGGCTGGACGACTTGATCTTAAGTTGTTTCGAGCATAGTGTGTAGCAGACTGCGTTGGTGTGACACAATGGTTACGCAGAGCTAGGAGGACGACTTGATTTTCAGAGAGTTGTTGAGTGTCGGGATTGCTCAGAGTGAGGGTAATTTCCCTCAAGATATTTTTGCTAGTATTTTCTCTGCAGGATTGCCAGTATTCAACATCCAGATTATTGTACTTTGATTTCACTGCTGCATTGGTTTTCCCGAGTTGGGTTTTTCCGGGGACATTTGTCCAAAAATAATTGTCATTTTATGTATGTGTGCTAGTATTTCTTCCAGTGTTTATTTCTTCTGCAGTGTATTTTTGTAGGTTGCAGTGTGATTGATTTAGTATTTGCTGTAGCTCACAGTAAATAAATTGTTAAATTTAATTAAAATTAGGAGAATTATTTCCAGTTGCTACAATAAGAATCGGGTTTCCGATTTTTCACAAAAGGCACATTCTTTGTGCACCATCAAAGGCTTTTCTCTCTAGATTGTAACTGTGCATTGATCTTCTCTTCATTGTGGATCTGGTCTCTCACGAGAAGAATCACATAGCGACTATGTCTTGGTTGCTCCAATCCACACCTTTTATAGAGATTTGTTGTTGGGCACGACTTTGATACATCAAATAGATGTGCTTGGCTTATGGTTTTGCCATAGGATAGGTTCTTGCAATTTTGTTCAAATTATGTTCTCAACACTAGTGTTGACACGTGCACTCTTTTAGATTTGGTTGGCCTCATCATTCCAGATACGAAAGGGATCCTAGGAGGCAACTTGAACTTGATGGAATTTGGTCGAACTAGCAGGGAATAAGGATGGTGGAGGTTGTATTGTTGTTTTTGGGGTTCAAAAGAAAAAATGGTTTCAATGCAAGACTAATCTATGTGCATTTGATCCTGATTGGAAGAAAAACATGGATTATGAGGCTGGTTGTAGTCTATGTCATAGGGTTCACTGAACCTAAACCTTGAGGTTCAGAATCCGGCAAACCCAATTTTTTGTTGGTGAAATTTCTTGAGGTTCGACAAGCCTCAAAGCCAAACCTGAACCTGATCCGAATCGAATCACAACTCGAACATGAAAATGAATAGGATTGAAATCGAATTGAACCTGAACCCGAGCGAAAACACAAATTTCAAGGAAAAAATACTAGGTTCGGTCAGGTTTGTGGAGATTTTAGGGTTTTTTTGAGCGCAAAATCACTTTTCTTCCCAGGTCAGACAAAGTATTCGCATTAATGTGGTTTGCTTTTGAAGGCGTATTTACAATTTCGCATTACTCTGGATTGTGATTTGCTGTGGACAATGACTGTGGTTTGTTGTGGACGATATTTGTTGTGCACGTGGTTTGCTGTGGATGGTATTCGCATTGTTGTGGTGAAGCTTGAGTCATGACTCATGAACTTGAGTTTTGCTGATATTGTTGTGAGTCGTGAGCTTGAGTTTTGCTGAGATTGTTGTTACTTGTGAGGTGGATGGAGCAAGATATTAACAATTAGTGTGGGTTGTGGCTAGAGCCTAGAGACTAATAGTTAGCATGACTCGTGAGCACTGTTTCTCATCAAGGTTCGACTTCTAATAATGAGTTGATAATCTGAGACATTATTTCTTATTAGAATCCCTTCTCAGAATGTTTTTCTTCTGGGCCTTCATGATTTCTAAGGTTATTTTCTGCTGCTAATTCGATTTTCCAGGAATCACCAAAAAATGGTGGAACCTTAGATTTGCGGTTCTGTTAGAGGATCAGTGGTAGATCTGTATAGGACACGGTTCCGCCTCCTGATCGTTGGGGGGGGGGGGACGGTTCCTGCAACTATGGTTCCAGTTGAAAGAGAAGCTCCAACTTCCTAGTACTATAGAAAAGAATGCAATTTATCAAGAAGCCCCAACTCCTGAAGGGATGCCCTACACCCAGGTTTTACCAGCTCCCATTGGAAGGACACTCCATTGCCCTAGTTTTATTGGCTTCAACTGAAAGGATGCTCCAACACCCTGCAAGCTCCAACTTGCCCTAGCACCACCCTGCCACCCTGAAGTATTTTCAGACTACAGCCCGAGGGAGATTTCACTCTCTTGCCTTGTACCACCCAAGCACCCGTAAAATATAAAAGTAGAGAAACAATTTGTGGGTTGCCATACTAGGGACAATGACCTACTTACAAAGATATTCAATAAACCCTTTTACTGCTGATGTATACTTCAGATGTACTATGATGAGGCAATCTATGACAACTTCCAGAGTTTAGAGAACTAGACTATTAACTCTTTTACCAACCACAACTCAATCATAAATGGATCAATTTCGACTCTGTTCCATAACTTGTTAAACTTGCCGATGAAAGATGTGCCACTTAATTTTGCTTTAGATTTGCCAAGTATTCAACTCGAAGATGCCTATGCTAATGAGGTAAACCCTAGTACAAACCTTGGTCTTGGAAACAACTTGTAATGCAATCTGACCTCAAAAAACAAACTTGCCTTCAAACTGATCAAAAGAGGGATACTGCAAAAGGATCCTTGGAAAGAGGTCTTGAAATAGTGTGGGGAACCTCAAAAACTCTACCTTGAGACACTAAGAAACATGCCACAGAGGTCAAGACTAGCTGCTAGACGTCTTCAAAAATAAGCTCGAATAATCCTTAGACCAACCTTAGGATAGGAGGTTGAATTGACTTTAGTCTATCTTCACAAGATGTTGACGAATTTGATACAATAGTATGGAATGTTTACACCCATATTTAGTCCACAGATCTCTTGATTGATGCTTAGGTATGCCCTATTACCCACCATTTTGTGGGCTTATCCCTAGGAGATTTTTTTCTCCAAGATGGTCCTTTGCCAGTAGCCAACAACCCCTTGCAGCCACCAACTAGCTCGTTGTGCCATTTCACTACCACCTGAGCCAGCGATGTGGTCTCTCACCCATCTGCCATGATTGTATGTTTGAAGGTGGGCCTCATGAACCTAAAGGTATGCCTTGTCATTTGGTAATTGAGTATTGTAGTTTTCTTATCAGGAATAATTTTGGGCATGGATTAATGGGGGGATTTGACAGAAAGAATGGGATAGGACTACGCTCTTGTCCCCTGTACCCCTTTTGGAGGTTAACCTTGGATTCTAGTCTCGTGGATCTCTTTTACCGACCATTTGGCTTTAGGGATGGTACTTCATGGGAAACCCTGATTTTGGTTGCGTGGTCTCGCTCCCTCATCCACATATATTGCCCCCTTTCCACTCATTATAACCCCATTCATCATTTCTCCCACCTGGGTCCACATTCTTCCACTCGATCCACATAGGGTTAGCCTTCCCCCTCCCCTTGCCCACACCTTGGGCCGGGCCTGAAATGATGCCCAAGAGGTTGATGCAACTGAAAAGAAAAGTAAAAGCATAATTGGCCATAGGCAACAGGAAAATGTAGCACAAAATGCAAAAGATGGCAATAGAAACACATTTAGCACATGGGAAAAAGCCAGTACATGAGCTCTACCCCATCATCATGGCCATTGCCCTGATTCCTACAGGCCCTAGATGAGCCTCCTTTATCATTTGAGAACCCATGGTTGTCACAACCCCTGGCGGGTAATGAATTGCCCTACCTTAAAGGGGGTATCTGTTGAAATTTGATGACTAAAAAGTTTTTTGCAATCCCAACCCGGTTTTAATTTCACCTTATCACTCCCATTCAGTTAGATGCCCTTTCCCATAAGCATACATTCAACATAGAGAATTCTAGAAACGAAATTTTCAGATTAAAACACATGGGACTGTCATCACATGTTGAAAATAAATATGGACATAAACAGACCAGCAACACACATTAAAAATACACAGATTTTTGGTCAACTTAGACTCAGGAAAACCCCTTCAATCTTCTCCGGGGAAAACCTATTAGAGAGCTTTTCAAATTTTTTTATCTTTCAAGTTCAGGAAAAATACATTTGCAGATAAAAAAAATGCAAAATACAACTTATCTCTTCAGCCCAAAACTCCTTGAAAATCGTGTCCACTCTGCCTTGATTTCCAGAAGCTGAAAATATGTACTGTACGGATATAGACTGTACGAATTTCCTACTGCTGTAAAGACTGTACGAATTTTTCAAATTTTCAATTTTTTTTCAAAAACTTCTCTCGAATGGCGTGCAACTCACAAAATTAAATGTTGTTCGTATTGTACCTTCTGTTGTCTTCTATGCCATGATTTTCATGCCCAACTTTGCCCAGAAATGACTCCTTCAGCTTGTTGCAACAAATTTTTCCTTCAGAACTTTTCTCTAGCTCTCAGCCTCCTTTCTCTAATCAAGGGATGAGAATAAATGTGCATTTAATTCTCACTTTCTATTTTTTAACTCACCCATCAAATAAAGTGCCCACATTGTACTTTATGTCTAAAGTCACTTTACACTTTATAATTTAACATTGACTTTATCACTTATAAAGTCACTTTTACTTTATAAAGTCACACTTAGGAAAATAATTATTTTGGACACTTTTCCCTAGGTAGAGACTAACCCATGGGAAACCACTTGTCCGAGGTACATTAAAAATCAACAGTATCCACTGCTATATCTCACACATCATGCTCATACCCCTTGAGCCCCAAACAGTGAATTAAAGAAAAATCATAAAAGGCAAAACACATATAAAGAAGGGCGGAAAAATCAAGGTCGGGGCACTTCGTGTACCACGATTGCTCCCTACTATACATTATATACCGAAGTGTCGAAATCCCTTTTATTAGCTATCCTTGTACCCCAACATGCGACCTTGGGCTGCCCCTTTCATCCCCTACTCCATTCATCTCTTTGTCAGATGCCACCACTCTTTAAAGGATGTACCTCGGACATATTATCCCCTTTAGAAGTAGAAACCACCTAAGAGGAAGGGCATGCCATTATGAAGTCCCCACTTGTTTTGCATGGTTTGTAAGCTCTTTTACTCGATTGTCTTGATGACTTGTTGTATTGGAAGGTTAGGGTACGCATTGGATCTTACGTAGGATTGCAGGTGGTCTGCATCTTGTGTTTGGTTCTCTATTATGGGGTCCTAACCCTCTAGAGGTCTACATTGGCACATGTAGGGTGTCTGTTGAGAGCCATGGGCCTCCACAGTAATAGAAAACACTCCATGGATCCCTAGAGATGTTCAAAGATTGCTCGAGATTCACCTCTTAGACGAGGAAGATGTACCTGGTACACCTTTGCCCAACCAGCCCCACAATTGTACCATGCACTTGGCAGGTGACTCAGGACTTGTATGCTGATGTGCCATCACTTACACCATCACCTGAGCCTCTACAGATGGACTACACGCATCTTCGACTCACTTGGAGACCCATGAAGTCAATTGTGTGCCCTTACAACGATTGTGAGCACCACAAGTTTATTATGTGGAGAATAAGGGGTCAACCCCTTGTCCATTACTTTTGGAAGTCCAATTCATCATTTTAACAGTGATGGACTTCACCAAGCCTCTTAGATAGCCCAACAACGTGCATTATTGATTATTCGACCTCTTGGGAGCCTTATTATTTTGTTATGAGCTAGTTTGGTGGGCTTGTCACTAAAAGATAGTTATTTTCACATTACTTTAGTTGATAGGCTAATGTAGGCTCATATTAGGTAATTCGAACAACTAATGAGTGTATAAATACGAGAGACATGAATTCGTTTTGTATCATCCCTTGGATTAAATCATATATTCTTGTGAGATTTTCGCTATCTTTTGAGGATGAGACTTTTTGGATGAATGGATGAATTTCGATGTTTGGTTATTCTTCTTTGTCTTGGAGCTTCTATGATTGGCATATCTTGGTGATTGGATATATTCTTCTTACATGTAAGTACTATGTTAATGCTATTTTGATTCTTTATTTTGCTGCATTCATGATATTGGGATTTTCGCTATTCTAGGGTTAATTTGCTGCTTTTCTTGGAACGAAATTGTGGAAATTAAATCTCTAAATAGTGTTGTATCATGATTGGGCCATGTTTGAATGAATGAATGTTCCTAGAGACATCCTTGTCTTGACAAGTCACCAAATATTGTTGAACGAAGTATAAATGACCTTGAAGCTACTTCCATTAAACCCTAATGCCCAACGAAGTTGTATTTTAGGTCTCCTTGACAAGTGGAAATCAATCCAAACTCTAAATCTTCCACGACTCCATCTCTCCCAAAGGAAAAAGCATTAGTCCTCTGGTGATCACTTTAAAGCTTATTTCTTTCACCTTCCCCTCTTTTTTGAGGCCTAGCCTACATAGGTCACTCAGGGCATCAATTATCTCACAATCTAGCCATTCAAATACTTCAATTTTTGGTCCACAACTGCGCTGATGTGTCCTCAAAAATCCCTAAAATTTCATGAGATTCTGATGGTGGGATCTTGAGATATCCCAGGCTGTAGCGCGAAGACTAATTCTTGCCCTTGATTTCCCTTAGGCTAGAAACCTCACTGGGGTCCTTATATTTCCTTTCATTGAAAATTCATTCCTTGATCCCTTTCGTCTCCCTAATTAGGTCAAGTCTATCATTGGTTGCTAAATTCCTTCCTCTTGACCTAACCTGGGTCCACTTGGTTCTGTGTGGTCCCATACCTTTAAAATGTCAACTCTTCAAAAAACCACTTGGAAAACCAATTTCAACAAGGATTTTAGGGTTTTGGAAGCTCCTTTACAATTCACACTCCTTAAACATAGCCCTTAAATCCTCATCCCCTTCTCCTAAGCTTTGTACCTTACTTAAGAAGCAAGCAAGTCCCTTTTTTAAGCCTCCCCTAGGAAAGGGTTCTCGAGATCACTTCACATCCATCTTAGTTGATCTATCCTTAATAAGTGATTCTCTATATACCAGGTCTCCTCTCATCAGTGAAAGTCTGTAAGGAGTAGGAAGCTTTAGCTGTGGTGACTGGGTGCTTTAGCTTCATTGTTGCTCTTGACCTAGCAAGTGCCCCTCTAGGACACCTTGTGAAAATTTGGATGCCCAAATTCCTACTGTAGCAACTGGTTATGTTTCTCCTATTTGTTAATTAGTGAACCAAATTATTTACTGTTTCCTGCAGTAAACACTGAAACAAATACACTGCAGCCTTCACCATTTAAATAAAATACGGAAACAAGAAACTGAACAAGAAAGAAATACACAACACATCTACACAGTTATATTTGGACAAATGTCCTTGGAAAAACCCAATGCGGGAAAGCTGGTGCAACAACTTTGAGGGTTTAATTATTATGCAATATTAATTTCTGAATACAATCTCTAGATGCCTTCCCGACAATCTAGTTACAGAGAATATCACTGACAGAGAGATAAGTGAGGTTACCTCACACTATCACAAGGGACCCTGGCTGATCCACCCACTGAATGACTAGCCCCTGGCTGCCTCTGCGTTGTCTCTGCACAATCACTGCTTCAGCCCAACGTCACACTGTCTAGGGTCTGTGTCACTCCTCTCGGCTGATCGATTTGCCTCTGAGATTCTGACTTACTGCTCTCTTGGTCTCACACCCGGGGTTCCAACTACAAAAATCGATCGCTCCAACAAGTTTCGGATCTCCTCAAGGCTTTGCGTGGCCTTGCGTCAGCCTCTTTTGGCTTTATGCTACCTCTCCCAGATCTCTCTCTGCCTCCTTTGCTGAGTATTCCTGAATCAAGAGAAATCTCCAACCAAAACTATCCCTGCCCCTCACTGCAAAAGATCACTTCGAAATTTTTTCCAGCAGGTGCTCTGCTTCAGAAATTCGATCTTCTGATCTTCACTCTATGTGTTCTCCAAGTGCCCATAGATGTCCTTCTTATAATCCTCCAGTTGAGAACCAACGACCCAGATTAGATTCTTATCAATGGCTTAGATCATTTTGGCTTGATCTTCGTCTTCTTCTAGAAGTTACACCCATAGTTAGATTAATGCCCATTAATTATTTTAATTTCCTAAGTTTAGACTTAGGGTCCCATTAAAAATAATTAATTATTTTAATAAAACTGTCTCCGGGCGGAATTTACCAAAACGATTTCTGTGTATTGGAGAATGCATGTGTCTAAGTCTCCCTACAAATTGAGACTTAGAGCACATCCGATGCTACCAGAAATCAACACATCCTGCTAGTCTGAGCGGTAACATGCCCTATTATAGAAGGCTGAAATTGTTCCTTTGTCCAATACTGCAAAAGGTCAACCTTTAACACTTCTTCAGGGCCAAAAGGAGGTAGTAATAACCTTAGACACAACCTAAACTGATCTGCAGCTATACCTCCTCAGACTCCAAAATTTAAGCCTTGCAAGGCTAAAATCGCCCCAGACACTAGATTCAGACTAAACCTCAGAGCAAGGCCGAAAGTTTCCTTAGGGCTTCTTATCACTCAAACTAGCAGGGGATCTAAAAGGGGCTTCTAAAGGGACAACTGTTAGGTCAAGGGAAATGATGGAGACTTAGCCCACTGTCACCTTAGCTAAGACTCCCTACTCTTTACGGATTTTCATCGATGGGTGGAGACCTGACATCTAGAAAGTCACTTGTGAAGGATGAATTAACAAATGGATGTAAAGTGACCATAATGACCCTTTTTCTAGAAGGAGGTTAAGAATGGAGTTTGCTTGCTCTTCAAGCAAGGTACAAAGCTTTCCGGGAGGAGTTGAAGATTTAAGGGCTAGGTTTAAGGAATATGCTTTCTAAAGGAGTTTGCCAATCCCTAAAATCCTATTGAACTTAACTTCCCAAGTGGTTCTTGATGAATTAACTTTTCAAAGGTATGGGACCACACGAGACCAAGTAGACCCAGCATAGGTTAAGGAGATAGAATCTAGCAACCAATGATGTTCTTATCCAGACAAGGAAGGGGAAAGGATCAAAGCAAGGATTTCCAATCAAAGGTGTCAAACTGATCCAATGAGGTGCTAGCCTAGGGAATACCAGGGCAAAGTTTGATCTTAGAGCTAGGGCTTGGGCTATCTCACAACTCCACCGTCGGAATGGCTTTAAATTCGGAAGAGGCCTTGAGGACACACTAGTGCAGTAGAGACTAGGAGATCGAACTTCTTCTATGGCTATTTCGTTGGGGAAGTGATGCTCTAAGTGGCCCAACTTAGCTAGACGTAGAAGAGAAAGGGAAGAGGTGGAGAAAAATGTTCTTTGAGTGATCACCTATTGGTAGACCAGTGCCTAATCCCTTGGCTAGAATGGAGTATAGGAGAATGATGAGAAAGGACTTAGTATTTTAGTCAAGGAGGCCCTAAGGATTACTTCACTTGGCCTTTAGGGCAAGGAGAACTGACCTCAAAGCTTTTATACTTCTCTTTGCAAAAAGAGATGGCTTATCAAGACAAATTCACTGGTAGAATTATCCCTAGGAGATTTCATTCAACATACGTGGCCCGTACATTGAGAATGCTATATAGAAACAATAATTCCACAATTTCGCAAGTATGCAATGCAACAATTAGCCCTAGTATAGTGAAAATCTTGCTCAATGCATATGACAAAAGTAAAACAAGAATAAAATTAAATGTGTGTACTTAAATTTAATAGAACATATCCAACCATCAATAATTTGACAATAAAAAAGCTCCAAGATAATATACTCCAATCCAAACATCAAAATTCATCCATGCTCCAATTGATCCTCCAAGAAAAAGTGCAAAAAAATGTGAAATTTTCAAGAGAGATGAATGATCTGATCCAAAGTGATGATACAAATGAAGTCATGTCTTTCCTATTTATACACTTATTAGGAGTTCTAATTACCTAATTTGAGCCTACATTAGCCCATCAACTAAAATAATGTGCAAATAACTATCTATTGTTGATAAGCCCACCAAACTAGCTCACAAATAAAATAATAAGCCTCCCAAGAGGTGAAATGATCATAAATGCATGTTGTTGGGCTCTCTAAGAGGCCTGATGAAGTCCACAAGTGCCAAAATGATGAGCTGGACTTCCAAAAGTAATGGACAAGGGGTTGGCCCCTTGTTTTCCACATAATAAACCTCTGGTGCTCTCAATCGCTGTGAGGGCAAACCAGTGACGTCATGGGTCTCCAAGTAAGTCGAAGATGCCTTTAGACCATCTGTAAGGGCTCAGATGATGGTGTAAGTGATGCCACATCAACATACAAGTTCTCGGTCATCTGTCGTGCATGGTACATCTGTGGGGCTTGTTGGGCAAAGGTGAACCCGGTGCATCCTCCTCGTCCAATAGGTGAATCTCGAGCAATCTCTGAACATCTCGGGGGATCCATGGAGTGTTGTCTACTACTGTGGAGACTCATGGCTCTCAACACACACTCTACATGTGCCATTGTAGCGCTCTGGAGGGTTAGGCCTTGTATAGGGAGACCAAAACCCAAGATGTAGACCACTTGCAATCCCGCATAAGATCCAATGCATCCCCTAGCCTTCTAGTGCAACAAGACATCAAGAAAATCGAGCAAAAGAGCTTACAAACCATGGACCACAAGTGGGGACTTCATAATGGCATGCCCTTCCATAATGGGCTTTGGCATGTGCTAATGTTTCCAAACTCCAAATGGGGTTAACCAAATATACCATTAGGTGGTTTCTACTTCTAAAGGGGATAATATGTCCAAGGTACATCCTTTAAAAGGTGTGGCATGTGATAAAGAGATGAATGGAGTAGGGAATGAGAAGGAGCATCCCTGGGCCACAAGCTGGGGTACAATGGTAGCTAGTAAGAAGGAAGCCCACACTTGGGTATGTAATGTATAGGAGGGAGTAGTCATGGTACATGAGGTGCCTCGACCTTGATTTTTCCACCCTTCTTTATATGCCTTTGACTTTTTTTATTCTTCTTTAATTAACTGCTCAGGGCTCAAGGGGTAAGAACATGATGTGTGAGATATAGCAGTGGATACCCCTTTTAAGGTAGGACGAATCATTGCCCACCAAGGGTTGGGACAATCATGGCTTCCTATATGATGAAGGAGGCTCATAGAACTTGTAGGAACCAGGTTGATGGCCATGATGATGGGGTAGAGCTCATGTATTTGATTTTTGCCCACGCGCTAAATGTGTTTGTCTCGACCATCATTTGCATTTTGTTTTACATTTTCTTGTTGAATGTGTCCAATTATGCTTTTACTTTTCTTTTCAGCTGCATCAACCTCCGGGGAAACATTTGAGGCCCGACGCAAGTGTTGAATTTTCTAAGTCTATCTGTTAGAAAATTAATCTGTATTCTGCTGGTTTATTTCTTCTACTTGTAAATTCTGAACAAGTTATTTAAAACGTTTAAATACCAAAATAAACACAATACAATCACATCATCTACAGATCATCAACTGAAAGAAGACAAGCACACAAGTGGCACCGTTATTTTTGGACAAATGTCCCTGGAAAAACCCAATGCGGGAAAAAGCGGTGCAACTATTCTGAGGGTTATATTATTATGCAGTCTTTCTGAGTACAGCAGGGTGCCTAACCGGCTCACCCGACAAAGAAAAATACACGGCAGCAAACCTCTATATTCGGAAACAGGTATTCAGAAAACCTGTCCCATGAAACCCTCTTCGGCACAACTGAAGCTCAACTCTGGTCCTTTTGGTCTCTGCGTCAGCCCCACGACCCTATGTGTTAGCCCTCTTAGGCATTGCACAACTTCTGGGATCCTCTGCATCATTCCAGCAGCCTCTGCATGGATGACATAGTCACTCTACCTCTGCGCTGTCTCTGCTTGGCTCTGCATAGCCTAGACTGGCTGTTGCTCTTGCTCTCTCTACTTCTGCACTAGTCTCCCAGTACTGTCTCTGCCTGTCTGCCTCGTACTCATTGCCCCTCGTTGCTGATCACTGATTCACTTTTGCTTAGCAACACCGCTCTAGAAAAATGAATGACTAATCACTCTGGTGAGTTCTCTAACTAATCCTCAATCCTCTTCTTATATTTTTCGTGTTGGTCCTTCAACGATCGAGATTAAATCTCTAATCAACGACTAAGATTAGATTTGGCTTGATCCATGAATTTTGGAAACTTCTAACCCAGTTTTATATTAATACCCATTAATATTTTATTTTTCCTAAGTTTAGACTTAGGAACTCCATTAAAAATATTAATTATTTTAATATCTCCCAAACCGGGTACAATCTGTGCAAACCATTTCTGAGTCTTGGAGATCTCATATGTTTTTGGCCTCTCCACCAATTTTCATGGCTAGAGCACATCTAATGTTACCCCAAATCAACACTCCCTCTTAGCGAGGACTGTGCTCTAGTAATACTCCACACTGAGCATCACCCTGATTATCCGACACCGTTACCTGTGCTGATGTTAGGCCTCCCTGCCCAACATCCTCTACACTGCTACATCCTATACTGTTGCCGATGGCCTTGCCACTGCCACTGCTGCATCCGTACGACAACTCCCTCTGCTTTCGTGCTTCTGCTGGTCCATCCTCCCACCACTGCATCTGCACTGCATCCCCCTCTCATCATGTTGCATCGTGCTACTGCTTACTGCTACTACACTGCAACTCAGTTACTGAGAAGTAAGTAATTGATCCACCCAACTTATGACATCCCTGTCAGGCTAGAAACACTCCCAATGCTGAAGCTCTCTCTACCGGTAACAAGTGCTCCCTCTACTGACCTCTGCGCTGCTGCAACAACTTCTTGCATCTCACACTATTGCAACCCTCTCTGTGCCATCCTGCACCATTGCAACACTCCCTTGCCTCTCGCATTGTTGCAGCCTACTAGCCTCGCGCTGTCTGGAAACCCCTGCACTGTAGCACTCTCCGCTGTTTCATCTACATCCGTCTCTACCGACATCCGCCAGTCCCGCTACTCCTCTTTGGGGCTTCTGTAGCAAGGTATAATCCAAGAGGTTGGGTACCTCAATGATGCTGCCCCTCATTTCCTGTAGTCTTCCTGACTACAGCTCGATGCCTCCCCACTTCTTCTCAAGTGGCAATGAGCACTCATGTCACAATCGTCATCCTCCTCGACTTCTTTCTCCGCCTTCGCTGGCGCTGCCTTCGAGTTAGAAGCCTCTCCCTTACTCTTCTTCCTCGGACATTGGTTCGCATAGTGACCCAGTTCCCCACAATGGAAGCACTTGACCTTGGAGTGGTCCTTCTTCTTCCTCTTCTCCTGCTTTCCCGGAGATGCTAGAGCCACATCCTCTTGACGAAGAGCCGCCCACAGTTCTTCCCAATTTGGAAGACTTGCCCTGCCCAGTATTCTTTGGACAAATATCTCCCACTCCTCGGAGACTGCGTTAAGTGCGGTCCTTACCATTAACTCCGTATCTGGCGTGGGCCCTATGGAGGTCAGTTGGTCCCGGATCTCCTGCAACTTATTGAGAAAATGATCTATTTGCTCTCCCTTCTGCATCTGGTATGACCTTCGCTGATTGTCAAGGAGCATCTTTCTCTGCACGAAAGTATGTTGGTACAATGTCTTCAAAGTGTCCCACATCTACTTGCCGTTTCCTTCTCGGCAATATGTTGGACCATATGATCCTTGACCCCATCAAGGATGATGCACTTTGCCTTAGCCATTGCATCCTTGTACCTTTCATTAACTACCAGGTCAACTGGATAGCCATCACTCTCAAGGCGAAGCCCTTGATACGATGTTTGTCTAGAATTGACAAGATCCTGGCCTTCTAGACCACAAAGTTGGATGCTCCCTCTTACCTATCTTGGTCTCTTAGCCCATTCACGGCCATCTCGTTGCTCTTCTGTTGACTCCTCCGAGTCTTTCTACTTCCCTCTTGGAAGTCCTCTGTCCGACTCTTGCTGAGTTTGTCTACTTTCGGTCTGGAAGTTCTCTTCTGGACTCCATTTGAGTCCCGATTTCCCTCCTGGAGATCCTTCTGCCAATGTCAAGTTGCCCCTCTCCGATCGTCTGTGCAACTGCAACACTGATCTAGATTCCTTGGCTACAAATTCACCTTGGTAGCAACTCCCTCTACCTTGGTCTTGTCCTGTTAGGTACTGTTTTGACCACAGTACGCAACTAGCTTCGCTCCGCAAAATACCCACAGCCTCCTATGCCCCAACAACTAAAGGACTGAGCCTCTATGCTTTGCGCAATCTCGAGACCGATAAAACAACTCCCTCAGCCGACTGAGTTAGCCCTCCTAGCCTCTGCGTGGCTCTGCGTGAGCTTGATTTTGCCTTCCTCAGCCTTTGTGCTGGCCTTTCTCTGGGCCAGACTGATGACGCAGTCTCTCTGCGTCATTCCTTCCTTTGTTGCTTTCTACAAGGCTCAACTCTATCACTTGGGAGAACTGATTCTGCTGCGAATGCTTTGCTTAGCTGATGCCTTCAGTTTTCTTGTGATCTGCAACCACACTCTGATACCATGTTGAATTTTCTAAGTCTATCCATTAGAAAATTAATTTGTATTTTGTTGGTTTATTTCTTCTACTTGTAAATTGTGAACAAGTTATTTAAAACATTTAAATACTGAAATAAACACAATACAATCACAACATCTACAGATCATCAACTGAAAGAAAACAAGCACACAAGTGACACCGTTATTTTTGGACAAATGTCCCCGGAAAAACCTAATGCGGGAAAACCAGTGCAACTATTTTGAGGGTTATATTATTATGCAGTCTTTCTGAGTACAACAAAGTGCCTAACCGGCTCACCCGATAGAGAAAAATACATAGCAACAATACCTTTATATTCGGAAATAGGTATTTAGAAAAACTGCCCCACGAAACTCTCTCTGGCACAACTGAAGCTCAGCGCTGGCCCTTTTGGCCTCTGTGTCAGCCTCCTGCTGACTTGCGTTAGCCCCAGGACCCTCTGTGTCAGACCTCTAAGGCACTGCGTAGCTTCTGGGACCCTCTACGTCACTCCAGCAGCCTCTGCATGGATGACACAGTCCCTCTGCCTCTGCACTGTCTCTGCCTGGCTCTCCATAGCCTGGACTGCCTGCTGCTCTCACTCTCTCTGCTTCTGTGCTGGTCTCCCAGTACTGTCTCTGTCTCTCTGCCTCGTACTCACTGCCCCTCGCTGTTGATCACTGATTCACTTTTGCTTAACAACCCCGCTCTAGCAAAATGAATGACTGATCACTTTAGTGTGTTCTCTAACTGACCCTTAAGCCGCTTCTTATACTTTTCTTGTTGGTCCTTCAACGACTGAGATTAAATCTCTAATCAACAACTAAGATTAGATTTGGCTTGATCCATGACTTTTGGAACCTTCTAACCCAATTTTATATTAATACCCATTAATATTTTACTTTTCCTAAGTTTAGACTTAGGAACTCCATTAAAAATATTAATTATTTTAATATCTCCCAATCCAGGTACATTCTGTCCAAACCATTTCTGCGTCTTGGAGATCTCATGTGCTTTAGCCTCTCCACCATTTTTCATGGCTAGAGCACATTTGATGCTACCCCAAATCAACAACAAGGTGTGGGCAAGGGGAAGAGGAGAGCTAGCCCTATGTGGAACTAGTGACGGAATGTGGACCTAGGTGGGAGAGATGATGGATAGGGTAATATTGAGTGGAAAGGAGGTAATATATGCGGATGAGGGAGCGGGACCACACAACCAAAATCAGGGTTTCCCATGAAATACCATCCCTACAGCCAAATGGTCAGTAAAAGAGATCCCACAGGCCTAGAATTCAAGGTTAATATCAAAAGGGGGTCTTGGGGACAAGAGCACTACTTAGCTTATTCTTTTCATTGAATCCCCCCATTAATCCATTCCCAAAAGTGTCCATGATAAGAAAACTACAATACTCAATTACCAAATGACAAGGCATGCCTTTAGGTTCGGAAGGACCATCTTCAAACATACGATCATGACAGATGGGTGAGGGACCAAATGGCTGGCTTAGGTGGTGGAGAAGTGGCACAATGAGCTAGTTAGTGGTTGCAAGGGGTTACTAGCTGCCCACTGAGGGCCATCTTGGAGAAATTTTTTCTCCTAGGAATATCACCCACAAAATGGTGGGTAACAGGGCCGAGATTCAGATGATGGCCTTAGGCTGGCAGATATAGCTAACATGTCTCTGTAGGAGCTGGCTAAAGATGCCTTAGAAGGAAGCCAAAATTTGTTTTAATGTATGGCCAAAAGGTCTCAACCCAAAAAACAGAATATGCCTCAGCAAATAGATGCCGCAGTGTCAAAAATTTGCCAAGAATAGGCCTGAAACAATGCACAAAAACCCTTGCTCAGTTCACTGTATAAGCCTAGTGAAAACTATTCATCCAAAGATAAAAAAAAAATCCAAATCGTCTGCAGAACTTGACCTACTCTAGCTAAGTGTGACTACTCTAGGCTGTGCTGTAGGAAATCTTTGCCAAAGATGTGCATATACTCTTTTGCTTGGAGAGAAGATGGGTCCTTATATTTATACTAGCCTAAATGACTTTTAGAGCGGGCAAGCCGACCTGCTCAAAGGGGGAGCCAACCCTAAAAAAATTGAATTTGAATTTCAAAATTTAGAGTTAATAATTTAGTTTTGGAGGGAGACTTAATTCCCAATAATTAATTAATTAAAAAAGCCTTTTCTTCAAGCTAAATTGGGTTGATCAGAAAGTTAGGCTCAAATAATTTGAGCTACGAAGGATGGTGCTATGATGAGACAAAAGAAAGGTGACCTTTTAAAGAAATAAATAGTCCTCGATTAATTACATGAAGGGTTACACTAAGTTATTACCTATGCTTCAAAGAAGGATGTAAAATGAAGTTGGTATTAAGTCGTTAGTATTTATTTCCCTAGATAAAAGAGAGGCACACCTTAAAGAAAGTGCTAAGTATTAGGTGAAGAGTTAAGGTATATCAAGGAAGATATAACAATAGATTGAGAAATGAAAGCATATCATTTAAGTGGTAAGTTGTAATTTCCATCCAGTTGAAATGGAATTAAGTTTCAATTCAGTTTCAGTTATGTTATGGAACCAAGCAAATTCATTCATTTGTATTGGATGATCCAAAATGAGATTGTAAGTATTTCCATCAACTATCAAAGAAAATTATATTGATACTAAGTTGGAAAATAGATTACAAATTGCAAAAGATGACATTTAAAAAGCTCATTTACAAGAGTATGGAAATGAGATTAAGGATTTAGAATTGAATGTGAACAAATACTGGCAAAAACACAAATTTTGTCTTAAGCATGAGGAGGTTGATGTAAATATTAGGGATCCCTTGATTAGCATTTCTTGGTTAGGTGGTCGAATGCTATTGCTGCAATACATTAACTCAGAGCATCTTGCTCTCTCATCGAATTTATTTGAGATTGAGCACAAAACCATAGAGAATTAGGGAAATTTTAAAAATTAGAATAAAGTGTTGTGGGAGAAAGTTGAAGAAAATTCTTCCCCAAAGAACTTGAATTCAAGATTGCTTTCACAGATCAGGGAGTTAAGAGATAAGAAGCAATGCAATCAGACATTGCAAAAAGAGAATGAAGATTCAAAATGGAAACTCAACAAGAACTTATTAGGAAATGACAAGGAAATTTTATGCCTACAAATCATAATGAAAGGTTGCTAAAAAATTAAGAATTCAAAAGGTGATAAGAAGTTGTTACAAGAAAAGCTAGTGGAATTTACAAGCAGAGACGCATTAGTCAATAAGAACTATGTTTCACCCAATTGAAATAGAGAAGTTGTTAGACATTAAAATCATGACATCAAATGAAGGAACCAATACAAATGCAATCAACGTCACAAATTAGGAAAATGCTTATATTGAAATAATATCAACCAATAAATCACCAAGAATATTAAGGGATGAATGTTTGGAAAACATGATAGAAAATACAGGGATGCATTATGGTCATCCTAATCATAACAATCATTGTATTCCTCAATGAAGTAATGAAAGATGGAATTAAGCTAAGAAGCTAAGTTAATGATAGTATTATATTGTAGAGGAGCTAAGGCGTGGAATCTTATTCTTCTCCAAATCACAAAAGTCATTGCCACATAGTGCTGCAGGAAATTGAATTAGGGTGGAATAAACCTTTCATAATTTGACAATTTTTCCCAATGCTTTGTAATTCATATTTCCTTGTGTTGTCAAATATGATGGCTTCAAGAATATAGATTCATTAGACGACATTACAAGCCAAGACGAGAACATAAAACTTTTTGAAAAAATGATTTGATGACAAAGCATCTTTGAAGGGATATGCAATGTAATGAACATAAATATATAAAAAACATTAATAAATAGTAATAATTATCAATGAAGTGACACAACCTAACCAAGGGACATGACCCATCAATTGTCATGACTAGTCAATGCATATAAGTATGTTGTCACATGGTGTTATATCAACATTATACCATATCTATTTTTCATTATTCAACTATTAAATATTTGTCATATGTGTATTTGGACTTGTTGCCACCTCGCTTACACACCTAAATTAATGTGGGAAAAATCCTCAACCCCACAAGGTGTGGCCTTGGTGGCAAAACTCTGAAAAGAGGCTGTCCCCTAATCCCAACTCTTTCTGATAAAGCTCTCTGCTAGTTAAGCTAAGGGGGGTGGTCCCTAAAAATGGTTAGTAAGAAGAAATTTGTTGAAACCAAGTTCTAGGAGAATAAGGTTAAGGTAACTACATCTCAAAAAGTAACTTGATTTAAGATTTTAGCAACTGTGTAGATGCTGAGCAATGTAAGATATATTTCAATATAGCAATTCAACAACAAAGAGTATGAACGAATGCCTTATAAATAATTGCTCAAATGAAAATAAAAAGTACTTGCAAGATAGAAATGAAAGCTCAAGTTACAATGACATGTATCCATACAAAACAAATATTAAATCAAGATATGAAATATGAGCAACAAAAATATAACTTGCGAAGTAAATACAAATTGCACTTGTAAAGGAAATGCTCAAATAGAAATATACATCAAATAACCACGAGCAAATAAGTCTTAGAATGACAAGTACAAGGAATATGTCAAATATTGCAAGCGAAATGGTAAATGGTCACATAACAACTTGATAAGATGATGTTAAAACTAGACTAAGTGAAATACAATTATCTTGGTTAATTTTAAATGCCTAATCTAAGTTAAGAAATTTCCCTTTCAAGAGGCGCTAGTCCTTCATTAACGATACCCTTCCTAAAGTCCTTACAAATCCCACGTGCTTTCGTTACTACAAGGGGACAAAGCCACCTCTATAATGTTGATTTTGGGTTGCATCGGATGTGCTCTAGCTCTGAAATTTTGTGGAGGGGCTAGAACACGTGAGGTTTCCAAGACCCAGAAATCGTTTGGAGAAATACCACCCAGATGAGGAGTTATTAAAATAATTAATATTTTTAATAGGTTCCTAAGTCTAAACTTAGGAAAATAAAAATATTAACGGGTATTAATAAGAATATGGGTGAGAAACTTCTAAGTGACAAGGATCAAGCATGTCTTAATCTTAGTCGTTGATTAGGGACTTAATCTCAACCGTTGATTCATCAATAGGAAAAGTATAAGAGGAGGCTTGAGGGTTAGTTGGAGATACACCAAGTGATCAAAGAAGTTCGATTTTTCTGGGGCGTGGTTTGTTGAGAAAATCGAACTGGTGATCTGAGCTGCAATAGAGGGGCAGGGATAGTTGAGGTTAGAAGATCTTCTCCAGGACCCCGAATACACAACAGAGAGAGGCAGAGACAAGCCAGAGGAGGCAGCGCAAACCAAGGGAGGCTGACGTTGGGCCAGAAGGACCCACACATTGCCTGACGTAGGGGAGGAGCTGCACTCCTGCAAAAGTCCGAATTCAGCTGGGGAGCAGTAGGATCAGCCGAGAAGGCTAACGTCAAAGCTACAGGAGGCAGAGGAAGCAGCATAGAGCTGACACAGTGTCTAAGTGTGCTCCATGCAGGCCCACGCAGCTAATGCAAAGGGGCAGCATAGTTGTAGTTGGGGATAGTCAGTCTAGCTGCTAGATTGAATAGATTTTGCCGGGTGAAGTGAGGTAATCTCACTTAGGTTTCTGCCAGTATATTTTATCTCTGTAACTAGACAGCCGAGAGGGCATCCGGAATAGTATTCAGAACTACTGCTTAATAATAGAAAACCCTCAGAGCTGCTGCGTCGGTTTTCTCGCATTGGGTTTTTCTAGGGACTTTGTCCAAAAATAACGGTGTTCCTTGTGTGTTTGTCTCATATCTATTTTTAGTTTATGATTTGATATCAGTGTAGTCTGTAGTAGTGTTTTTCATCACTGTTTATAAATTAAATAACTTGTTGAATGCAATAACAAGTAGGAGATGATAAACCAGTGATTGCAGTAGGATTTCTGATGTGTAGATTTAGAAATTTTCACATGGTATCAGAGCATTGCAGATCATAGGACACTGAAGATGTCAACCGGGAGATCTAGTGAATTTGCTGCAGAGAGGCAGTTGTCTCGAGTGATAACACTGTTTCAGAGGCAAAGGAGTAGCTGGAGTGCATCTGGGCCAGCGCAGAGCTTGAGAGGCTCAAATCACTCAGTTGTCGAGGCTGGAGGAGCAATGCAAATTCGATCTGAGGAGCTGGTGGTATGTTCATTGTTGGTGCAGAACTATGTCTGTGGAGACAACGCTGAGGTAGAGGAAGTCACTCAGAGGGAGTCTAGAGGAGCTTGTTCCTTAGAGGATTTCTAGCGCCGAAGAAATCCAAATCTGAGTCTTGTTGGATTAACAACAGGAGAGGGAGAAGAGAACCAGTCCTATATTTGTTGAGCAGAGATGGCAGTCAATGGACTGAGGGATCAGGACAGATTGGATGGATCATCCAATTTTGTCATCTGGAAGGCCAGGATCCTAGCAATCCTAGAGAAGAATCGCATCAAGGACTATGCCTTGAAGGTAGTTGCTGTTCTGATCAACGTTGATCCACTGCAGAAGTACGAGGAGGCCCAAGCGAAGGCAAAATGCATGATTCTAGGCGGGGTCAAAGATCATGTGGTCCCACACATTGCTGAGAAGGACACAACAAGAGAGATGTGGGAGAAATTGACCACCTTGTACTTGGGGACTCTTGTTGAACGGAAGATGCTATTGGAGAATCAGTTGAGAGTACCAAATGCAGAAGGGAGCAGAGATCGATCCCTTCCTTCTCAGGTTGCAAGGGATTCGAGACCAACTGACTTCTATGGGGTCTACACCAGATCCTGAGTTCATGGTCAAGACTGCCCTGAATGCAGTCACCGAAGACTGGGAGACATTTGTCTAGAGTATCTCGGGCAGAGCTTCTCTCCCCAATTGGGAGGAGATGTGGGCAACCCTTCGACAGGAAGAGATCAGGAGGCTGACCAAGGCAGGGAATAGCAGTAGAGGAGCCTGGGTCAAGGAGGAGGAGGAGGATGCAACTCTCGCATCATCGGGACAACATGGGCAGCAAAAAAGGAAGAAAAAGGATATAACCAAAGTCAGATGCTTTAGGTGTGTTGAACTAGGACATTTCGCCACTCAATGCCCCCATAAGAAGGGCAAGGAAAAGGCTTCTGACTCGAAAGCTGCTCTAGCGAAAGCCGACAAGGAGGATGATGACGAAGATTGTGCCACGAGTTCTCATGCACCTCTGGAGAAGAGGTGGGGCGACATCGAGTTGTAGTCGGGAGGACTACACAAAGCGCAGGATCCTTGAGGTGCCCAAACTTTTGGATCACATACGACTACGGGAGCCCTTAATGACAGTAGCAAAATGACGGGTGTCGGTTGGTGCGAGGTGTGATGGAGCAACAATGGCAAAGCTAGAGTGCCAAAGTCTGAAGCAGCGCAGTGGATGTTGTAGCAGTGCAAGAGGCACAAAACAGATTGCAGCAACGCCGTAGCAGTAGAGGGTCATCACAGATTAGTAGCAGAGGTAGCTTTAGCATCACAAGGCATCCAAACTTACCAGGATGTCATTTTTTGGGTGAAGTTTCAGTTACTTGCTTCTTAGTAATTGAGTTGCAGTGCAACAGTTAGCAGTGGCAGTGCTATGGGCAACATGATGCAACATTTTGAGAGGGAGTTGCAGTATAGATGTAGCAGTGACAGTGACAAAGTCTTGGGCAACAATACAAGATGCAACAGTGCAGTGGATGAAGGCCAGCATACCAAGCATCAGTAGCACAGAGGACCGATGTAGTGGATCAGTGTAGTGCTTTTGTTGAGAAGTGTTACTAGAGCACATTCCTCGCTAAGAGGGAGTGTTAATTTTGGGTAGTATCGAATGTGCTCTAGCTCCAAAATTTTGTGGAGGGGCTAGAACACATGAGATCTCCAAGACCGAGAAATTGTTTGGAGAAATTCCACCTGGATGAGAAGTTAGTAAAATAATTAATATTTTAATGGGTTCCTAAGTCTAAACATAGGAAAATAAAAATATTAATGGGTATTAATAAGAATATGGGTGAGAAACTTCTAAGTGACGAGGATCAAGTCTGTTTTAATCTTAGCTGTTGATTAGGGACTTAATCTCGGCTGCTGATTCATCAATAGGAAAAGTATAAGAGGACGACTTGAGGGTCAGTTGGAGATACACCAAGTGATCAAAGAAGTTTGATTTTTTTGGGGTGTGGTTTGTTGAGAAAATCGAACTGGTGATCTGAGTTGCAGCAGAGGGGGAAGGATAGTTGGGGTTGGAGGATCATCTCCAGGATCCCGAATACACGGCAGAGAGAGGCAGAGACAAGCTAGAGGAGGCAGCGTAGACCAAGGGAGGTTGACGCTGGGCTAGAAGGGCCCATGCATTCCCTGACGCAGGGGAGGAGTTGCACTCCTGCAGAAGTCTGAATTCAGCCGGGAGTAGTAGGATTAGCCGAGAAGGTTGACGTCAGAGTTGCAGGAGGCAGAGGAAGCAGCGCAGAGCTGACACAGTGTCTTAGTGTTATCCACACAGCTAATGCAAAGGGGCAACACAGTTGTAGCTGGGGATAGTTAGTCTAGCTACCGGATCAGAGAGATTTTGCCGGGTGATGTGAGATAATCTCACTTAGGTTTCTGCCAGTATATTTTATCTCTGTACCTGGATAGCCGAGAGGGGATCCAAAGTTGTATTCAGAACTATTGCTTAATAATAGAAAACCCTCAGAGCTGCTGCACCGGTTTTCCCGAATTAGGTTTTTCCGGGGATGTTTGTCCAAAAATAACAGTGTCCCTTGTGTGTTTGTCTCATATCTATTTTCAGTTTATGATCTGTATGTCAGTGTAGTCTGCAGTAGTGTTTTTCATCACTATTTATAAATTAAATAACTTGTTGAATGTAATAACAAGTAGGAGATGATAAACAAGTGATTGTAGTAGGATTTCTGATTTTCACATATAATTGTAGGGTGACGCGGTTGGAATCTTACTCTGTACCAGATTGGAAGAAAAATTAGGAAAATTTTGATCCTAAAATGTCTATTCAACCAAGCTTATGCTTGGAGGTAAATTTTTAGAGATGCAAATCTAAACTAGAATGCCTAAGTGTAAATGGCAAGTGTTGATAAGATACTTTCCAAAGAAATGTAATGAAATTGAAATATTTGCAATGGTGCTCCAAAGAATATGTACCAACACTTCAAATGGAAAAAAATGAAGTGGAAATTAGCTCAATGTCACAAGCTTTGAAATGAAAGTTGCATGAAACTGTAAGCTCCACAAGTTGCTAGTGAATAAAGTGAGCTAAGTGTTAAATTCACAGGTTGCTTCAAGTAAATGCAAAATACTTCAAAGATATACCAATGAACAATGTGATCAAGATGACATTAAGCATCACTAACATATGAAGGGAAATAGTGAAGCATAAGCATATAAATTCCAAGTAAATGAAATTAGATCAAAGCTGCCAAGGAAATGTAAAATGCTTGCTTATAGTGTGTTGTAGCTCAAATAAAATGAGTTGCTTAAAAGTTGCAAATGGTGTAACTCAGGCAACTACAAAAATTAATTGCACAATACAAGGAGTTGAGACTAGCAAATGAAATAACAAGTTTGATTGCAAAGTTAAGAGAGTGTAAGTGTTATGTGTGGAAATTATGAGTTAAGCCATGCACTAATTAGATTGGATTAGCAACTAGAGATGCATGCAAATGAGCTAATTAAGTTAAAAGCTAAACTAGAGAAAGTCAAACCACCCACAAAATTCCTCCTTCTAAATGAGGAGGTGGGATACCATGGGAAAATTTCCCAAGTGCCCTCAAGAAATTAGCCTTTTATTAATATGGTATTACAATGAAGAAAAACCTCTCAAAGACCTCAAATGAAACCAAGGGAGACCTTTACAAAATGGCTGTTTATGAGTACTAGATCTCCTCCTTAGATAGTCATTGTTACCCACCATTTTGTGGGTGATATTCCTAGGAGAAAAGTTTTCTCCATGATGGTCTTCAGCTGACAGCCAACAACCCCTTGCAGCCACCAAATAGCTCATTGTGCCATTTTTCCGCCACTTGAGCCAATGGTGTGGTTCCTCACCCATTTGTCATGATTGTATGTTTGAAGGTGGGTCTCCCAAACCTAAAAGTATGCCTTGTCATTTGGTAATTGAGTATTTTAGTTTACTTATCATGGAAACTCTTCGGCATGGATTAAGGGGGGGATTCGGCGGAAAGAGTGGACTAGGTCTGTGCTCTTTTCCCCTAGGTCTCTTTGGATGTTAACCTTGAACCCTAGTCCTGTGGGATCTCTTTTACTTTTGGGTTTTAGGGATGGTACTACATGGGAAACCCTGATTTTGGTTGTGTGGTCCCGCTTCCTGATCCACATATATCACTCCCCTTCCACTCATTACAACCCCATTCATCTATCCTCCCACCTGGGTCCACATTCCTTCACTGGGTCCATATAGGGTTAGCCTTCCCCTCCCCTTTGCCCACACCTTGGGTTGGGCGTGGAACGATGCCCGAAGGTTGATGCAGCTAAAAAGAAAGGAAAAAGCATAATTGGCCACATTCAACAGGAAATTGTACCACAAAATGCAAAAGATGGCCGAGACAAACACATTTAGCACGTGGGCAAAAGCCATTACATGAGATCTACCCCCTTCCATGGCCATCACCTTGGTTCCTATAGGCCCTAGATGAGCCTCCTTTATCATTCAGTAAGCCCTGATTGTCCCAACCCCTCAGGGGTGATGAGTTGCCCCACCTTAAAAGGGGGTATCCACTGCTATACTTTGCACATCATGCTCTCATTCCTTTGAGCCCCAAGCAATTAACCAAAGAAAATCATAAAAGGCAAAAGGCATACAAAGAAGGGTGGAAAAATCAAGGCCAGGGTAACTCATGTACCACAATTGCTCTCTCCTACACATCATTTACCCAAGTGTGGACTTCCCTTTTATTGGCTACCCTTGTACCATGGCATGTGACCCAGGTTGTCCCCCTTCATCCCCTACTCCGTTCCATCATTTTATCACATGCCACCACCATTTGAAGGATGTACCATGAACATACCCCCCCCATTTGAAGGATGTACCATGAACATACCCCCCCCTGGTCACACATTTTTTTACTGGCTCGGTTTGACTCGGCCGTTTCCGAGTTGAGCCGGCCTGGTTGTAAAACAATGGTAGAAACCACCTAATAGAGTGCTAGGTTAACACCCCTTGGAGCTTGGAGACATTAACACATCCCAAGAAAAGGCACTATGGAAGGGCATGCCATTATGAAGTGCCCACTTATTCTCTATGATTTGTAAACTCTTTTACTTGATTTCCTTAATGACTTGGTATGTTGGAAGGCACAGGGACACATTGGATCTTATGCAGGATTCTAGATGGTCTGCATTTTGGGTTTGGTCTCTCTATATGGGGTCCTAACCCTCTAGAGGGCTACATTGACACATGTAGGGAGTGTATAGGGAGCCATGGGCCTCCACAACAACAGACAACATTCCATGGATCCCCAGAGTCATTCATAAATTGCTCGTGGATCACCTATTGGACGAGGAAGATGCACCTGGTTCACCATGTCCAATTGGCCCCACAACTATATCATGCACTTGGAAGATGATGCAAGACCTGTATAATGATGTGGCATCACTTATACCATCATTTGAGTCCTTCTAGATGGTCTACAAGCATCTTCGATTTGTTTGGAGACCCATGAGGACACTTGTGTGGCCCCACACCCATTTGGGAGCACCACAAGTTTATTACTTGGAGAACAAAGGGCCAACCTCTAAGGCCCAATGACACATGTTATTGATCTTTCGACCCTATTGAGAGGCTTTACTCGTTTACTATTGAGCTAGTTTGGTGGGCTTGTCACCAAAAGGTTGTTATTATGCAGATTATTGTATTTTAGGGGCTTAATTAGGCCAAATAAGCTAAATTGAACTCATTAGAGATTGTATAAATAGATGAGAGGTGATTTATTCTGTCATCATCACTTGGATTGGATCATATCTTCTTGTGAGATTTCGCTATCTTTTGAGGATAAGACTTTTGGGATGAATGGATGAATTTCGATGTTTGGTTATTCCTCTTTGTCTTGGAGCTTCTATGATTGGCATATCTTGGTGATTGGATATATTCTCCTTACATGTAAGTACAATTCTAATGCTATTTTGATTCTTTATGTTGTTGCATTCATGATATTAGGATTTTCTTTATTTTAGGGTTAATTTGTTGCTTTTCTTAGAACGAAATAGTGGAAATTGAATCTATAAATAGTGTTGTATCATGATTGGGCCATGCTTGAATGAATGAATGTTCCTAGAGATATCCTTGTCTTGATAAGTAACCAAATATTGTTGAACGAAGTATAAATGTCTTTGAAACTACTTCCTTTAAGCCCTAATGCCCAACGAAGTTGTCTTTTAGGCCTCCTTGACAAGTGGAAATCAATTCAAACTCTAAATCTTCCATGACCCCATCTCTCCCAAAGGACAAAGCAGTGGTCCTCCTTTGGTGATCACTTTAAAGCTAATTTCTTTCACCTTCCCCTCTTTTCTAGGCCTAGCCTACATAGGTCACCTAGGGCATCAATTATCTCACAATCTAGCCATCCAAATACTTCAATTTTTGGTCCACAACTGCGCTGGTGTGTCCTCAAGAAGCCCTCCAAATTTCATGAGATTCCGACGGTGGGATCTTGAGATATCGCAAGCCCTAGCTCGAAGACCGATTCTTGCCCTTGGTTTCCCTTTGGCTAGTAGCCTCATTGGGATCCTTGCATTGCCTTTCATTGAAAATTCATTCTTTGATCCCTTTCTCCTCCCTAATTAGGTCAAGCATATCATTGGTTGCTAAATCCTATCCCCTTGACCTAACCTCAGGTCCACTTGGTCCTCTGTGGTCCCATACATTATTAAGGTTAATTCTTCAAAGATCACTTGGAACCCAAGTTTCCACAAGAATTTTAGGGCCTAGGGATCTCCTTATTAAAGAAACATACTCAAAACCTATCCCTTGAAATTCTCCTTAAGCCCTTCCTTGAGAGCCTTCCATCTTGCCTTCCAAGGCAAGCAAGCCACCATCTTGAGCCTCTCTTGTGAATAGGCTTCTAGGATCACCCCTCATCCTATCTTTGATCTATTCTTCTTTGTGATCCTTATTATATCGGGTCTCCTCCCATCGGTGAAAGTCCGTAAAGAGTAGGGAGCTTTAGCTGAGGTGACAGTGGGCTATTGCTCCATTGTTGCCCTTGACCTAGCAATTGTCCCTCTAGGATCCCCCTTTAGGACCCCTGCTAGTTTGAGCAGTAACAGTGACATCAATAGCAAATGAAAGGTACAAAGAGAGGCTCTTGAATCTGCAAATTATAGGACCTTTTTTGCATTTGCAAATCAGCCACCAAAAATTTGACAAAGTTCCCCAAATTTAAAGGTTATAGGACTGCTTTTGCAGTGACCAATCAACAACCAAAGAAACTTGCAATCAGCACAATAGGAGAAGAGGCTAAGCTTCCTTTAGATCTTGGTCATGACAAAGGATATGGCAACCTTTCCAATGGTTCTCGGACCTGTCAAAATTCTGTCTAAAGGATGCTAAAGGTCCTGCACACAAACACTAAATAGTCTCAAGAATAGGCTCCTTCAAACCTATCACAAAAAGAAGTTAACAAATCTGCTCAAAAGGGGCTGCAAAACAGATCCAAAATTAGTAGGAAAGCACAAGAAATTTAAGATGGTAATCTACAAGTAATATACAATGGCTAGATCAAGGTATGCAAGTAGAACTCTCATCCTTGTCTAGCTTTCATCATCATGCTCTAGATAGAAAAATAAAGTCAATGCGAGCACAATAGTTTGAAGTAAATAATTTAAGTGAATGTGACTTGATTACAAGCCAAGACTAGGATCCCTGAAAAACAACTTCGAATGATGCGACTTTGAGATTAGACAAATGCGGGAACTTCCATAAGCATTCTCAAGAGTGGAATGGCTTCCCCTAAAACTTCCCCTCATGCTTGAAGTATGATCCAAAAAATGTCTTCTACACAACTTCACACAAACTTATTAGATCCATATGGGTTTAGCACATGCAATGATAAGAAAATTTTAGAGATTATAGGAAAATCAACTAAAGCGTTCTCTATCTAGAGCAAATCTCTAAACCTCATGCCAATGTAAGCTAGCTCTACATCAACATAACTCTAGAAGCATAATGGAAATAATAGCATAACAACATAAGTAGAAGAATTGAAACAATGATCAAGTTATTACCATACAACAGCTGAAATTTAACCCCAAAGTCTTTATTGCATTAAGAAAATAGAAGGGCACAGTTTCAGCAAGCACAAGAGCTTGTATCAAGTGTACAAAATGAGAGCCCAAAGTTCATATAAATAGGAATATAGGAGCCAATCCCAGTGATGAGTGGTGGCAATCCCAAAGCAAAAACGAATTTGCAAGTTGGAGCTCCAAATGCCAAGTTTAAAGAATGCTGGAGATGACTGTCAACAAATTTCCCTGACTGGTGTAGAATTCCTGTGACTAGCTGTGTGTGTCATCTCTATACATCATGTATATTTCCCTGGCTGCCAAGTGCGTTGAGAGTAGAAGTGGTAGGGGAGACAAACTCCCATCGAATCTCAATAAAAAGCCAAGGCGATGACACCTTGCAAACCAAATTCCAACACTGTCCTCAAGCATATAGACTGCTGTTAACTGTGCGTATGGGCTGCCAATCAAGATCTGTGTGGAACCGGAGTGAAGCATAGATGCAATGTGTGGAGTTATGTGGAATTTCTCCTTCAAATTTGATCAAATACTTTCACCTATACGTTGAATCTTTTGAGAATATTCCAGCTGTGCTTGAATCCTTCAAATCTGGCATGTGCGCTTAACTGTTTGGATTGCCTTCTACATAGAATACAAGGAGTGAGGTGGGGTCCAATCCCCACCCACTTCATTAAAGTTTAAACTTTATACTATGCCATTAAATTTAATCCATAACATTTGAATTATATCGAAAGTGAACTTTTGGCCATATGTATGAACTCAACGTTGGTTCATTTGACTTGGTTACATGGAATTTTGACTTTGACTTGAGTTGTACCTTATGCGGTGGGCCCCACATGGCTGCTACATCATCTTTCACCATCATTGAATTTGCCTTGTCGCTTGTTTGACCTTTTTTGTTGATTTTGGAAAAATAAGATTTTTTTTTCCAATTATTCATATTTTTCTCATTTTTGACACTAACACTGGCAAAATTGGCTTTTGAGGGACTCTAAGCAATGTTCCACGGGGACGCACACCCCAGGGTGGGGGACACGCTTCCTTGCTCCCCCATGCTCCTAACATTGGGAAACTCCTGGGGAAACATTCCCCCACGTCCCCTTTTTTGGGGAAAGTAGGGGAATCTTTCGGGGGGGGACTATTTTCTAGTGATGAAAAGTGCCCCCCCGCATCCCCCCAATTTTTTTTGCTAATAACAATAAAAAACATAAACAATTACAAATTTTAACATAATTAAAAAAAAGGCAAAAATAAAAACTAAAGGATCAATTAAAATTTTAAAACATAATCATTCACATTTCTCATTAATCCTATGATTTTACCTTGCCACCCAACATTTTCCTTCAATGGTCGCTCAACATTTTACCTTGCCACCCAAGATTTTCCTACTGTCGCCGCTCGACATTTTCCATTTGCAATTTGCTATGATTTGGATATACTATCGATTGGGGACTTCAGACATTTGGAGCTACGATTTTCATTTTGTGACTTGGAACTACGATTTTCATTTTGTGACTTGGAGCCACCGGATTTGCGTTGCAACTTATTATTTAGTACTTTTTGACAAATTTACTAGTATTTTCACTACTTTCTATGTTTACTTTTAGTTTAGTATTCTATGGCTATTTTAGACTTCCGCATAATGTCATTGTCATATGATGAATTTACTTTCATTGTGCATTGTGTAATTTTAGTTGTCAAATGATTAATTTAATTTAGATGTACCTTGCATAATATTAATGCCCATTGTCAAATGATGAATTTAGATGGAACACTGCATAATGTCAAATGATGGATTCAATTTAGTAATTTACTTTTAGATCTACAATTTTACATTGATGATTGCAAAAATCTCAAATGATATTTTGATTCATAATAGTCTAATACGAAACGATGATCGTATTTAGATGTACATTTCATAATTATTAAGATTTACTATTTACTAATTTAGTTATTGACATATTGTTGGGATTTTATTTTTATTTTTTTATATCAAATTTTTAATAATTTTATAATTTTTATGACTATGACGTCCTCCGGTTTCCCCGAAATTTCCCTAACTTTTGGGGTTGCTTATTGTTAATTTTGGTTAACATATTCTTTGCTTAGGACAATTACTTCAATAATCCACGATAGCCCAATCTCATTGCAATCACATAAACCATTATTATATTGACAGTAACTTTAGAAAGAACATAAATCATAAACGTCGAGGACAAGTCAAGAAGCCAGGGAAAAACCCCAAGATGGGAAAAACCCTTGATCAAATCTTCTTATTATTAATATCAAATGTTCAACACAGAGAGAATACAATAATTTAGAGTCAAAAGACTTGCCATTGAGAAGATTCGAAATCACTGCTAAATCAATACTGTAGATTAGGTACTTTGTCCACAAAGATCAAATTGTATTACCGAAGAAGGGTGGTTTAGTTAGGGCAATTGTAGTCCATAGAAGTCTAACACAACTGGTCCAAAATTCCTTCTTTCTACTGCGGCCTTGCCTGTCCTAAAGATGCTGCGCTTCGATGGCACCAAGAGCTCGTTTATGACTTTATTTCTGCGACCCATCCTAAAGCAACAGTCCACCACAAAGGTTGCGGTCATGCTCCCTAAACCTCCCGACCAACTGTTGTTCTTAACTCAAGATAAGTCCTCCAATCTGAAGCACTAGGGCTCAGACCCTTCTGCATTCTCTTGAACAGACCTGTGGCTCCTTGTGGGCTGCTTCACATATGAAATTCAGATCCTGGAGGTGAGACATCATCTGCGGCCCAATCAAATGAGGAAGAACCCTCTCCAACCATGCACAAGTAGCCTTCAAATAAGCCTTAACCTACTCGGCTCTCCTGCTAGATGACTGCGACCCTCAACAGCTTTAAAGGGGGCCCAAAATAGACTTATGTCTCTACCTTGATGCAGAAAAAAGCCCAAAAACAAAACCCTCCTCCATCCTTCTACAAGAACTCGGCTTCCTCAGACTTCTATCCAAGAAATTTTGTTGATATAATGAGGGAGAAGGTACCACAATATATACAATTCGGTGGATGTCATGGGACGTGTCCATAAGGATGAGGCCGGCCTTATAAATTTACTTGAGAGAGAAAATAAATTCAAAAGTCCACTTCCGCTTCTCCAAATGAGACAATCTTTATATCAATTTTGGTCCTCTCGTAGAGAGGAATTCGATGCTGCAATTATCTTCCCCATAGGAGCTGACCAAAGTGGAATTTGGCCCTAGTTGCCAATTTAACACTCCCTCTCAACGAGGGAGTATTCACAAGACCTTGCCACTCTCCACTGGCAAGAGTCAGTCCACATAACCATTCGGACTTGATCCCAAGTTATCAAGTTGAAGAAACAACATACATCCTAGACATAGGGAGTACGACAATACACAATGCGTCCATCGGTAGTGCTATGATCCCTATCCACTTTTCCCAATTCATTGGCCAAATGAGAGGTACTTCGCATGTGTCCTAAACAGCTTGGGTAGGATGATGCAGGAACACTAGCAGTGAAAGAATATGTCACACCCTACTCATAACCACTCGTAGGGAAAGGAAAAACCACATTACAAACACGTCGTAATCACACGTAGGGAAAGGATGAACCACCTCCTACAGTCATATATCACAATCATTGTAGGGAAAGGATAAACCACATCCTACATGCATGCAAAATACCGAGAGTAGGGAAAGGATGAACCACGTCTTACATGCATGCAAACCAACAATACTAGGAAGGATCCTACATGTGGGGAAAGGATGAACCACATCCCACCCACATGTCAACCACAGATTGTAGGGAATAAGCACCCTACATGTGGGGAAATGATGAACCATGTCCCACCGACATGTCAACAGTTGCCTATGTGCATCTCCCACTGGGGTATCCACAGGAGAAGGTGAACTACTCATCCTGTGCATATGTCATCAATAGTAGGGGAAGGTGAACCACTCACTCTACACACATGTCAACCACCATGGGGTATCACAGGGGAAGGTGAACCACTCACCCTGTACACAACACATCTATAGGGAAGGTGAACCACTCACCCTATGGTCGCTCATAGCTTAAAGAAGTACCCCAGGCCTCCAAGAGCTCCCAAAGCTCAATGTTCAACCGAGACCCTCCTAACAGGGTTTATCCACGACTTCCAACCTCTTTCTGAAGAAACATAATCTTGACCTTACTAGGAGGCTATGAAAGGATGACAGTAATCTGCTTATCCAGCCAATAATGATGGAGTTTGGTATCTCTCCAATGTACCATATCCAGAGAAGTATCCGATTGTTACGAATAAAATATATAAATAATATAAATATAAGTAACAAGGATAATTGTAATAATGATTTGTTAATAATAATTAGTAATTAGGTTGAAGAGGCATGTCTAAATAGGACATGACTCTCCATGAAGAGACACTTGCTTGATATAAAAGCAAGCCTCTTGTTCTCATTGTAAATCATTCCTATTCATATATTTAATATAATATTTATATCCTCAATGGATAACTTCAGATTCCAAGTCTTCTAGAGTAATTAATTTATAGAAGGAACTTTGTTTGCTTCATTTTGTATCAGAGGAGTCGATCCTCTAGCCGCTCCACCGCTGCACAGAGGTGTGTTCTTTGATCCAAGTCTTTGACTGTTAAATTCGTCAACCTTGTTGCCATTGGAGCATTTCACTACAAGATTTTGGAGGGTCTCCATTTTCGCTATCAAGCCCATAGCCATTTAAAAAAAAATAGTATTTAAAGAAAAAAAAAAGATGAATAAATAAAAAAAAACAGAACAATACATACGACTCCTGTTGCCTCATCGTTGCTGCAATCCACGCTGGAAAGACGGTCGCATAGTAGTCGACCAACGGCCCCCATAGACATAGCCACTTCCGCAACTGTCCACCCACCATCGACCACATCGACAGCCACAGTTGTAGCTTGGGTACCAGCGACGTTAACAACGACCACTACCAACTATCCTGTAATCGAATCCATCAAAGTCAGCGATCGAAGGAAACCACAACCACCGCGGCAACATTCTTGTGTGTTCGTCGGGTAGTAGCGTTATCAACATCCAATTCTCCACCATTCTGTTGCCCTGCATTCTGATAGCGACCAAATAGAAAAAATAAAAATCTTCTACCACTGCGGTCACATCTGACAAGGAACAATAGAAAAAGAACGACCACTGCTGCAGCCACATCCGGCATCGACCAACAATCGTCATCGTTCAAACACTCCCTGCAACACGCCTCCATCCCCTCTATTCTGCGACCACCGCGATAACAACTGCCATCAAACCCTCGTTCGACGTCCAATTGAAACTCTCGTCGTCGTTGTTGAAATTAAAAAAAAAATCCTTGTCCCTGCTTGCAACTAATCACTGTGGAACAGAACCCCCACAGTTGTCATCCCACGGATCACTGCTCACAATCGAATTCCCTCACCAAACTTACCATCCGCAGCCTCTCGCACAACTCCCGACCACGCTGACCCACGAAACTTCACACCTAGTCACCAACCATCGTTCCCTGCTCCATCCGACATACAAAGCAATAGTTCGAACCATTGATTAATTACAATCGGAAAAGAAGAAGGGACATACAACAGTGCCAAAGTCTACAACATCTAGTTACCCAGACCATCGCTTTCCTTGATACCATCGCGCCCGTACAACAGTTGATATTAATCCACAAATTAATCCTTTTAGTTAACAAATATATATATATATATATATATATATATATATATATATATATATTAATATTACATTTCAAGTCAACCGGGAAAAAGGTAAAGGAATAATTAAAATAATTTTTTTAAAAGGTTGACCTTAGCTCTTCAAAAAATATATATATATCTATATATATATATATAATTATTTTAAAAGGTTGACCTTAGCTCTTCAAATCAGTGTTGTTAAAATCGCGATAAAATCGCGATTTTATCGGAAAAGCGCGATTTTTTCATTTGCCCGATCAAATCGCGATTTTTATCCGTAAAAATCGCCACTTTTTTTTTATACCGATTTTTATCGAAAAAATCGCGATTTTTTGAAAACATCGCGATTTTTTCGAAAAAATCGCGATTTTCAAGGAAAAAATCGGCAGAGGCGCGGGCAGCGGGCTTTTATATGGCAAATTCGATTTTTTTTTAATTCATTGTGCTGTCGCCGCGCGGAGGAGGAGGAGAAGAGGTGAGGGAGAGGAGCTGAAGGGTTTCCGTCGGATTTGGGAGCGAATCCAAGCGTTTTTAGGAGGAATCCAAGCCAAGATCACCAATTTGTCCATAAAAGAGGTATGTAGATTAATTTTTTTTGGTTTTGTTTCTATAAAAACTTTGGTTTTCATTGTTTTTAAAGAATTTTTTGAAATTTTTCATTGATTTGGGATGGGTAATTTGTTATGACTATGAGAACCAATTTTTTATTTTTATTTTCTCATTTTCTTTAAACATTGTTTATTTTTTTTGAATTTTCATTGTTTTTTGGCATTTGCCATTGGCATTTGGTTGGGTAACTTGGGTTTAGAAATTGGGATTTTGGAAATAATTAACTTGTAATTTTGCAAATGCTAAATTGTAATTTGTATTATGTAATCCTAAATTCCTATTTCCTAATCCTTATTTTTAATTTTTTCCATAGGTTTGCAAATTCAAAATTCAAAAACAAACATGCCAAGGAAATTGGATCCTTTCTGGGAATATGGTGACCCTAAAACTCCGAATAATAGACAAAACTTGTATTGCAAGTTGTGTGGAAAGGAAATATTCGGGGGGGTGTACAGGTTGAAGTTCCACCTTGCACAAATCCCTGGACATGATGTGGGGCCCTGTCTAAATACAAATGCTGAAATTATCCAAAAAGCCATGAGAGCATTGGGAGAATTAGAGCACACTAGAGAGGCCAAAGAAGAACTCAAAAGGCAACTAAAAAGGTCAGCTGAAGGAAGTGGGCCAAGTGGCACTGGTTCTACTGCAGCGTCAGTCAATCCGGTAGCTGCATCATCATATTTTGTTCCTCGAACCACACCTGGTTCACAACCAACTATTGGTTCAATGCTAAAAAGAACTGAAAAAGAACAAGTTGACAAGTTGATGACAAAATTTCTCCTCTGGAGTGATATTCCTTTCAGCATTATAAGGAATAATCCATTTTTCCAACCTACTGTTGATGCTATTGCCAGTGTTGGCCCGGGGTACAAAATCCCTTCTCTTCATGATTTCAGAGGCCGGCTTCTTCAAGATGAAAAGCGTGACTGCACCCAAAGATTGGAGGATTTTAGGGCATCATGGGCACAAACAGGATGCACTGTTATGTCAGATGGTTGGACTGACCAAAAGGGGAGAACCCTTATAAACTTCTTGGTTAGTTGTCCCAAGGGGACTATGTTTATCAAATCTGTTGATGCAACTCATCAAATCAAAGATGCAAAAACTTTATGTGATTTGCTGGATGTGTTTATTTTGGAGGTGGGTGCAGAAAATGTTGTCCAAGTCATAACGGACAATGCTGCAAATTATGTTGCTGCTGGTAGAATGCTTATGGACAGACATCCTGCTTTATTTTGGACACCTTGTGCTGCCCATTGTATTGATTTGATGTTAGAGGACATAGGGAAAATTCCCTTTGTCAAAGAGGTTGTTGACTCATCAAAAAGCATCACAAAATTTATTTACAATCACACATCTGTGCTTAGCTTGATGAGAAAATGCACCAACAACAAAGAGTTGGTGCGCCCCGCCATTACACGGTTTGCGACGAGTTTCATATCTCTTCAATCCCTCTTGAATTCTATGTGGGATTTGAAGAGAATGTTTCTTTCAGAGGAGTGGCGTGCTTCGTCAATGAGCCGCAAACCAGAAGGAGAGGCCGTCTGCAGACTAGTTTCATACCAGGAAGACTTCTGGGCGGGAGTGCAGGAGGTGTGCGCTGTTACAGAACCTTTGGTAAAGGTTCTTCGGTTGGTTGATGGTGAGAAGCCCGCAATGGGCTATTTGTATGAAGCCATGGACAGGGCCAAAGAAGCCATTCGGTCCTACTATGATGACAAGGGAGATGATGGGTTCCAGAGACAACTCCTTCTATGGAACGTCATTGATGAGCGATGGAACAACACACTCCATCGTCCCATTCATGCTGCTGGGCTTTTCCCGAACCCTGCATTTTCTTATGCATGTGGGTTTAATTTTGATGTTGAGGTCGTGGAAGGATTATTAACCTGTGTCCAGAAGATGGTGAGATCTCTAGAAGAACGTATGGAGATCTCTAGACAAATTGAGCAATATAAGTTGTCAGGTGGCACATTTGGCTTTGAGATGGCTGTCATTGATAGGACGGTTAAAATGCCAGGTATTTTTTAGTTTGTAGTATGTACTTTGTAACTTTATTTCAAATTTCATTGTTTCTTCAAATTCCATTTTTTTCTTATGTTTATTTAAAATTTTATTTGTAATTTTGTTGTAGACGCATGGTGGAAGATGTATGGTGGCAGAGTACCCCTTTTGCAAAATCTTGCCATACGCATCCTCAGCCAAACATGCAGCTCTTCGGGATGTGAGCGCAATTGGAGTGTATTTGAAAAAATACACAACAAGAAGCGCAATAGGTTAACACTTAAACATTTAAAATATTGCAAATTTCCAAATAAATTTTTGAATTCATTAAAGTTTTAAACAATATTTTTTTTATAATATTAATTATTAATTATTAATTTATTATTTCATGAACTTTGTACAGGTTGGAGTCCCATAGACTTAATGACATGGTCTATGTCTACTACAATCTTCGATTGTGGGTGAACAACTAGAGAAGACACCTGATACGGAAGCCATCTCATTGGATGGGATTGACACCACTGCTGAATGGAGGGTTGAGACCGAGAGGCCTCTCATGGATCCCACTGAGGATTGGTTAGTGCAGGATGAGGGGGAGGAGGAGGGGGAGGAGGAGCAGGAGCAGGAGCAGGAGGAGGAGGAGTTGGAGGAGCAGGAGGAGGAGGTGACACCGCCTACCCGGGCTACCACTACCACCAGTAGAGGACGTGGTCTCCGTCCACCTCAGCCTCCTGTAGCTGCTACTACTAGTTCTTCAGCTTCTAGAGCACGTCAGACTCCACTGCCATTTCCACCAGCACAGGCACCAGCTTCTACATCTAGAGGGAAAGAGAAAGCTGTGCCATATTCTCGCAAGAGGGGCAGAGGAAATCAATAGGATTAGACTTTCATTTTATTGTATATGACATTATGACATGATGAGATACATTATCATATTTTTTGTTGATATTTTGAGGCTGAGTTGGACTTGGGACTCAGGACTTACTATTCAGGACATGATTCAATGTTATGTGTGATTTTAGCGCTAGAAATGATATTAAACATCTTATATATTAGTTTTTTTATCATATTTATGTGTCAATGTATTTATTTTATGTTGTAGATGGTTTAGATATTAAAAAAATTGAAAAAAAATGAAAAAAAATGAATATTTTTGTGCCAAACGCTTTTTTCCCGCTTTTGTCGATTTTTTCCGCTTTTTTCCCGGCGCCGATTAAATCCCGATCGCGCTTTGTGCAACATTGCTTCAAAAATATATATATATATATATATATATATATAAGGAGGGGTATTAAAAAGTGGAAAGAATTTCCATATGAAGTAAAGGAATTTCCTCTCTATTTGTATACAATATTATTAAAAGTATAACATTTTACATTGCATAAAGTGAATGAGTGGGAAATTAAAAAAAAATGTGAAAAAAAAATATTATTACAAGATTGAGAAAGTTGTTTTCACCCCTAAGGCTCATTTTGAGAAGAAAAAAATGGAGACCAGTAATGAAAAAAGATTTCCAGAAACCTTACCTAGAGATGGTAAAGCGCTATTTAACATTAAAGGAAATTTAGCAGGAAAAGATGTTATTATTTCTATTTCTCCGGCAGAAGATGCAAATTATATAACACCTAAAATCACAAACCAACTAGTGATCCCGGAGTCAAATATAACTGAAAAATTAGACTTTTTTCGCAATAAAAAATATGTCATAGCCAATTTACAGTTAAACATTGAAGATTATACATTTGTATCGCAATTCTCAGTGCACACCCTATGGAACAATCAAAGTGACACTATTTTGGGATCACCCTGGATGGAAACAGTAGGATCTGTCATCTTAAATAGAAAGAAAAAGTTTTTAACATTTTCTTACAAGAAGAAGAAAATGACACTCCAAGATGTTACACTGAAATCAAATTCAGTAACGCCAGAAGATATATCAAATATTTCAAAAGTAATTTCTCAAGAAGGTAAAAAAGCATTACAAAATATGCAAAATGAAATTGACAAAATCATTGTTGACAAAAATGAAGAAGTTTCTCGACTTAAAAACCATAGTGAAAAATTACTGATGCAAATTAAGAAACTTAAGAAGGATAAGAAGTCATTAGAAAACAAGGTACAACAACTTATCGAGAAGGAAGCATCAAATGTAGGAATTCAAGTTGATGACAAAACAACAGATACCGATCCAGTGAATGTCACAACTCAAGAAGAAGACAAGTAAGTTGAAGAAAAGACGCGCTTGGATGTTGCAGTTCAGATGATAAACACCCCAAGTGAAGTTTTGGTAACGAACTCAACAACATCATCCCCTGAAGTAAATCAAAAAATTTCCACACACCTAATAAGGGAAAGTAAAGTCCCATATCGGCATCCGAATGCGAGAGTAGACAAATCAACCAAGCTACGTATCAGGACTATTTAGACCAGAAACAACAAACTGATGTTTCAGAGAATAATGACGTAAAATCAATCTCGTCTTATGTTGACAAGTCGTTACAAAATTCCAGTGATCAGAATACTACACAGAAGATTAATCTAGGATGGTCTGATCCCTTCTCAGTGCGACAATTTTGTTTGTCACTTAGAAGATCATATCAGCTTGTATCGACGAAGATGATTGTTCTGAGAGAGAAAGTCATTTGAAGCCGAAAAAGAGATCAAGCCTTTTTCATCGACAAGCTTTGAGGACAAAGCTTTTTGAGGAAGAAGGCAATGTTACGAATAAAATATATAAATAATATAAATATAAGTAACGAGGATAATTGTAATAATGATTAGTTAATAATAATTAGTAATTAGGTTGAAGAGGCATGTCTAAATAGGACATGACTCTCCATGAAGAGATTCTTAATATAAAAGCAAGCCTTTTGTTCTCATTGTATATCATTCCTATTCATATATTTAATATAATATTTATATCCTCAATGGATAACTTCATATTCCAAGTCTTTTGGAGTAATTAATTTATAGAAGGAACTTTGTTTGCTTCACCGATACTTGGAGCTGTCGTGGAGCATGGATTCTCAAAAATGAATCCCACTCAAGAATAATATGCAACAGTTGTTACCAGCACCTGCTCAGGTAGCTCATTGAAGAGCTTGGACAACCAATTGGCTTCATAATAATAAGCCATGCATTCAGATTCAATAGTGCTCCCAGAGTAACAGAATCAAGAAATATAGGGCTAGATGTGCTCTTTTTACTCGTCATACTGCCAACTGAGTTAGTATCAGAATGTCCATGGAATCTTATATTCTAGCAGTGAATTTCTAACCATAAATAATGGAGATATCTCAACAAGCAGCTATGCCCTATGCATAGATCCATTCAGAGTCTTTATAGCGAGGCATATAGTAGGTGTTTATCAAGAGCACCAGGGATCAACAACTTCTCCATCTCATCAGATCTTTAAGTGCATCAAGGCTAGGTCTTTCATCTTAACTTCCACTTTCTATTACTTTCATGAAGAAGAGGGTCATCATATGCAACCTAACAGGGATATGAGCCATCATACTCAACTGTCATGAATTGCCTATATTAAAAAAAAAAACATTGGGCAAGAAAAATCATCAGGGATTTTATAGCTCCCTCTAAAGCCTTGCTATGACAGTTATTGATGCATCAAATTACCCAATCCATGAAGAGGAGGAGACTTTCTCATTCGAGCATCTGTGTCTATCAAACCATTCTTCATAAGATCTTGGCTCAATGCAACCAAGATGTCAAAATCAGGGACTTCTGCATGTCAAGACATAGAATCTGTCAAGCATTTTCTTCAAGGTACCTCTGCTTTCATGCTGATAAGGGTTGTTACAAATAAATGATCCAAAGTGTCATGTACTTCTCTTCCTAGGAGTTCTTCAAGCATGAAAGCTTCAAGTGTGATGCGCCCCTGCAATTTCTTTTACTGGCAGATCTCTGTAGCTTCTTCATAATAGATAATCCATCCAAAGTTTACGTCTGTCTTGTTCACAACTTCGTTTGTGAACAAGGCTATAAAACTGTCATCAATTTACTGAGGCTACAACATACTGCTACTGTACTGTAATGATATCATACATCATGCTAGACTAAAAGGAAACCATAAATGATGTTGTGCTGTATATGCTGAAAAGCCATACATAGGGTAGTGTCATATATAACTGACAAGGTATCCGTCACCCATGTGCTGTTGTTCCATTCACTGCCATATGACATAGGACGACATTCTAAATTACACCATTGCTGCCAGTGGCTTTCGACAATCCACTGTTTCTGCTAACACTACCATTTTATCCATTCACAACATCCACTTCTCTTACTGTCAATCTTCCTTTATCATACTCCTGTATATCTATTGCATACAATTCTTGTCAAACTGTCACAGGCATGCTGTAAAATTGTTACTTTCATACACGGATTTTGTCATGTTATGTATCATAGGTTAGATTGACATATGCATTATTGTCCAAAGTTACCTAGTCTGAGAACTCATCTCTGAAAAGAGATCAATGCCATGCAGGGTTTACTGTGGATGAGATTAAGGTGAGACTGTCACCCTATTCTTGTCAAGAGATACTGTTACATTATTACTACCAAAGTGAATAGCGTGACTGTCTTTCAGTCAAGGTCAATGATGTACAATGCTTGTACTAATGATTTGCATCTGAGTGAATATCTTTCATATATAAGATTTGGTTCTATATGATGCTGCCTGTACTTAACGCTGCCATATAGAAAATATAGTTCCAAACTGTATCAAGGTCATACAGTCTCAGAATATGTATCTAGCTCCAGATATAATATATTCACTGTGCAAATTAAGGTCTTTCACATAGGCTTTTCAGATGGCTTAATTTTGCAGTTCAGAAATAAGACTTATTCACTGTTCCAACTGAGATGCCTGAGATTTTAAAACAAATCTGTTTCTTCGGTGGTTCATAAGGGTTACCTTTTATCATAGCTTCAAGAGGACGGCTTAAAATGTCAGTTTGAGAATACTGAAGGTGAATTGGAGCTAAAATAGTTATTGCAGAACTTGCCATCAGGAGTCTTACAACTGTCACAATGCTATATCATCAACATCTATACTCTATACAAGATTTAGTCAGCTTGAGCTAGCGGCGGGAAGCTATGCACCTCCAGCCTTCAGTCATGATAAATTAGATTGGTAATTTTGATTTTGGACAGTAGTTTGGTCATGACCCTTTCAACATATAAATTCACCCCCTGAATTTGCATAAGCTGTGTGGTCTATTGTCCAAACTGAAACTCGTGCTGTTCTAGGAATATACACACAAGGAATGGAGTTTTTAACTTCTACATTCAACAAATGATACCCATCTTCTCTCTAAATAAGAAACTGTTCTCTAATAATGACAACACGTCCATCACAACTAGAAAAGGTAATATCTCAGCCCTTAATGGAGTGTGCTCAACCAACAGTGAATAGGAGAAGATTGTGGCCCACAGAGAAGGTAACCTGACCTTATTAATGACCAGAACTCCACATCGTTTCAAAGATGAAAACCTCTGATAAAAGAGTAACTTCCATAGGTCGACTTTTAGACTCACTGTTGAGTCTGCATAGAATAAATATAGACTTCAAAACTTTACTTTCTTCTATCTGATGTTTCCAAGGCGTCCAAGATATTATTATAGGCCTTGGGCACCTGTGCTAACAATCTGAGTGGTTGAGGCTTGAGAAGAGGGTCTTTTCTCTTGGCCCTCCTACCAGGCCTTCACAACCAGCTATACCTATAGCTTTCCCTGCAGCCTTGAACAGAGATCCAAATTATATCAGAATATACACAAAACACCCTTACTTACCTCTGCACCAGAGGTGTAAGACTGCAAGAGATCTGTGTGAAAATTGCCCTTAAGCCTCCTAGCTGTCTGCCTTAGAACTGCAGCTCTATCTCCAAGGAAAACTCACATCTCTTGAGAGAGACTGTGATCATATTACAGAGATTTGCAGATGGAGGAGACCATGGAGACTTACCTACAAACTTCACTTTGTGATTGCTTTCTCTCACCCTCTTGCTTGGGCTTGTCCTCTCCTGTGCTCTGATACCATGTTAATTTTGGTTAACATGTTCTTTGCTTAGGACAATTACTAAAATAATCCATGATAGCTCAATCTCACTGCAATCACATAAACCATTATTATATTGACAGTAACTGACGAAAGAACATAAATCATAAATGCCAAGGACAAGTCAAGACAAGAGAACACAAAAATTGGCTCAAGCCAGGGAAAAACCCCAAGATGGGGAAAACCCTTGATCAAATCTTCTTATTATTAATATCAAATGTTCAGCAGAGAGAGAATACAATAATTTAGAGTCAAAATACTTGCCATTAAGAAGATCCTGAATCACTGCTCAATCAATACTGTAGATCGGGTACTCTGTCGACAAAGATCAAATTGTACTACTGAAGAAGGTTGGTCTAGTTAGGGCAACTGTAGTCCATAGCAGTCTAACACAACTGGTCCAAAATTCCTTCTTTCTACTGCGGCTTTGTCTGTCCTACAAGATGCTGCCCTTTGATGGTACCAAGAGCTGGTTTATGACTTTATTTCTGCGACCCATCCTGAAATAACAGTCCACCACAAAGGCTGCGGTCATGCTGCCTAAACCTCCTGGCTAACTGCTGTTCTTAACTCAAGATAAGGCCTCCAATCTGAAGCACTAGGGCTCAAACCCTTCTGCATTCTCTTGAACAGACCTGTGGCTCCTTGTGGGCTGCTTTCCATATGAAATTCAGACCCTGGAGGTGAGACATCATCTGCGGCCCAATCAAATGATGAAGAACCCTCTCCAACCATGCACAAGTAGCCTTCAAACAAGCCTTAACCTACTCGGCTCTCCTGCTGGATGACTGCGGCCCTCAACAACCTTAAAGGGGACCCAAAACAGACTTATGTGTCGGCCTTGATGCAGAAGAAAACCCGAAAACAAAAACCTCCTCCATCCTTCTACAAGTACTCGGCTACCTCGGACTTCTATCCAAGAAATTTTGATGATCTAATGAGGGAGAAGGTACCACAATATATACAATTTGGTGGAGGTCAAGGGATATGTCCATAAGGATGAGGCTGACCTTATAAATATACTTGAGAGAGAAAATAAATTCAAAAATCCACTCCCGCTTGTCCAAATGAGACAATCTGTATATCGATTTTGGTCCTCTCAAAGAGAGGAATTGAATGCTGCAACTATCTTTCCCGTAGGAGCTGACCAAAGTGGAGTCTGGCACTAGTTTCCAATTTATCACTTATATGTGCCCCCCTTGTGTGCATCCCCGTTCCCATGTCCCCCCGTCCCGAAAACTCGGTGGAACATTGACTATAAGTCATTTTTTGACCCTCAAAGTGGGTCCTAGGATAATGTTGGGCCTTTGTGGATGAATTTTGTGTAGTCACATGCCCCAAGCTTTTTCGAAGGCCACTTATTTACGTTATTACATAGAAGTTAATTAAAAAATCCCTTTTAAAGGCATGATCATTAATCTGTCACCCCGAATTTTGGGGTATGCAGTGAGTGGAAAAACCTAAAAAATTATTTGTTGCTAAAAGGTGGGAATAATTAACCAATTAAAATAAAACACTCCAAGGTGTACTCGCTTGCTGATTGAGTCTCAACATCCTAGGTCTGTTACATAGCTTTATTCATCATGCTAGTAACATTTATACAATATCCCCGTAGGGCTGCGGAATTTGAGAAATGAATGAAGAAAGAGAGAAGGAAAGGGGCTTAGAAGCCCTGATGAAATATGGAACTCTATAAGTGCAGGAATGCTCCGACATATCCTTGAGCATGGAGTCTTCAAAATATTTTCAGGGGCAACTTTAGTGGTGAACAAGACTCATTGTCCTTATGTTGATAGTGTTCAACAAATGAACTATTGTTCATTTCAAATAAAAGGGTCATAGATCCTTCCGTCTGAATGCGTTGGCTAGATAAGCCATAGTGCCCACAAGTCACGTAACTTCCATATGCAATATACTAGAATTTAGTTAAGAGTACCTGTAAATAGGGTCACAACACTTTGTATTGGGTTACACTACATCAGACAAGGCTACAACACCACAACTTCTGCCATAGAAAACATAGATTTGTTGTAGGCCTCGTGCATAGATCACATGTGAACCACACACCCTAGAAACAAGTGACAACAACGTAGGGCCTGATTTTAGAATCATAATGGCTCCTATATGTGTGTTAATCGTTGATATTAAAACAAAAAGTAAGTGAAGGTTTAGGGAATGAATTTCTCAACCTCTGGAATAGATTAAATGACATTGATGATACATCAATGGGAACATCAAGAACTTGAATACAAAATTTAATACCTTCCTAAAAAAATGGACATGAATTAATTTCCTTCTAAATACCTCTAATGGATGTAACCATTCGATGAAGTCCCCAATGAAACCTTGTGAATACGAGGATGACAGCTAGGCATTTTAATAATGTTAAAAATTAAAATCAAACTTTCTAAATATGATGACAAGGAAGAAAAAGTTGCAATTGTATGGTTTAACAACGTTGAGAGATATTCTTCCATGCCTCTATCTCTTAGTAATGAAGAAACATCTCCAGCTTCTTCCATTTATCTTGAAGGCAATACATATATATAGTTCATATAGTGGGCAAGTAGAAGTAGTGGTTTATTCACAGGTTTGAAATTATTTTGAGATGACTTTTACAAAATATTTTATGATGATGAAGAAGAGGTTATGTCTAAGTTGAATGGTACAGGGAAATGGAAATGTGTATCTAAAATGGGAAGACACTGGAAACATGACCCCCTAAAATTCAGGAATCATGGAATCATGATATATATATATATATATATATATATATATATATATTCAGAAAATTATACTGAAACTTCAAAAGAAAACATTTAACATTATAATTTACAATGTATCATTGAAATCATTGCATATATTGGGATTCTCATCACTAATAAGTAAGATGGAAAAACTTATCATGTCAAATCCATATTTTGTTTGATTGATGGGTACACTTTTACTAGGGTCATGATAGAGGGGTTTAGCAATTGATGCCGCTAACATTAAGGTACACAGAGGGCTTGGTTCTGTTGATTAAATGCTAGATCCATGCTCTCGTGCATGACAGAATCCAATGGAAATGTGTAACCCGCTCAATCTTGGAATCCTAAAAATTGTTAAGTCTGCTGGATTTGGAACAGTGTTGCAAACATCCTGCTTTTATTGTGATAAAATCACAAAATTGTGATTTTTTGGCCTATCTGATGTTTGCCAATTTTCACCGATATTTTGGTGGTATCTTAATCTTGCTGATGTTTGCTGATTTTTACTGATATTTTGGTAGTAGCTAAATTTTTCCGTTGTCTGCTGATTTTTACGGATATTTTGGTTTTCCAGACCCTTTTCGATTTTATTCTGATGCTGATGTTTGCAAGATTGATTTGGGGTGGGATCTAAAGTTCTGCTTTCTCCATATGAAATCCAATGAGCTCGGAACCACTCTCAAACATCCTGAGCCAATTAATGGTAATGTTAAACATTTGAGTAAAAGGATGATCATCCTTTTGTTTTAAGAAAATTTGACATTACCATTAATTACATAGCATTAGTAGGGACCTCGAGTTGAATATTAACGCATAAATTATTGTTTTTTTTTTAAATAATTTGCATTTGGTCAATGTGTGCCACACAAGCATGCTGTACCTCCCCAAACATGCTGGTTCTGGTTTGCCTTCTGACCAATCATGCTTGTACATTTAATTATTCCTTTCAATTGCCCCTGTTTGGAACCATGGTTTCTCTTATTGCATGGTTTGTGATAGATAGACTTTTAGAGAAAGTACATGCAATCACTCTGTCATCAAACCTTTGATGCCACTCGTTTAAATATACAGTTATCGGTTATTTGATCATTTGCTTTCTACTTTGTTGAGAATGTGTAGCAATATGACAGACTTTGTAATAATAACGATGGATTCACGTTTGTTTCATTTGGGCAGCCAAGATACTTAGAATGTTAAACGGTTGATATTAGATTTCTGTCTCTCATATTGCTTTGGTTGTTTGCTTAGGAAATATACTCAATTAAGTTACCAGGAAATCCATTACTTGGGGAAGGAAAGCCAGAAAACCAAAACCATGCAATAATTTTTACTCGTGGAGATGCAGTTCAAACTATTGACATGAATCAGGTAAGCTTATCTATGGTTGGGCAGTAATCTTAAGCTGGCTGTTTTCTGATTGTATTTCCATTTCCTGGATTTAAATCTTTCTGTTGATCTATATGGTAATTAAGGTCATGTTATTTAATTATAAATACAAGTCTAGAATGTAGAATATATAGAGACAAAATATGAGAGATGGCATTTGAGAGGGAAGTAATAACATTTTAATAAAGCATTGAGGCATTGCCTATGAGATTACATCTGCTAAGCTGCATCCAAATTTTCTGAGTCCCTATTTGGCATCCTGACAAAAATGCCGTACATTTGAACATTATACAATATCATCAGATTTAACCATCACAATAGATAGATAGTTTATAGTGTAAATGGATTGCATTATCTAGGACATCTAGGCAGCTCAAGTCTACGGTGATATTTTGCATTCTTGTAAGTTTAATAGGAAGATATAATAGATCCTGTTTTAATAAATATCTTTTATCGTAATGTTACCTTTTGATCTAACAATGGTGGAAAAACGTTGTCAGGACAACTACTTTGAGGAAGCTTTGAAAATGCGTAACCTTTTGGAAGAATTTTATAGTGATCATGGTCTTCGGCCTCCTACAATTCTTGGTGTTCGTGAGCATGTTTTCACTGGAAGGTACAATTTCAAAGTGAATGTTCATTTCTCAATAATATCCCGTATTGATGCTTTTATGAAGCTTACGGCCTGAAATTTTTTATGCAGTGTGTCATCTTTAGCTTCGTTTATGTCTAATCAAGAAGCAAGTTTTGTGACCATGGGTCAACGTGTTTTGGCAAATCCTCTAAAGTAAGTTGTTTAATATTTTGAGAAGTCATCCATTATAAGATCTTATAATTTTCCTTTAATATATTCTCAGGTGTTTATAACTTTTTGTCAATTCTAGGTTTGGGTCTCTTTTTCTCTCATATGGTTCTAACTTCTACAGTTCTACCATGACATTGATAGATTCCTCTCTTTTGTAGGGTTCGTATGCACTATGGTCACCCAGATGTTTTTGACAGAATTTTTCACATCACAAGAGGAGGCATAAGCAAGGCATCACGTACTATTAATATAAGTGAAGATATCTATGCAGGTTTGCTCATTCCTTGGGGATATTTTTTTTTTACCTTGTGAATAGTCATTGTACTACACTTCAAAATTTGTGCGTCTTCCCATCACATTGTATAGTTTGATTTCAATTAATGACATTCTGGCAGAACATAGAAAATTTATTTTGAGTTCTATATGATAGCTTTCTTTCAGCTTTGCTTTATACTTTAGGAAAGGTGTGTTGCGCTAATTTGTGTCATTAATAAGATAAGATAAGATAATTTTATTAATGTCCAACGAATGACCATAAATAAGTCAATGGGGCAGAAGGATACAATCAATATGGGTACAATGTGGGAGTGCAAGCACAACTCCTAAAAAATGCAATGCCAAAATGAAATGTTTATTTACAATAGTGATGTCCATTATATTCAGGCTTGGAATTTGGCATTCCTATTGTTTGTGAAATGAGAATTTGATGATGGTTATATATTTTGAGCTATGTTTTCTGGGTCGGGGGAGCACTGAAGCAGGGAGATACATATGAGGGACATGTGGGAGCACCCCCAATTTTTTTGAAAACTGAGGGGGGATGGATGGATGTCGATGTTCCTAGCATAGGGGTCCTCATCTATAAAACTATAAAAAAATAAATAATACTGATAAAATACCAACAATAGCAATCCATTCCATGAAAATTCATCATTGTGAAATCTAGTGGAAACACTATGATCGTACCAATCTGAAAGTCCTTACAGTTATTAGGTTTATTGAATTCTGAATGGGAGATGAATTCTAGTTTCTCCATGTGAAGTTTGAAGAGGTTGGAATGTAATATTGCTAAGTGGAAGTTAATAGTAAATATCAAAGCAATGCACAAAGAACAACAACATAAATTAAACCACGAACACAAATCATTACACAAAAGATGCCAACAAAATGTTTTGAGCCATCTTATTAATAAATTGGGTATGGGCACTATTACCACTCAAACTAGCAGGAGTCCTAGAAGGGAATCCTAAAGGGGCTATTGCTAGGTCAAGGGTAACAATGGAGAAAACCCACTGTCACCTCAGCTAAGGCTCCCTACTCTTTACGGACTTTCACCGATGGGAGGAGACCCGGTGTGTGAGGAATCACTTATAAAGAATGTGTCAATGAAATGGATAAGAAGTGATTCCAATAACCCTTTCCTAGGAGAAACTCAAAATAAGGGCTTGCTTGTTTTGTAAGCAAGGTGTAGGATTTTCTAGGAAGGGTTGATGAGGTTTTGAGGTTTAGGTTTAGGGAGTATGTCATGTAATGGAGCTTCCGGTTCCTCAAAATCCTAATGGAACTCGGTTTCCTAAGTGATCCTTGAAAAATTAGCTTTGATAGGAAATGGGACCACATGGGACCAAGTGGACCCCAGGTTTGGTCAAGGGGATAGGATTTAGCAACCAATGATATACTTGACCTAATTAGGGAGGGGAAAGGGATCAAGGAATGAATTTTCAATGAAAGGGAATGCAAGGATCCCAATGAGGTTTCTAGCCTAAGGGAAACTAAGGGCAAGAATTGGTCTTCGAGTTAGGGCTTGTGATATATCAAGATCCTAATGTCAGAATCTCATGAAATTTGGAGCACTTCTTGAGGACACACCAGCGCAGTTTTGGACCAAAATATCAAAGTATTTGGATTGCTTTATTGTGAGATATTTGATGCCCTAGGTGACATATGCAGGCTAGTTGTAGAAAGAAAGAGAGAGGGCGAGAAAAATATGTTTTAGGGTGATCAACTATGGTAGACCAGTGCCTAATCCATTGGGGAGATTGGAGTCAAGAATGATTATGAATTCGGATTAAATTTTCTTGGTTAAGGAGGCCTTAAAGGCAGCTTCGCTTAGCATTAGGGCAAAGGAAAGCAACTTCAAAGACTTTATACTTATGTTTTGCAAATTGGATGGCTTATCAATATAAATTTCAACAATGAAATATCCCTAGGAACATTCATTCATCATACATGGTCCATACATGAAGAAGCACTATCTAGAAACATAATTTCCACAACTTCGCATAAATAGATGCAGCAAATTAGCCCTAGTATAGCGAAAATCCCATCATCAATGCATGTGACAAAGTAAAAGAAAAATATAGCATTAAATTGTACTTAGATGTAAGAGAATATATCCAACCATCAAGATTTTTTCCAATCAAGAAGCTCTAAGGCAATAGAAGACAATCCTAACATAAAAATTCATTCCATGCTCCAAAATTTTGTCCTCCAAGAAGGATAGCGAAAATATCTAGAGAGATAATGATCCAATGGAAGTGATGATTCAAAATGAATTCACATCACTTCTATTTATATCTAGGTTGCACGGAGCGTCGAAATGTTTTGGAGTTTTCGAAATGGGTACGTTTAGAAACATCACCTCCCAAAAATGGAAACATCGGCCAAAACATCGTCCAAAACATCGTCCAAAACATCATATATGTTTATATATATAAAAAGAAATTTACAAACAAGTGAATAACACATTATCTTGCAAGAGAAAGGGGAATAAGACCCATATATGACAATTTATAAGGAAAACCAAGTCTATATTTATTAACTCTCATAGATGATTACATGATGGTCGAGTTTCGGCTGAGTTTCAGAGTTTCGGGTACGGGTATGTCCTGAAACGCCGGGTTCCAAGAAGTTTCATGCAACATAGATTTAAACACTTCTAAGGAGCTAATTAGGCCTACATTAGTCCCTACAATAAAATAATGTGCAAAATAACTAACTTTTGGTGACAAGGCCACCAATCTAGTGCATAAAGAAAATAATAAGCCCCTCAAGAGGTCGAATAATGAATAGTGCATGTTGCTGGGCCTTGGAGGAGGCCTAATGGAGTTCATAGTTGCCATAATGTGAAAATGGACTTCCAAAAGCGGTGGACAAGTGGTTAGCGCCTTGTTCTCCAAGTAATAACTTGTGGTGCTCCAAATGGAATGTCGGGGCACACAAGTGTCCTTATGGGTCTCCAAGCAAGTCGAAGATGCCTGTAGATTGGTTGCAAGGGCTAGGATGATGGAGTAGATGATGCCACATCATCATATGAGTCCCAGATCATCTGCCAAGTGTATGGTGTAACTATGGGACTGACTGGGTATGATGAATTAGGTGCATCTTCCTTGTCCAATAAGTGAACCAAGAACAATCTCTGAAGGTTGTGGGGATCCATGGAATGCTTTATGCTGTTGTGGAGGCCCATGGCTCTCTACACACACCCTACATGCAGCAATGTAGCCGTCTGGGTTAGGACCCTATATAGGGAGACCAAACCCAAATGGAGACCATGTGCAATCCTGCATAAGATCCAATGCGTCCCTATACCTTCTAGCATACCAAGTCATTTAAGAAATCAAGTAAAAGAGTTTATAAGCCATGGACAACAGGTGGGAATTTCATAATGGCATGCCCTTCCATAGTGGGCTTTGGCATGTGCTAATGTCTCGAAGCTCCAAGTGGGGTTAACCAAGCACCCTATTAAGTGGTTTCTACTTCTAAAAGGGGTAGTATGTCCATGGTACATCCTTCAAATGGTGGTGGCATGTGGCATAATGATGGAACGAAGTAGGGAATGAAAGGGGCAACTTGGGTCACATGACATGATACAAGGGTAGCTAATGAAGGGGAAGCCCACACTTAGGTAAATAATGTGTAGGAGGGAGCAATCATGGTACATGAGTTACCCCGACTTTGATTTTTGCACCCTTCTTCATATTCCTTTTGCATTTTATGATTTTTCTTTGGTTAATTGCTTGGGGCTCTAGGTAATGAGAGCATGATGTGTAAAGTAGAGCAGTGGATACCCCCTTCTAAGGTGGGGCAGTTCCTCGCCCATTAGGGGTTGGGACAATCATGGGTTCCTGGGTGATAAAGGAGGCTCATCAAGGGCCATATAGGAACCAGGGTGATGGCCATGGAATGGGGTAGAGCTCATGCTATGGCTTTTTCCCACGTGCTAAATGTTTTTGTCCCGACCATCTTTTGCATTTTGTGGTACAATTTCCTGTTGAATGTGGCCAATTATGCTTTTTCTTTTTCTTTTAGCTTCATCAACCTCTGGGCATCATCCCATGCCCAACCCAAGGTGTGGAGCAAAGGGGTGGGGGTTGTTGACCCTCTGTGGACCCAGTGGAGGTTGGGGTTGCAATGAGGGGAAGGGGGTGATATATGTGGATCGGGGAGTGGGACCATGCAACCAAAATTGGGGTTTCACATGTAGTACCATCCCTAAAACCCATAGATTAGTAAAAGGGATCCAATGGGACTAGGGTCCAAGGTTAACATCTAGAAGAGACCTAGGGGTCAAGGGCACAAACTTAGTCCACTCCTTCTGTGATATCCCCCCATTAATTCATCCCATAGTTTCCATGATAAATAAACTAGAATACTCAATTACCAAATAACAAGGCATACCTTTAGGTTTGGGAGGCCCAAATTCAAACATACGATCATGACAAATGGGTGAGGGACCACATGGCTGGTTCGGGTGGTGGAGAAATGGCACATCGAGCTAGTTGGTTGCTGCAAGGGGCTGCTGGCTGCTGATTGAGGACCATCATGGAGAATTTATTTCCCCTAGGGATATCACTTACAAAATGGTGGGTAACAGGTACATAGAGTGAGCTGAAATGATCGAGCCCAAGCTTGCTATGCAAGTTACGCAAAACCCAGAAGAGATATCTCTTACCCAAATGAGGAAATGGCTTGGACCATGAAATGCGCACTGCCCAGTGAAGATTGCTGCTAGTTGCCAAATAAAAAGGAGATCTTGTTAGTTTTGTAGCATCAGACAAGTGTTCTAGTCCTGGTTTGTGTCAGAGAGGCTAAGAACATGATATCTCCAATACCCAGAAATTTTTTTGCGAGATAAGCCTCCAAAACACCTTAATTAAATTAATTAGCCATCATTTAAAATTTTCCTAAGTTTAACTTAGGAAAATTGGTTAATTAATAGCAATTAATTAAGGAAATGAGAGAATGCTTTAGAAACTTACATAGATTGAGTTTGAGATGATCTTTAGTCGTTGATGGGGATCTAATCAAGGTCATTGGTTCACCAATGAGAGATTATAAGAGCAGGTTGATGGGGATGGAGATATACACATCAGGAGAGCGAGTTCCTTGGTAGATCAATGCTATCCAGTTGTAGAAGTCGAGTAGGGAAGAAGAGTTCGAGCCAGAAGGAAGCATAAATGATAGGGAGCAACAACAAAGATTCCAGTGGAGTTTTCCAGCGTCGAAGAGGCAACAATAGAAAGGCCGAGTTATTCCACTTGGAGGTTGCGCATAAGCCTCAAGCAGGCAGTTCGACTCAATTGAGGAGAAGGGTGATTTAGGTGTTGGAGGCCGAGAAAATTACCAGAAGACCAAGTGAGTCACTTCCGTAGGTAGAGTCAGCCAAGACGTCAGTTTCTGAGCAGTTCCAAAAGGAGTGTGAGTAGGGCCGGTGCAAGCATTGTGTAGAGGCTCATGTAGTGCCAGTTTGAGCAGCTAGATAGAGCTAGTTTTAGAGTTGAGATCAAGTGTGGGGTGAGACACATTGTCTCACAAATATTGTGGCCCGATTATTTTGCTGGAGGATTGCCAGTTTGTCAACTAGATCTTTGTACACAAATTTCACTCTTGCATAATAAAATAAGCCCTCATTTGTTGCACCGGTTTTCCTAGTTGGGTTTTTCTAGGGACTTTTGTCCAAAAATATTGGCATCATTTTTATTGTGTGTGCGCATCTATTTTTTCTCAGTCTTCAGTTTATTTTTTGCAACGTTTTTAGTGTGAAGAAATTGTAGTGTGATTTATTCATTAATTTGTCGTAACAAAATAAGCAACAGAATTAATCAGTTAGAAGACTAAATTCTAGTTGTTGCATTTCAAGGAATTTTCAGATGGTATCAGAGCAAGTTTGAAGATAGATCAGTGGATCAGTAAGGAGGGAGAAAATTTTGCAACAGCAAAATCTTTGTGGAGAATTTCTAGATTTGCGCAGACCACCAACAAGGAGTGCGAATAAGTAGAGACAAGGTTCGATTTTCAGTTTGTAGGCAACATAAAATTCGAAGAGCCTCAGTTGTTGTGATCCGGAAGTAGTGGTATTACCAGGAAGTAGTTCTGGTGAGTAGATCAGTTAGTCGTTGAGAATATTTGTGCACAATTGGTTTGCAACTAGTCTGGCAGTAGCAGATCAACGCTAGGTGGAAGAGAAAAGGAATACAGAGGAAGAGGAATTTCTTAGAGGGTTTCTAGATCCAGTTTTTAGGCGTTAATCCGTAATTTTCAGTTGCAGTAGGCTGTAGCAGTGTTCTAGTCAGCTAGTGCGAGCTTTATGACCAACAGATCATGTGCCAGATTCAAGAGAAGGACTTCCGAAGGGTTGAGTGAGTCACCCAATTGAGGTACCACATAGTGTGAGTACTTAGAGAAGGGACTTCTTAGAGCAAGCAGTAGCAGATCTGTGCATTGTAGAAGGGAGTGCGAGTAGCAGAGGGAGGCCGAGTAGGAAAGGGAGGAGATTCTTGTTTATTTCCCATTTTTTTGAGTTTCGCAGAGATGGCCACAACAGGCTGTAGAGATCAAGATAGACTTGATGAAGCCCCAAACCTTGGCATCTTGAAGGCTATGATGCTTTTCCTATTGGATGAGCATGGCTTGAAAGAGCTCGTGACAACAATTGTTGCTGTACCGGCAGACCTGATCCAGTTCCATGATGGTAGGAAGGAGATGGCCAAAGCCAAGAGGATGGTTGTGGATGGAGTTCGAGATCATATTGTTTCACACATTGTAGAGAAGAATACAACAAAGGAAATATGGGATGCCGTCATGAAGTTATACCATGATCCATCAGGGAATAGGAAAGTGGTTCTCAAGGAGGAGCTAAGGACCACGAAGATGATGAAGGGCGAGGGCGTATCTCCATATCTCACTAGGATTTAAGATGTATAGGATGAGCTTGTATCTGTGGGTGAGAAACTAGAGGAAAGTGAGCTTGTGTGAATAACCCTCAATGGGTTTACCCCATAGTGGGCCATGTTTGTTCAGGGAATCACTGGACATTATAGATTGCTTGATTGGAAACGACTATGGAGTGATTTCAAACAAGAAGTGCTAAGGCTCAGTCTTGTCAAGGATATTGCTAGCAACAACAATAGCAAAGGGTCGAAGGTTGCGAAGGAGAACAAGAGTGTAGCCCTTGCTAGTAAAGGGAAGGCGAAGAAAGGTCCCAATCGGGGACAAGGCTCAAAGGTGGGAGAGAAGTGTTGATTTGGGATAGCATCGGATGTGCTTTAGGCCTCAAATTTTGTAGGGAGGCTTGGGCACATGCATTCCAAAGAACCCAGAAACTGTTTCAGGAAATTTCACCCAGAGATGATTATATTAAAATAATTAATATTTTTAATGGGGTTCCCAACTCTAAATTTATGGAAATTAAAATATTAATGGGTGTTAATCTAATTGTGGGTGAATCTTCTAGATAAAGATAGAGATCAAGTCAAAATGATCTAAGCCTTTGATTAGGAGTTAATCTAGACTGTTGGTTGCCCAACAGGAAGATATAAGAAGGGGCTTGAGGGTCATTTGGAAAACACATTGAGAGATCAAGAAAATCGATTTTTTGAAGTGAGAAGTTCTTAGGAGGAAAAATCGATTGAGGAGATTTCTTGCAATTGATGGGTAGGGATAGCAGCTTCCAAGGAGAGAGATTCTCAGCCGGAGAATCATCAGCAGAGAGAGGTGGGAAGGGGAAGGCTAACCTTATGTGGCCCTGGATGGGAAGAATGATGAATGGGGTTAAAATGAATGGAAGGGAATGATATATATGGTGTTGAGAAGCGGGACCATGCATCCAAAATTGGGATTTCCCATGTAGTGCCAACCCTAAAGCTAATGGCTGGTAAATGAGATCCCACAGGACTAGGATACAAGGCTAACCACCAAATCGGGCAGAGGAGACGAGTACAAACCTAGCCCACTCGTTCCGCCGAATCCCCCCACCAATCCATGCCCAAAAGTGTTTATGATAAGTAAGGGAAATTACTCAACTATACCAATGGAAAGCCATACTTTTAGGGTTGGGAGACCCATCTTCAAACATACGTCGTACGATCATAACAAATGGGCGAGGGACCACATGGCCGGCTCAGGTGGTGGAGATAATAGCACAATGAGCTATCTAGTGGCTGCAAGAGGCTGCTGGCTGAGAACCACCAAGGATAAAAATTTTCTCCTAAGCACACTGCCCACAGTGAGTGGGTAACAATACCAATATAACATAAACAACTTTTGTTTATAATTGAAAACAATTATTCCTTGTAAAATATATTGATTGATAAGAAAATAAATGAATGATGATACAATAACCCTTTAATGGTTTACTTATAGCATGACTACTCATAAGTTGAAAGCGTACATTCCCTTTAACTTTTCATAATTAATTAATTTATTATAATTTATGTTTATAATATGTAGCTTTGATACCAAGGAAGTGTAAAAGCCCACAATATTTCACTGAAAGCACCTCCCTAAAGGATATTTATATGGGCCCTCATTTTAAAAGTCATCATGAATCATTAAAAAATAATGATAACTTTTAAAATGAAGGCCCATATATTTTAATAATTAATGAGAACTTTTAACATGAAGGCCCATATATATATTCTTTAAGGAGGTGCTTTGATACCTTTCCATGAAAGGTTCTTTCTTTTAATTATTATTACGTATCATGACCTATCTGAATATTACTTTTATTGTAATTTGTTTATTTATTTATTCATTTTATATTTATTGTTTATGTACGAGTTACGTTCTTGAAAAGTTGTACAAAGCTTGAACAATGCACAATTAACGGTGAATTGTATGCTGATTATTATTGTAACTTTAATCCAATGAAATAAATAAAAAATGAAACAATATATCAATGTTTTGTCAGATACTTTGCTTTTTCAAATTTAGAAAAAGAGCTGTTCTTAAAACTATTTTCCATCTCCCCCTTCCCTCTATGCTATTCCATGAGTTTATAACATACACGTTTTCAGTTTAAATGGTGAGGCTCTGAGTTTGCATAGATCACGTTTAAGACATATTCTTATCCTCCGACAAACAAGCTCTGCATTAAGGTTTCAGCCCTTGAATTCAACGTTATATTTTTATTCGAGCATGCCGAATATGTATGTTATCGTTTCACATCTTAAAAAACACAGGTGTCAAAGGTATGTCTCTTTAGTTTCCCTCTGCTAATTTTGGTTGCAAAAGAATAGGGTGGTTAATTATGTTAAACTATGCATGTGATATGCAGGGTTTAACTCCACATTACGGCAAGGCAATATCACTCATCATGAATACATTCAGGTATATACTTGTTTAGACACGTCATACTCTTAGCATGTAATTGTAGTCCATATGTCATATTTTCAAGTACTGGAGCTTGCCCCTGATATTTTCACCCTGATTTCATTACAGGTGGGAAAAGGTCGAGATGTTGGACTTAATCAGATTGCGATGTTTGAGGGGAAAGTTGCAGGTGGGAATGGAGAACAAGTTTTAAGCAGAGATGTTTATCGGCTTGGGCAGCTCTTTGACTTCTTTAGGATGTTATCGTTCTACTTCAGTACAGTTGGCTTTTATTTTTGTACAATGGTAAGGCATATATTTTATCTGTTGGTGTTTCTGGTCAACTATAGTTTTTTCAGATCTTAAGGTTACACAAAATAGCTATTTATGAATCGATAGTAAAATTGAATACTAACACTGAGGTATATGACTCTTCATTGTCTTACAGATGACAGTTCTAACGGTGTATATTTTTCTATATGGTAGAGCATATCTGGTAGGTTTGGCTTATTCTGTTAACTGAGACCTCAGTATTCTACAAAAGTATAATCTTGTCACACTTTTCGTGGTTGATCCAAAAGGATCAATTTCTTTTCCATTTGCAAGAACAGTTTAAGATTCATAGATGAAAGTCAGTTAGTTGCAATTTCCTTTTGACTTTTTAGTACATTCTTTCTTGTATGCAAATGACGTTTCTCTAATATATTATATGAGCAATGAAATGTAAGCGTTGTATTCTTTCATGATCAATAAAAATTTAACTTCCTTTTCCATGTGCCTTTTGCTATAGTGAGAAATGTGGATGCTATAATTTGGCTTCACATCTTTAAAACTTTTGCTTTGGGGCAGGCTTTGTCTGGAGTAGGTGGATCTATTATGGAGAAAGTTAAGGGCAATACTGCACTGACAGCTGCTCTTAACACACAGTTTTTATTCCAAATTGGTATATTTACCGCTGTGCCAATGATAATGGGTTTGATCTTGGAGCAAGGATTCTTGAAGGTATAATAATTGTTTTGCACTTTATTCTCTCTCTTTCTATGTTTGTATTACGAACTTATTAAACTCTGATCTTGCTATGAATGCTTAAGAAGTGTGCAATTCATTACATACAATGTCAATTTTGGAAAAGCATATTTCAACCTCAGTGATGTCAGTAAAGGACCAAGGTTTATACCAGGTTGGTTACATCAGCAATAGCATGCCACGGTTAATTGACGATATCACTCCAATGCACCCACCTGAGACATAACATATACAATGATGGTACAGAGATAACAAAAAAAAAATGTTTTCATGTATGTATGTAGAAGACAAAGCACCATTGCAACTCGCATAACTGTGTTCGTTAAGAGTTGTAAGTGCATGATTTAAATCAAGACTGTTAGGAGTGGGGAGCTGGGTGGGAACTGATAGTAGGAGCGAGAGCGAAAAGTGCAATTTTCAAAATTATTCTTGGAGCGAAGCATTACAATGGTGTTTTTTTTAATATAATACATATTTTAATATATTTTGATGCATATATATTAGAAAAGAACACAATGTTGAATCAACTGCAGAAAACATGAAAACATAGATTTCACTGATGATCATTAACACATCAACCATTTAGTACACATATAACATCAATCATCTATTAGTTATAATATTGCCATCAAATGATCAATCATCAACAATAACATCAACCTTCAAGTTTCAATATATAAAATTTTTCATCAACAAATTCTAATAGATAACATCAGCCACAAAATGAAATAGACCATCATATTCATTACCAAAGAGTTTTAGGATTCGATCAACAATGCAATGGTAGGTCCAAACTTCAAGTTTCAAAACGAAGATTGTCAATAATGTTTACAAAATAAGTTATAATAAAGATGAAGTACTAGGTAAAAAAATTTAAAGAGATCTCATATCTACTAAGATTTCCTCTTGCCACAAGAAACCTCTAGTTTATTTTCCCATCATCTATAAATACTAGTAGGAGTAGGTGAAAGTGTTTTTCTAAAATTACCAATAGTTGCATGCCCCCCACGTAGCGTTGGGTGTATTGAAGATACAAGAAAAACCCATGCTTCTAGAAACCTATTAGTGGATGGGGGTGGTATCTCAGCTCTATGAATATGATCACCTGGAAGGCTGGAACTTGGAAGTTTAGCTTTCATGTGCTCTAAAGCTATGGCTCCATCCTGTGCATTAGCCTCGTCTGGTTTGTTGTCCCAAGTCACATATGTTCTATCATTATCTACTGCTTCACAATAATGGGACAACAACATCAAGTGTAGTGCACATAAGCCAAACTTTTTACTCGGTCTATATTCAAGTTGTTTCTTTTAATGTTGTGTATGAAGTTATAGATGCTCCAACACCTCTTTGTAGAAGCAGGCTTAAAAACTTATGAGAGCATCTTCACCACCAATTTATGTAGATGTGTGGTAGAATAGCCATGCATGTTCCACTATTCTATAGAACTTAGGCCGTATCAATCTTGAGATGCATGCAATTTACCAAAGACTCCATGTTCACTAATGTACTTGCTCAATTGGCTTCTTACTTGAGCACACCCCTTTTCATTAGGAGCCAACTTATCTAATGCAAACATGTAACCATTTTGGACCTTTAGATATGTATGTGGCTGTCTCTAACCCCACCTCTAGGTGTTGGTTGGGCCAACCAAGATGGAAATAATATGCTAGGGCATGGAGTGGAACATTAAGATTATTCCACCTAATCATAATCTTATGGATATGATAATTCAAGATGGCATCTCTTGGCTAAATAATGACTTTGATTTGGCCTATCATGTTGTCCATCTGCTCATACAGCTCCTCAATCATCAACTAATTTGTGTCTGCAAACCGAATCATATTGTAGATGGGTTTGGTGAATTGTAGAGTATACCTAACCTAACTACCTACTTTTACATACATCAGGTTCCAGTATAAAGGGTGAGGTGAGTAGAACATTTGTGAAGGAGGCAAATTTCTGATCAAATCCTTTTTTGGGCTTATAGTTATCTATCCTTTTGGATAGGTCTTCGTTGTTTGTATTTTCTTTGCAGGGCTTCACTGTTTGTCTTTTCTTTGCAGGGCTTCACTGAGTAACTTCTGCAACCCTAATTCCGTGGCCTACTCCAAGTAAGTTTTTGTAGCCTAGTGTAAGTCAATCTCTGTGGCCTTGATCAGGGAATGTAGTGGAATATCAACGAACCTAAAGCAAACAAAGTTCATTCTTTAGTTTAAATACTCCAGAAGACTTGGAATATAAAGATCTCCATTGAGATACGAGAATATATATTAAATGTATGAATAAGAATGATGATGATGATACAATTGAGAGTGAGGGTCCTGTATATATGGCCAGATAAGTACCCTTTCACAAACAATCATTTCTGTATAGATATGCCTCTTCCCTACTAATTATTAGTTAATTAGTCATTGTTTATGTCTATTATTATTTATATTATTTTTACTATTTTTATATATATTTTATACATAACATTGCCTTCCTCCTCGAAAAAGCTTTGTCCTCAAAATTTACAGATGAAAGGCTTGATCTCTTTTTTCTGTTCGAATGTCTTCTTGTCTTGGACATGTCATCTTCGTCGAAACAAAGCGATATGATCCTCTAAGTGATAAACAAAACTATCGCACTGAGAAGGGATCAGACCATCCTAAATTAATCTTCTGTGAGACTTGACAATTACTTGATAACTGAGATAACTTGTTATCGTCAGACTGGATTGCGCTGACATCATTTTCTTTCAGAACATAATTTTGTTGTTTATGTTCTATGTGATACGAATTCGTAAATTGATTGAGATGTTTGTTCTTGTGATTTGGGTGTAGATAAGGAGTTCTTTTGGTTTGTCTTTCCCTTATCATATGTGAGGCAAGATTCTGATTTACTTCAGGTTTTGATGTCGTCGAGTTGGTTACAGAATCTTCACTTGGCATTTTCCTCATTTGAACTGCAACATTTGAACATGTTTTGCCTTCAACTGGGTTGACATTTTCTTGAGTTATAATATTGGCTGTATCAATATTCACTTCTCTTTCTTCAACTTGGTCAACTACATTTGAAGACTTTGATATGTTTTTTGTCTTGAGTTCTTCTAGGTTGCTTTTCAATATTTTTTTTTCATTTTTAAGTTTTTCAATTTGCGTCAATAATTTCTCCCTGTGGTCTTTGAGGCGAGTAACTTCTTCATTTTTGTTAGTGGTGATTTTGTCAATTTCCTTTCGCATATTTTGTATTACTTTTTTACCTTCTTGAGAAATTATTTTTGCAATATCTTGCATATCTTCTGGTGTTATGGACTCTGGCTTCACTGTAACATCTTGTAATGTTATTTTTTTCTTTTTGTATGAAAATGTCAAAAACTTCTTCTTCATATTTAGGATAACAGGTCCTAGTGATTCAATCTAGGGCGAACCCAAAATTATATCACTATTGTCGCAAAATAAGGTTTTAACGATGAATTGTGATACAAAAGTATAGTTTCCAATACCTAGTTGTAGATTGCTTATGTCGTATTGTTTGTCACTTGTGTCAACAAAATTTGTTTCGATTATATTTGATTCAGGAATCACTAATTGGTTAACACATTTAGTATTAACATAATTATTATTTTGAGTAGGATCAATAGAGATGATAACATCATTTCTCGCAAGTGATCCTTTGAGTTTGAATAGTGTACCGGCACATATACTAAAAGTTTTAGGAAATCTTCCCTCTTTCATTTCTGACATCGACTCAATTTCTTTCTCGTTAGCAATTGTCTCCATTTTGCTTTTGTCAAGATGAACTTGGGGTTTTTAAAAATAACCCTTTCTAAAATATTACTCCACCATTTTTTAAAATTATAATACCCTTTTATAATCTCTGTTGGTAATTTTAATTAATTTTTAATAATTTCAAACTGCCAATTTGTTTGTTATAGCACTTTTCTTTTTCTCTTTATTTTTTTAACCTTTTTTTTGGTTGGTCAGGGTAACTGTATTATATTATCAAAATTTCAAAAACATCGTACATCAACAGTTGAACTGTATACATCATTGCTGCCACACTAGGCAAAATAACAGGCTTAAGAGCTAACAAGAGAGCTGCTTTGAACAAGATTGAGCCTGTAAGGAAGCCAAGACAACTTGTGTCTTTGGTTATTTCCGAAACAAAAGTAGCACAAGAAGAGAATTTGCTAGAATTACACATTACGGAGGAGGGTTGGGGGGAAACGGTGGCGGGGCTGCAAAGAACGCTGCCCTCTCATGTGTGTGGTAGTCGATATGCTCTACCCAGGTCTCCAACACACAGAGGTGGTCATTTGTTCACCGAAGCTATCGCCGAAGGCCATCTAGAGAGTCTAGGAGTTCATTTTGCATGTGTTGGAGGTCGTTGATGTAGGCCACCAATTCATTCCAATCATCATAGCGCTGCTCCCTCAGAGTTTCCATGCTCAGATGGAGAGTGTTCAGTTGAGCCGCTATGGAGTCCAAGGTAGTCGGGGCCTCTATGTGGCCCTCGGAGCGATTTGGGGATATGGCTGCCTCTGCATCAGAGTGGCGACTCTTGGTTGACTCCAAGCCCGAGCTAGGTATATCTTGTGGCAGACGATTCTCCATACTGTGACTAACTCCTCCTTTGTGGGCACAACCTCGCTGTCGCGGCTTGCAACTGACTCCTCCGCCTGTTACACGAACCTGGCTGCGCTGAGCAACCCACCGCACCAATCGAATATGAACCAAACACAGAAAAACACGACTTACCTCCCTTGTGTCGAAGTTCTCAGAATTCCAAGTGCAATTCCCATGCACCTCCCCACTGTCTACCAACAAGCTGAGTGGCGCGTTGTAGGTCACGAAGGTAGACTAACCACTCCCGGGAAAGAGCCATGCCCCACGTTCTCCGCCTAACTGCCGCTCCAGAGGAGCAATTCCTTGCCGAAAGAAGACCCAGAGTGAGGTAGGGGAAGCAAGAGCGCACCACCCACTCACACCAGCCCTGGGACTGCCATTCTCGTCACTATAGTTTGTCCTGTGCTCTCTCGGATCCCACGACCAAAGAACTTGCTAGCTCCAGTTCCCTGCATACCCTTCAATCCCGAACTCGTCCTGCACTGTCGCCCCAAGCCTCTGCCTGAGCTAGGACGCCAAAACCTCGCCGCTCTCCCTTACCCAACACTCCCTCCTCATCTCCCACCCGCTGCAAATGACTACCCTGTTGTCTCCTTCATGCGTTAAGTAACATTCGCGGGAGAGCCCAACTCCCAATAGCCATTAAGTCGGGCGTGCTACGTGTGGAGGCCCAACTGGCTCCACATTCCAACCCGTAGCCACTTGTCTCCTTGATTGGATACCCCCATTGGGGTTTTTTTAACCTTTTCCTTAATTAATGTTCCTTCCTTGACTTTATAAAGGATTGATATCACTCCACAATTTTTATTCTTTTATGAAAACCTTGCACGGACATTTTAAGCTGCATGCATTTACTGGTTAAATTGTGGAATTTTGTCTCTATATAGCATCTCTCAATGTATGGGCCATGTAATGTGAATGAAATCTCCTAGGGGTAATTCTATCAACAAATTTATCTTGATAAGCCATCACCTTTTGCACATTGAAGTATAAAAGTTGCAAGATTGCTTCTCTTTGACCTAGAAGGCTAGCGAAGTAGTCTTGAGGCCTCCTTGACTAGGAACCAAAGGTCCTCACTCATATTTATCATAGACTCCATTCTCCCAAGACTAAGGCACTGATCTACCAAAAGGTGGTCACCTAAAATCAACTTCTTTTCACCTTTTCCTAGGTCTAGCCAAGTTGGGTCACCTAGGGCATCATTTTCCCGACAAACTATCCCTCCAAAAAGTTCGATCTCCTAGCCTCTCCTGCGTTGGTGTCTCCTCAAGACCTCCTCCAAATTTGAGGCCATTCTGACAGTGGAGTTGTGAGAAAAGCCAAGCCCTAGCTCTGAGATCAAACTTTGCCATAACATCCCCAAGACTAGTGCCTCATACGATCAATTTAACACCTTTGAGTGAATATTTTTTCTTTATCATAGACTCCATTCTTCCAAGACTAAGGCACTGATCTACCAAAAGGTGGTCACCTAAAATCAACTTCTTTTCACCTTTTCCTAGGTCTAGCCAAGTTGGGTAACCTAGGGCATCATTTTCCCGACAAACTATCCTTCCAAAAGTTGAATCTCCTAGCCTCTCCTGGGTTGGTGTCTCCTCAAGACCTTCTCCAAATTTGAGGTCATTTTGACAGTGGAGTTGTGCGAAAAGCCAAGCCCTAGCTCCGAGATCAAACTTTGCCATAGCATCCCCAAGACTAGTGCCTCATATGATCAATTTAACACCTTTGAGTGAATATTTTTTCTTTGATCCTTTCCCCAACCTTGTCTAGGTTTGGAAAATCATTGATGTTAAATTCTTACCTCCTAACCTAGGTTGGGTCAACTTGGTCCCATTCCTTGGAAAAGACAATTCTTCAAAAACCATCTAGGATACCAATTTCAATAAGGATTTTAGAGATTGGGAAACTCTTTCACGAATCATATCTCCTAAACCTAACCCTCAAATCCCCTCAATCCTCTCCTAGAAGACATTGTACCTTGCTTAGAAAGCAAGCAAGCTTTATCCTTCAACCTTTTCTGGAAAGGGATCATTTGGGTGACCCCACACCCACTCATTGATTTATTCTTTATTGGTGACTCCATAATACACCGAGTCTCCTCCCATCGGTGAAAGTCTGTAAATAGTAGGGAGCCTTAGGTAAGGTGACAGTGGGTTAAGTCTCCATTTATTGCCCTTGGTCTAGCATTTGCCCTTTAAGGGTCCCCTTTAGGTCCCCTGCTAGTTTGAGCGGTAACAAGCCATATTGTATCTCATGAGGGTGTTAAGGTAGACCCTAGCAAAATTAAAGCCATCAAGGAATGGAAAATCCCCACAACCTTTAGGCATCTTCGAGGATTTTTCGAGTTGACAAGGTATTGTTGCAAGTTTGTTAAGAATTATGAGAAAATAGCATCACCTCTAATAACATTACTGAAGAAAGATGCATTTTTTGGACTCTAGAAGCGACTAAGACCTTTGAACATTTTAAAGAGGTGATGTGTCGAGCTTCGGTCTTAGCTACACTAAACTTCACAAAAACCTTTATTATGATAAGGTCCTCACAGCAGGTAGGGCGAAACGGTGGGACAGGGATGGTAACCAAGTGTGATGGTTGGGTTGATGACTGGCAGAGAACAACGGTTGAGGCTGGTGTGGAACACATGAAGGTGCGGGGCTATTGGTGTGGATGGCGGAGGCTAAGATGGAACACAATGAAGGGGGATGACAATAGAGAACGGCAGGGTGGACGCAGGGAGGCAACAAGAGATGCAGAGGGAATCAAAACGTGACAGGAGTAGTGTCGAACAGGTGCAACAATGGTACCCGATGGCCCAACAACAACATTTTCCTGGGAGCGAACCGCTCTGATACCAGATGGCACAATTAACTCAGCTATTTAGCAAATTCATATTGATTATTATTAAACGGATAGAAGATGATTACAATTTGTGGGATGCCCCTAATTGTATACTGCCTTGGGTGCTGCTCAAAGATCATGCCCTTTGCCTAATAACTACTAATTAACTAATTTTTCATATAACAGACAATTGCTCCAAAACATGTCTAAAACTCTTCACTGTCCTTAGGTTAAGGTTGGGCTCTAAGATAGTCTTCCAGCGAGTTTTTGATGCTAAAGGAAAGGTTGAATTCCCACAGTAAGGAGGCCGGTGAGCTTTGATCATTTAAACAACAACGCCATAGAGATAATCAAGATTTTCAATACCATAGGTAATTGTTAACAAGCATGGCTAGAAGGTTGAGAGCACGATGAATTCTTTCTCAGATTCTTCACAACATTTGTCACAAGAATTTGCCTTAAGTTTCAGAGATTTCAGACCCTGGAGCCAATCCTCAAAGGAGACCGAAAGCTCTGGAAATTCTTGGCCGCCAAATGATATGCTTATGCTTAGATGTCTACCCCTTATGCATGCAAAAATATCCCAACAAACCACTTAAAAATGTAAGCCATATCCCCAATCAAAACAATGCTTGTTTCTTCAAATCATTCGTGACTGTTTATGAACTGAAACTTGAGATTTGGATAAGTGTGAGTTTCTTACGATTCATTTGAGGAAATCGTTCACCAATATATAGTGGAGACTATGACTCTTAGAGGGCCGACATACCCATAAGAAGGGAATGGAAATGAATTTTAAATTTAAATGTTGGATTTAGCTTAAGAAGATTTTTCTTCTTATTTTGGACCATGAAAGCAATATTTGCATGTTGATATAATTTTCTCCTTAGTATCCTTTAATGTAATGATGCCACATATGTTTAATTTGATATTTAATAAGTGGGCCTATTGAATTTATGATTTTGCCAACCAAATAACAAAATACCACATCATCTCCGTTTGGGGCTTTGAGCCACAAATTGGGTCCATCTTCAAATGAGGATACCTCCCAAACCATGAGGTTTCTTGTGACAAGCCACATACCACCTGAATCGGCTCAATGAGGAGAATCCAAAGACGATGATCTTGAGATCAAATTCACTGATCTTCATCCTCAACAAATGCGGGGCTACTAGGGTTTCCAGCCATCCATTTAGTGGAGCTTCCAACTGATATAATCCAAACAAATTATGAGAGCGTTCATTAATGGACGTTGACCAGTGTAGTATATAATATCGTCAAAATATCTGCTATTTTCGTAAATATCGCGATTTTTTCCGCGAGCCGAAATATCGCCGAGAAAATATCGCGATATTTTTGGCTCTTGAAAATATTGTGATATTTCTGAGATATCGGCAAAATATCGCGCGGCGATGCAAAAAATTGCCCAGTGACAGTCAAAAAATTACGCGCGGCTATAAAAGTCCAATTTTGTTTTTTTTTTTTTTTTCAATAATTTTCATTTCTGATTGTTGGAGAAGGAAGGGAGAGTTATGTGCTTGCTGCCAAGGAGGGTTTGAGCATTGAATAGCTATTATCGCCACCAACAATGAAGATTTTGTTGATCTAAGCTTGAAGAACAGTGAGACAATTTCATTTCTTCCATTAACAGGGATGTTCAAATAAACCCCTATGTTAATGAATTTTTTGTTAGTTTTAGGATTGTTCTTGCTTGCCTATTTTCCTACAATCATTTTGCTTGTTTTTTTTTTTTTTTTTTTTTTACCATTTGAAAAGATTTTCATGCCCATGAGCAAATGCAAGGGTTTTAACTTTTCTCCATATTTGGAGAGCAAACTCCATTTTTTTTTTAACTTTCAAATACACCCTCTTATTGTCATTTATGGTTTTTCATTGAATTCACATTGCAAAATTGCAAATAATGTAGCAAAAAAATTGTTTTGTAAAATGATGTGGTTATTACTTATTAAGTTATTAATTCCATTTTTTTTGGTGCCCTAGGTTTGAGTTAGCCCGCTACAAAAGTCAAATATGCCAAAAGCCATGGACCCATTTTGGGAGTATGGGAACCCTGATGGTGGGACAAATCGGGCATATCTTACATGCAAATTGTGTGGGACCAGGATGACAGGAGGGGTTACACGACTGAAATACCATCTGGCTAGACTCAGTGGACATGATGTTGGGATTTGTACAGTTTCTAGTCCGGAGCTTATACAAAAAGCTCTTGAGGCAATTGATGAAAAAGACAGAAAGAAGGAAGAGACAGAAAGAAACAAGGCTGAACGTGCAGGTAGATCTTTCGGGGTATCTTCTTCTGATTTTGATGTTGAGGGTAGTGGGAGGGGCTCCACAATTGGCACATCATCACCTGCTACTGCTAGTGCGAGGTCATCATTTTTTGTTCCACGAACAGGACATGGATCACAACCTGGCATAAAATCGCTTGTTAAAAAAAAGAAGCAAGAAGCAGATAGAGTCACGGGGAGGTGTATTTTTTGGAGCAACTTACCTCTCAGCATTACCAAAACCAATCCATTTTGGCAGCCAATGTGTGATGCTATCGCTGTTGTGGGCCCAGGGTACAAAAGTGCTACATATGAGGAGTTGCGGGGGCCAATTATTCAAGCAGAAAAGCAGGACATCAACTCTAGCTTGGTGGAGTTGAAAAAGACATGGGAAGTTACTGGATGCACAGTGATGTTTGATGGTTGGACAGATAGGAAGGGTAGGACCCTTCTAAATTTCTTGGTACATTGTCCTAAAGGTACCATGTTTATTAAATCGTTGGATGCATCAGAACATATCAAAGATGCAACAACGATATGTGAGTTGTTAGATGGGTTCATTCGGGAGATTGGTGTGCAGAATGTGGTGCAAGTCATAACAGACAATGCAGCTAATTATGTGTCTGCCGGCAAGATGCTTATGAAGAGGCATCACACATTGTTCTGGACTCCGTGTGCAACACATTGTCTCAATTTGTTGCTTGAGGATATGGGAAACTCTCCTTCATTAAGGAGGCGGTTGATATGGCTAGGAGCATCCCCAAGTTTATTTATAACCATGCTTTTGTTCTTAGCCTCATGAGGAGGTTCACAAGAAACAAGGAGTTGCGACGTCCTGCGATCACACGTTTTGCTTCGATGTCAATTCTAGTTGAAGCAAATGTTTGTGTCTGATGACTGGCGTAATTGTAGATATAGTAGGAGACAGGACAGGAAAGCCATTGCAAAAATGGTGTACTCTGAGACGTTTTGGCGTGGAGTAGAAGAAGCATGCTCAGTTAGTGAACCTATAGTAAAGGTTCTCAGATTGGTAGATGGGGAGAAGTTTGCAATGGCTTATTTGTATGAGGGTATGGATAGGGCCAAGGAGGCCATTCGTTCTTATTATGCAGACAAGGGTTCTGTTGGCCTTGATAGGCAGATGATGTTATGGGATGTGATTGATAGTCGGTGGACAGGGATGCTTCATCGACCCATTCATGCAGCATCACTCTTTCTCAACCCCGCATTTTCATACAAATGCGGCTTTGATTTTGATGGCAAGGTGATGGAAGGGCTCTATGCCTGTATTCATAGGATGGTATCTGATCTGAGCTTTGTAGCAAAATCAATCGCGAGATACAGTATTATCGAGATTGTGTTGGCCTATTTGGCTTTGATGATGCTATTAGAGAAAGGACCCTCTTCATGCCACGTAAGTGACAAGTTATCACTCATTAGAAATTAGAATGTTCAATTTAGAATTTCCTTACTTATAATTCTATTTTTTTTAAATTCAATTATGTAACTTTTATTTGAAAGTTTAATTATGTTTTAAGTTTTTGAATTTTTTATTTCATTATTTTGTTGTAGATATTTGGTGGCGAAGCTATGGTGCAAGGGCACCAAATTTGCAGAAATTGGCCATACGAATCTTGATTCAAACATGTAGCACTTCTTGGTGTGAGCGCAATTGGAATGTATTTGAAAAAATACATGCAAAAAAGTGCAACAGGTATAACTTTGAGCTCCAGCCTTCAGTTGAGCAATTACACTTATTGTAATTTTTAATTTTTAATTTATGACCTTTAAGTGTCAAGAGTCAAGACTCATTAGTTTTTTTGACACTCTTACAAATTGGAGTTTGCACGCCTCAATGATTTAGTGCATGTGCATTACAACAATCAATTTCGAGTGAGGCAAATAGAATCACCAATGGATCTAGATGCCATTTCCTTAGACAATATTGATGTATTGTCTCAGTGGAGGGTGGAGTTTGAGGAGCCCATCTTGGAGGAGTCACCTTCATGGTTAGAGCCAGATGATCCATTAGAACAAGGGCAGCAAGAGGAGGACGACTCGGAGGAGCAGCAACACTCGGAGGAGTAGGAGGAGGAGTAGGAGGACACTGTGGGAGCATTAACATCAACACCATCTGCTGTAGATATAGGAGAGCAAAACCCCATACTTAGCACTCATTATTTGACATTAGGTGCAGAGGCAGGGTCAGGTCCTTCTACTACTAGGGGCAGGCCTGGCAAACAACCCGTCGTGTTTTCCCGTAAAAGGGGGAGAGGGTAATGATTTCAGATAGATAGCTGTTAGTTTTATTTGTTATGCTGCATATAACTCATGATGATGAGATACTTTTATATATGTGATGCTATTTTGTATTGGTTCTCCACATTTGAGTCCTTGAATGGACAAGTATCATGGATTAGCAGGATTTGGTATCGCCTTTGATGTATCATTTCTATTTGACATCATATATATCAATGCTTTCTTCATATTTATGTGCCAATGTGTTTATTTCATGTTGTTATTGCTTTATATGTTTAAAAATCTGAAGAAAAAAAAAATGAATATATTATGCATTTTTTATGCTTGCCGATATTTGTCGATATTTTGCCAATATTTTCGTTGATATTGCCGATAACATATTTTCTGGATCCTCGCCGATATTTTGCCGATACCGATATTTTCAACACTGACGTTGACATCAATGACAACACCATTAAACATTTGCATTTTTATATTTCAACTCTCTTCTTGGACTCATATACAAACTTTCGGATTAAGGCGAGGAGGGAAGGAATGTTGGACATCTAATCCGTAAGGGTTAGTGTGTAAGAATTCCAACAGCTATTGGAAGTCCAAGAGACCTCTTGGAATGAAACCAAAGGTCATGACAATGTATTTATATGTCCATCATTATCAATAATAAAGCACTCCATGTTTATCCTAAATTCTGTCCATTATTTTTTTGTTGTTTAACATGTTGGATGATGAGACATTTTATTATATTTTTTATTCATATTTTGAGGCTGAGTCAGGGCTTAGGATTCAACACATGATTTAGCGTTGATGTGTGATGTAGTAGTAGACATCTTATTCATCTTAGATATTAGTTCTATTTTCATATTTGCGTGGCAATGCATTTCTTTGACGTTGTTGTTGCTTTAGAAAATTAGATGTTAAAAAAATTGAAAAAAAAAAGCATATTTTTGAATTTATAAATTTTTTTTGATGCTTGCCATTTTTTACTGATTTATATAATTTTTTGCTTTTTGAATCCTTGTTGATTTTTTGCCAATGCCAATGTCAGCAACACTGATCTATATACTTTTTTTGGTAGGTAAAACCCATGGGGGATTTGAACCAATGACCTATCACACGGAGTGCCTTAACAATGCACCCATTCACCGTCAATCCAAAGCCCCATGGGTGCAACACTGATCTATATACATCATAGATTTGAAATCTAATTTCTATATTAAACGAGCATTAAAATGTAACTTGATTTCAATGAATCTCTAACACGTTTGTTGTAAATGGAACATGAAATGCTTACTTGGAAAGTTGTTTGAGGTTGTATGCCACTGCCACATATGACTTGTTGAGTACATGATGACATTAGGTCATTGTAAAACTGAATATTTGCTACTTCGGTATGAAGATTGATTGCACAAAGTTCAAACTGTGTTTTCTAAATAACGTTTTCAATGAAACCTGAAATGGCTCTTGTTACGTTGAAAACATCTGTCATCTTTACATCTACTATCAATTTGAGTGACAAGGGTAACTAAACCACATGAAAATGCTCCGAAGACGTTACAGATGCATGGAAGCTCTGGCTATTTAGCCCCTCACTATGTTATCTGCCAAAAACAAAGCTAGGAAATGCATCTCGGTTGATATCAATTTTAAGTACATGGATCATGTCTCTTAGATCTTACGTGAAAGGTAGGATCTACTTTTAGCATAGTATTTTGCAATGTTGCACTAATCACGATTTTTTAAATTTCGCGATATAATCGGCCGATAAAAACGATTTTTTTTAAACTGATTTTTATGAAAAAATCGCGATTTTGACCATAAAAATCGTGCCCCTTGCGGACAATGCAATTTATAACTAAAAAAACACAATTTTTTTTCTCATTTGGACAGCAGACAAGCGCGCGACGGGGTTTGGAGTTTTGGAGTGAGCTCTTGGTCATTTGGGAGCTGAATCTGCCAACTGAAGGAGAAAAACGAACTGTGAGCTAAGGAGGAGACGAATTTTCTCCAGAAAACCGGTATGGGCAACAACGTTTTGTGTTTTGTAACTTTGTTTTGGTTTTTTTCTATGTTTTTGGTTGGGTTTGGAATCTGGATAACCCATTGTTTATCAAAAGAATTCAATGGGTTATCAAATATTTTTGAATTGATTTGAATCTTGATGGGGTTTTTGACATTTGTCCAATGTCATTTGATTTTTCATTTTGTTTGTTAAAACTTAAAATCTCTTAAATTGTATGTAAATTTTGTTTAGTTTTTGTACAATGTAAATTGTAAGTTTGTAACTTGTAAATTGTAATCTTTATTTTGCCATAGGTTCACCGAATCACCATTCAAGTTTTCAACTTCAAGTTCAAAGTTCAAAGTTCAAAGTTCAAAACTTCAAAGTCAAACATGCCAACGACACTGGACCCTCTGTGGGAATTTGGTGAACCTGATGGAGGGAATGATAGAATAAATTTGTCTTGCAAGTTGTGTGGGCACCATATGTCCGGGGAGGTATACATATTGAAGTATCACCTTGCACAAATCCCTGGATTTGATGTAGGGCCTTGCACAAATACAAATTTTGAAATCATCCGAAAAGCCATGAGATCAATTTAGACCACACTAGAGAGGCCAAAACAGAAATGAAGAAGCAACTAACAAAGTCAGCTAAACAAGGAAGTGGCAGTGGTTCTACTGCAGTATCAACCAACCTGGTAGCTGCCTCATAAGTTTTTGTTCCTCGAACCACACCTGGTTCACAACGATCTATCACTTCAATGCTTAAAAAAACTAAGAAAGAACAAGTTGACAAGTTGCTGGCCAAATTTCTCCTTTGGAGTGATATTCCTTTCAGCATTGTAAGAAATAATCCATTTTTCCAGCCTATTGTTGATGCTATTGCAATTGTTGGCCCAGGGTGCAAAATTCCTTCTTATCATGACATTAGAGGCCGGATTCTTCAAAATGAAAAGCTTGACTGCACCAAAAGATTGGAGGATTTTAGGGAATCATGGACACAAACAGGATGCATTGTGATGTCAGATGGTTGGACTGACCAAAAGGGGAGAACCCTTGTAAACTTCTTGGTTAGTTGTCCCAAGGGGACTATGTTTATCAAATCTGTTGATGCATCTGCACATATGAAAGATGCAAAAACTTTATGTGATTTGCTGGATGTGTTTATTTTGGAGGTGGGTGCAGAAAATGTTGTCCAAGTCATAACAAACAATGCTACAAATTATGTTGCTGCTGGCAGGATTCTTATGGAGAGGCATCCTACTTTATTTTGGATACCTTGTGCTGCACATTGTATTGATTTGATGTTGGAGGACATAGGGAAAATTTCCTTTGTTAAAGATATTGTTGAGTCATCAAAAAGCATTACAAAATTTATATATAATCATACATCTGTGCTTAGCTTGATGAGAAAATTCACCAACAACAAAGAGTTGGTGCGCCCTGCCATTACACGGTTTGCCACCAGTTTCATCTCTCTTCAATCCCTCTTGAATTCTATGTGGGATGTGAAGAGAATGTTTCTTTCAGAGGAGTGGCGTGCTTTGACAATGAGCCGCAAACCAGAGGGAGAGGCCATATGCAGACTAGTTTCATACCAGGAAGACTTCTGGGCGGGAGTGCAGGAGGTGTGCGTTGTTACTGAACCTTTGGTAAAGGTTCTTCAATTAGTTGACGGTGAGAAGCCCGCAATGGGTTGTTTGTATGAGGCCATGGACATGGCGAAAGAATCCATTCGAGCCTACTTTGATGATAAGAGAGATGAAGGGTTTCAGAGACAACTCTTCTTATGGAAAGTGATTGATGAACAATGAAACAACACACTCCATCGTCCCATTCATGCTACAGGGATCTACCTGAACCCTGCATTTTCTTACGCATGTGGGTTCGTATTTGATGCTGAGATCATGGATGGATTCTTAACCTGTGTCCAGAGGATGGTGCGATCTCCAGTAGAATGTACAAAAATCTCTAAAGAAATTGAGACATATAAGATGGCAGGTGGCACATTTGGCTTTGACATGGCTATGACTGATAGGATGATTAAAATGCCAGGTATTTTTTAGTTTGTTTCAAATTTCATTGTCTCTTCAAATTCCATTTTTTTCTTATGTTTATTTAAAATTGTATTTGTAATTTTGTTGTAGATGCATGGTGAAGAATGTATGGTGCCAAGGTACCCCTTCTGCAAAAGCTTGCCATTCAAATCCTCAGCCAAACATGTAGCTCCTTAGGATGTGAGCGCAATTGGAGTGTATTTGAAAAAATACACAACAAGAAGCGCAATAGGTTAACACTTAAAAATTTAAAATATTGCAAATTTCCAAATAATTTTTTGAATTCATTAAACAATTTTTTTTTATAATTATTATTTCATGATCTTTGTACAGGTTGGAGTCCTAGCGACTTAATGACATGGTCTACGTCTACTACAATCTTCGATTGTGGGTGAGGCAACTTGAGAGGACACCTAATGTGGAGGCCATCTCATGGGATGGGATTGACACCACTGCTGCATGGAGGGTTGAGGCCGAGAGGCCTCTCATGGAGTCTGCTAATGATTGGTTAGTGCAGGAGGTAGTGGAGGGGGGGGAGGAGGAGGAGGAGGCGGCAGAGCAATAGGAGGAGGAGGTGACACCACCTGCCTGGGCTACCCCTGCCACCAGTAGAGGACTTGGTCTACCTCCTATAGCTCCTACTCCTAGTTCTTCAACTTCTAGAGCACAGCGGAGTCCACTGCCAACTCCACCAACATCTTACATCTAGAGGGAAAGGGAAAGCTATGGCATTTTCTCGCAAGAGGGGCAGAGGAAATCAGTAGTATTAGACTTTAGTTATTTGGTTCATTTCATTGTATATGACATTATGACTCATGAGATACATTATTATATTTTTTGTTGATATTTTGAGGTTGAGTTGGGACTCAGGAGTCGGGATTTACTATTCAGGACATGATTCACTGTTATGTGTGATGTAGCGCTAGAAATGATATTAAACATCTTATATATTAGTTCTTCTATCATATTTATGTGTCAATGTATTCATTTTATGTTATAGATGGTTTACATATTAAAAAAATTGAAAAAAAAAGAATATTTTTGTATGTTATAATTTTTTCCCGATTATTACTGATTTTTTCCTGATTTTTATGATTTTTTCCGATTTTTTCCCCACGCCGAATTTATCCCGATAATGATTAGTGCAACATTGGTATTTTGATGTCAGGCTTAGAAGGTTGTTAACATCTTAATATTTATTTGTGGTTGGTAGTAGCCTAATGTTTCTGTGCCCAATGCATTCCTTTTATGTTGGTGGACCCTTACACCAGACACAAATTAACATTGAACTTCTAACAATGACAAATATACATTAACTCTCTAGCACTCCACAATGCTGGATCATCATGATGGTATATACATTAACTCTCTAACACTCCCCCTTAATGCTTATTTGGGGAGATCATCATGATGGTATATACATCAACTCTCTAACACTCACCGTTAATGCTTATTTGGGGAGTAACAATCCCAGTAGAAATGGGGAAGTTAGAATTTCTTTAACAAAAATTCATGTTTATTTTTTCGTAATAGCTTGCAGTCAATGGTTTGACGGTATTGACAACTTTTGAGCCTTAGTATTCTGGTATGTGGATGTTAAAGATTTGAATTCTCTTGTACAATTTTTCAAAAGAAAGATACCTTGTAACGCAGATTAAATCTGCACCATGGTATGAGATTTGTAATTGAGAGTTGTGATATTGTGTCTTTTGCAAAATACATTTCTGCTTAGTTGTTATGCTGGTGTGTGCAGGCCATTGTTAGTTTCTTCACAATGCAGCTGCAGCTATGCTCTATATTTTTCACATTTTCTCTTGGAACAAGGACTCACTACTTTGGCCGCACTATTCTTCATGGTGGCGCAAAGGTGAAAGCTCTTTTGCCGCAACCTGCTGTGAGCTTGTTCTGTTTAACAAAATTTTCAAGGGTTTGAATTTTCAAATATTAATGTTTATTCCATATTGTACAAGCTCAGTACAAAGCAACTGGAAGAGGTTTTGTTGTCCAACATATCAAATTTGCGGATAATTACAGGCTCTACTCTCGCAGCCATTTCGTAAAAGCGTGAGTAGTTTTTGGTGTTGCTGAATAAGTCCATTCTTGGCTTTAGTTTTTTCACTTGCTGAAACTGTTATAAGTAATTCCTTACATTCTGACTTATGACATACAGACTAGAAGTGGCAATGCTTTTATTGGTCTACACAGCATATGGTTATAATACAGAGGGTGCATTTGCATACATTCTTCTCACTATCAGTAGTTGGTTCCTTGTTATATCTTGGCTATTTTCCCCATACCTCTTCAATCCTTCTGGCTTTGAGTGGGAAAAGTAAGTATGAAATTTTTGTAGATCAATATGCTAGCTGAATTGCTAATATATATAATTGCAGTTACTGATGTATTCTATACTATCGTTCACAGGACTGTAAATGACTTCAAAGATTGGACTAATTGGCTTCTCTATAGAGGTGGAATTGGAGTTAAAGGAGAAGAGAGTTGGGAAGCCTGGTGGGATGAGGAACAAGTAAGCACTTATATCCATCTAATTTGTTATTTCATTACTGACAATTTCTTTTCTATCTCTAGCTTCTCTTTTTTTCTTTTTGTTAAAACAGTGAAATTTTACTAGTAGCTAAACATAAAGGCATCAATAGTGTTTATATCTTGAAGAGTTGTTGCTAAACATCTACAATCATGGACTCTTTTAACCCAATAATTTATAGTTGATCTGCTAGAATGTCTTAATTTAATCTTTCTATCACATAAAAATATGATAATTTTATTAATGTTCATGTGTAAGCAAACTAGGTCAATGGACTAGAGAGTACCATTAACATTGGAATCTGGATTTATCCTTGTTGATTAAAGTGTCACATTCATTATTGTACGTGAGCGCATTTGGGATCGGGTTTGGACTTCTCCTTGGTTCATCTTGATTGTTCATCATCGATACATTCTTAGTGGACCCTATGTCCATCACTCTTGAGTCTTTATGCTAGAGTTGTTGAATTTCAGTTTCCAGGGTTTAAGTTTCATTTCAAGGATCGAGTTCTACAGGTGGAAGTACATGATAGAGCTATTTTGGTAGGTTTCTAGTTAACATTTTGTTAAACCTACTAGAACTCCAGTGAAACTCAATCACACTGGTCTATTATCAGATGTTTGATGCCATAACCACCAATCAAAGGACCTTTCATATTCGGTTTTGCCAGCATCCGAGAAACTGCTATTTTGGGCAGTTTTATGCTTTTTGATATTCAGAGCATAGGGGCTCAGACATTAGACTTGTCTACATTTTCTTGATCCTAGTGAAAAAGTGTCTTCAATGGGACTTGTTACCCCTCATAACAGCAGAGTTACACATATCTTTTCACAATGCATTTAAAACCATTGTAAGCCCAAGGTCACAAGTCAAGAGGCTTGTAACAACCACGTGAGTCATTATCCTAGGTATCTTGATTCCTAGACCTTGTGATGGTCAGCGATGGCATGTCATTTGGTGATAAGTCCTTGGTCTCTTTGTCCTTTATAGGGTTGGTAGTTTTTTGATGGATCATGAGAGGACTCGTGGTTTTAGAGGAGCCTGCTTATGTAGGGGTGATCACTGGTGTATGGGATAGTCCAACTTGTGTTGGGGTGCACCTATGTCTTACCACACAGTTTTGAGTCATAGAGTTTGTATGTGGCCTTGGCCTTGGTGTAGTATTCATCAGAGAGTTTTCAATATGGCAGTCTCAAAAATCAACATTTCTTGTTTCTCGAGGCAATTCTTGTTTCCCAATGCAACTGCCCTCAAAAGTCAAAAAGTCAACTTGGTCCCAAAATGCATAGATTGATGAGAAGATACCATGCCACATTGAAATTTTTCCAAAACCTTGAAGGCATGATGAAGTTGTTGATTTGGGGTAGCATCGGATGTGCTCTAGCCACGAAAATTGGTGGAGAGGCTAAAGCACATGAGATCTCAAATACCCAGAAATGTTTTGGGCAGAATCTAACCAATTTGGGAGATATGAAAATAATTAATATTTTTAATGGAGTCCCTAAGTCTAAACTTAGGGAAAATAAAATATTAATGTGAATTAATATAAAACTGTGTTAGAAGAGTCCAAAAGTCATGGATCAAGCCAGAGTTAATCTTTGCAGTTGATTAGGGACTTAATTTTGGCCGTTGAATTGTCAACAAGAAAAGTATAAGAGGAGGCTTGAGGGTCACTTGGAAAACACACTGAGTTGGTCAAGAATTTGATTTTCTGGGGCAGGGCTCGCTGAGGAAATTGAAGGAGTGATTAGAGTTGCAGCTGAGGGGCAATGAATATAGAAGCAGAGAGGCAGAGAGGGTACCGGGACCATCGGCGTAGAAGCCGGGAGAGGGTTGACGCAAAGCCATCCAGAGGCCACACAGAAGCAGCCAGAGGCCACGCAGAGGCAACCAGGAGCTGCACAGTGCTAGAGAGAGCTAGCGTGGGTGACACAGAGGCTCCAGAGGCTGACGCAGGGCTAGTTGGGGTGACGCTAGGCTAGACAGGCTGGCACAGACCCTAGAGGCTGACGTTGGGGGATTTCGTGGGGCAGATTAGAGCTTAGAGCTATGGGATACATCCGGGGGTTTTAGCCGGAATATCTGTCTTCGACTGAGAGGTACTAATGCCGAGGGCATTCTCTGTTGGGTGAGTCATTTTTGGCACCCAGATTGTATTATGAAACTGCTTAATAATAAAACCCTCAAATAGCTGCACAGGTTTTCCCGCATTGGGTTTTTGCAGGGACATTAGTCCAAAAATAACGATGTCACTTGTGTGCTTGTTTTTCCTTTAGTTGATGATCTATAATGTATTGAGCATGTAATTGTATTTATTTTTAGTATTTACATGGTAAATAACTTGTTAATTAAACAGAACAAGTAGGCAGAAATAAATCAGAAAGTACATGAAGGATTTCTAACCGTTAGACTTAGAAATTCCAACATGTTATCAGAGCGTGGTTACAGATCACTGGATAACTGAAGGCATCAGCCGAGCAGAGCAGCTGCAGTGGAAACAACTGTCTCGAGTGACAGAAGCTGTTCCTACTGGACAAGCAGCAAGGGAGGGGTGACGCAGTGCCTGCGTCATCAAGTTTCTGCTGGGAGGAGGATCAACGCAGTGGCAGAAGGGAGCATCAGCAGACCTAACCTACGCAGTGCTTGGTCATCTTTCTCAGTCAGGAAGGATTGATGCCCGTGGCCAAGAGATGCGGATTTTGCTGGTGTTGGGATTGCACAGAGCTTAGAAGCTCTAACCTTCAGTTTGCTGAGGCATAGGAGGCTGTGGGTAAGTTGCAGAGTGAAGCTAGTGGGGTACTATGGTCATAATAATACCTAACAAGGTAGGACCAAGGAGGAGGGAGTTGTTGCCGAGGATTTCTAGCCAAGAAATCCGGATCAGTGGTGCAGCTGCACTAACGATCGAAGTGGGGGCATCTTGACATTGGCAGAGGGGTTTCCAGGAGGGAAATCGAGGCTCGGAGGGAGTCACACTGAGAATTTCCAGAAGGGAAGTAGAGGAGCAGTGAAATGGCAGTGAACGAGGTAAGAGCCCAGGACAGACTGGACGAAGCCTTAAACTTCGTAGTCTGTAAGGCCAGAATCTTGTCCGTTCTAGACAACTCAAGCACTTCACATTGAAGACGATAGTGATCCCAGTTGACCCGGTTGAGAACGACAAGTACAAGGAGGCAATGACGAGGGCCAAGAGAATCATCCTTGACGGGGTCAAGGACCATGTAGTACCACATATTGCCGAAAAGGAAACAACAAATGTGATGTGGGAGGCCCTGACGAATGTAGAGGAAGATGCTACTAGAAAATCAACTGTGGTCATACTAGATGCAGGAGGGAGAATAAATCGACACCTTCCTCAGTCGATTGAAGGAGATTCAGGATTAGCTGACTTCCATAGGGGCTACGCCAGATCAAGAATTCATGATGAGGATTGCCCTAAATGCAGTCTTAGAAGATTGGGAGGTGTTTGTCCAAAGAATACTAGGCAGGTCAACCCTTCCTGATTGGGAGGAACTGTGAGCGACTCTTTGCCAAGAAGAGATCAGAAGGCTGACCAAGGTGGGAAGCAGCAACAAGCAGGTCAGAATCAAGTAGGAAGAGGAGGATGCTGCCTTAGCATTTGAGGGAAAGCAGGAGAAACAGAAGAAGAAGGACCTCTCCAAGGTCAAATGCTTCCACTGTGGGTAACTAGGTCACTATGAGAGCCAGTGTCTGAGGAAGAAGAGCAAGGGAGAGGCTTTCGACACCAAAGCTGCGCCAACAAGGGCAGAGAAGGAAGTGGAGACAAATGATGACTGTGCCATGAGTGCTCACACGCCACTTGAGAGAGGAAATGGGGAGACATCGAGTTGTAGTCAGATGGATTATAGGCGATGAGGGGCAAGATCCTTGAGGTACCCAGCCTTTTGGATTATACCTTTGCTACGAGAGTCCCGAAGAGGAGTAGCAATACGAGCGAATGTCAGTAGAGATGAATGCAGATGAGGCGATAGAGGCAGCTATAGTGCACGATTCCTAGGACAGTGTGAGGCAACGTGCAAGATGCATGGAGTTGTTGCAGCAGTGCAGAGGTCAGAGAAGGGGCACTCATCAGCGACAAAGGGAGTTTCAACATCGAGGCTATCTCTAGCCTGACAGAGATGTCAGAGTTGGGAGATCAATTAGTTACTTCTCAGTGACTGAGTTGCAGTGCAACAATTAGTAGTGGCAGTGCTATGGGCAGCATGATGCAACATGATGAGAGGGGCTGCCGTACGGATGCAGCAGTGGCAGTGGTAATGGTAGGGCCATGGGTAGCATTATAGGATGCATCAGTGCAGAGGATGTTGGGCAGGGAGGCTTAGCATCAACACAGGGACCGATGCTAGATGATTAGGGTGATACTCAGTGTGGAGTATTACTAGAGCACAGTGCTCGCTAAGAGGGAGTGTTGATTTGGGGTAGCATCGGATGTGCTCTAGCCACGAAAATTGGTGGAGAGGCTAAAGCACATGAGATTTCCAATACCCAGAAATGGTTTGGGTAGAATCTAACCAGTTGGGAGATATTAAAATAATTAATATTTTTAATGGAGTCCCTAAGTCTAAACTCAGGGAAAATAAAATATTAATGTGAATTAATATAAAACTGTGTTAGAAGGGTCCAAAAGTCATGGATCAAGCCAGAGTTAATCTTAGCCATTGATTAGGGACTTAATCTCGGCCATTGAATTGTCAGCGAGAAAAGTATAAGAGGAGGCTTGAGGGTCACTTGGAGAACATACCGAGTTGATCAAGAATTTGATTTTCTGGGGCAGGGCTTGCTGAGGAAATTGAAGGAGATCAGAGTTGCAGCTGAGGGGCAGTGAATACATAAGCAAAGATGTAGAGAGGGTACCAGGAGCATCAGCGCAGAAGCTGGGAGAGGGTTGACGGAGAGCCAGCTAGAGGCCACACAGAAGCAACCAGAGGCCATGCGAAGGTAGCCAGGAGCTTCGCAGCCAGAGAGAGCCAGCGTGGGTGACACAGAGGCTCCAGAGGCTGACGCAGGGCTAGTTGGGGTGATGCTGGGCCAGAGAGGCTGTGACAGACCCTAGAGGCTGACGCTGGGGGATTTCGTGGGGTAGATTGGAGCTGAGAGCTGTGGGATTGTATATCCAGGGTTTTTAGCCGGAGTATCTGTCTCCGACTGAGAGGTACTATTGTTGAGAGCATTCTTTGTTGGGTAAGCCATTTTTGGCACCCAGATTGTATTCTGAAACTGCTTAATGTTTAAACCCTCAGATAGCTGCATCGGTTTTCGCACATTGGGTTTTTTCCGGGGACATTCGTCCAAAAATAACGGTGTCACTTGTGTGCTTGTTTTTCCTTCAGTTGATGATCTATAATGTATTGAGCATGTACTTGTATTTATTTTCGGTATTTACATGGTAAATAACTTGTTAATTAAACATAACAAGTAGGCAGAAATAAATCAGAAAGTACATGAAGGATTTCTAACAGTTAGACTTAGAAATTCCAACAGAAGTTACAAGTGGTCAAAGTTGGTCAACAAGTACAACAGGATTCAGAGAAACAAAATAGGGGCACCATTGGACAATTTTTTGCATGCATTATGTTAGAGTTGATCTATAGAAGAAGAGGGATGCAATCCATGTTTGAATTTCCCCAAATTCCCAAGGGCATTAGAGATCCATTAGTAGGGTGTAATGATGTAGTAGGCATAGTGATGATGTAATTGTTGTTGCAAAATCTAGCAGGCCTAGTGCAAACTTCAAAGCCTTGCTAGGCAGTGTCAGACCTTATAGCAACAAGAGAAAGGGTTTCCATTGTCACCTCAGTAACCTTTCTCTTGCCCTTTATTGAATTTAAACCACAAGGGAGTCTTCCCTAAGTCACCTACAAAGATGTTCTAATGCTATGGCTCAAGGTGATGAGTAAAGGTGTATTGTGGAATAGAGTATCGGTAAAGCCCAAGATGGCCTATATATCTATACTATGGTTCAAATACTCTATATTTAGAGCAAGAAGTGGTTTGGTATAAGTTAGAGCTTGTAAGATGTGCAATGATGAGGCATTCAATGTCATATGACACCCCAAAAAAAGATCTTAAATGATATTCAACAACCAAGGAGCAAGATCTTCCAATAGAGACTAGGTTTAAACTAGGGAACTATTTCTATAGTTGTTAGGTATGCATAAACAACAATAAATAGGGTGATATTCGCTGTATTTAGGAGGTTTAAACTTTAGATCATGCTTTATGATAGATTTTTCTTTTAGACAATTTATAGATGCAATCCCTAAATTTTTAGCCACAAACATGCATTCAAAATTCACTTTTAAATTTTATGCACAAATATGACCTAGAAGCCCTAGCAGCGACTGTAGCCTTGTAGGAGAGACAAAAAAGAGATGATTTTTAGTTGATTTTATGGATGATCGACACACACAAGATCATTGCCTTATCCTACTAGGGTTTAATGGAGTGCTTGTGGAAAAAATTCAAGGGAAGGAAATTGATGGAGTAAGGGGGGATGCCTAGGGCATCCACTTTGGAAACCCTAACTACTGCTCTTGTGATGGGAGAAATTAAATATAGTGTCAACACATTAAGAGTTTCCCTATAGGCCTTAGAGAGAAGAATTTTACATGTAATAATGAAGCACAATTTCAACAATAGTGAAGCATTTGGCCATGGCATAATAAAAACCATATTTTAAACATTAAGCATGCAAAATATAAATGAATAAACAATAAACTTACACAATTCTCCACAAAAGGCACTTCTTTCAATCCTAGGAAAATGTCTCCATGCAAAAATCGTGTCATAGCCCCTGGTTGATTTTCCATGTAAATAAAATAAGACCAAGGTCATGGGACACATATTCCAAGTTGAATGTCAGGAAAAACATTATAGTGGGCACGACTTGTGAATTAATAATGGCTATGGAAATTGGCAAAGGCAAAGAGACAATAAATGACATTTAACTATGAAAATAAAGGAAACTAGGAGAAAAGGAAGGTGAAGAGACACAAATTTGCATGCAAGGGAAATTAGAGGAAAATGAATGAAAATGAAGAAAATAGAGTCCCAATAATAAAAAGACCTCGGAGAAATTGTTCACAACTTTTGGGCTTAGCTTTTGACAAGTTTGAGTTGAGATCTCCCCTCATTCTCTCATACTCTTGTACACTTAGAGCATTTTTGGAACACTCTAATATTCACTTGGATTCGAGAAAGAAAGAAAAGGAAAGCAAGGGAGCGCAAGGGAACAGTTGGATTAGTAGCTACAACGGGGATACTTGGAAGGTAATAGGTTGCATGTGTGATTTCCTTACTGATTTTTGGATGCATAGTATATGCACATGATTCCTTGGTTATGTGCTGTCATTGGCATGGATATTTTCTTGGATTGACAATGGTTTCAACTTTCAACCTTGCTTTGCCATTTCTTGGACAACCATGGTGTTGTGGGTTTACCACTTATTTTTTTGATTGGTGCTCAAGTTCCCTATGGTTGTGGGTTGGAACAAATGCTTTGGAAGCCCTGGAACAGTTTGGGTTAAGTTGCTAGTTCCTAGAGTCGTAGGTTGGGACAGTGGCTCTGGAGCCCTTGGTGGGTTGAGTTACTAGTTCTTGGAGCTGCAGTTGGAACAAACACTTTGGAGCCTTGGAAGGCTGTGGGTTGAGTTACTAGTTCCTCGAGCCCTAGACAACTTGGGTAGAGACCGATCTGATTGATGTTAGTGATTTCTAGGCCATAGAGGTGGAATCACTATGGTTGAGGGTTGAGGCGGTTGGACCTCTGGAACCCTGGTTTGGCTTTGTTTTGGTTTAACCCATGAAATCCCACATTCGTGCTTGGAATATGGCGTGGAGGTGATTGGCTAAAAGAGATATTTGGTTCAGTCCAATCTATGGTTGAGTGGTACATGGAAGTCCCTGACTTGGTTGGCACTTTCAGGTGTTAATAAGAGCTATTTTCCTATTGTAATCTATGAGGACTTGTACTGGCTATCATGTTGACATTATGGCTGATTTTCCATGGTTTCTATTTTGGTTATTTATTGATTATATGTTGGTTATATGAGGTATTTTATCTATGGCTCTTAACATGTTTTGATAAGTTATTAAATGGTTGATGAATGCATTGGCTAACAAGTGTTATTGTAGCTAGATAGAGAGGGCTTGGATCCTTCTTGGTGATTCTTGGATGAAAATTAGAAGTTTATGATCAAATATGCATTCATGACCTGTAGGTTACACGTTTACATATGTTTGACAAAATATTTGATGCGTACTAGGTAGTCTAGGGAAAGCTCTTGTTTCAAGTTTGAATTTTTGGCACTGTTGTCATGTTAATTATGATTATAGAAAGTTACAGGCAGTTCTCGGCAGTGGACTGGGGACTAGCTTGGAAAAGTGACTCAATTTTTGAAATCACTGACACTGAACTGGGAAATTTAGGTCATAACTGCATGGAAGCAGGCTTATGAGTGCGGTTATAGCCTCATAACCGCATGCATGTTTTTTTGTAAGTGTGGTTGGAGGTTAAACTTGTGCTAAAGCAGTTCCGACTTAGGATTTGATGATTAGAGGTTGTGGACTAACCTTTGGGTGATCTAGTACTCCTGAGGGGTGTTTGGAAGTTGTCGGTTTGTCGACCCGAGTGCACTAACTAGAACTTAAGGTCAGGTCATATCATAGTGACACTCGTCTCATGTTTACGCTCCGAGCTTGTGAATTTGGGTAAATGTGGGTTGGAGGTTAAACTTGTGATAAAGCAGTTCCAACTCAAGATTTGATGATCAGAGGTTGTGGACTGACCTCTAGGTGATCCAATACTCCTGAGGGATGTTTGGAAGTTGTTGGTTTGTCGACCCCAGTTCACTAACTAGAACTTGGAGGTCAGGTCATATCATAGTGACACTCGTCTCATGTTTACCCTGGCGAGCATGTGAATTTGGGTAAATGTGGGTTGGAGGTTAAACTTGTGATAAAGCAGTTCCAACTTAGGATTTGATGATCAAAGGTTGTGGACTGACCTCTAGGTGATCTAGTACTCTTGAGGGATGTTTGGAAGTTGTTGGTTTGTCGATCCCAGTTCACTAACTAGAATTTGGAGGTCAAGTCATATCATAGTGACACTCGTCTCATGTTTACCCTAGCGAGCTTGTGAATTTGGGTAAATGTGGGAGGAGGCATTTACAGGGTGGTATCAGAGCGGGTTCCATTCTCTTTGGATGATATTTGATACCACAGGGTGGTGTTAGAGCTTCCAGGTTCAAACACTTGGACTAGATGTGCTAAATGCATATGGTCATGCATGCATGTTAGTTGTTTATGTGTTCATCATGCATGCATGTAGGTTACTTCTTGTTATGATCATGATGTTTATGTATGATTTGATATGCTTGTCAAGTTTATATCGTGCTAATCTGGACTAATTTGTGCAGGTGAGATAACCTCCCCTGAACTTCATAGAGGTATGGTTTATCTGACATGGCATATTGGCAGGAAGAAGAAGGTCAGAGATGATGAGTAGAATGATGGACTATAGTTCACGTGACACTCCTTACCAATCAATTGAGCAACACAAAGATGAGTATTCTCCCGATTTAGCAGATACACTGAGAAGTTTTAAGGAAAAAATCATAAGTTGCAAGATTGATAATGACAGGATAATTGAGTCACAAGAAAGACTTGCCAAATCTCAGGAAAAGCAAGCAGAGGTCAATGCAATGATCCTTCAGAGCTTATCAGATTTGTAGAGACAAGGACAACCAAGAATCAATCATGGATAGGAGGAAAGGACTAATGGGGCATATGGCAACAGGTCTCGATCAAGATACAGTTTGGACAAAGATGACAGAATCAGAGGTGGCAGATGGTTGGATACACTTGACAAGAGAGGTAATGCTTATGAATTTTATTCTAGTTCTGGTTCAGAGAAACCTCATGGTCATCACCGCTAGCATCCTTATAGGAGGAGTGAGAAGCAGTATTTTTTAGAGGAGTTCAAGAAAGCCATGCCTCCTACTTTTGATGGGGATGTGAAGAAACCAAAAGATGCATAAGCATGGCTACTTGGGATGAAGAAGTTCTTCTAATTACATGATTATACGAAGAATATAGAAAGCCAACATAGCTATTTTGAGTCTCAAGGGAAGAGAAGACATCTGGTGGGAAGATGTGAAGCATGTTAGAGGCATCAAGGTAGAAGAGATGAGTTGGCATGAGTTTAACAGAGTCTTTCGAAAGAAGTACTTTTCCGAGAGATACTATGACGGAAAGGCTAAGGAGTTCTATGAGTTGAAGATGGGATCTATGACAAATGAAGAATATATGACTAAGTTTCTGGAGTTGTTGAGATATATGTGCCATATCTTAAGAATGAGAAGACAAAGGTCCAAAGATTCATCAGTGGGTTGCCTTTAGCATTTAAAGATCGGATTGAGTATGATGAGCCTCGGTCATTGGGAAGTTGAAGCATTGTTATGAGCAGTCTAAGCATAATTCAGAGCCTAAATGATATTGGAAAGGTAATGAAAAGACTAAAGGAAAGTGGGTTACGAAGTGAGGAAGACCTCATGATGTAGGTGATAAGGAGAATGTGGTACTTTATAAGAAGTTCAATGCCGTTGACAAGGACATCGATTTCAGTCTGAGGAGTAGAACAAAGGCGATGGTAGGAAGCCTTTGCAGTGTGGGACTTGTGGTGGAGAGCATCGCAGGAGAGATTATCCATAGCATCAAGGTGGTAGACCTCAGATCTATAATACTCAAGAGGTACAAACAATTGGGGTGTTGGTCACAACATTCCTCAGATTTATGCAGCACTTGATAACAAGTAGGTGGATCATCAGACATCCATTATTTAGATGGAAGGAAAGCTTTGTGATCGATTTGTTTCCATTTTAATTGATCTTGGATGGAATTATAGTTATATCAGTCTTGACTTGGTGGATAAGTGTTGCTTGAATAAAGAAATGCATCCAGAATCTTGGTTGGTGAAGTTTGCTACAGGGTCAAGGAGAAGAGTTCATCATTGGGTGAGAGATTGTGCATTTGAGCTGAATGGTATGCCTACACCAACACATCTAAATGTGCTTTCATTGGGATCATGTAGTATGCTTTTGAGTATGGATTGGTTGTTTACTCACAGGACCAAGGTAGATTGTTATGAGAAGGCTATTGAGTGCTTGGATGATGATGGAGAGAAGAGAATCTTGCAGGGAAACAAGAAGCCTATATCAGTGAGAATGGTTATAGCTATGCAGGCAAAGCACAATTGCAAGAAAGGGTGTGTGTTATTTGTGGGGCGTATTTCCAGTGACAAAGGGAAGGATGTTGAAGATGATGAAGTCTTGAAGAGATATCTTATTTTGCAGCAGTTTTAGGATGTGTTTCTTGCAGAGATTTCAGAGTTACCGCCTCATAGAGAAGTGGATTTCTCTATTGAGTTGGTACTAGGAGTGGCACCAACATCAAAGGTATCATACAAGATGAGCACTCCAGAGTTGGTGGAATTGAAGTTGCAGCTTAAGGAAATGCTTGATAAGGGATACATAAAGCCGAGTGTATCGCCTTCGAGTGCACCAATGTTGTTTGTAAAGAAGAAGGACGATACTCTCAAGTTGTGCATTGATTATAGGCAGTTGAATAGGGTGACTATCAAGAACATGTATCCTTTGTCGTGGATTGATGATTTCCTTGATCAGTTGAAAGGAGCAATGTTCTCAAAGATTGATCTGAGATTAGGATATCATCAGGTGCACATCAAAGAAGACATTTACAAGACTGCATTCCGTACCTGGTATGGGAATTATGAGTTTGTGGTGGTTCCTTTTGGTTCCTTTAATGCTCTAGCTACTTTCATGTGTTTGATGAACATTCTGTTGCATCCTTATCTAGACAAGTTTGTAATAGTGTTCATTAATGATATATTGATATATTCCAAGAATGAGGAAGAGCATAGAGAACAACTAGCAATAGTGTTGAGATTTTTGGGAGAGCATCAATTGTATGCCAAGTTCAGCAAGTGCAGTTTATTTCATACTGAATTTCATTACTTGGGGCATGTTGTTTCCAAGGAAGGTATAACAATGGATCCAAAAAAGATTAGAGCTATCATGGAGTGGCCACCTCCTAGGAATGTGGATGAGGTAAACAATAAGATCATTCATGGGACTAGCAGGTTATTATAGGAGGTTCATCAAGAACTTCTCATGGATTGGCTATCCTATTACATCTTTGTAGCGAGAGAGAAAGAAGTTTGGATGGATTGAGGAGTGTGCAACTAGTTTTGAACAGTTGAAGCATTTGTAAGCAAATGCTCTAGTCTTGAAGATTGGAGATCCTAATAAGGAGTTCATGGTATGTATAGATGCTTGCAAGCAAGGACTTGATAGAGTCCTGATGCAGGAAGGATAGGTGGTATGCTATGAGCCAAGGAAGTTGTGAGCACGAGCAAGACTATGACTCACGATCTTGAGTTGGTAGCTATCGTTCATGCATTGAAGATGTGGAGACATTATCTTCTTGGCAGGAGATTTATTCTGATGAGTAATCATAGTGGACTGAGGTACTTGTTTGACCAAGCTAATTTGAATGCCAGGCAAGCTAGATGGTTGGCTACTCTCAGTGAGTTTGACTTCGAGATCAAGTACAATAAGGGCAAGGAGAACAAAGTTTCAGAAGCTCTTAGTAGAAGATTTTAGGTAAATCACATTTCAGCGGTGAGCTCTTATGGGACAAATTTGCAAGAGCGAATCTTGCAGGCAGGGCAGCATGATGACAAATACCAACAATTGAAGCACAAGTTACAACAACAGGGTGAAGGTGATAGGGATGACGAGTATCACGTCATGGCAGATGGCTTGGTGAGATTTAGAAACATGATCTATGTGTTGGATAACAGTGTGTGTAAGAAGCTTATCTTGAGGGAGTTTCATGGGAAGCCGTGTTCAGGTCACCTGGGATATCAAAAGACTCTGACAGTAGTCAAGAAGTTCTATCATTGGCCGAGCCTAAAGAAAGAGATGGTTGAGTTTGTTGCTATTTGTTTGGACTATCAGCAGGTGAAAGTAGAATGTAAGCACCCAATTGATTTGTTGTAGCCTATTCCGAGTTCGAGATGGAAATGGGAGGTTCATTTCCATGGACTTCATTACAGGTTTGTCGAGGACATCGAAGCAGCGTGACTACATCATGTTTGTGGTTGACAGGTTAACCAAAGTAGCTCCCTTCATTACAGTGAAGTCTACTAATTCAGCTAGTGAGGTAGCTCAAATCTTCATCAGGGAGATTGTGAGATTGCATGGTGTTCCCAAGAAGATCATATCAGATAGAGATGCTAAGTTTACTTCCAAGTTTTGGAAGGAGTTGTTTGCAGGATTGGGGATAGAGTTGGCCTTTAGTACAACTTATCATCCTCAGACAGATGGACAGACAAAGAGGGTTAACAAGATTCTTGAGGATATGCTTAGGATGTATATCATGTATCAAAAGAGGAAGTGTGAGAAATATCTTCCACGGGTAGAGTTTCTATATAATAATGGGTATTAGGAGTCCTTGAAGATGATTCCATTTGAGGCTCTTTATGGGCGGAGTTGTAATACTCTTATCAGTTGGAGTGATCTAATGAACAGGGTATTGATTGGGCCAGATATGTTGGCTAAGATGGAGCAAGAGATGTAGGTTATAAAGAGGAATTTGAAAGCATCACAGGATAGGAAGAAGAATTATGCAGATCAACATAGAGCATTCAAGGTGTTTCAAGTTGGGGAGCATGTGTACTTGTGTATCAAGCCCAAGAGGAGATCCTTGACAATTAGATCATGTGCCAAGCTAACAGTTGAGTATTGTGGGCCTTTTGAGATCCTTGAGAGGATTGGACCAGTGGCCTACCAAATTGCACTGCCGCCAACAGTGAAAGTCCATGATGTTTTCCATGTTTCATTACTTAAGAGATATGTCCAAGATGTTGATCATGTGATTGATTGGTCTGTATTGTAGGTGGAATCAGAGGGAGAATTCCAGCCAGAACTACAATGCATATTGCAATAGAAACAATGCATGTTCCAGAACAAAGCAATCAAGCAAGTTACGGTGCAGGGGAAGCACTTTGGGCTCGATGAATCTACATGGGAGATGGTTGACCAGATGCAGGCTATGTATCCTTATTTGCTGGTTGCACAGATGTGTTTGGTTCATGTATATGTGTGTGTGTGTGTGTGTGTTGTAGATACTACAATGAGCTGTGTAATAAAGCTCCAATAAGTAGTATGTTGTAAATGCTGCATCGAAATGTGTTATAAAACTCCAATAAGAAGTATGGTGTTCATGGTTTCAACAGTTTGGTATGATGTCGATGTTGCATTGTGATATGTTATAAAGCTCCATGAGCAACATGTTTAGTTGGTTATAAGTGTTATTGAACACCGAGGACGGTGTTCCCCCAAGGGGGAGGGGTTTGTAACAACCCCTAGTTGATTTCCATGTAAATAAAATAAGACCAAGGTCATGGTACACGTATTCCAAGCTGAATGTTGGGCAAAACATTATAGTGGGCATCACTTTGGGGTTAATAATGGCTATTGAATTGGGCAAAGGCATTGACAAAGAGAAAGAGGCAATAAATGACATTTAATTACGAAAATAAAGGAAATTAGGAGACAAGGAAGGTGAAGCCTTGGTTTGGTTTTGTTTTGGTTTAACCCATGAGATTCCACATTCATGCTTGGAATATGGCACGGGGGTGATTTGCCTGAAAGAGAGATTTGGATCAGCCCAATCTATGGTCGAGTGGTACGTGGAAGTCCCTGACTTGGTTGACACTTTCATATGTTAATAAGAGCTATTTTCCTATTGTAATCTATGAGCACTTGTGCTAGTAATCATATTGACATTATGGTTTATTTTCCATGGTTTCTATTATGGTATTTGTTGGTTATATGAGGTTTTCTATCTATGGTTGTTGACATGTTTTGATAAGGTGTTGAATGGTTGATGAATGCATGGGCTAACAAGTGTTATTACTGCTAGCTAGAGAGGGTTTGGAGCCTTCTTGGTGATTCTTGGATGAAAGGCATAAGTTTATGATCAGATATGCATTCATGACTTGTAGCTTACATGTTTACCATATGTTTGACGAAATTCCTGATGTGTACTAGGAAGTCTAGGGCAATTTCATGTTTCAAGTTTGAATGTTTGGCATTATTGTCAAGTTAATTATGATTCTGGAAAGTTACAGGCAGTTCTGGGTAGTGGACTAGAGACTAGCCTTGAAAAATGGCTCATATCTCAAAACTGTTGGCACTGAACTAGGAAATTTAGGTTATAACCACATGGAAGCATGCTTATGAGTGCGGTTATAGCCTCATAACCACATGCATGTTGTGTTGTAGGTGTAGTTGGAGGTTAAACTTGTGATAAAGCAGTTCTAGCTCAGGATCTGGTCATTAGAGGTTGTGGGATGACCTCTGGGTGATCTAGTGCTCCTGAGGGTCTCTGTAAGTTGTTTGTGTGTCGCCCCCACTTCCATAACTGAAACTTGGAAGTCGGGTCATATCATAGTGACACTCGTCTCATGTTTACCTTGACGAACTTGTGAATTTTGGTAAATGTGGGAGGTGGCATTTACAAATCACATCCGCAAGAAAGTCACATCCATAAAGATCAAATCTTTCTCATAGTAGTAAAAAAGACTAGCTTGCACCATGTTGGAGAGGAAAAGAATGTAATGTGTGATGATGAATGAGTGGAGTCTCTATTTATGTGAGACTCAACTCCCTCGTTTTTGCAAAAATACAAGTAAAGAAGCCGTATTGACAAGTTTATTTGTTTCACAAGATAGAGGTCACAAGCCAACCTCATAGCATAAAAACATAACAGAAATGCCGTAAATGCTCATGGGTGTGGAAGAAAATCATCCTCAAGCATGATGTCATACTCCAAATGCGCTCTAAATGCCACAAAAGGTGTCATGTGGGCCAATGATTGCTTCATACTCCAAGATGCATCTCGTAGATTATGGGCATGCCTATAATGTGCCTCCATACCAAGATGTCATCTCCATGGTGCAAAACATCTGTTGATTTTCTAGTGCTAATTAGGCAAGCACAATTTTCTGCAATTGATATTTGCTTCCAATGATATATGATATTACTTTAGCACATTCCAGACTATCATTAAGCAATTACACTTCAGAAAATTCAACTATAAATACAGTAGAAATAGTAAAGACAACAGTAGAAAAGGCATGCACAGTAGACACCTAAATTGTCTTAGGAAACCCAAACTTGGGAGAAAACCCGACAATCTTTTCTAGGAGAAATTGTTCAATTCAGCAAAAGTACAATCTGATAATCTCAAGTCAAACTTGGTCAGCTCAGACCAAAATCACAGCACTGGTCAAACCTGGTCAAATAGGCCAAAATTCAGCCTCCTGCAACTGCACAAAAACTCTTGTCAACCTCCGCCAAACATGTCGAAATGTGGCCTCTGCAACTGTCCAGAAAATTTGGTCAACCTCAATCAATTGAGAAGCCACAATTCCCATTGCTAGCTAAGAGAGGAAAGATCAGTATCAAGCTTGTTAGGATCATAAAGCATGCATTGTTTCCCAGAAAATGCTAATTCTGTTGTGTATTAATGCATGCAGTTAAATATGAAGATTTACTTTTATGGCCTTGCATTTTTAACTATATTGGCAGAACAAGATTACACATTCTAATAATCAATAGTTAACATTCAATAGAATAGTTTTATCAATTCTATGCATGATGTTATATGTCTAACCATGAATAAAGACTTCGCAAATCTAGACCACAAATTTGTTTATCAGAATAAGTTATGTCTAATGCAACAATGAAAAGAGAATTTTCATCCATTTTGTTTATTTAATTTAGTATGATACATTTTATGAAGTATATAGACTGCAAGAATTGTGTACCCTGATATATGAGCAGCCTGATTGGTTCCATTGTTTTCATTTGGAACTCATTAGGCATCTCTTTTTTTCTTCATGGGGAAAACAGAAAACTGTTCTGCTTTTCTAATTAGAATGTTGATGATATTTGGAATAATTCTTTTGCAGGCACATATTCGTTCTTTGAGAGGAAGAATATTTGAGACTATTCTAAGTCTCCGCTTTTTCATCTTTCAGTATGGTATTGTGTACAAGTTACATGCCTCGGGAAATGACACTTCACTTTTGGTAATCCTTTGTCCACTTAGGACATTTTTCCATAGGAAAAATGTGTTACTCTTTATTCTGAAGATAATGGTCAACTAAGTTGCACTTTGTATATGCCATATGCATCGCATCAAAAGGCCAACTGTCATTCAAAAATAAACCTGGCCCAGCTGAACTGTAAATGTCTCTCATATTTCATGACATTTAACCTATTACTTAAGAAAAAACTCCAAAAAATAATGTTTTACCTTTTTTCTCAAATAAAACTAAATAATGCCCATATGCATAGCTAAGCAGAATCCTCATGTCTGGCCTCTCAAAGGAGTTTTATCCACAACAGCGGCATTCTGTAAAACTGTCATCATCACAATAGAACAGCATTTCTTCATACAGAAACATATGAAGCATAAAGAAATAAAACATGAGCTGAAGAAAAATACAATTACATATCCTTTTTATTGTCATTATCCTCAAAAAAACTAGAACAAGATGTTTTCTCAACCGAACCATAGTGTGGATTGGAAGAAGAGGCAATTCCACTTCCACTTGCACGGCCATCTTCTTGCTGGAAATGCATCAAAGCTTGCTTCCAATCCTCCAAAAGATGAGTAAAATGTTTGCTGCTGCTCTAGGAAGCTCTTCCTGCTGAAGAAAACATGAGGAATGAGGGAAATGAAGTACTTTCTGATAGGAAAAGAGAGGATATTAGGGTCCTGAGAGATTTATAATTTTCTTTCAAATGAGTCTAAATATTAAGTAGTTTTAGAAGCTAATTATATGTTTCCATAATGACTCATAAAGTGTTTTTAGGCGGCCTATGGGTCCCATGGCTGCTCCACAAACATCCAAAAAAGCACTTGAAACACAGCTAGAAATTGCTGAAACACCTTGAAAATGTTGTTGGCCATAGCATATGGCTTTTCCAAATTGTGAAACACCGTATGGTATGGCCAATGGTATTTCCAAGCTGTTTCATAGTCGTTTTGGCATTTTCAAGTGTTTCAGGTACAAGAACACTACCTAGGTAGGTGTTTCCTCCCAAATAGCTTCAAATTGACTAATAACTGCTAAACCCTAATCCAATAACAATCTTAGAGAAATGTTTTTCTACCTAAAAGCCCATTTTACCCATTCTATGACAAAGTTTGAGTTCCCAAATACTTGCATCTTATTGAATCCTTTTTTGATGGCAATCTTCAGTAGATTTATTTAATAGAGCATGTAATTTAGCCCAATTCTTTGTTCCTTTGCCCAAACCCATCTTGAAAGATAAATAGCATTGATCAAAGACACGTGAAATGTGAAATTTCCACAATTGCAATAAACTGGAATTTAATCTTATATCTACTGGAGATTATTTGTCTTTTGTAATTTACTTTACGAAAATAACAATTAAATCACTACTGAAATGAACTCAAACAGCAACATAATAGCAAATAAACACACAGCCAGCAAATTGATACACATATGGATGCCAATATCACTGAGTCATTTTATTAATCCACTAGAAAGAGTACATTAGCATGAAGAATAGTGGAACCTGAGCTTGCCAGGCAAGAGGAGAAAACCCAGAAAAAGATCTCTGACCTAGATGATGAATGACCATGGCAATGATGTAGACGGCCCGACAAGAAGACTGCTGCAAACCTGCTACTGCAAAACAGCTCTCCTCAAAACTCTAATGAAGCACTGTGAGACTTTTGAGTGAAATCTCCTCAAGAGCGTTGGGTTTCCGTCCAACACCCACTAGCACACCCGAGGGTTTCTGTCCTGGGGCTTAGAAGTTGGGAACTAGGTTCTCCAAACCTCATCAATAGAAAATAGCAATAATCCAAGATGATTCCTAATGGCCTCCTCCTCTTCTTTTATAAATCTGATGGAACCCTCTAGAACTTTCTATTTTACTATTATTTTAATCATGGAGCACTTTTCCCTCTTTTTATTTCAATTAAATATTATTTTTAATGTGGGAAAATGGTAAATTGGCCACCATAGTCTCTTCGACCACTGAAAGTCACTTCTCAACATCCCATCTTGTAGATCTTCTTGTTCCGGTTCCAACAAGCTATTACACTGAGGTGTCCCATCAATTAATCCTCCCGAAAAGCCACCTCGAGCATAATTAATTTAGGTCCCATAATAATGCAATTTTTGAAAGTTGTCGGAATGCAACAGAATGAAAGGAAAATTATGTGGGTGATGGAATATGCCAAGCAAATGCCATCGAATCCCACAAACTCTCCTCAAAACTCCCTTGAAACCCTTGGTGACATAAACCTGCTCTCATGATTTGGCCATTCCGTGCCTTAGAAATCCATCCTGACTGTACTATGGAGGAAAATAAAAATGGGGATATGACAAATCCTCCCACCCCAAGATTGCTTGCCCTCAAGCAATTTGCACCTGTCCACTGTAAAGGCATCTGCAAACTGATACTAGGATCCCATATGAACCACTGGTCCATGTCATGCCCCCAAGAAATCCAACATGACTGGACCCCTCAATACCTAAATCCCATGACCATCTCTGCCTCATCCTACTATTAGTAGGCCCACCTGGATCCCAATGCCAACATGGTCAATCATCGCCCAGGTCCCATGGCTCGAACTATACTTTCTCTCCAGCTATAACTGCTGCTCCATCAAGCGAATACCAACTCATCACCACTCTCCAATCCAACCTCTGGCATAGGCCGAGGTCGACCCCACTTTGCTGATGCTGGGCTAGTGCAACTGAAATACTAATGAACTGTTAGTCCACATCCCACTACCCACTGAAACGTGTAGTAACCCTCTCATCTAAGGGCTCCTGCTGTATTTTCCCTAGACTAAGGATGATACTCCATCAAAAGGATACCAACTCATGATCTCTTGCCAATCTATCTCAAATGCGTAGGCACCTGTATATGGAACAAGCCCCCTATGTTGCACCATGCCCATCTCACGCAACTCTGTTTGGCCAATCAGCAATAACCATCGAGAAATTCCTGCCTCTCTCCTTGTAATGGGTACAAGTGGCCAAACTGTGCTACAAGCTCTATCTATGTACTCCTGGAGAGTGTTGCTCCCTGAAGTTACTACAGCTCTGTCAACTGCCTGTGCATCTACCCGCACCTCATATGTGGGTTGACTCACAGGTGGATGCACCAACGTCTCCAGAAGATCCTCTCTCGTTTGTCTGACAGTTCCATGCTCATATAGTCTACTCGTTACCTGCAAAATTGTCCTGTCAGGTCCCAATGCCTCCTAATAACCAATATCTACAAAAACTACCTCTCTAGTGGCTACCTGGACATCTGCCTACTCCTCACCAATGGTTGGCCCTAAGGATGTTTGTTCATCCTCCTCCGTCATGGGCTCAACATGAACCCCTAGCTGAATCTCCAAAGATGGCCCATCATGCGTACAATGCTGCGCTATGTGTTGCTCATGCTGAATGATCATAGGTGGCCCATCTCCTTGAATATCCCCCATGGGCTCTACTGACTGTTCACAAGAGTATGTATCTAGGTTGTTGTCAACAACTCCATGCAATTGCTCATGCTCCTCAAAGGTATCCTCGTAAGAACCCATGGACTCAATTAAAGAAGAATTCTCATTTGGAAAGTCAGAAGGATCCTCCTCCCGATCTACCTCAGTCATCTCTACTGTATCACCCAAGAATGAGTGGTCAAGTCCCTAAGGCTTCTTGTAGGTGAAGCAAAGACTTTTTCTCCTCAGTTCATTCTTACTGATGGATGGTCACCACAAATCCTCCGCAACTCCTCCTGGGTTAGCTGCCTTCTGAAGAACCACATGTTTTGCTCAACCATCCTTTCGGCGAGCTCATAGGCCACTGGTGAGACATCCTACATCTTCCTCCAAATGGCTAATAATGGTCTATAGTTGCTTGCAAATGATGTCACCCTCGACTAATAATGAAGACAAGGTATCTTGCATGTTGGCTTTTACCTCCTCAGGGTGATGCTCTCTAATGTTGGTGAAGAAGAATTGGCACATCTGGAGAATCAGATTATCTTGCTCCAGATTAAGCATGAGTACATAGGATCTGATTTTGGCCATAATGTCTAAGATCATATGCCTTCTATCAAAGTTTGAACTCTAAGTGTCATGCAGTCCTGAATAGAACTCTACAATTAGATGAAAGATCCTCTTCATGATGTCATCATTATAGGGAGGAAAGGGTGATACTATCCTCAAAATATCGTTGAAACAAGAGGCAATTATAAGCTTGACTCTTTCACTCGGATGCTCCAAGAATCTGGCTTATACCATTGCAAGCATAGCTAGCTCCAGAGCCCAATTTAAACTCCAATCAGATTTCTCCACCTTGGAAAGAAAGGATTTCAGCTCTTCCAATGTGAGGTCATCTCCTGATCGTCCAACCTTTAAGTCTGACCCAAGTGCGAAAATCCAATTCCCCACTTCTTTCTCCTTTTGTAAATCCCTGTGCTTGAAGCACGAGAATTCAGAAATCCATATTTATACATATATTTTATTAATTATTGAATGATGATTTACAGAATGAGAGGCCCTGGCTTAAATATAGCCTTGGGTGCCTCTTGGTAAATGGATCATGCCCTTTGGCTATTAACTAATAATACAAATAACTAATTTTTATATAACATTGCCTTCCTCCCAAAAAAGTGCTTTTTCCTCAAAGCATATGTAACGAGGGATATGGTCGAAGAAATGCTTCAGTCTCCCAAGAAGCTTCTTCTTTTGGTAAGTCCTTCCACTTGATCAGGTATTCCTTGATTACACGAGAACAAAACTTCTTTTCCCTGGTGGATATGATACCTTCTAGCTCTAAAATGACCCTCCCTTCATCATCTAAGGATGGAAACGTTGTTTGTGTTGATTGATGGTCAGAAAGTGCCCTTTCAAGGTAGGATACATGGAAGACGTTGTCGACACGACTTTTATTTGGAAGGCTTAAACTATATGCAACTTGGCTGATCTTTTTGTTGATCTGATATGGTCCATATAACTTTGGTGCCAATTCTCCAACTGCAAATTCTTTCTCGGTTCTGTTTCGGTCAGCTTGCTACTTCATACGGTTTCTTGCATTATTTAAATTTTGTTTTCGTCGTTCGAGTTTGGACGACCTTTTGGGTTTCTTTTGGCTGGTTTTTAACAGCTGGTAGTTTTTTTCTAGATGATAGCTAGGTCCTTCCATTTTGGAGGTTCGTACCCATACAGAGCTTGAAATGGAGTCATTTTTGCTGATGTGTGGTAAGTAGAATTGTACCACCATTCAGCGAGATGTAACCACTGAACCCACTTATTTTGTTTGTCTGTGGCATAACAACATAGGTAATCTTCCAAACATTTATTGACAACCTCTGCTCGGCCATCTGTTTGAAGATGGTAAGCAAAACTCATGTTGAGGTAGGTTCCTATATGACTGAATAATTCCTAAATTTGGCATCTCTATCGCTCACAATGACCTTTGGAAATATGTGTAATTTGTAAATATTTTTGCAAAATATCTCAACGATTTGTTTTGCTGAGTCTGATTTCTTCATTGCAATAAAGTGAGCATACTTGGTGAGTCTGTCGACTACTACAAGAATCTTATCCTTACCATCAGATACAGGTAAACCTTCAATAAAGTCCATTGATATTTCTTCCCATTTTTGATTCGGAATGTTTAAGGGATGAAGTAGTCCGGGTGTCATAATAATTTCACTTTTATTCCTTTGACATTTATTGCATTCTGCTACATATTTCTGAATATCGTTACTCATCCCCTTCCAAAAGAATGACTGGCGTGCATTATAGTAAGTTTTAAAGAATCCCAAATGTCCGTCTAACAGTGAATCATGTGACTCCTTTAGGATCTTGGTTGTAAACTTGAAGTTTGAATTCAGATAGATTCTTCCCTTGTACCATAGCATGTCATTCTTCCATTCCCATTTTGAGTTGTGCAGAAGGTTATTCATTATAGCGCCTGTTTCTGGATCTTTTGCATATTCACTTCAAATCTCATTAAGCCATTTAGGAACAATAACTGAAACTGCAAGTAGTGTCGGTACTTCGTCTTTCCTAGACATGGCATTTTCCACTATATTGTCCTTTCCTGTTTTGTGAAATATCTTTATGTCAAAGGCAACACTTTTTTCAATCCACTTTGTTGTTCTTCAAAAAGCGTTTTTTTTTTTTTGGAGAAGGTACTAGAGACTATTATGGTCTATTTGTATGGAAAACTTACTTCCCAAAAGATATTGCCTCCACTTGGCTAGTGCGTACATGATAACAAGCATTTCTTTGTTGCATGTAGATTTAAGATGTTCTCATCTCTTGAGTTTCCTGCTCTCAAAAGCTCTTAGATGCCCATCTTGCATTAACATTGCTCCTATACTAAAACCTAAAGCATCACACCCAATGATAAATGGTTTAGAGAAATCTAGAGTTGCCAATACCGGGGCATTAGACCTGACTTCCTTCAATTTTCAAAACACTTTCCTGCTTCCTCATTCTGTTCGAATGAGTTCTTCTTTAAAAGGTTTGTTAGGGGTGCGGTTATATGTGCATAGTTTTTAATAAATCTTCGATAATATCTAGTCAATCCTAAGAACCCTCTTCGCTTGGATATATTAATTGGTTTGGTCCATTCCCTTATAGCCTTGATTTTATTAGGATCCACTTTTACTCCTTCATGGGATATTATGTGTCCGAGATATTCTACTTCTTCCTTCCCAAAGGTGCATTTGGACTTCTTGGCATAGAACTGATGCTCTTCCAATAATGTAAGAACTTTCTCCAAATGTTTTAAGTGCTCCTTCCAAGTTTTATTGTAAATTAAAATGTCATCAAAGAACACTAACATGAACTTCCTTAGATATGGACAGAATAACTCATTCATAGTAGCTTGGAATGTTGTTGGTGCATTGGTTAACCCAAAATGCTTTACTTTAAATTCGTAGTGACCTTCACGTGTTCAAAACGCAGTTTTTGGTATGTCTTCCAACCTTATTCTGATTTGATAATACCCTGACCTTAAGTCCAATTTTGAGAAATATTTAGCGCCATTTAGTTCACCCAACATTTCATCGATGAGGGGAATTGGGAACTTGTTTTTAATTGTTATTTTGTTTAGTCCAAGATAATTGATGTATTACCTGAATGATCCATCTTTTTTCCACACCAATACAACTAGAGCAACATACAGACTTTTACTTTTTGACATGATGCCATACTTTAAAAGATCTTGGATTAATCTCTCAATTTCCTTTTTTTGATGATGGATATATCGGTAAGGTTTGATGTTGACGTGGTTTGATCCTGCTTTGACTTCTATTGTATGCTCGATTTCTCTATTAGGAGGCATTTTCATGGGCAAGTCTTGGAATACTTTTTCGTGCTTTTGAATTAGCTCTTGTACTTATGGTGCTTCTTTGCTGATCAATTTTGAAGTTAACATTTCTAATTGGTGACATTTTACTACATAAGTTGATGCTCCTCTTCAAATCATTTTCATCATTTGGAATGATGATACGATTTGATTCTCAGGTGCTTGGAACCCATACAATTTATATTTCTGCCCTTCCCATTTAAATTTTATAAACCACTTTTGATGGTTGGCAGAGCAAGTACTGAGGGTTTTAACCATTGGATACCTAAGACCACATCCACTCCTCCTAATGGTACCATGTAGAACAAATATTCTAAATTAAAGTCTTGAATCTGCAATTTGACTTTATGGCATTTCCCTACTTTTTCAATCTTCTTACCATTGGCTACCATAACTTTCATGTTGAGCATGGGAGATGTGGTAATGTTGAGTCTCTTCGCCATGGCTGAGTCCAAAAAATTGTGGGTACTATTGTTATCGATGAGAACCATTACATTGTTCTTCTCGATATGTCCTTTTAATTTTAATGTCTGGGGTTGAGATATACCTTTCATGGCCGATAATGATACTTGCAGAATGCTCTCGTCATCTAGTTTTGGAGATAATTCCGAGGAATTCTCAGTTTCTTCTACGTCTGATTCATAACTGTCTAAATCATTAGTTTCTTCACAGTTATACAGGTTTTTGGTCTCTTTTCCTTTTACACACCTATGTTTAGGGTCCCATTTTTCGCCACAACATTTGCATTTTCCCTTTGTCATCCTTTGCATTTCCACGTTAGTTTTTTTCTCCTATATTGAAACTTGAAGCATCACACTCAATGATAAATGGTTTAGAGAAATCTAGAGTTGCCAATACCGAGGCATTAGACATAACTTCCTTCAATTCTTCAAAACACTTTCCTGCTTCCTCATTCCATTGAAATGAGTTCTTCTTTAAAAGGTTTGTTAGGGGTGTGGTTATATGTGCATAGTTTTTAATAAATCTTTGATAATATCCAATCAATCCTAAGAACCCTCTTAGCTTGGATATATTAACTAGTTTGGTCCATTCCTTTATAGCCTTGATTTTATTAGGATCCACTTTTACTCCTTCATGGGATATTATGTGTCTGAGATATTCTACTTCTTCCTTCCCAAAGGTGCATTTGGACTTCTTGGCATAGAACTGATGCTTTTCCAATAATGTAAGAACTTTCTCCAAATGTTCTAAGTGCTCCTTCCAAGATTTATTGTAAATTAAAATGTCATCAAAGAACAGTGACACGAATTTCCTTAGATATGGACGGCATAACTTGTTCGTAGTAGCTTGGAATGTTGTTGATGCATTGGTTAACCCAAAAGGCTTTACTTTAAATTCATAGTGACCTTCATGTGTTCAAAATGCAGTTTTTGGTATGTTTTCCAACCTTATTTTCATTTGATAAAACCCTAACCTTAAGTCCAATTTTGAGAAATATTTAGTGCCATTTAGTTCACCCAACATTTCATCGATGAAGGGAATTGGGAACTTGTTTTAAATTGTTATTTTGTTTAGTCCATGATAATCAATGTATAACCTAAACGATCCATCTTTTTTCTGCACCAATACAACTGGAGCAACATACAGACTTTTACTTTTTGACATGATGCCACACTTTAAAAGATCTCGGATTAATCTCTCAATTTGCTTTTTTTGATGATGGGGATATTGATAAGGTTTGATGTTGACGGGGTTTGATCCTGCTTTAACTTCTATGGTATGCTCGATTTCTCTATTAGGAGGCGTTTTCATGGGCAGGTCTTGGAATACTTTTTCATGCTTCTGAATTAGCTCATGTACTTTTGGTGCTTCTTCGCTGATCAATTTTGAAGTTAACATTTCTAATTGGTGACATTTTACTACATAGGTTGATGCTCCTCTTCGAATCATTTTCATCATTTGGGATGATGATACAATTTAATTCTTAGGTGCTTGGATACCATATAATTTATATTTCTGCCCTTCCCATTTAAATTTTATAAACTTCTTTTGATGGTTGGGAGAGTATGTACCGAGGGTTTGTCACCATTGGATACCTAAGACCACACCCACTCCTCCTAATGGTACCGTGTAGAACAGATATTCTAAATTAAAGTCTTGAATCTGCAATTTGACTTTATGGCATTTCCCTACTTTTTCAATTTTCTTACCGTCAGCTACCATAACTTTCATGTTGGGCATGGGTAATGTGAAAATGTTGAGTCTCTTTGCCATGGTTGAGTCCAAAAAATTGTGGGTACTACTGTTACCGATGAGAACCATTACATTGTTCTTCTTGATATGTCCTTTTAATTTTAATGTCTGGGGTTGTGATATACCTGTCATGGCTGATAATGATACTTGTAGAATGCTTTCGTCATTTAGTTCTAGAGATAATTCTAGGGAATCCTCGATTTCTTCTACGTCTGGTTCATCACTGTTGAATCATTAGTTGTTTCACATTTATACAGGTTTTTGGTCTCTTTTCCTTTAACACGCCTATGTTTAGGGTCCCATTTTTCGCCACAACATTTGCATTTGCCCTCTGTCGTCCTTTGCATTTCCACGTTAGTTTTTTCTCCTTCACGAAGATGTGGTGGAACATATTTTGTGTTATTCCTATTCATAGACTGGGGAATTCTTTGTCTCAAATATACTCTTTATGCCTTTGACCACAACATCTTGTCAAATTTCTTTTCAGCAACTTTTGCTTTTTGTCTTGCTACTTCTATCAACATAATGTCATGAAGCTCATGTTCTGCTTGTAGATGGGGGTTAAGTCCCGAGGTGTATGATTGAATGAGACGAGTTTCTGATAAGCCAGGTACTCGTGTTGCCAAAGTCTCCCATTCTCGAGTGTATTCATCCACATCTCCTTTTTGTCGCAATCTGGTGAGTGATGAGAGGAACTCTTCTTCCTTGACACCTTGGAAGCTTTTAAAAAACACATCCTTAAATTTCCTCCAACTGATAACAAGTGTTATCTTCGTCCACTACATATACCAATTATATGCTTCGCCTTCTATTTTCATGGAAGCATGCCTGATCTTTTCGTCATCATTGTCAATATCGTAAATCTCGAAATATTCTTCTACTTTATTGAGCCAAGCAACGCTGCATTTTTCGTTACCGTTGAATTTGAATAGCTCAACTTTTGCTCTTCGTTGATATGTCGCTATCGGCGGAGTGAAAAAGGGGTATTGATTTTAAAACGTCATATTGGTGTATGGATTCTAGAGCTGCTTATTTTGAAAATTCGTGTTACTATTTTCTTGATTAAGCGTGGAAGATGTCTTTAAAGATTCGGGTTTCTCATGTGCATCTCATGATTTTGACGAATCTGGAGAATTGAGATGTTGAGTAGCCTCATTACTTTGGAGTATTTGATTGGGCGTAATCTTCAAGTTGGTACAAATACAACCCAACATCACCATAGCTTGATCCACCTTAACTGAAAGGTGTGCTTGATCCTTTTTAAATTCATTCTTGTTCTCCTCGAGCTAACTCTTTATTCCCTTTGTTGTGTTCTGGAGCTCCTCTATTTTATGACCTTGTCCAATTACCTTAGTCTCAAGGTCTACTAGTCTCTTATTGAAATCAGTCATCGACATTGATGATGCCATTGAGCGGGTCTAAAGTGGAGTATATCTATCCAGCTTAACTCTTTTCCTTAACTTGATCCTATTTTTTTAATTAATTAATTAATTTTTCTTTTAAATAACTAAATTAAATTAATTAATTTAATTATATTTTTATAATATATAGTGTTTTTTTTTAAAGAAGCTTAGGAAGAAAGGGTGTGCATATTTTGCATGTCTGGCGCTATGGAATCGGAAAAACATTTCATTTTGGAATGCGATGCATTCAAAGACATCAGAGAAAGTTATGAGAACATGTTAGCATCAGTTCCTTGGCATTGTCTTTTTAGTGAAGAGATTGTTGGAAGGTTGGGTCAGCTCATCATCAATTTGAATTGGAAAAGCACTGAATTGCAAAGAGCGAAAAGCAGGGAACTAATGGTCTCATAGACTATTTTTAGTCTCGTGGACCTTTAAATATCATTTCATTTCATAATATATAGTTACATTAATGAATCTGACCGAGGGTTGTATCGTTTGACTTGCGGCTAAGAAAAACGACGATGTGGGATCCGGAAAGGAGATTGGAAAAACGATGGCTCGAGTTGGATGCAGGTTGACGGGAACGAAGACTGGTGGAACAAGGAAAACGCTGGCAAGAAAGTGATTGACCAGATGACGTCAATAGAAGAACGATGGTCAGCGTAAAAACCGTGGTAGAGATATCGGTTTTCAACAGAGAATGGCAGAGGGGACCACACGGGCAGTGGCAGTGCTGCGTAGGCGGAGGGGATAACGGCGGTGTGACTGGGATGGTAGGGCCATCGACAAGAAGACAGCGTAAGGTGGCAGACGGTTGTGGCAGGGAGATCGGGTGGTGGAAGAGTGAACGGGTGTAGGGTGTGGCATGTCGGCAGCGAACAATGGTGGGAAAGGGGAATGTGAACAACAAACATGGTGAATCGATGGGCGAGGGGGACAAGGAAGCGGTCAGATGGGTAGGACAAAATTGACAGAGGATGGGATGCAGCGGGATAGCGAAGTGGGTCGTGATTGTATGCGGTGGGGTAAAAACGCTTCTGTGCAGCGCCTTGCCAGAAAACCAAACCACCTCCGATACCAAATGAAGCATGAGAATTCAGAAATCCATATATATATATATATATATATATATATTATTAATTATTGAATGATGATTTACAGAATGAGAGACCCTAACTTAAATATAGCCTTGGGTGCCTCTTGGTAAAGATGATCATCATGCCCTTTGCCTATTAACTAATAATGCAAATAACTAATTTTTAGATAACAGAGTTGTAACATATTATGGACCTTTCTCGAGAAAGGTCTGCTATTTTTTCTTGCTTTTGGCTGATCAGAAGAGGTACAGCTGCTAAAGGATTTGAATTGTTGATCAAGCTCCTTGAGGATTTCTAGGGACCTTTCAAGGTTCATCTTACAATGCCCAGATTCCCAGCCTGGGATGTCTTGGAAAAACCACAAATTTTGAATTTATATATATTTTGGTTCACTGTCGAGTTTTTACAAACAATTTGTATGCGGATTACTGTAGGTGACTTTGTGGGTTTTCATATGTATAATGAACATATGTGCCACTCAAAAAGAAAACAACATTCTTCAACAGGCCACTTTGCATCCAATTTAAAATATACACATACTACTGATAATACATCTTCCAGCCCATGAAGAGGAATTACCAAGAAATACCAGTGACTGATTGAAGAAGTAATAACATATGCAGATTACCTTTCAGGAAGGATGATATCAGAAATAAAGACCCCCTCCAACAGCGATGAGCATGTGCGTATTATGCCTTAAAAGCCCAAATAAAATATCAGTCCCATAATACTATTCTTCCAGCCATAAACATTAATTACATTGATTGTCTTCAGCTCTTTATCAGCCCCTTCTTCATCATGAAACTCAGTCCCTTTTTAACTATGAATAATAGCAACTGAAAATAGGATACTTGGCCCCTCCAAGGAAAATGAACCCGACAAATAATAATAACTCAGCCCAAAACCTGCAAACAAAATTAATGTGACTCTTATAAATGTGATCCTTTTTGTACAGCTACAAACTCTGCTGTTAACTACAAACAGTATGGCTCCTTGTGGAAGTAATGAAATCAATCCCCTGATGCTTCAGTCAATTCGCCATTCAACAGACTGGCACTGTGGCTACCAACAATTCTGCCCTCTAGAATTTTCTCAAAATTTCACAGTGTTTTCTGAGTTAGAGGTCTTTTCTCTGGTCAAGGGTTTTAACAAGCATTTCACATGCGAGCTGTTGTAGGTGTAAGTTTGTTTGTCTAGAATGAATTTACAAGTACAGTGGCACAATTGGGAATACCAGAGCTTGAACCCAACTCAAAGAATTGCTGGAATATCACATACTATTGTGCATAACATAAAATCACTGATATCTACTAATTTAGCCCATTAACAATACATTTCGGCACTGACATACAACTCAGAAATATTGTTCAACACAAATATTTTCTACAACTTCTGCAATTATAAAGTGAAAGATTTGTAACAGAGAGAATAGAAAATGGAACCTGGTAACCTTTCAAGCTTTGTTTAGGTATTAGCTACCCTTTTTTTTGGTGGCCACTTTGAAGCTACAGGTAGCCATGCAGTGCAAGAGAAATTGAGAGTTTGCCTGGTGAATGAATATGCACAGCGACAGCCTTTATTAACCCTCTGTGCGGACTAGTTCAGCCTCTGATTTTTGTCTCTTCCAGCACTTGGACACTTCAGCAATCGAGCAACCATCTCAGAGATACTTCGCTTGGCCACTCCACAAACATGCACAAATAAACTCTTCCCTCAATCTCGTGTTACAGCCATTGCAAAGTCGATTGCCTCTGTAACAGACTCGTTCAATGCAAGGAAAATATGCTTAGAACTGAAATCTGAAACTCCTGGCATCCAATAAGAGAAAACCAAATTCTTTCAGCAGAAGAACGCTGTACCCACTACATAGTCCAGTTGTATGCTGAAACTCGGTTTTCTACTGAAGGGAAACTCATCTTCTTTTCCAAATATTATTTGGTCTGCTCAACTCAGATTAATGACAAAGAAATTCGATCACTGGTGCAATAACAATTTCAGCCACACTTGGCTCCAATGTTAAACTCAGTCTCTGCAAAATAATTCTGCATCTTCAGATTTGACCTGCGGCTCCTTCAGATGAGTTGATTTGGTCTTTCTAGGGTCCTCTCCTAAAATGTGTTGGTGAACGCGTGGTTTTCTGGAGAAATGATGAATATGACTAGCCGGCAGAAAGCTAACCACAGTCCACAATAACATACATTTGACCTCAAAAGATTAATTTGGTCACCCTTTTAATAATCTTGGTCTTTGGCCTTTTAAATAATTCGGCCAAATATTAATCTCACTCCACGACACTGTTAAAAGAAAATAATTTGGGACAATAAGTATAATGTTTGCCTCTTTGTAAAATTCGGGCCAAATAAAAATGTAATCTTTGAATAAAATTTTGGCCCCTTTATAATGCAATGGCCTCTTTTGAAAACAAAGATCACACACCTGGCTCACTTGTAACATTGGGCCATTTTTTTGAATTCTTATTATGCCTGCAACAATTTGTCATAAATTCTGTAGGATATTTGTGTGACAAATTTGCAAACAATAATGAGCTCAATAAACTTGGCACATTAAAAACACTCATACTTGTGCTTTCAAAATTTGGCTTGAAATTGATCTGCAAATTAAACCCTTGGGCTGGCAGGAACACCAACTCTGGTTCCCCTGTAATATCCCTAATGGAAAATTGAAGAATTTCAAACCCCACTCCAGTTATCAATTTTCCTTATCACTCCATGCATTTAGTTTTAAATCCAAGCATGATAAAAATTCTAAAATCTGGAAATGACAATATTTTCTGAAAACACAAATTTAGAGATTTCACAGCTGCTAAAATTGCAGAAATAAAACACAACAAACTTATGACAGTGACACACATAAAATAATACAGTGATTTTTGGTCAATGTGACTCTGGAAAAACCCCCCTACAACTCTTGGGGAAAACTAGTTTGAGAGCTCTTCTTTATTTCTGGAAATATTTTTACAAAGAAATTGAAATATACAGTAAAAATTCTAGCAACCACAAATTACAACTTATCTCTATTTCCGTGCTTGAACTTTGCCTCAAAAATCGTGCCTATCAGCAAACTGCCAAGACAAAAAAATTTCCAGCAATAAAACAATATTAAATGTTGTACGGCCTGCCTCGAAAATCATGCTCGGAACTTGTTGTACAAACTGTACGGATTTTAGCAGTACAGATACCTCGAAAATCATGCTCAAAAGTTGCCTCAAAATTCGTGCCCTTGCTTTTGTCCCTTTTCCTCGATTTGTGTCTTTTCTTCTGCTGTACGGTTTTGCCTTGGGATGCGTGCCAATAAATGATGCTGCCCAAATTTGCTGAAATGTCTTCTTGCTACTCTCATTCACTTCTTCACTGCGCATAAATTTTCTCTTTGCTCCCTCTTCTCTTTCTCTCAAATGCTCATGAAAGAATGAATTGATCTTTTTTTCTCTTCTCCTTTGACTCTCTAAATGACCTTTTGGATTACCCTAAGATCTAATGGCTGAGATTCATTTAGATCTAGGGATGAGAATAATGTGCATTTATTTCTCACTTTCTATTTTTTTAACTCACCCACTTAAATAAAGACCCACTTAGCGTTTTATTTCCATAGTTACTTTTTCGCTTTCTAATTCTTCATTGACTTTAATAAAGTCACCTTTAAATTAAAATGTAACTTTACCACTTATAAAGTCACTTCTAAATTAAATTGACTTTACCACTTATAAATTCACTTTAGGAGAAAACTACAAATAAATTTGGACACTTTTTTCTTGGCCAAAAATCAAAGCCTTAGTGAACCACTTGTCCTCTGGTACCCAAATTTTAACACTCCCTCTTACCAAGGAAAGCGTTCCTTACCACTCCTATCTTGTCTCTGAAGTAGACATGCTTGCCCCGTGGTAAGGCTTTGGTGAAAATGTCCGCTACCTGCTCATTTGTGGAAATGTACTCAAGCTTGATAGCTCCCTTTTGGACAATCTCTAATGAAGTGATACTTGATCTCAATATGCTTTGACCTGTCATGAAAAACTGGATTCTCCGTGAGTTTTAGCAACTTTGATTATCACAGTAAATTACTGAAGGTTTCAATGCCTGACCAAATAGACCAAACTTCCCCAAACTAGCAACCATATACTCTGCCTCAGTTGAGCTCAATGCAGTTGACTGTTGTTTCCGGCTGATCCACGACACAACTACCAAACCCAACCCAAAACAACACCCGGAAGTACTCTTCCTATTTGAAGCACAACCTGCCCAATCTGAATGCATGTACCTTGCCAGTCTCACTCCATCACCCTGTCTATAATCCAGACCAAAATCCACAATCCCCTGCAACTGACTCATAGTGTTAACTACAAAACATATATCTGGTCGAGTGTTGACCAAATACATCAATTTATCAATCAGTTGTCTGTATAGAGTAGGATCCACCAACTCAGAATCAGAAGCGTGAAGCTTCTTCCAGTTAGTGATCATAGGTGTAGAGATGGGTTTGCAGTCCTCCATGTGAAATCTGCTAAGAATATCCACAATGTACTTACCTTGTCCTAGGAAGAAATGCCCCTCCTCCTACCACACCTCCAATCCCAGAAAATAATGCATCAAGCTGATATCCTTTATCTCAAACTCTGAAGCAAGATTTCTCTTGCAACCCTCAATGAGTTTCTCTGCACTAGTGATGATCAAGTCATCAACATACAACACCAGAATGGGAGGCTCCTCATCCACCACAATGAAGTATAGGTTCAAATCAACCTCACTCTTTATGAAACCCAACTGCCACAAATATGTATCAATCCTCGAGTACCAAGCTCTAGGAGCTTGCTTCAGGCCATAGAGTGCCTTTTTCAATCTGCATGCATGAGACTCCTTCCCATGCACCTCAAAGCCCTGCATCTACTCACTATAAACCTCCTCCTGAATGAAGCCATTGAGAAATGCGGTCTTCACATCCATTTGGTGGATCTTCCAACCCATCTCTGCTGCAATTGATATAATGGAGCGAATAGATGTATACCGAGCTACGGGAGCGAAGGTCTCCTCATAGTCAACTGCCTCTACCTGTGAGAACCCTCTCGCCACAAATCAAGCCTTGAACTTCTCGATGCTGCCATCTGCAACATGCTTTATCTTGTAGAGCCATCTGGAATTAACAATTGATTTACCTTTAGACCTCTCTCCAGACCTGTTGGCTCGCTGCCTCCTCATAACTAAAAGGCTCGGAGTCAACAATGCTCGTTACCAATGCCATGTAACTACGGAACTGCTCAGGTGGTTTACTCTCTCTAACCTGTCTCTTTGGCCCAGCAACTAATGTGGCCTTGCGCAAGCTATCTTGAAGCCACTTGGGCTTCCTCTTTCCTGAGCATACTTCTCCCACTGGAGTGAAAGAATCCTCATCATCATCAAAAGCCTGAACTTCTGAAGGCCTGCCAACTAACCTCATGCCTGAAGCTGTGCCTGTGGATGCTAAAGTACCGTGCGAACTATCCATTAGTGGACTACCCTGTGAACTTCTTTGCAGACTACGCTGCATGCTGCTCGAAGAACCACCCACCTGACTCTTAGAGCCACTGCTCACTGATGGACCTGACACTATAATTGATGTACCTCCTGATCCCTAACCACTAGATTCCTGTGACTGACTCAGCTGCTCCTGAGGAACTGGTGACTCTGGATACTCTAACTCCCATGATCTCCTAAAAGCTCTCTCCTCCTCGAACTTCACATCCCGCCTGACAACCACTTTCCTCTGCGCAGTAATACAAATTCGATAAGCTTTCGAGGTCTCTCTATAACCCACAAAGATGCCCTTGTCTACATTGGACTCTAGTTTGGTCCTGTTCTCCTTAGGGACATAGGAATATGTAAGGCACCCAAAGATACAAAAGTGCCCAAAATCAGGCTTCTTCCTAGAAAAGGACTCCTCCGAAGTCGCATTCCCCAAGGCACGATGTGGACTCTTGTTCTGCAAGTACACATCAATGTTGCAGGCCTCTGCCCACAAAAATAAAGGTAACCCTTGATCATGAAGCATGGCAAAGCAGCCCCTACCATGGATCTATTCTTCCTCTCTGCAACACCATTCTGCTGGGGGTTGTAAGGAACTGTGAACTCCCTCCTAATGCCTGCCTTAGCACAAAAATCAACAAACTCACCAAGGGTATACTCCCCTCCATTGTCCGACTTGAGGACCTTGATCTTCCTACCTGTCTGTGTCTCTACGAGAGCTTTGAACTCTTGAAACCGTTTGAAGACTTCACTCTTGGTCTTCAAGAAATAAAGCCAAGTCTTCCTGGAGTGGTCATCAATGAATAAAACATAGTACTCATAGCCAATCAAGGATATATGAGACATCCAACCACTCACATCGGTATGAATCAAGTCAAGGATCCCGATTGCTCTGCTGTCACTGCTGGGAAAAGGGGATCTGGCAAACTTCCCCATAGCACATCCTCTGCATACATCAAGGTGATCAGAACTGAAATCTAGCACACTAGTGGTGATCTCCGGCAATGTACTCAAGGCCCCATGATACATATGCCCCATCCTTCAAGTGCCAAATCTCACACAACTTTGAACTGCTAGATCTGTTGTCAGTCTTGTCTCGGATGTTGCTACTTAATGCCATCAGGGGTTGGAATGAGAACTTGTACACCTTGGCATGGCGCACACCAATCACTCTAGCTGAAGAAGCTGGAGTTCCCCTAGGATATATAAGTACCTGCCTTCTCTTGAACAACACATCATACCCTCTACCCTCAAGTGCTGAGATGGATATCAGGTTCTTCTTCATTCCAGGCACATATAGAACATTTGACACTGTCAAGGGAGGTTTGGGTCCCCTATCAAATGTCAATGTCCCCACACCGACTGCTCTAACCATGCTGTCATCACCAAGTACTACCTCCATATCAGTATCATCCTCTGAAAGCTCTAAGAAGTACTCTCTAACTCCTGTCATGTGGCGGGAAGCGCCACTGTCAACATACCAAATGCTAGAAGATGCTCTGCGAGTAGTGGAGAGTGCACACTCCCTCTGAACCTGTATGGCAGGTGATCCTGCACTAGTGGCCTCACAAGCTATGAACCCAAACTCTCGATCAAAGCTCTTTGAGAAGCTCTCTATCTCTGCAGAAGTTGCCATGGGTTTGTCTTTCCCTTTCTTGTTCTTCTTCTCTGGACACAACATCATAGTTTCCCAACTTTTGACAATTCCAACATTTGACTTTGTAATAGTCCTTCTCCTTGTTCTGTTTTTTTTTCCTTTGCCTTTGCCTCCACTGTTGGAAGCTTGCTTCTTTTTTCTGCCCTTCTAGCCTCTTGCTAACAATGCCACATTGTCATCCTCCTCCACTTGTTTGGCTGCCCCAAGATGGTTCTTTCTGATCTCATTCTGAATGCAATCATCCCACAACCTCTCCCATCCGGGAAGGTTTTCCCGTGCAACAATGTCATCCACAAAATTCTCCCAAGTCTTGAGAAGACCATTCAAAGCAATCCTCACCAACTCAGTGAGTGCAATGATCTCACCTACGGCTGCCAACTCATCTCTCATTGAAGTGATCTTTGTGAGGTACGCTGTAGCACTGTCAGCCTTAGCCATTTTAATGACCTTTAGTTTCTCCTTTAGGACCATTTTTCTGTTTTCATTTGGGCTCTGGTAAAGACTGGTCAAGGCTGTCCACATCTTATGTGCATAAGTCTTTCCTCTCACATGAGGAATGACATCATCTTTGACTCCTTCTAGAATCAATCTTTTTGCCTTAGCATTATTTTTGTTAAACTCTGCCAATTGTACAAGGTCAGCAGGTACTGTTACTGGGTTCTGTGTGGTATTTACCATAATGCCCAAATTTCTTCTTCCTCAAAGATGCTCTGGATTCTCTCCTTCCATGCATTATAGTTGTTTTGCCCATCCAACCTGTCTTCAACTCTCAAACCCAAAGACGTTTCATTGTCCTACCAAACTGAAATTTTCAAATCTGTGGTAAAGGTTTCTGTTTTTGGTGTAAAAATCAGCTTGCTATAATTTTCACTTTGCTATCCCAAACTGCACTTTTCAGCCAACCGAGCTCCAATAGCATGAAGAATTTCAACCCCCACTCTGGTTATCAATTTTTCTTATCACTCTATGTATTTAGTTTTAAATCCAAGCATGATAAAAATTCTGAAATCTGGAAATGACAATATTTTCTGAAAACACAAATTTAGAGATTTCACAACTGCTGAAATTGCATAAATAAAACACAACGAAATTATGATAGCCACACATAGAAAATAACACAGTCATTTTTTGTCAATGTGACCCTAGAAAAACCCTCCTACAACTCTTGGGGAAAACTAGTTTGAGAGCTCTTTTTTATTTCTGAAAACGCTTTTACAGAGAAATTGAAATACACAGTAAAAATTCCAGCAACCACAAATTACAACTTATCTCGATTTTCGTGCTTGAACTCTGCCTTGAAAATTATGCCAATCAACAAACTGCCAAAACAAAAAAATTTCCAACAATAAAACAACATTAAATGTTGTACAACATGCCGTGAAAATCATGCCCAGAACCTGTTGTACAGACTGTACGGATTTCAGCAATACGACTGCCTCGAAAATTGTGCCCAAAACTTGCCTTGAAATTCATGCTTTGCTGTTGCCCCTCTTCGTCAATTTCTGTGTCTTTCCCCTGCTATATGTTATTGCCTTGGGATGTGTGCCAATAAATGTCGCTGCCCAGATTTGTTGAAATATTTTCTTGCTTCTCTCCTTCACTTCTTCACTGTTAAATTTTCTACATGCTCTCTCTTCTCTTTCTCTCAAATGCTCTAAAAGAATGAATTGATCTTTTTTTCATCTCTTCTCCTTTTACTCTCTAAATGACCTTTTGGGTTACCGTAAGATCTAATGGCTGAGATTCATTTAGATGTAGGGATGAGAATAAATGTACATTTAATTCTCACTTTCTATTTTTTTAACTTACCCACTTATATAAAGACCCACTTGGCCATTCTTTAATTCTTCAGTGGGGGTTGAAATTCTTCATGGTACTGGAGTGGGGGGTGAATTTCAACCCCCACTCCAATACCATGAAGAATTTTAATTCTCACTTTCTATTTTTTTAACTCACCGACTTAAATAAAGACCCACTTGGCCATACTTTAATAATGTCACCTTTAAATTAGAATGTAACTTTACCACTTATAAAGTCACTTTTAAATTAAAGTGAGTTTACCACTTATAAAGTCACTTTAGGAGAAAATTACAAATAAATTTGGACACTTTTCCCTAGGCCAAAAATCAAAGCCTTAGGGAACAACTTTTCTTCTGGTACCCAAATCTTAACAAAAATTTAACAGTGGATTCTGTAAATGAACTTGAACGACAACATAATAGCAAATAAACATGCAACCAACAAATTGATACACAGATAGATGCTAGTAAAAATCACTAAATCATTTTATTAATCCACTGGAAAGAGTACCTCAACATGAGGAATAGTGGAACCTAAACTTGCCAAGCAAGCGGAGCAAACCCAGAAAAAGATCTTTGACCTAAATAATGAATGACCCTGGCAATGATGTAGACGTTCCGACGAGAAGACTGCTGCAAACCTACTACTGCAAAACTGCTCTCCTCAAAACTCCAATGAAGCGTTGTGAGTCTTTTGAGTGAAATCTCCTCAAGAGCGTTGGGTTTTTTTTCAACACCCACCAACACACTCGAGGGTTTCCATTCTGGGGCTTAGAAGTTGGGAACTATGTTCTCCAAACCTCATCAATAGAAAATAACAATAATCCAAGATGATCCCCTTTTATAAATGTGATGGACCCCTCTAGAACTTCCTATTTTATTATTATTTTAATCATGGAGCACTTTTCCCTCTTTTTATTTCAATTAAATTTTCTTTTTAATGTGGGAAAATGGTAAATTGGCAACCATACTCTCTCCGACCACTGAAAGTCACTTCTCAACATCCCATCTTGTAGATCTTCTCGTCCCGGTTCCAACGAGCTATTACACTGAGGTGTCCCATCAATTAATCCTCACAGAATGCCACCTTGAGCATAAGTAATTAAGTTAGACCCCATAATAATGCAATTTTTGAAAGTTGTCGGTATGCAACAGAATGAAAGGCAAACTGTGTGTGTGATGGAATATACCAAGAAAATGCCATCCCACAAAAACTCCTCAAAACTCCCTCGGAACCCTTGATGACATAAGCCTGCTCTCATGATTTGGCCATCTCGTGCCCTAGAAATCCATCTTGGCTATACTATGGAGGAAAATAAAAATGGGGATATGACAAATCCCCTTGCCCCAAGATTGCTTGCCCTCTAGCAATCCGCACATGTCCACTATAAAGGCATCTGCAAACTGATACTAGGATCCCATATGAACCACTGGTCCATGTCATGCCCCCAAGCAATTCCAACATTATTGGATCCCTCAATACTTAGATCCCAATACCATCATGGCCAATCATCGCCCAGGTCCCATGACTCGGACTGTGCTTTATCTCCGACTATAACTGTTGCTCCATTAAGCGAATACCATCTCATCACCACTCTCCAATCCAACCTCTGGGATAGGCCAAGGTCGATCCCACTCTGTTGATGTTGGGCTAGTGCAATTGAAATACTAATGAACTGTTTGTCCACATCCCACTGCCCACTGACACATGTAGTAACCCGCTCATCTAAGGGCCCCTGTTGCACTATGCCCTGAACTAAGGATGATACTCCATCAAAAGGATACCAACTCATGATCTCCTACCAATCTATCCCAAATGTGTAGGCACCTGTATATGGAACAAGTCCCCTATATTGCACCATTCCTATCTCACACAACTTTGTTTGGCCAATTAGCAATAACCATCGAGAAATTCTTGCCTCTCTCACTGTAATGGGTACAAGTGGCCAAATTGCGCTACAAGCCCTATCTATGTACTCTTAGAGAGGGTTTCTCCCTGAAAGTACTACAACTCTGTCAGCTGCTCGTGCATCTACCTGCACCTCATCAGTGGACTGACCCACTGGTGGATGCACCATTGTTTCCAGAAGATCATCTCTCATTTGTCCAGAAGCTCCATGCTCATATGGTCTTCTCATCACCTGCAAAACTATCCTATTAGGTCCCAATACCTCCTGATGACCAATATCACTACTTAAGAAAAAGTGTCCAAAATAATTATTTTCCTAAGTGTGACTTTATAAAGTGAAAGCGACTTTATAAGTGGTAAAGTCAATGCTAGATTATAAAGTGAAAAGTGATGTGGGTACCTTATTTAATGGGCGAGTTAAAAAATAGAAAGTGAGAATTAAATGCACATTTATTCTCATCCTTTGATCTAAATGAATTTGAGCCATTAGATCTTAGGGTTTCTCAAAAGTCATTTAGGGAAACAAAAGGGGGAAAGGAAAAAAGAGACTACATTCATTCTTCATGAGTAGATTGGAGAAAGGAGGCTGAGAGCTGGAGAAAAGTTCTGAAGGAGAAATTTGTTACAGCGAGTTGAAGGAGTGATTTTTGGCAAAATTGGACATGGAAATCAAGGCTTAGAAGACAACAGAAGGTAAAGTACGAACACCATTGAATGTTGTGAGCTGCACATTGTTCGAGAGAAGTTTTGAATTTTTTTTTGAAAAAAAAATCCGTACAATCGTATCCATATAGTACATATTTTGAGCTTCATGTGGGCATGAAAATCGAGGAAAAGTGGGCACGATATTCAAGGAGTTATGGACTAAAGAGATAAGTTGTATTTTGCTGTGTTGTTTTGTCTGCAAATGTATTTTTCCTGAACTTGAAAGATAAATAAATTTGAAGAGCTCTTTAACAGGTTTCCCCTGGAGAAGATTGAAGGGGTTTTCCCTGGGTCTAAGTTGACAAAAAAATGTGGGTATTTTTATGTGTGTCGCTGCTCTGATTATGTCCATATTTATTTTTAGCATGTGTTGGCAATGCCATGTGTTTTAATCTAAAAATTTCATTTCCAGAATTCTATATGTTGAATGTATGTTTATGGGAAATGGCATTTAACTGAGCGGGAGTGATAAGGTGAAATTAAAACAAGGATGGGATTGTTGGAAACTTTTTGTTAGTCATCAAATTTCAATATGGCATCAGAGCTACAGGATGAAAATTGCAGTTTGAACAACAGACAGTAGTTTGGGACAACAAACTGAATTTTTGGACAGCAAACTGATATTTTGGGACAACAAGGTGAAATTTCACATAGACTAAACTTTTGGGAAAGTAAGGTGTGCTGGAAAGTTCATTTCTCCATTTTCTTGGTTTTGTAAATTTTGGATAGTAGTCTGTTGTAGCGGCTACAACCGCCCTCCAAAATTTTGCCTTAGCTCGTTTTGGAGACTCCCTACCAACCTTTCACAACACCTTGTCTTGCTTCGTCAAGTACACAAGCTTCAATGTTTTTCATGCACAAAGGCAGCCTATCGATCACAGCTTGATGCATTTCTCTCACAGGCTGTTCACCTGGACTTGGTCCAACTGCAGGCTGAGGAGTGTCCCCAAGAAAATTGCGCATTTCTAGAGGGAAACCAGCGTTCCCTCAATAAATTGCGCAATTCTCTCTGGCAGTCTGCTGGGCTCCAGAATTGCGCAATTCTGCCAGCCAACACTCCCAATAGGAATTGCGCAAATTTCCCTAGCAGCGCTGCTCAGCCCAAAATTTGCGCAAATCTAGGCAGCAGTCAGCTGTTCTGCCCAAAAATTGTGCAAACCTTCTAGGTAGTCAACACAGCTCCCAGCTAGAAATGTGCATTTTTCTCAAGCAGTTGAGCCGCTACATGCATGAGCAATCCGTTTGACCAGTTACACCTGAGACCAAGAAAACTTGACTTGCATGCATGCATGACTTTCTCTTCCCAGAATAGCAAAAAGGAAACATGCAAAAGGCATCCCATGATTCAAGGAGCTATTTTTAGTAGTCGGGGGTTACATGCAAAGTTGTTTTAGAAGCTTCCCTCCAAGTGTCGCTTTTTCCTAGATTTGTGGCATGCGCGTCATGAGCCCAAACTTATTTATTCGACGCATCAGAGCTCATTCTTTCACATCGATCTTGGAGCTCTGACATCCCACAGCACATCCAGGACTCTTCGACACATTTGACTCAGCTATTCACGGGTAAGTGGCCTCAACTTGTCTTTTTCAACATTTCTGTCGCTTTTTGTGTATTTGCTTGTGTGAGTGTTGTTTGCTTGATTTCTTTGAACGCTTGCTGTCGTTTACATGTATACTAGCTTGTCCTAGCTCTGTTTCAATTTTCGTTGCTATCTCACTGTTGTTGCATGCATGAAACTGTTTTGCACGAATGTTCGCTGAATCGGCAAACCGCTTCAGTGACATGCATGTTGCTCTATTTGTTGAATCTTTCATTCATGTTTTTTATGTACTGTCAATCACTTCTGCTTTCACTTGAGAGTCGTCGTGCATTCACTGTCTTATTTGATTTCAGTTGCTCGTCGGCGAGTCGGGCCAGCCTTGGCCCGGACTCCGCCTTCACTGACACTGCATTGCGCAATTTGGGGAAGGAAGGCTCTGCCTTCCTCTCCAAAAATGCACATTTTTGCCTAGCACTACCCGCCAGGGCTGTTTTGTGCATTTCTGAGGGGCAGTGACTATTGGCCCAGAAAATTGCACAATGCAGTCCCTAAGGCTGCAGTCACTCCCAACTGGAATTGCACATTACGCAATCCCAACAACCAGTAGCCAGTACGGATTGCGCATTGTGCAGATCTAACAACCAGTCCTGCCTCCCAGACAGCGCACACTACCTTTTGCACAGTTTTGGCAGCCAATCACCCAACCTCCCAGAAGAAATTGCGAAATCTTGTCCATCAGTTTCCTAGGTATGTGTTGTGTTAGCTCCCCGAAGTTGCTTTGTTTTCACTGACAGATTTCTTGCCATGCATGTTGCTTGCCTCCAGATCTTTTGCGTGTTCATCTGTCTCAATGTCTTCCAAGAGAACATGATGTCAGGACACTAATGGAAATGCAGCTGGAGTAGCAGTTGAGCAAGTGTCCTCTAGTCTGCCGATCTATGAAAATACAAAGCTATATCTAGACAAGGACATCAAACTGAAGTGGCAAGAGGTCAATGAAACATTTGCAAGCACTTTTAGGGAACACCTCGAAAACTGTCAGGTGTACGTGAACATTCACAAGTCTGGCTTATACCAGATTGCATGCAGATATCTCGTGTTCCCATGCGCGGACATGATACACTAGATCGTCTCCCACATTGATCCCGAGACGATGACCTTGAGCAGTTTCAGTGGGACGAAGCGTGCAACCTTCTAGGAACGATATTACGATCAGATGAATCAGATGTCGGAGCCCGTGACTGTCATGGAGACTCCTTTCAGCCTACCCAACGACAGTGCTAACTCCATAGACATTCTAAAGAATTGGGTAAAAGAGCTAGCTCGATTCAGGCTGACACCCAACTAGGTCTACAAGACAAAGATATTGAGGAAGGCGTACCAATACTTGATCATATTTTCTTGTCGACTATATGGCCAAGCAAGCACGGAAACCTTCCCACAGAGTTAGGTGGTTGCACTGGACCAATTGGTTAGAGAAGGAAATCCATGTAACTGGTTTGGCATACTGGCTCACCAGTTGAAGGAACAAGTAACGAAGGCTCGAGAGTCGCCCGAAGTTATGCATGCAGAGATTTACTTGTCCGCCTACATCTTAGATGCAGTCTGTACCTGACAGAAGTTCCCGGGCTTGGAGTGGGCATGGTCACCGATTGAGACTATTGTAACACATATTTCAAGTTGTTGTCCGAATGCAGCTTCAAAGGAGTAATCACATGGCTGTCTGATCATTTTGTCGCCCCTGTGTACAAGATGATATTTGAACAGGATCCACCCTACATGTCAAAGGAAGCAATGGAGGCATTGATAGGCATTGCAGATTGGTATGCCTCACTGTCTGGCACTTTCATCTGAATGTTCAGTGCAGAGAAGCCTCCGCATGTTCTGCCAAAGTTTGCCTTGGACGTACTTGTCATGCAGGAAGTAGCCTATCACATCTTGGCAGGATTGATAGCTAGACTGCATCGGAAGAAGAAGGCACCTTGGCTCGCTTTTCTGTTGCGGATTGGGTTATATGAGATCCGAAGTATCAAACAAGCGAACATTGAAGAAGAACTGATGAAGAAGTACCCATTCGACCTCCGAAGCTACAATCCATATGACCCACATTGCATTGTGAAAGATCACTGCACGAGAGTTTAGTTCAATTGGATCCACAAGGCATTTCATTGGGCCGAGGAGGACCCATGGAGATATTGCTACAATTTCTCCAGACCCAATGAACCGGTTGGCTTCACTGTGGAGTGGTTAGTGAAGCAGCGTGAAGCAGCATCACGAAGAGCACCAGCAGTAGCAGCAGTGGCAGCAGAGCCAAGCATACCAGTCCGCGACAAAGGGAAGAGGAAGATTGTCGATCGCATGGAGGAGCAAAGTTGCAAGTTTCGAGCAGATCCACTTGTAGAGAAAGTAGCTATGACTTTAGAGCTAAGTTGCACGAAACGGGGAAACGGGTACGAGTTTCCGAAACAGGCACAGGTACGAAACGTGACCCCCCCAAATTTTGGAAACGAGGAAACACAATATATATATATCTATTAGGACATTTAATAAATATGTGCAATCATATTAGGACATTTAAGTAATATGTGCAATCATAAAGCATATATGATACATTCTAATTTATTACATTATGATTAAATTGTCAATTGTCAATGCATAAACTATAATTCTCTAAATTTACATCACATTTACTCATGAATGATCACATAATAAAAATAGAACTATCCAAAACCAGCCACGAGAAATTTCTAATTTCTTGTCCCGTGCTTGATTGGGAGTCTCCTCCTACATAGTCGAACGACCTTAGTGCTCTTGATTAAATACAAGTTTCATACCCTAGTACCCTACATGCTCTTGATTATTGGGAGTCTCCCCTGCGTAGAGGGCTTGGTTCTCTTGATTAAATACAAGTTCCATACCCTAGTACATGACAAAATCCAATGCAAACATTACAATCCCCCCAATCCTGAAATCCTGAAAAATAGATAAGTCTGTTGGATTTTGAGTGAGATCTAAAGTTCTACTTTCTCCATATGAAATCCAATGAGGGCGAAACCACTCTCAAATATCCTGAGTCATTTCATGGTAATGTTAAAAATTTAAGTAACAGTGATATTCTCCTTTATCACTTTTACTTCAAGAATTTAACATTACCATGAATTGCATATCAACACTAGGGCCATAAGCTTGAACATTTGGCTGCCCCACTCAAAAAAATCATTTTTTTATAACTTGAGAGACATCTAGAAGCATATAGAGGATATTTGAGTCACCTAATAAAAAATTAGAAGCAAAAAAATTAAAAAACAATACAAGAAAAAGTCAAGTTACAAGAGGAAACTCTGACGTACGGCCCAGAAACTCGTTTTCGGCCATACTGGCCACGTTTCCTCCTCGAGAAACAGGCTAGTACGGCCGGAAACGAATTTCCGGGCCGTACCGTACGGGTTTCCTCGTTTCCGTTTCATTTCCATATGGAAACGGACCCTGGACCCACGTTCCCTGCAACTTAGCTTTAGAGGCAAAGAGGCTATAGCACGACAAGCGAATCGCGTGAAGGCAGAAGGACGAGAAGAGAATGGAAGAAGTAGAGAAGGAGTTGCATGAGCTGAGGGAGCAACTCTGAAAGGAACAAGAGCTGCGCAAACAAGAGAGGGAAGCACAGTAGTAGCAGATACAACAAAGGGTGCAACGCGTGCAAACAGACAAAGCAGCGCCTGTACAAGTAGTTGATTCATCTGAACAGCTGGCATCAGGCGAACAGGGTGAACCATCGCAGGGGCAAGATTTCGCTTATGAGATAGAACAAGCACTTCAACAACTGGATGCAGACATGGAGCAACATGAGTTAGAACAGGACACCGAACTCATGTCTCACCAAAAAGAGGTTGACTCACCCGTTTCAGTGCATCCAGATGATGAGCAAGTGATTAGCCGGAAGAAGAGATGCACAACATCTCGTTTGATGAATCTTAACATAGAGTTGTTCAGATTCGCTAAAACATCCAGCTGCCTTGGTCAATGCAACCAAAGTGTATGCTGAAGCCACTAGTGCAAGTGTTCGCTTCCTAATAGCTAAGAATGAGTGAATGGCAAAGGAGCTGCAAACAACCAAGCAAGGAGGAGACTTAGTGACAATGTCTGCCCGAGCTGAATTGGAGAAGGCAATACTAGATAAAGTATTGTCCCTTGACACAGTTATGCAAGCATTGTACTCCAAGTTTGGTACCATGCACAAGGGAGTCATCCATCTCAACAGTTGGTAGCAATGATGTGTTAGAAGAGCATGCATCTTGATGAACGTGCATGTTGTTGTTGATGACAGGCAAACATGGACGATGAAGTACAAGGGAGCCCCACTTCACTTGCCTAAGATGATGAGGGTCAATGTGATCAAGCTAAAGGCACGTATCCAAAGTCAAATCCGAAATTATGAAGAGCAACCACAGTGCATCACTAGCATATAGGTCTCCCATGCACGAATATTCAAGAGTATCGATGTTGTAGTGCGCATGCATGCGATCCCATCAATCGGTACTCTCACCTAGGGGAAGACAAAGAAGCAGGTCCGACTAGAGATTGACTTGTACTTCGACGAGTTGATGCGCATCGCCACCAGCGCAGACTTGCCTATCAATGTAGACATCATGCACAAGTATGTTGCTGGTCTGGCCACATATGGTGTACCTAGATGCTATGGAGACAAAGGTCAGGTTACAGACGGATGTCACCACGGAACACATGGACACTATCAAGGACTACAAAGCTTGGCATCAATATGTTATTGTTGATCAGCATGAGGATGTTGAGCAATTGGACTTCTATAGTTGTCTAAGTCAGAGTGATGTCTAGTTTGGCTTGCTCAAGCCATTGTGTTCACATCAGTACATGTGCATTGTAATGTTGAGTCATGTCAAGTGTAAGTCAAGTGTCAATAGTGGATGTAACAATCATAGAGTAGGTGAAGAGTCATGAGGGTAGTTGAACAGTCACAAAAGGGAATGTCAAGGGCCACCCCACTCTTTGCTATAAATAGTCCCTCATAACTCATTGTATAGGTTTTTGGTTAGCTAAGCTTCTGATAGGACTATCTTGGAAAGAGCTTGGACAGTATTGTAATGCGCATTGGCTTCTCCACTGCACGGAGCTAGTTCATCTCTTTGGAGGAGCAGGGGGATGTGGCTCCACTGCACGGAGCTAGTTCATCTCTTTGGACGAGCAGGCGGATGTGGCTGTAACATTCCACTGTTGGGGTTAGCAAGTTTACATGGATGTATTGTATGATTGGAACTTACACTTCTTTATATAATGAGAGCCAGCACGTTTTCATGCATATGTTGTTATTGTAGTTGCACTGTTCCGGTTGCTTTAGCGATGTATGTTGTTTAACTTACGTAGTTGTGTATGAACACTTTTGTATGTAATTATATGAATCTTGCCGCAAATGTGTTGTTGGTTTAACCATCACTTTGGATTGTCGGATTGACCTACTTTTCAGCTTGTGATGCCTCTTCGCTCATGTGTTCCCTTCCCAGCTGAGTACACTTACAGGTTGCCAAGGGGCGCACTCATCTCAACCCACATGTGTTAGAAACTTTTCATACACCTTCCTTGACTCACTGCAGTGGTCACACCCTTGCTACTGACAGAGTTATCTTACTTGCCTTTATGCGACATTGCGGTCAAGGGATTACCATACGACCCATTGCTGGGACTCCTACATCAAATGGTTTGAGGTCTAATTGGGACTTCTTATTGGGGAGATCCCCTTGACATGTTGGATGGTCCAGCACCGTCAACATTTCTAATGCTAGAAGGAGGGCCAGATGACAAGCAGTGTCCTCTCATCTAGTTTTGAACCTTTGCATACCTTTCATGGATTCTTGCACTCTTCTCCCTCCGCGATGTTTTTTGAATCGTGAAGATGTCTCCATCACGGGGGAGTTTTTCGATGTCTTGTCCACTTACACATATGATGGTGAAGGCGAAGTGGCTTGGCCTGAGTACTTACATGACTTTCTTTCCATGCTTCATGAGGAAGATAGGTGTTCTGACGAACAGGCCAGCTTACTGCTTACACACACACTTCGCGAATCTCCACGTTGATGGCTGCTCAGCCTACCGGCTGACAGTGTGCACTCACTTGAGCATTTTTGTGATCTCATTGAAGACACTTTTCATCATTTTGATCTAGACTATCTTGACTAAAAACTGTTATAGCAACAGAAGGCTCCGCATGAATCGATTATTGATTTTTGGCAGCATTTCCGTGACTTGCAGTTTCAAGCTCCGAGGAGCCAGATGAAATTTGCCTATCTTTGGGACCGATTTGAGTATTGCCTTAAGAAATTTGCCCGTCCCAAGAAGAAGCTTGAGATCAAGCCTCGCTCAACATTCTTCATTGATGGAGCTGCGCAATCTCATGTGGATGCGATCACTGTATCGATTGACTGTCCGCCTTCCTCTCATTTAACAGCCTCACCACTACCTAGTGATGTTGAAGATCATGCTTACACACCAGTTCATCTTTCACATTCTCCCAACATCACTTCACTCAATTTTCGCGCAGATTTGGTTGTGTGTCCTTCGGTTTTCATATGCATTCTGTTCTACGACCTTCATCTTTGCACTCGGGTGTTCCTCCAGATGATATTGTCTTGTGTTCATCCATTCTAGACTCTTCATTTGTTGTGAACGAGGAACAAGCCACTGATGGAGTTGGTGTTGCACAACCAGCATGCGTTGTCATCTATAAAGAGTATGAGTGGGAACTTGAGCATCAACACTCGGCGAAGGGGGACTCCCTTCCGTCCGAACCCCCTCCATTCTTTCTTAACATCTGTGGTGAACCTGCCATCCATGATTTCACATGTGTGTCTTCATCCACGTATGCACCCATTGTTGATCATTTGTAGGAGTCACTTGATGATGGTCCATCATTTGACAACGGAGAGGATAAGTTATTCATTGGAAATCCACTTGATCTCTCATCTGTCTTTGCCGGAAACACAGAGGATGAGTTTGTTTGCTTTTCATCTACCCCTCTGTTTGATCCATGTAATCATAAGGATGCCGATGAAATCATTGATTTTTCTGATCGTGGTGGTTGCGATCCATTTGTTTCCATATTTGATCACGATCATGATCATATCACAGTTGATCTTTCGAAGCCACCGATTTATGATGATCTATCTGATGATGAAGTTGAAACACCCAAGACTATCGAGGCACTTCAGCGCGAGATGATGGTTATGTCAGGCCCTCGCTCTCTTGGGGTTAGTCTTACTTCCGATCATAAAACTATTTAATCGCCCAAGGCTCCTCATCACTCATATGTATGCATTGAAGTTCCATCTCACACACAGATCACACTTCCTCCACTCGAACTGCATGATCTCATCGCTCATGCATTGGAGGAATCTTACATTGCAAGCACACGTGTACGACGCAAGTTATCTTTGTTTCTTTCGTTTCCTTGCATGTCTTAGTCAAGAGTGTGCTTATGCTTTAAAGTTGCATGTAGTGTCACACAACACCATGATAAGTCCACAGACTCCTCATCATGCACTTGCACTAACTTATGTCCCATGGGCACTGTCAAATGCGAAGTGTGGTTGTCCTCATTGTTATATCTTTCTTGCTTGTTGGTTTGCACAATTGGGTTGCTCGCGGACCAAGACTTCAACAACATGGGTCAGCGAATGCGCCGGTGGTTGTGTTGGAAATATCACTTCACGTGATCAAGCCCATGCACCGTTAGTGTAGGAGGAGTAGTGTTTGCAAAGTTGGGCATGGAAATCAAGGTTTAGAAGACAACAAAAGGTACAATACGAACAACATTGAATGCTTTGAGTTGCATGTCGTTTGAGAGAAGTTTTTGAAAAAAAATCCGTACAACCCGCATGGTACAGCCCGTACAATCGTATCCATACAGTCATATTTTCAGCTTCAAGTGGGCATGAAAATTGAGGCAAAGTGGGCATGGTTTTCAAGGAATTTTGGGCTAAAGAGATAAGTTGTATTTTGCTGTTTTGTTTTGTCTGCAAATGTATTTTTCCTGAACTTGAAAGATAAATAAATTTGAAGAGCTCTCAAATAGGTTTTTCCCCAGAGAAGATTGAAGGGGTTTTGCCCAGGTCTAAGTTGACCAAAAATCTGTGTATTTTTATGTGTGTTGCTGGTCTGGTTATGTCCATATTTGTTTTCAGCATGTGTTGACATTCCCATGTGTTTTAACTTTTAATCTGAAAATTTCATTTCCAGAATTCTATATGTTGAATGTATGTTTATGGGAAAGAGCATTTCACTGAATGGGAGTGATAAGGTGAAATTGAAACCGGGTTGGGATTGAGGGGAACTCCATAGTCCTCCAAAATGTATGGAACATCCTTTATCAAGTGTGGGAATAGACTCATCAATGTCCTTCAAAGGACCCAAGGCTCATCATGTCCATGCACCTATATCATCCAATGAGGGGCTCCAAGTATCCAAATGTGGCTATGCAATGAATGTACAAGGGTCAATGCCTCATAGAAAGTGAGTCATGTCCAATGTAAAATCCATTAGGTAGATCACATTAGGTATCATCTCCAAACTTCTTGTTCATGAATTGGTGCAATTTGCCAAGTTTAGATATGGGATGATCATTATAAACCCCTATTAGGTGTGCTAATACCCAAGAAGAGTATATCCCTAGAAACCCATCAACTTTCAAGTAGTTAGTGTAAATGATATATGATATGATTTGCATTTAACTTTGTGGGATGGTGTCATTGACATTCAAGGTTCACAAGATGTTCATCCACATGAATGCCTTTGTAGACAGCATGCTTATGGATCAAGTTACCTTTCCCTTGACATTTTGTTTTATTTCTTACTTTATTTTTGTTTTCTTTTAGTTTGTGTAAGAAAGCCCCTTTTCTTGTATATGCACTGAATGAGAAGAACTACACAACTAGTGTCTATCTTTAAAGGGTGTAACTTGTTATGCTTTATAGTTGAGGTTTGTGTGAGAGGGTTTGAGTGTGTCCTTGTCCAAAGTAGATGGGGATCTAGAGGATTATTGGGTGGAGAAATTCATCCTCACTATTAGTGTGAAATTCTTGTGAGTTGTGTGGAGTTTGTTGAGAAAGTGGAAACATGTGACAATAACTTTGAATGGATGAAAGGAGAGATTTTCATTGAAGGCAACAAGATCTCAGAAATTCATGTGAAGTCAATTTCTGAATGAGCCCCCAACATTGTAGTCTATGTATAAAGCTGAAATAGTCTACTATTGTTCATCTATCTGGGAAACTTGCGAAAGTAACAATGAAGAACCTTCCTATAAAACTATAAGCATCGGAATAGGTTGACGTTGAGGTTTCCTTTGCTTATGAGATTCTTCAGCTTGTTTTCATCTGAAGTAGCATGGTCAGATGAAAATGAGTAAGCTGGCACATGATGTTGAGCATCAATATGGAATAGAATTGTGCATATTTTTGTGAATTGAGATGCACAAATTTAATTAAAACCATTTTATTGTAAACTTGTCATTTTCCCACATTATTTACACATGTAAGCCTTCATTATTAGGGTTCCACCCAGACTTTGTAGACTTGCAAATAGGTTCGTCAAATTAGTAACCTGTATATTCCATCTCTCCAACCTTCAGTGTTTAGTATTGACTAATCTACACTATGCCCTGCTTCAACATGAAAGCCAATGCATGTTCTGCCCATTAGGATAAACTTTTTGCTATCTTTCAGATGTCTCAAAGGGCATCGGTTTGTGACTTTAATTTTATGAAACTCTAATGTAAAAGAAATGTTGCTTTTACCAGAAGAAATGTATTTAGGTATCCTGAAAGTGCAGTGCTATTTAACTGTTGATTTTTACAGTAAATGGACATCATCTTTAGAATGGGACACTGTTATTTGGTACATCTTTAGTCATGTATTTAGGGAATCAGTTTGTAACTTTAATTTTATGGAACTCTGATGTAAAAGAAATGCTCTTTTTACCTGAAGAAATGTATCTAGGTATTCTGAAAGTGCCGTGCAATTTATGTGTTGATTTCTATAGTAGATGGACATCATGTTGAGGATGGGGCAGTGTTGTTTGGTACATCTTTAGTCATTGATCTTAATGGTTTATCTATCTCTTCTGCAGGTTTATGGTTGGTCGTGGGTTGTATTAGCTGGCCTAATTGTGATATTTAAGGTTTGTGTCCTGACTCTACTTTCAACAGCCGATAAAGAAGCTCTACTTTTCTTGACTGTGATGTCACCTACTTGTATTTCAGCAAAGCCTTTTTCGGGGATTGAAGATTAGATTCGTCCTTGGATTTATTCGATATCTTTTAATCCTTTGAGCAACTGGAACTGTGAATAGTAATCCTTTTTTCACGTTTTTCTTTTCGCAGGTTTTCACATTCAGCCAAAAAGTATCAGTAAATTTCCAGTTATTGTTACGACTCATACAGGGTATAACATTTATGGCATTTCTAACCGGCCTTGTAGTTGTAGTTTTTAAGACTACCTTGACAGTGAAAGACATTTTTGCCAGCATGCTTGCATTCATACCAACTGGATGGGGTATCTTGTGTGTAAGTTTTTTAAATTAAACTTTTATTTTGTTTGCAGCATTGAATCTTTTTGTTGCCTTTGATATTTTTTGAAAATAACAGCGATTGTTGACTAACCATGCAGCTTGCTATTGCATGGAAGCCTTTTGTGAAGAGGCTTGGGTTATGGAAGTCAATTCGTTCACTTGGCCGTCTGTACGATGCGGGAATGGGCATGATTGTGTTCATACCCGTTGCAATGTGTTCGTGGTTGCCTTTTGTGTCAACGTTTCAGACACGCCTTATGTTCAATCAAGCTTTTAGTCGTGGGTTAGAAATCTCTCTTATTCTTGCAGGGAACAAGCCAAACTCAGAACTATGATTTCTCTGGAGTTTGTACGAGCTTTTGCACAGGCTCTACATTATCTGCTTTGTAACATGTATTCTTAAGTTGTTGGAATCCTGTTATCTGCATCAAGCAACTTCCTGCACTATATTGTATCAACATGCTATTCAAATCAGCGTTTCTTTCTAGGTGTTAGTATTCAAAACAAAACCTTGGGAAAGCATGCAAAAGGATGTCCGTGAAATGTAGGCACCAAAACCATATGAGCTGTTTTTTTTTTGTTCATATCTTTATGTATTCATATTGTGATTGATGAAATGCATCTGGTTTTATTAGCATCTTATTTGATTCACGAGAACGGGCTTTGTTTCTTAAAACTCAAGGTTGCCAGTGGCTCATTGATCAATATGTTAAAAGTTTGTATTTTTAAATATTTAAAATGTGGGGCTTGAATTTTTCATGAACTGGTTAGGAAAATATGGAGTAGTCTACCGAGGCCTGGACGGTCAAAAGTGATGGAATTTGGGTAAAAATATTTCAAGAACTGGTCAAAAGTGATGTAATTTGGGTAAAAATATTTCAAGAACTTTACGAGTGGCAATGTTTGAATCATGTTTTTGATGGTGGAAATGGATTCAGCACTATCAAAAATCTTTGGAGCACCCAAAATTTTGAAATTTGACGGCTTTAACTTAGATTTACAAAAATCCCCGCTTGATTTTATCAAAATATTGCCGGAATTTCCATGATTTTCAGAGAAAAAAACAATCTGGTTAGACTCTTTTCGTAAAATATTATCAATGTGATGCATGAACTCAGTAATATAGTACAAATTCTCAAATTTATGTTTAACATTTATAGGATCGTGAATCTTACATGGCCACTATATTATTATACCTGCGGCTGGCAGGATATAACGTATTCACTTTTCATTGACTTGTTAACAAAATTTAAAATCTATCCAAAGTTTAACATTATGAAATTAAATTTATTTCTATTTATCTCAAATATAATTGGTTGAAATGTCTCCCCCTCTTATCGCGTAATGATGGCAAGAATTGACTTTTGTATTAACTTTTATGTACTCTATTATTAATTATTACGTACTATATCACTAATTACTATGTACAATAAATATAAATAATTTGAAAAATAACATTATATATTAATTACTATGTACCATAAACACAAATGGTTTGTAATTAAATTCAAAAATTTCATTTTCTTATTAGCGTAAAGAGTATTGAATAGACAATTTTTATGGGTTTTATTTTTTAATTTACAAAACATTAATTTAAAAAAAATGGAGTTGTCTTTAGTGCGACTTTTTGGAGATTCCGGTGACGGAATTCGGCGGAAAAAATTGAGGTTAAATCTTGATTTGTATTATTTAAAATGTTTTTTTAACTGCATATTTGGATTTAGCACCCTGAAAAACCCCTGGGACGCTTTGATTGTGCAGAAATTAGCTATCAAACTTGCGATTTCAATAAATTGCTGCCGGATTTTGACCAGAAAAACCCACCAGAAAAGCTTCCAAAAAGTCTCTTTAAAGACAATTCCAAAAAAAATTATAAGTTTGGAAAAAAATATATAAAAATAACATGTGTACAATTATCATTAATATCAATCTATACTCTAATAACATGACATGTAATTATTAACTTATTATCATTCTCTTTAATATATATATATATATATATAACCCTAAAAAAAATGTTTAATTATATTAAACAAATATTAAACAAATATTCATATAACTTATTTTACAATTTTATTATTGTTTGAAATACATATAATATATCATGACATTAAAATATTTTATTAAACTAAGTTAGAGGGAAAAATGACTTGATGTCAAAAATAAATAGGTTTATAAAATTTTGATATAAATAATTTAATGAATTATTAGCCACATTCATTTTGAAACCAAAATCGTGATTTTATAAAGGCAGGGGAGAAACAGATAATTCTACACTCCTTTGACGAAGTACAGGGCGTAGGAAGGTATCCGAGGGAGGCAAATCAAGTCTTTACATTGGAAAGACGATATATGTTTATTTAGGTGTAAGGTGACCACAAACCACAAATATATATAGAGGAATATGAGGTTATGATCGGAAGGCTAGGTGAAAAAGTTGTCAGTTGGAGCTTGGAATTGCTATCCTTGACAGCGACAATGCCACTCTCGCAACAGTGATTAATCAAGTCGACTATCGTTTGATGTCATTCTTGGATGGTACTAATGATTATTGAGTCGAGCTATTATTGGTTTTTATCAGTGTCTACTATTAACTGGATATTTTATCGTATTCATTACTACATGTCGAAGTACCACAATGATCAGAATCGTTATGGGACAATAGTACTACGAGGACTTGAATATGTGGGCTTATGTATTCGCAAGTAATCGTTATGGGACAATAGTACTACGAGGACTTGAATATGTGGGCTTATGTATTCGCAAGTAATTTAGTACGGTTGTATTAATAAGTGGAAAATTAACGACTTGGCACTTCTGATATGTTTTCCTTGAGCCATATTTTTTTTTATATCTAATTATGTGTTGATGGTATACATGATGATATTTAGAAGTTAGTGTAAGTCATGAAAAGCACTTTATGTTTTTTATATTTAATAATGTGTTGATGGTATATAGGATGACATTTTGAAGTTTTGAAGTTAGTGTAACACTGGAAAAACATGTTAGACCAAATGTATGGAGGGGGAGGGGTTGAATTAGTGTGCTGTCAAATTTATCATTTCAAAAAATATCATCAATAAATATAGTAATTTATCATTAACAATTTGCAATATAACAATAAATGAAATAGTGCATCAAGAAGCTATCATAACATCAACACAAGAAGACAAGTTTTTACATGGAAATTTTTACAAGAGAAAACCACAAATTTTGATTCTGATATGTTTTCTGTTTTTTTTTTTTTGTTATGATTGTGGATTAAATTTGTCTACAAATTTTGAACCAACTCCATTCAAAGAAGTTGTTTCTCATGAATGGAAAGAAGCAATGCATAAAGAATATGATGCCCTGATAAAGAATGGCACCTGAAAGCTGGTGGGTCCTCCATTGGGAACCAAATCGATAGGCTGCAAGTGAGTCTTCAAGAACAATTATAGAGCAAATGGCTCACTTGACAAGCATAAATCTAGGTTTGTGGGAAAATGTTTTAAACAAAAAGGGGTCAATTATGAGGAAACTTTTGCCCCCACAACAAAATGGGCTACCATCTAGACTCTATTTTCCTTAGCAGTTCAAAATGGTCAGAAAGTCCAAATGGATGTAAAAATTGTTTTCCTAAATGGGGATTTGGAAGATAATGTTTCTATGTCCTAACCAATACAATTTGTTTGAAGGGATAAGAACACAAAGTATGTAAGCTTGTCAAATCCTTGTATGGCCTCAAATAAGCAGAAGCCTAGTACGAGAAATTCACTGAGCATATTCTGAAACTAAATTTCAAACACTATGATCTTGATGATGCAATTTTGTTTGTCAATAAAGTAGGCAAAATTGTTGTATATCTTGTGGTGCATGTAGATGATCTTTTGATGACAGGGAACAATGAAAGTTATACTACATCCAAAAAGGAAGAATTGAGGCAAATTTTTGAAATGATAGATTTGGGATATGTTCATTACAATCTTGGTCAAAGTATTAAAAAATTGGAACAGTGACTGGACCAATCCACCTAATAAACTGGGTTTCAAACTAGGATTGGTCAAATCTCAATGAATTGGTTTTTAAAAAAATACATGAAATAATTATTTTTTAGTGAAAAAAGCATTTTTTTTAAGATTTAAAACCATGATTCCAAACCAGTAGAGACAAAATATGTGAAGTTTTCTCATTTATATACCATGTAAAGGTGAATGTATCAAAATGGCACCAAGTGCAATACATATCATCGACAAAATACATAAGCAATGAGGCTCCAAATGGCTTATAAAGTCCAAAAACAATGCTACAATTTATGAAGCCATTGACCTACTACAAGACAAGTCTACTAGTACATATCAGTGATAAACATGATCATTCATCATCATGATCAAATTCATCACCACTACTAGACACAGGATCATCAATAGGAGCTACATAAACATCATCTAGATCAAAACCTGAGGATGGTTTGCCTCATTTGCAACCTCAATAGTATCATTGCCAGCAATAATAATAGAAGTGGACCTAATGGAAGCACAAGTTGGTCAAGTTGCACAACTAGCACCTTCCATTGGTTGTTTGCCTTTGCTTGATGCAGCTACTAATTCCTGTTTTGATAATGCTACCAAATTTGCTTCAGCCCCCCTCCCCAACGCCATGTCAATATCAAAATCAACATCAAACTCAGGATCTTCAGTCTCCTCCACCCATTCTGATGTTGGATCAATATCGTCCAACCCAGTGGGATCTAGATCAAGTCTTATATTAATCATTTGGTTGCACCCTAGTCGAAGGCTGTATTACACAAAGACAAGATCATTTAACAATTTTTGTTCCAAATGGTTTCTTTTTTTCGTGTGTATGCGCTCAAAAACAGACCAATTGTACTCGCAACCTAAAGCACTGCAAGTTTGGTTGAGGACTCTAACTACAAACTTTTGCAATTGAAGACATTGGTTTCCAAATGACTTCCACCAATGTGCTACAAAGAAAAAGACATTAATTAGTAACTTAGTTCATTTTAGTGCTTATTTACAAGTATTTACAGATAATTTGAATTGTAAATTTGTAAACAATTGAACTTTAAAGGAAAAACAAATTGGAATTGCTTACCTGGTTGATCCACATATCTTGCCATCTTTGCGAAGTTTTTGCCAAAATTGTTTGTTGCCATACTGAAAAGACTAAGTTATCTATGTATTTCCAACTAGTCTGCATGGTTAGGGACCATGCACTCTAAGCATTCATACAATCCATCTCTGACCTCCCTAACCTGCAAATCTCCTAGTTGATCTTTATAATGATCCTTTGGGTTCAAAAAATACCCAGCTACATGTATAGGACGATGTAATTGATTGTTCCATTTGTTATCAATTATTTCCCATATATGCCCATATTTAGCTAACTTATCCTTGTAAGTTGTCGGTATTTGCTACTTTTCCTGATCCATAGCCTCATAAATGTAGCCCATGGCTAATTTTCCGCCATCCACCATTCTAGCACCTTAATTGTTGAATTTCCACGACCTTGGGTCTAGGTTAGAGTTTTAAAATCACTGACCCTACCAAACCAGGAATCTCAACCATAAACTACTTTGCACAACAGAAATATAAAGCAGTAAATCATATATGCACAAATATACACTTTTTAACAAAATTGTACAATATTGTACAATCACCAATCTTCATTATATTAAACCAAATTTGAATAATACAGCAGTCTATGGTATGCAAGATATAATGACAAACATCGTTGTAGCTTCTATGTCATATCTTGTCATGCCGGTCCTTCTCTTCTGTACTGCTCATTAGTTGCCCCCTAGGAGAACACATCGAGACTCCAGGAGGGCTACCACCTAACACTGTTTCATGTCACTTATGCTGCATGTACACGAGCTCATAAATCTTCTCTCTGGGTAGGCCTAATTCCTTAGCTCCAAGCTGCGTTCTAGTAGCCTTTTTCATCCATCAAAGTGCTACTCATTAGGCTGCAAACTTCACACTATCACACACTAAACAACATCCTCCTTGTATGTTGCTCTAGGGCTACTTTGGGTAGCCAACACACTACCCTCCAATCATATCAATGGCACCCAATTCAATCACTGCGAAATTTGCACCGATGAAGACACACGATCACCCAATCTCGCCTCCAAATTGGCTGCCACGGGCTACAAGTCAAACTGATCCAATCTAGTCAAAGTCTTTGATCCAACATCCCTCCAAAAACATTGTTGCACATGTGTTTGTATCTTGTTGTTCATGACACCTGGTTAGGGCACTTGCTGCAACCCTAAATCCTCCCACAGTTCATCAAACAGGCCCTTTAAGGGTTGCGACACACCTCAAGAAGCCTCCTCCTCACCCACATTGTCACTAAGGATAGATGCCAAGCCTCAAGGCACCTCTTACGCAACCCAACTGTGTGCTATGGTCTGTGGCCTAGCACAACAATCCTCCTAAAGCAGCGACCTCCAAGTCATTGCCCAAACAATTGTTAAACAACAACGTATTTTCTCACAAGGAGCTCGACCTAATAGCCATTTTCCTCAGCCTCTAGAACAACAATGTTTTAGCCCAAAAATAGACCCTTGTACCTTAGCTTACTCGGCCTCTAGTACAAACTTCAGACCCTTCTCCTCACGTTGTCCAAAACTCTCCTTTGTTGTGGCTAGGGCTAATTTCAGAGCTCCTTTTCCCTGAGATGATGTTGCACAAATGGATGTCGACAACACATAAAATCACCCTTTATTTATAGGCAATAAAGGGGCTCTAACGAATTAGTAAAGAGACACATCTATTGGCTAAATTTTACTTCAAGCCTACATGACTTGAAAACCTATAATTACTTGTCAACTTCAAAAATTCATTTCTCCACTTCTACAGGTCAAAATTTGACAATTCCTGAAGCGTTGGATTCTCCTTTATGCCCTCTATCATCTCATGTCATCACATGTATAAATGTGATTCCAGAATTGCCCTAAACACGATTGGGTACAAAACCGCATCCTTGGGTTCCAAGCCCACAAGTGACCCTTGTAGCGCTTTTCTCTCCAAACCCTAAACCCTAGGGCTTGAAGTACCTCCCAAGCTACACAAACCAACATTAACAAGGGGCTCAGTAATTTTTATAAGCTCTGTAGACCTTTTCCAAAAATAATTTTCCAAAATTTTATTTTTGGTGTCTTTGTCATCTTGTCTACAAGCCCACCGAGACGAATTCCAATCATCAGAAGAAAACATTTTCTACAAGATTTTTTGTTAAGATTTGAGACATTGCAACGTGAGGAAGTGGGTTTTAAATCTCGTAATTGCGGGCCTAACAAGCTCTTTGCCCCCAGTGTCTTTCTTCAATAGGCTCAATACCCATGAGTGGTTGTAGATGTATTTTGTAATGCACTTGGCATGCTCTCCAGTGTTTTTTACCCACTTTGTGTTGCCTATATCCTTAAGCATGAGGTCTATGCAATGTGTAGCACATGGAGTCCAAAATATGGTCTTATATTTGGACTCAAGCATGTTTCCAGCAAGAACATTGTTAATCTAGGTTGTCATTGATGTCAATCATTGATGTCAGTGGTCGGGATGGCAAATATTCTTGAAGATGCCAGAGGATGATTACAACTCTTGTTTAAGATGTCAAGACATAAATGAAGTGTTAATCATATATCTTGATGATCATAATGGAAGACTACCATATCACTGATCTTGATGATAACACTACATGATGACATGTCCTACCTTCGATAATTTGATGATGACATGACAAATATCCAATGATGTGAAGCTTGATGTCCTTATGATGAAGACTACATAATGATGTTGCATTTGATTGATGAAATATCTCTGCACTAGTGACCCTATGTTGAAGAAGGCAAGGACATGATGATGGTGATCCTATGTTGAAGAAGGCTAGGACATGATTAATCAACGAAGAAATCAAACCATGAAGAAGCCCTACACTCAAAGGCATTCTATTTTGCCTCCATTTTTTCACTCATAAATAATCAGTCACATTAAAAAATAATTTTTGCTACCTTAGAGGCAAAATTCCTTAATGACACCTACACCATCTTGAAGAGCATAATTTTGTCTTTCCAATGAGCTATTCCTCAACCTGAAACTCCAAGCGTTTTGAAAGTTATTGATTTTACAAGTTAATGATGTAATTCTGGTCAGTAAGCTGACCTGAGCTTCTCTCCCATGTTGGCCTGCCCTTATGAGGCATGTCTATTTGGTTTGGTGAGCGAATTGATGTATAAATATGACATTAAAAACTTCATTCTTATAAATTTTTTGGTGATCATTTCAGAGAAAAGATACAGAACAGCAAAGAAGCCAAGAGGACTTAGTAGTCTACTGTTTGGTTAAATTTAAGGAGGTCGAGGAGGAATATTTATGTGATAAGCTAGTTGTGTAAAGGAACAGTGGACAAAAAATTACTTCAAACATGTTCTCATTTACCTTACAGCTCGGATTTGTTGTTCAGGACTGTGGACGGCTCGGATCATGGTCTCCAGACTCCTGTAGAAGCTCAGAAGGCTGAATAGTGTCCTATTGCAGCTTTTACACCATAGAATTTCAGTATTTTGGAGCTCCGATTTTTGGCACCAAGTTACAGACTTGTCATCCGTATAGCAGACTTGGAGAGGATCTTGAAGGGCCTTGAAGGAAAGTTTTGGAGCAGCATAAAAAGCATTCAGAAGCAAATTTGAAGCATTTTGCAACAAACTTTGGAGAGCAGTTGGTGGACAGTCACATTGCTTTGAACAGTCATCACTCACCTTGAATTTATTGATTCAGATTTGTTGGATTGGTACGCTTATTAGACATTCTTTGGACCTGTTTGGAGGATAGAGGCATATCCGCTAATGGGCATCATTTATAGACCTTTGAAGTAAAGACCTCAGTCTATAAGCTAATCTACACCAAGCATCTTTGTCTATTGAGGGCAGCCTTGAAAATCACTGTTGGTGTCAATCCTGGAAAACATCTTGAAGTACTATTGAAGGCTGTCTTGTGAAGACATCTTTGGAGCCTATCTCTTGGCTCCTCTTGAGCAGCATTCTTGAAGTCTCCTTGTAGCACCATTAAATACATTTTGGAGCAATACTGTGGACACCTTTGAGTAGCTTGAAGATCCTTGAAGCAGAAGTAACTTGAAGAAATTTGTTGAAGTTATCTTGGAGCTGTTTGGAAGACCTAGTGTAGAACTTGAGCAATTTATTGAAGACACCTTTGATGCATTATTGAAGACATCTAAAGACACTTGTAGAAGTTGATCTTGGGACACCCTTGGAGACTATGATGCATTGAATCCATCATGAGCTGACTTTGGAGATCTTTTCTTAGGTAATATGAAGAACAATGGTGACACCTTCTGAGAAGACAAGGTTGTTATTAATGAAGTGATTTGGAAGAAGCATTGTTGAAGATAGATAGGGCTCGTTGAAGAAGACTTGGGAGCATTGAAGTACAACCAAACATACCTTAACAAAGTGAAGCTATAGGGTTGGAGCCCTTGGGGTTGGTGCCTTGGAAAGTCCAAGTTGGTGCTTGGCAAATAGAAGATTGGTGTCTTTGGAGTTGGTGCTCCTAAACTCAAGGTTGGTGCCTTGGATATGATAGGGTTGTATTCCTAGAGGATTAGAGTCCTCAAGAAACCAGGTTGGAGCCTGTACAAGATATAGGGTTAGAGCCCTTGAGGTTGGTACCTTAGAATTGAAAAGGTTGGAGCCTTGGAAGTCCAAGTTGATGCTTGGCAACAGGTTGGAGCCTGGGAATTTGAAAATCAGTGTCTTCATCTAGGGTTGGAGCGTTATATACATTGTACTTGATTCATTGTAAAGATTATATTAATAAAAACATTTATTCCTATTGTTCATTTTGTGTTCTAAATATAAGTGATCTAACTAGTAAAAGTAACAATTGAAAAGAAATATTGATTCACCCCCCCCCCCCTCAGTATTTCCAACAATTGGTATCAGAGCCAGTACCTTCACTCAAAGCCTAACAACTTTAAGGTTGATCATTAGAACACAAATGGCGAAGCTAAGGAAGAAAGTCTCCAATCCTCCTAAAGATGTATCTCCCTCATCCACCAAAATTGAAGTTAATCAATTTGTGAAGGCTCCATTGTTCAACCGAAACTTTTATATATGGGAAGCAAGAATGAGGAATTTCTTAAAAACTCAAGGCATTGAAGTTTGGAAATCGGTGATTGTTGATAGCATGATGGATGGAGAATCCAAGGAACATAATAAAAGAGCAATGAAAGCAATCTTGAATGGGCTACCTGATTCTATGAAGGCCAATTTTGAAAAATGTTCGTCAGCAAAAGGCATATGGGATAAACTTGATGGTCTTCACTCAAAAGGAGCATTGACAATGATCTCTAGTCAAGAAAATGATGGAAAACAAGAAGGAAATCAAGAGCCCATCAAGGAAGCTGAAGATAAGAGTAATGACATCAAGGCTAAAGAAGACCTAGAAGATGAAGAAAATGAAAAATATTTTGAAGAAGATCTCCTCAATAAACTTATGGATGCCATGGAAGATATTAACAATTTGAAAATGGAAAATGAGGAACTTAAGAAGAAAGTTTAAGTTGGTGACCAGGAAAAGACAAGGAAGGAAGTTGACCTTGTCAAACTTCAAGTACAAGAAAGAGATGACGAGCTCACCAATATTAAGGAAGAATTTCATCAAAATAAGAGAAATCATCGTGAAGAAGTCATATCCATGACAAATCAATTGGATAAGGCAAAGAAACAAGAAGATACCTTGTCAAGCCACCTTGAACAAAGGCACAAGAGCTTGAACAAACTTGAAGCAGAGATTGGTCAATACAAGGAAGAGGTATCCTCCCTCAGTTCTCAACTAGAAGAAGCAAGGAAACAAGTACAAGGAGCTGAGAAGTTGATGGAAGCTTTGACATTCATAGAAGGACAAGTTGATGAAGCAGAAAAGGAGAGAAACACCATGATATGCTAACTAGAAGAAAAGGATGATGACATCACCAAGTTAAAATCAGAAATCACTTCACTTAAGGCCCAATCATGTGAAGATACCAAGATGAAGGAAGAAATGGAGATCATTCTATCAGAAAAGGATGAAGAGATTTTCCTACTAAAATAAAATTTCATCTCTCTAAAAATAGAAACACATGAAGTAACAAGGATGATGGAAGAAATGAAGAAACAACTAGTTATGAAAGATGAAGACTGTGAAAAGTTGAAAGAAGAAATTGTCTTTCTTAAAAAGGAAGTTGACTTGCTAAATAAGAACTTGAAAAGTTCTCAAACCCTAGATGACATTCTAAGTCATCAAAGGTCTCCCCTTGATAAATCAGTTCTTGGCTATGCAGGTGAATGCTCAAGCAAGAATGATGCAACCCCTAATTCTTCTAACAACAAGGATGTGAGGAAGCTAGAAAGAAATGTTGATGCTCCCAGTTCCAGCAAAAGCAAGGAGAAGAGTCAAGAAAACTATGGAAGAAATCCTACTCCAAGGAGATATGCAGATGGTGTCAAAGATGCAAGAGGCAATGGATATCATCAAAGGATCCCAAGGCAAAAAGACTTCAGAAGTACATCAAGGAAATCTTCATCTCCCAGGTACCGAAGTATATTTCTTGGTTATTGTTATCCTTGTATGAACTTTGGGCACATGGAAAAAGATTGTAGGGCACATCACAAAGATAAATATAATGGTCCCCGTCAATCTCTAAGAAACAATTTTGCAAGAAGAAGTCATGAATTCTTATTCATGAAAAACATAGAGTGCTTCAAGTGTCATAACATTGGACATATGGCACATGATTGTAACTTGACTTGGGCACCTACTCAAGTTAGAACTATGCCAGAAAAGAAAGTTACACTAGTATGGAGAAAGAAGCAGATTCAATATGAAAGTCTCTTGAACTCTCCAGCCAACAACACATGTTGTTGACCTGATCCTTGATAATCTAAGTATTTGATGAGGAGACTCTATCAAAAAGAAGACCATGCATACAGTTAGGGGGAGCTTATGATGATTAAGCATTCTTGCAGAAGCTAGTCATGGATGGATCCTATGAGAACCTTGATGAGTCACACTTGAACAATCATCCGTTGATAGATCATCTCTCGGGAGTAGCTCCATTGAAGAACATGATCTCTTATCTATCTGATGGATTGTTGTTAAGATGTCTTCCACTTGATCAACTAAGCAGGTAATCTTTCTTGAGCCAGAGGAGGTTGTGTAGGCAGGAGAAGTTGGTTCACCACATGAAGAAATGCAAACATATCATGGACCACATTGCCAGAAAGAAGAGCACCATGACAGGGAGAGTAACATACCTATGAAGAAACTAGTCATGAAGAAAAGGAGCAGCTTGACAGGGGGAGTACTTGGGCACCCCGTTTTCCATTGATGTCAAAGGGGGAGAGAATATTGTCATCAATGACAAAGTGGAGGATTATTAATCCTGGTTGTCATTGATGTTAGTGGTCGTGATGAAAAATATTCTTGAAGATGCTAGAGGATGATTACCACTCTTGTTTAAGATGACAAGACACAAATGAAGTGTCAATCATGTATCTTGATGATCATAATGGAAGACTACCATGTCACTGATCTTGATGATAACACTACATGATGACATGTCCTACCTTCAATAATTTTATGATGACATGAAAAATCTCCAATAGTGTGAAGCTCAATGTCCTTATGATGAAGACTACATAATGATGCTGCATTTGATTGATGAAATATCTCTGCACTAGTGACCCTATGTTGAAGAAGGCAAGGACATGATGATGGTGATCCTATGTTGAAGAAGGCAAGGACATGATGATGGTGATCCTATGTTGAAGAAGGCTACGACATGATTAATCAATGAAGAAATCAAACCATGAAGAAGCCCTACACTCAAAGGCATTCTACTTTATCTCCATTTCTGCACTCATAAATAATTAGTCACATTAAAAAATTAATTTTGCTACCTTAGAGGCAAAATTCCTTAATGACACCTACACCATCTTGAAGAGCATAATTTTTCCTTTCCAACAAGCTATTACTCAGCCCGAAATACCAAGCGGTTTGAAAGTTATTGATTTTACAAGTTAATAATGTAATTCTGGTCAGTAAGCCGACCTGAGCTTCTCTCCCATGTCGGCATGCCCTTAAGAGGCATGTCTATTCGGTTTGGTGAGTGAATTGGTGTATAAATATGGCATTCAAAACTTCATTCTTATCAATTTTTCGATGACCATTTCAGAGAAAAGATACAAAACAACAAGGAGGCTGAGAGGACTTAGTCTACTGTTTGGGCAAATTTAAGGAGGCTGAGGAGGAATATTGTTGTGATAAGCTAGCTTTGTAAAGGAACAATGGATAGAAAATTACTTCAAACCTATTCTCATTTACCTTACAGCTTGGATTTGTTGTTTAGGACTGTGGACAACTCAGATCATGGTCTCCAGACTCCTGTAGAAGCTCAGAAGGTTGAACAGTGTCCTATTGTAGCTCTTACACCACAAAATTTCAGTCTTTTGGAGCTCCGATTTTTGGCACCAAGTTACAGACTTGTCATCCGTATAGTAGACTTGGAGAGGATCTTGAAGGGCCTTGAAGTAAAGTTTTGGAGCAGCATAAAAGGCATTCAGAAGCAGATTTGAAGCATTTTGCAACAAACTTTGGAGAGCAGTTGGTGGACAGTCACATTGCTTTGAACAGTCATCACTCACCTTGAATTTGTTGATTCAGATTTGTTGGATTGGTAAGCTTATAACACATTCTTTGGACCTGTTTGGAGGATAGAGGCATAGCAGCTAATGGGCATCATTTATAGACCTCTGAAGTAAAGACCTCAGTCTATAAGCTAATATAGACCAAGCATCTTTGTCTATTGAGGGCAGCCTTGAAAAGCACTATTGGAGTCAATCCTGGAAAACATCTTGAAGTACTATTGAAGGGTGTCTTGTGAAGACATCTTTGGAGCCTATCTCTTGGCTCCTCTTGAGCAGCATTCTTGAAGTCTCCTTGTAGCACCATTAAATACATTTTGGAGCAATACTGTAGACACCTTTGAGCAGCTTGAAGATCCTTGAAGCAGAAGTAACTTGAAGAAAGTTGTTGAAGTTATCTTGGAGCTGTTTGGAAGACCTGGTGCAGAACTTGAGAAATTTATTGAAGACACCTTTGAGGCATTATTGAAGACATCTGAAGGCACTTGTAGAAGATGATCTTGAGATACCCTTGAAGACCATGATGCATTGAATCCATCATGAGGTGACTTTGGAGATCTTTGCTTGGGTAATATGAAGAACAATGATGACACCTTATGAGAAGACAAGGTTGTTATTAATGAAGTGATTTGGAGGAAGCATTGTTGAATATAGACAGGGCTTGTTGAAGAAGACTTGGGGAGCCATGAAGTACAACCAAACATACCTTGACAAAGTGAAGCTATAGGGTTGGTGCCTTGGAAAGTCCAAGTTGGTGCTTGGAAAATATAAGATTGGCGTCTTTGGAGTTGGTGCTCCTAAAATCAAGGTTGGTGCCTTGGATAAGATAGGGTTAGAGCCCTAGAGGATCAGAGTCCTCAAGAAACTAGGTCGGAGCCTGTACCAGATATAGGGTTGGAGCCTCTGAGGTTGGTGCCTCAGAATTGACAAGGTTGGAGCCTTGGAAGTCCAAGTTGGTGCTTGGCAACAGGTTGGAGCATGGGAGTTTGAAGATTGGTGTCTTCATCTAGGGTTGGAGCCCTATATACATTGTACTTAATTCATTGTAAAGATTATATTAATAAATTAATTTATTCCTATTGGTATTTTGTGTTCTAAATATAAGTGATCTAACTTGTAAAATTAATAATTGAAAAGAAATATTGATTCACCCCCCTCTCAATATTTCCAACAAACATAGTTCGAGGAATTATCTATGATGACTTGCACAACATTTTGCTCCCAAACTACTTGAATAATCTCATCCAAAAGCTCAAATAGAAGGGTTGAATCCTTCACCTTATCAGATGCATCAACTAATCTCAAAAACATGGTCCCTTGAGGGCAAGAAACAAGGAAATTAATGATAGTTTGATTCTTTCCATCATTCCATCCATCTGACATCATGGAACAACCTAGTTTGATCCATGACTCTTTATACTCAGTCAAATACTCATCAATTGAAGAAATCCATTTTTGCAAAAGAGCTCCCCTTAAGTCGTGCATAGTAGGGCCTTTGAAGCCCTTTCCTATAGCTATAACAGAGTCCCACATAGCTTGGTAATAAGGTGAGCAAGCAACATTAAATGGGATGTTTGCATCATACCACCATCTAGCAATGTATTGAAAAGAAGATTCTTTGCATTGTTTTTTTCAATGTTCATCCAAAGTGGGTTGACAACATGGCTGGGAGGAAGTGGGATTAGCAGAGGCAGTGGTGGCAAAGGATGAGAAATAGCGTTGGATGTTTGTCCCATTTGTTCTTTTAGAATGTTGGGGTTGATGATAAGACCCAAGAGCAGGAGGAACATAGTGAAACGAGTCATTGGTGGAAAGGATAGAAGAGGAGTCTTGAATCTCAAAATTATTATACCCACTAGCTTTGATGGCTTGTAAAATTTCCTTCTTCCTTGCAATTTCTTCTTGAATAGCCTTCTCCCTAGCCTTATTCTCCTCAAACTTCTCAAAGTTGGCAAGATTTTATGCCCTAACAAGACCTATCACTTCCTTTGGTACATCATATGGCTTTACTTGATCTCTTATCCCAACCAAGTGTTGTTTGAACCTGAGAATACCCACACCTCCAATAGATTTATTGCAAAATTTGCATATCAATTTTTCATCAATCGCATCACAATGAACCCATGCATTGTCCTTGGCCTTTGGAGGCATGGTGGCTAGAAATATTTGAAATTTGCAAAGAAATTTTCCCTTAAAAAATAATTGCAACTAAAAAAAAATAGAAAACCTAAGACAAATTTGGGAAAAAAGGGCATATTTAGCCTACAAAATTTAATAGCATAAAATACATAAAAAAAATAAAATTAAATACATGGACAACAATGAAATATGGATTTTTTCAAGTGAAAATCCTTACCTGGAAATGCAAACTAGCTTCCTTAGCTTCCTCTTGAAGATGCCAAGTCTACTAACAACTCCAAACTATCTCCAAAATAGATCCAAGTCCAACTCCAAGCCTCCAACATGACTACTCCAACAAAAACTCAATACTCTCCAAGCTCAAATGAAAATCACAAAAACTCCAAATGAAATGTGTGAGACAAATGAGAGGGGAGACCTCCTTTTATTGGCATGGAGGCCGTGTTTTTGGAGGGAAACAACCCTTAGTTTCCCTCCAAACCACCTTAGAATTTGCCAAAAATATTATTGGTGGGTTTGTTGCGACGTGGCAATGAACCTATTGGTTTATGATGGAATCGATAAGTTTACCCATAAACCGATTGCTTTCATAGTATACTCGTTGGTTAGGCCCGATTTTTGTGAAAATTCGGCAAAATGGCCTCTCTAACTAGGTTTTTGCTCTGTCTAGCTAGTTTAGCCAGTGAACCGACCGGTTTGACCGTTTTCGGTTCAGAATGATTGGGTTTTAATACTATATCTTTGTATTGTAGTGACCCAACATCTAAATTTTATATTCCTCTCTCAAAAGAAGTACATTGGAGATTTGTTGAACAAATTTGACATGGTTGAGTGCAATCCGTTGACCACTCCAATGGAATAGAATTTAAAGCTCACATCCACTAAAGGAAATGAATTTGATGATGTAACAAAGGACAACAACTCATAGGAAGTCTCAACTACTTGACTACTACTAGACTGTTGATTTGGGGTAGCATCGGATATGCTCTAAGCCTGAAATTTTGCAAGGAAGTGTTTGGTCAATTTAGTGTGTCCTAAATTGCTATTTAAAATGTCAACCCGAGAGTCGTAAACTACTGAAGTGAAGTGCACTGTATATGCAAGATAACTGATTTCTTAGTTCTTTGTCGTTTTTGAGTTTTTGGTTTGTTTTTGGGTTTATCTTATGTGGATTCCCTAATGTGAGATGGCAGAATTGAAGGTCAAGTATGGATGGCAATGGTGATTTCTACAATGATTTCCCAAACTTTAAAGTTCTCAAAAAGAAGGTTTCAAACTGGCTGTGATGAAATCAATTCTCAAAAGAAAATAAAAATGTACCAAAACAATGAACTAGTGACAATGAAGCCCAGTATCCTTATTGCTGTATAAAAAGAAAATAAAAACTGAACTCAAAGCAATTCAAAGACTGAAAGCAAAGCAAACTAAATCACACTATTTCAACCCATATTCTGACCCTTCAACTTTCGACTCGCTCTGGCTATAGGAAGTAATCATAAACAAGTTGAGTAATATGATATCTAAATTGCAGGAAATGAAATTGCATAAAATGAAACTAAGATGTAACTACTCATTCATATTTCAATTCCTGAAAATGGCATAAGTAATTTAATCACTAACTTGCAGGAAAGTAAACTAAATCATACTACATCAAGTAATATTCTGATTCCTCACTATTTGAGTCGCTTGGCTATAGGAAGGAAATCATAAACAAATGAGTAATATGATATCTAAGTTGCAGAAAAGTAAATAAGCAAAGCAAAACTGAAAGAAATGACAATGCTGGAGTTAAAACTCAGTAAATGAATCAGCAGAAAGGACAAGATGATCTCATGTCATTAGTCATTAAAACTATGTAATTTTCCCGGGCTACCTACAAGAACCTCAAAGAAAAATACTGATCAACTAGCAATCATGAGAAAGCATAAAAGAAAAGATGAACAACAGTTAGTATAAATATCAAGACAGCGTAATATATACAAGCAAATGATTATAAAAGCAGTAACATAATGAAAGCAAGTAAGAAACTATACAATAAATACAGAGCCTTGGTGTACAGGGGCCCTCTGCAACCTCGGCCAATCAATACTCAGTCACAAATTGAACTTAAGAATGTTGTCTTCTCATATATTAAAGTGCAGTCAAAACATAGAAATAGAGCACGGCACAGTGGGCTCGTAAACACAGTCAAGATTACATGTAAAAGCTAACTATCAAGCGTATGATAACGCGTTATTTATAACTGAAGGTGCTATAACTGATTCCTAAATTCTACGCTGCCAAACAGACACGTAAATCTCCACGTCCTGAGATCTAGCAGTATGGTAATCATGACAAATAAATCTATGGAGTGGTGGCTGTTCGATTTGGTTCACGGATTGATCCACAGGTGTTAGCACACCTCCGGAGATTGAGGATCTTGCCACGCAAAACTTCACGTGGGCAAAACAGAGTCGTGCCACCGCAAAACTCTTGGTTTGACCACTCCTTCGACCGTCTTTGACCATAACTGTTTGTGAGTGATTCAGCTGAACCAAGGGGACACGCTCCATGTACATGTCATTTGCAGCTTGCCCATGTGGCCGGATTCTCCATTGGACACCTGTAACATAGTCTTCAACAAAATGGCTGCGGAAACTTGAGCTGGCTGCGAAAAGTGACAAGTTTCCGCAGCTGATTGAACAAAAATATAAATCAAACAGAAGTCACAAACATAGTTAGGAAACCATTTTATAAGCTCTTTTTAAACTAATATGCAATGATTTGACAGCTTGGTGGGTCAAGTAAATGGAAAAGAAGGTTGAAAAGGTATATAGGGAAGATGCAAGTTTGGGACTCAACATACCCCCACTGTGAAGGTGTTGCATGTCCTCATGCAACCAAAATTTTAGTCATTCCCCTTTAATCCATATGTTCTGAAGCCTCTACTAGGACATCTAGTCCTCTTTTCTTCTTTCTTGGTGCTACCGCCATCCTGGGTTTCCTTATCAGACATCTGAATTTGAGATTGATCAATTCTCTGCTCAACTTTCTGCACTTTTTCTTTAGTTTCTTGTTCTTCTTTTGCCATAGTCCCAAATGAAGCATAGTATTATCATGAATAATTTTATCTACTTTGCTATGCTCCTTAAGTGCTTCATTTTCTTGCTTGATATGCTTGTTTAGAACCTCTAATTCAAACACCTCTTACTTTAAGGATTGAACTTGTGCATCTGGTGTCATGTGGGGCAGAGTGGTACTCGGGCCTGCAGCTGTCTTTTCTAAAGATTCAAGGTATTCATACACCTCCTGTTGACTGGGATCTATTTCGGGTGTTTTTCTTGGACTGACTTCAAAGTCTTGTGGAGGAGGAGGACTGCTTTCTAGCTCTGGCCGAGAAGGGCTTTCATCAACATGTGGAGGACTAGTTTCAATACTTGGCTGAGGACGAGGTGGACTACGACCAATTGGAGGTTTCTCGGGTGTTTCCCCACCCAAGTCAATGAAGTGGGGCCATTTTACTTGTGTTTTACTCCCCATTCCTCTAAGCCTGTTGCTTCTTCTCAAATATGGTGGACTAGTGCTCCCTTCTTCTATGCTCTATTTTCCTTTTTCCTTCTTCTTTGCTATAGCAGCCTGTTCTTGAAGATGCACTAATCTCTCAGACAATGTTTGATAGTCCTCTTCTATAGATGGCTCAGGTGATTGATAGACTTCTTCTATGTTTCTTTTGCCTTTCAATTTTCTCTGTTTCTTGTCCTTAGTTCTGTTCTCTTTTTCTTTTTGACCAACTTCTTGAGTTTCGGTAGTAGGAGAGTCTTGGACTATGGCACTCTTTTCTTTTCTCCTACTCCTTCTCGGTGTCTTTGGTGTACTACTTTCAGATGCCTCAGATGGCTCTTGAAAGTAATTTCTTATTAAAAATTGTTCCCAGGTATCTTTGTTTTTCTTCAGTTGGTCTTAATGAGAATCTTTACAAGTCCATGATGATATAGATGAGGTTCTATATTTTCTACGTGCTTTTGGACTGTTATACTCATCTTTTTCAAACTCGGCAGTAAGAAATAAGGCAAATTAAGAGTTTGAATCTCTAAGAAGTTCATCAACAATCTAGCATGGTACATGTACATTGAACCAAAGCGTCCTTCACAAGTGATAAATTTTTGGATAACTAACAGCAGGCTGGCCCATTCTTCTTTCAATGCATGAACATGAATTCCTTTTGTAAACACAGTGATGTCCATACCTGGGTTTCGTAGCATAATTCTCCATGCCTGTTCATCCACGCTTTTGTTTTTAAACCATCTCTCACCTTCCTGGGGTAAGCCTGTGGCAGCTGCTACTGTTGTTTCAGTGATCGTGAGCTTTAAGTCTCCAATTTCCACCATCTGGCCATCGAAAGACCGTGCAAAGGCTTTGGTTACCTCTTTATTATGGCCCTTAAATTTTTCGATAAAGCGTAACCATTTTGCTTTCTTCAACAAATCTTTTGCTTGAGGGTAACCTTCTAAATATTTAGGTCCTTCTGGTTCTGCCCTTAGTAGTCGTCCCATTCCTTCCTTTGTTTTGAATTTCAACTGAACATTCAATTGCATGTGAGGGTTTAGCAGAGGGAAGGTGGCTCGGTTGCAGGGTTTATGGCAAAATACAGTGGCTGCAATTGGTAGATGGATAGCAGGTAACGTGAGTGCTTCAGAATTTCAGGCAGAACAGAGGATGAGCAGCCGTAGTGAGTTCACAAGATGAAGTGCAGACGTATGTGAAGAAGATGGTCTTAATAGAATGGTAAGGGAATGGAGTGAAGTCGAGATTTTGAATTAAATGGCTGCATACGAAATGTTACACGTTTTAATGAATGGCTGCGAAGAATGCGGTGGAGAGGAGCCGTAATGAGATAGGTCACATCTCATGATTACAGGTGGGGAATGAAAGTGCAGTCAACTATGAGTTTAAACCCAAAAATCAATCATGAGACCGTTAAGAAATGAATGCATGGTGTGCAGAATAATATCGTGGGATGGTAGTGGGTAATGGAGCTATCATGATGATCATTGCACATAGTAGAGCTTTTATGGTTTGACAACTATGCATAATCGTGACCTTAATTGTTATTTGAAAAAAAAATTTGCTCATACCTTTGGAAACCTTGTCATTTGTTGCTCATTAGCTTTTAACCAACTGCTCTTCATTGATGTCTGGAGATGCTCCATGTCTTCATAGCATATGCTCAATCACACCTGCATTTTCATGATTATTGCACTAACATTTTGACTGTGGATTTGAAAAACAGAGTGGTGGCTGCGGAAACTGCTTCTGGCTGCGGAAACTGCTACCAGCTGCGGAAACTGACACAGCACCCACTTAGCTGAACAAAGATAGTTAGATAATAACTAACTGAGTGAAAATGGTCCTGAAAGGGACATTTATTGATGAAATGGAATGAAATGAATGAAATGGAGTGAGATGAAGCGGAGTGAAGTGAAATGAAAATGAGATGGAGATGGAGTGGAATGGAAAATGAGGTGGAGTGAAGATGGAAAAAGAAGGAGAGAATATTTTTTTTTTTTGGAAAATATAGAGTGTCAGGTGTCCCTGATTTTCACTCTACATTTTCTGTATAAGACCGCCAATTTGTGATTGGTTTTCAGTCTTATACAATTTTTTATTTTATTTTATTTTTTTAACTGAAAGAAACAAAGGCTAGGCTGGTGGGGAAGAAGGATTCTTCTTCACCAGCCTTATTGCAGAATTCTCTTGAAACATTTTGACAAATTCCTCTTTTGAGAGTGGCTTATGATAAATTTTCAATCGGTGGCCATTCACAATGAGAGGAGTTTGAAATTCATCAATGGTCTTGATTCTTACCGCTCCATTGCTAAAGACTTTGTCAATCTCATATGGCCCAAGCCAATGGGTCTGAAATTTACCTTTGAAGTCTTTAAACTTGGAATCAAACAGTAGTGCCCAATCTCCCTCTTGAAACTTTTTCTCTTTGATGTATCTGTCATGCCACTTAGCTCTTTGATGTTGAACTAGATCAGTTCTTAAAATTGCTTCTTGTTTGATCTCATCTAGCTCATTCAGCTGCTCCATTTGTGATTTTGGGCTTCTGATAGATTCATCCCCAACTGAACTGCCATCTTGAAAGTCTTTACTTGAAATTCAATGGGGAGCAGGACTTCTTTCCCATAAACAAGTTCATAGGGAGAATGTCCTGTTGTATTTCTCCATGTAGTTCTGTAGGCCCACAAAGCTTCAGGAAGCCTTTCTGCCCAATCTCTTCTGTGTAGATGGACAGTTTTGGTGATGATGCTCTCAAGAACTTTGTTTATAGACTCCACTTGGCCATTTGCTTGTGGATGGTAAGGAGTAGATTTTCTGTGCTTGATTTTGTATTCTTTCATCAGCTTCTCCATCAATTTAGATGTAAATTGACTTCCCTGATCTGTCACAATTTCTCTTGGGACACCAAAACGAATAAAAATATCCTCATAAATAAAATTAACAACTAAATTTTCAGTGGCAGAAGGCAATTCTTTGGCTTCTACCCATTTAGTGACATAATCAGTGCATACCAATATATACTTCTTCTGTTTAGATGGTGGATTAATGGGTCCAATAAAATCTAAAGCCCATTTTTCAAAGGGTTCGATGAGTACCTGTGGTTGTAATGGCATTTCATTTCAAAGAGTTGGTCTCCCAACTCTTTGGCAGCTGTCACACCTTCTGACATATTGTTTTGTATCTTTGAAGAGGGAAGGCCAATAATATCCTAAAGAAAGGATTTTATAGGCCGTCCTTTTGTCAGCAAAGTGTCCACCGCATGGTTCATCATGACATGCTTTGAGGATGTCAGGCATTTCATCTTCCCGAACACATCTTCTGATCACACAATCTAGCCCTGTTTTAAACAATTCGTTAGAAATCCATGAATAATTCGAACTCTCCTAAATAATTCTAATTTTTTCACTAGGAAATAAATGTGGAGGTAGCTTCCCTGTAACCAAATAGTTAGCAATATCTGCATACCAAGGAGTCTTAGTAGTTACTACAAATAAATATTCATCTGGAAACTTATCCTCTACAGGAGAATCTTCGTTAGTATTTTGGATCCTAGACAAGAAATCAGCTACTGTATTTTGTTTCCCTGGTCTATCCAACACAGTAATATTGAATTCTTGTAAAAGTAAGAGCCATCTTGTAACTCTTCCATTAGTAACAGGTTTGTTCATTAGATATCTAATTGCAGAATGATCAGTATGGACAAAAGTTTCATAGCCTGTTATATAATGTCTAAACTTATTGATTGCATGAACAATAGCTAAGAACTCTTTTTCAGTCATAGTATAGTTCAACTCGGTGGGAGTCAAATTTTTACTGGTGTAGTAAATGGCATAACAAACTAAATCCTTTTGACCCAACACAACTCCTAGAGCTGTATTTGAAGCATCTGTAGAAATATGGAAAGGAAGTTTCCAATTTTGCCCTCTCAAAATGGGTGTTTCAGATATTTTTTTTTTCAAAGTTTCAAATGCAGATTGACAATCAGGATCCCATTTGAATTCACAGTCTTTTGTAAGTAATTTGAAGAGTGGAGATGCTATTTTGGTGAAGTTTTCGATAAATCTTCTATAGTATCCAGTAAATCCAAGAAAACTTCTAACATCTTTTTGACAATTTGGAATAGGCAACTTGGAGATGACTTCAACTTTTGATCTATCAACTTTAATCCCATCCCCCGAAATATGATGTCCCAAAACAATACCTTCAGTAAACATCATAAAGCATTTTTCATGACTCAATGAAAGGTTTGTTTCTTTACACCTTATAAGGACTTTTTCCAAATTCTCTAATGCCTCTTCAAATGAATGACCATAAACTGTAAAATCATCCATATAAACCTCTACACAATCATGGATTAGTTCAGAAAAGATTCCTAGTACTGCCCTTTGAAATGTTGCTGGTGCATTACATAATCAAAAAGGAAGTACTCGGTAAGCAAAAGTTCCCCATGGACAAGTAAATGTGGTGTTATCTTGATCTTCAGGTGCTACCTGAATCTAATTATAGCCACTAAAACCATCCAAAAATGAAAAATACTTTTTGCCTACTAAAGTATCTAATACCTTGTTAGAGTCGGTCTAGTAGCCCTCCACCAGAGATCAAAGCTCTTTACATTTCATAGTTAGGTGTCTCATCAGTGTGATCATGTTGCATTCCGTTAGGCATGCCATAATCTCAGTGGAAGGAGTTTATGTCGTTATTCCCCTCTTGTTTGGCACTGCTGGTTCATGTTTGTTCAAATAAATAAAGTCCTCAAAGGGTCATTCATTTTGCTTTAAGTTTTAAGGTCTTAGGTCTAGGGTTGAGTCTAATTTTGTCTTGAGAGGTCATCAAGGACCAGTAGGCCAGAGGGATGTCCTTCATTAAACATTTCTTATCATTGTACAGCTAAATTTTTGCCTTGTTCTCAAAAACTTTGTTTTTGAAAACAAGGTCATTATCTCATTTTTGTAAAATTTCTCAAAATTTCAAATTCTTCAAATGCCGAAGTGCAGCCTTGGTCTCCTTTGCCAAAGCATCCCAGAAGCTATCCCTGCAAAAATTTTCAGAAGAAATCATCATTTCAACCAATTTTTCAAAGAAATGAAATTAAAGGTCAGAGCCAATTAAAGCAAAAAGTGTCAACATTCAAAACATTACAAAGTGGGTTTTGGGCAAGTAAAAAATTAAAGGGAAGCTTATAAAAGCATGCCATCCCTCATTGGTAATTCATTTGCCTCTCAACACTCCAAGAGAATACTTGTCAAGACGGGTTCAAAGTTCATTGGGCGAATTGAGCAGTTGCAGCAGCGCGCTACGCATCAGAAGAGGCGCGCTACGCGTTGGGGGGCGCGCTACGCATCAGCGCGCAGTTTCCAGTTCAATTTAACTCAGGCGCTACGCGTTGGGAGGCGCGCTACGCATCAGGCTGGGCGCGCTACGCGTTGGGTTTCTTGCTCAGGAAATCGCCAGCAAGCCATCAAAACTGCTTTTCTCTCCAAATCTTTTCAGGTAGGCCTCTAATCATGGTGATTTTTGGTTTGGCTAAGATGAATGAGCAATGAAAATGCAAAAATGCCATGCTAATATGGAGTAAAACCCTACCTTGCTGTATCAAATATTAAAAATGCAAATGTGTTAGGGTTTCATTGAAATTTGCTGCCCAAGGTTACCCATTTTCCCATTCCTCTTTCCCCATATTTTCCTCACCATTTTCCTTGACATTTCCCATGAAAATCATATAATTTCCCTACTAAAAATCATTAAAATCCCTAAACCCTACTAATTCCTAAAATCCTATGTAAATTTCCCAAACCCTACTTCCCATTACAATCCTACAAATTATGATTGTATATGTTCCATGTTCCTTTCCTAACATTTCCTTCCACATTTGTTTTCCCTAATCCCCTCAATTTTCCCTTTTCCCTAACATTTCCCATGTGTGTTTGTCCCCTTGGTAACAGCATTCAAACAAGTCAAAACAACAGTTCATTGGGTGCACAGTCAGCATTATTTTTCAGTCACTTGCCTCCAAAACCATGTCAGAAACTGAAACAGATTATGAGCAAAGTGATGACCGTGAATCAACACCAGAGGTAGAGGTGCCAAGGAGGCATCACAGGGGTGGTAAGGGTGGTCAGCATGTCAGGGAGGAACCCACCTCTTTGGCTTATCTACAAGCTTGTCCACTTGCAGTGTCATGTTTCCGATATCTATCATGCTATGAATATTGTGAGAGAATCTCCCAAATTCAACACCACAAGGAATTGGCCCGCTTGTTTGTCCTACATTTGCACAATGGGCATGTGAATCTTGCAGGAGTGGACTTCACATTGTCACCTGAGATTGTTGCTCAAGCAACAGGGATACCCAATATTGGAGAAGAATGGAGCAAGCGCCAGCCGTTGGACAGATTTCATTATGATCCATATATCAAACCTGCATATATGAGGTACCTAACTGGTGTTTTTCCCTTCAGATTCTTAAGAGACGAGTATGCACCTATGATGAAGATCATCATTCGCTATTTCACTTGTGAGGGCAGATTTTCACGTTTGTATTCGTACCATATCCGTTTGTTGATGCATTTCACACGGGTACGAATGATGAACATTCCATTTTTCATGTGCCGAAATATAGAGAGGATGGTGCCCTTGGTGCAAAGAAAGAGCCCAGCACAGCAACACAAGAGCATTTATCATTATGCACTGATCAAGATTGTGGTCATGCATCAGTTGGCACAACAGGGTATTCCATGGGAGGATTTCATTTCTCGTGACTTGTTCACAGTGCCACAGCCACCTCCTGAGGTTGTCCGTGATGAGGAAGGGCCTTCACATTAGTTTGATATTCCAGAGCCCGAGCATGTCAGCACTCCTCCTTATGTTACATATCAGAGAGGCCCCAGGGTCTTATTTGCATCTGCACGGCGAGTATTATCTCCACATCAGGTGGAAGGGGTCTCGCCTTCTTCATCAGCACAACGAGTGTTATCTCCACATCAGGTGGAAGGGGCCTCGTTTTCGACAGCAGCACAGGTACCAGAGAGAGGCAAGTAGCCCAGGATTGATGAGGGGCCATCAGGTGTTCCAGGCATAGATGTTGTTGACCTTGATATTATTTCTCCTAGCCTAGAGTCAAAGGAGATCATCCAGCAACTAAGGGCTGAAAATGACTTGTTGCAGCAAAAATTGGAGATGGCAAATTGGACAATTACTTATTTAGAGCAGCGCAACAAGCAATTAGAGGATGAACACTCTCTTGATGAGTTGCGGAGGATCCATGAAGACCGTAACTTGGCTCGCAAGAGACCAGGTGATTTGACACCCATTGAGCGAGAGGTTATGCTCATCCGGGTCAATACTCATTTGGAGAAGTTGATGGCCAGGGCAAACACGGAAAAGGACATGCTCTGACACATGAAGAATCATTATTGGGCTCGAATGCATGTGTGTAAGGCAAGAATGAAGGTGCTCAAAGGACGGTTGGCCAAGGCACTAAAACAGAGGAAAAGGCCTGATCCCCTTCATATTTTGGCTGAGGCTTCCTTGGAGGAGCATGGTGCTCAATGATGCACTTCCAGCTCAAATTTCAGGAAATTTTGAGCAATTTTGGTCAATTTTGACTTTTTTGTGCCACACACAGGTTTTTGCTCTCAACGCGTAGCGCGCCGCGCGCTACCCTGAAGATGGGCAAGTCCATTCCTCAAAAACTCAGCATTTTTGGATTTGTCATGAAAAATTACACTTGCTCAGCAATTACCAAGACATTTCATCAGGTTTTGAGCCCTCATAAGGTCAAAAAGCATGCAAAAAATGACTTTCTGCCACTTTTTGGACACACAGGGAGCAGTCTTGGGAGATTGCAATTTTGGAGGGGCAAATGGACACCAAATTGAGAAATTCCACTTGGGTTGGAAAGTAGACATCCAGACCTTTCCAACAAGCCTACGTTTGCCTCATTTGGATGCCGGGAAGTGCCTCAAAAGTTGGCTCAAAGGCGCACTACGCATTCAGGATTGGGGCGCTACGCATCAGGGAAGTTTGCCAGATTTTCACCTACAGCTCAGCAAAACGCAGATTTGACTAGTTTTGACTTTTTGGAGTGATTTTTCATCCTCCTTGATGTAATTGATGTAATTTTATGATGTCATGGCACTTATTTATCTCTTCTAGAAGATTCATTCATAAAAAGTCAAAAATTTAATGAATGAATTGGTTTCCTAGCTTATAGAGGCAAGTTGTTTTGATTGCCTATATTGTAGTGCTCAGTTTAGAATTGGTTAAAACAGCTCCTAGGATGATGAGCTCGACCCCTAGAGGCAAGGAAAGGTGTTAGCTTGCCTATATTATGTTTTCTTAGTCATTTTCATGGTTGGACTCTTGAGGGATAAGCTTCTATTGTATTACACTTTGTATCTCTGCAATTTTGGCAAAGGAAAGACCAGGGTTTTGCAGCACTTTTTGGGATTCCTGTGGTTATTTGTGTTGATGGTGTGCTTCTCTCATGTACTTGTAAGTGTGTTATGTGTATCATTTTCCCACTTTTCTTTTCTGCACATTAAGTAAATGAAGTGTTAAGGTAGAATTCATAATTTGTATGCTCTGCCTTTAAGTTTGCTTAATATCTATATTTTCCTCTGTCTGAAGAGAACTCTCGATGGTTTCTTGCTCTCTTTAGCTCCTTACCGGTCATTCCTATCCATTCACTTAAATCAAAGGCATCAAGAAAATCTCCTACCTTGCCCCAAAAAGACCTCTGCAAACGCTGTGTCCCATCCCCGCACCCAAAATTGCTTTCCCCCTGTTTTCCACCAAAACCCTAAAAATCTGAAATCAAACCTTCTCAATCAGTTTACTAGCCTAAAATTAGTGTTCTTTATTGGTCATCTCCGCCCTTTGAAGACCTTTTGCCGAGATAGACCCGGAGAGAGCCCTCTCCTGCCCCGTAGGGCTAGCTACGAGGCTAAGTGGTTTGATGTTGCCTTGGATTTTGTCTTTTTCAGCCTGAGGCCAAATTCAAGCGCTAACATACCTGATCGATAAAGGGTAAAGGAAAGTGATCCTTCAAAGTTGCTTTGTTCAATTCCTTGTAATTAATGCATACCCTCCATTTACCATTCTTTTTAGGTACTATAACCAAAGGAGAAACCCATCGGCTATCTGAAATTGGATAAATGAAGTTGACATTGAGTAGTTTTTGAAGCTCTTCTTTCACTATCTCCCTAAGGTTTGGATTCATCCTTCTCTGAGGTTGTTTGATTGGTCTACTGTTTTCCTCGATATAGATGTGATGAATGCAAGTCTTAGGGTCAATACCTTTCATATCGGTATACTCCCATGCAAATGCAGTAGAATGTTTTTGTAAGATTTTGGTTAGCTCTCCCTATTGTGATTTTTCCAAGTTTTGTTGATATTCAATGTTTTACTTGGAAAGATCTCAATGGCGGAACTACCAAACTCTTCCATAGAGAAAAGAGACATTTGTCTAGATGATAGATACTCAATGTTAGAATCTAACTGAAATTGTGTGTGGTCATATTCTGAAGATGTTTCAAAGTTTTCTAATGTGTTCAGAATTTGACTATCTTCACTGATTTCAGAAATGGTAAAGACAGGTTGTATAGTATCCTCATCATCAACTCACTCATTATCTCCTATTTCTGTAATTGCTTTTGTTAGAGGATACAGATTGAATTTCTTTGTCGAATTACCATCAGAAATATACATATCCCCAGATCTACAACTGATAAAAGCATCAGCTATGGCTAGCCAAGGTCTTCCTAAGATGAGAGGGTGTCCTCCTAAATTACTCTTGGGAGTTAAAGTCGTGAAATCTATTGGATATTCCCAAGAATCTAAGGAGACCGAAATGTCTTCTAATACACCATCTGGTTTGATAATTGATCGATCTGTAAGTTGCAGTAAAGTAGGTGTAAAAAGAAGATTAGGAAGTTTTAGCTATTCCATAGTCCGTCTACTCATAATGTTGATAGCAGCCCCTAAATCAATCAAAGTATTTGGAATTTCTACCCCATTGATATGTGTTTTGACAATTGGACTACCGGGATCTACATACTTCTGCATAGTAATTTTTCCCATAATGATATCTGCAATTTTTCCTACCAAGTGGATTCTTCTTGTATCTCTCGGTTTCCTTCCTGGTCTTTTAAGACTCAACTCCTTTATTGTTTTTGCTAGAATAGGAATCTCTCTAATGTCTTGTAACAAGGGGATCTTGATACAGACATTCTTTAATTCATCTAGAAAATCATAGTCAGGCAACAAGATTTGTTTTTCCATCCCTTTGTCAATTTGTAATCTTTCAGGAAAAGGAGGTGTGGATGAAGATGCAGGTTTCTCAACTATAGGAGTTGTGGGGGTTGACTCTTTTTATTTTTCTTTTTGAGTGCTTGGGTTTTGAAGAGATGCTTCAGAACCTTTATTGGCTTCAAGAGAATCTTCCTCAAAAATGCTTTGCTTTTGAGCATCTATAAAAGGCTTATCTAAAACTCTACCAGATCTGAGTTGTACATCATTGAGAGGAACAATCATATAGGTAGGAAATTGTTGTCCTTCTACCATGTAAGCATTTTGAGGGTTTTTATTATTGGGGTTCGACAATGGCTGGGAAGGTAGTTGATTTGTCTTCTGTTGGAATGGAAGCAAGAGTTGAGAATTTGGATTCTGTTGAGAAGGTTGTTGTTGTTGTAGAAATGGCAATGATAGTTGTGGATTTTGATTTGGAAGTTGTGGAGCTTGTTGATTTTGAAAAGATGGAGGATATTGATAAAATTGAGCAAATCTCCCATATGGATTTTGCATACCTTGTACCCATGATTGAAAAGGATTTTGAGGTTGGGACCAAGGTTATTGCCAAGGATTCCAATTTGGTGGGGGTTGAAAGTTCATAGAGTTATTAAACCCTTGATTTTGTTGCCCCTGCCAAGGTCTCCTTGCAACAAAACAGAGAGACTCAATTGAATTTGGATCTTCTTGAAAGACAGCTTTGAGCCCAGGGATTGAAGGACAATCCTTGGTCTCATGGTTTTCTAAACAAATCACACATGTTTCTACAACTTTTGCATCCAAGGGACATTCCCTTAGAGCATGTTTCTTTCTACATTTTTGGCAAAAGATGGCCAAAGCTTCAGCTTCTGCTTTCTGCTTGTTTTGTATTTTAAGGGTGTCTAGTTGCTCACTAAGACTCCCTAAGATATCAGTTTTGAATTCATCAAGCATGTTATCAATCTCAGCTCTACTTACTGATCCAGTTGCAGATTTGTTTGCTCTAATGAGAGAAGGATCTCTAGGCCCTTTTCCAGTTTTAGATTTTCCCCTTGAGAGATGGACACATAGCTCTGCTATATCATGAAGTGGAAGTTGAGATATATCTCCTTTTCCCATCATGCTCAAAATATCTATCCATTCATCTCTAATGGCTTTTAATAGAAGGGCTTTCAAGGTTTCCTCATCTAAGTTATTCATTTTTGCTCTTTTCAGGTTGTATTGAAATCTTTCAAGTAAATCCTCCAAGTTTTCATCTTCTCTTTGCACCATTTTGAATACCTCATCATTGTGATTGGTGGGCATACAATAGTCTAGGTATCTATCCAAAAATGTTTGTTTCATATCATTCCAAGTCCTAATGGATTGAGTGACTAATCCCATGAACCATTTCAAAGCAGCTCCTTTCAATGTTGAAGGAAACAATTTGAGTTTTTGAGAGTCTTCCAGATAATCATAAGTTCGACACACGACTTCAAACTCAAATAGAAATGTTTCAAGATCCTCATTTCTTAACCCATGAAAGTTTGGGAGGACAGATGGTGAGATGTTTTTCATTGTTGCTCGAGAATCCTCATCAACTATAGGAAATCCGAATGAGTTATCTCCATCCCTATTTCCCCCATTGTTACCTCTACCTCCTCCATTGTTTCCTCCTCCTCCTCTACCTCTACCTCTACCAAATCCATTTACTACTTCCTCTGTCATGATAGTTTCCTCAGAGACTTCAGAGTCCTCTGGTTCCTCTACTAATGGTGAACGAGGAGGAATTTCCCCCTCTTCTTCTTCAGGTGATTCTACTTCTTCAATTACAATGTGTTTTCCTGTAGAAGTAAAGAAAGGGTCTTTTCCTAATTCAGATTCAATGGATGGTGTGGGAGAGTCTCCTAATTCAACTACTGCCTCTTGAATTCCAGGAATCCTAAGGCTAGGAGTGTGAGTTGGAGATGATGGAGGTGTCTCTTGTCTATTCCTTGAAGTAGATGGAGTTGTAAAAATCGAACTCTTGGCCCTAGCTAAAAACCTTCCCCTAGAATCTCTTGCTCTATGCATGTCATTTTTTTTTATTTTTCTTCAAGTCGGGCTAATAATTCTCTTTCTGATCTTCCAGGTCACTCTAGGTGCAAGAAGAGAGCATACTCAAGAAATTATTAAACCAATAACTCTCTCTTTTCTGATCCTCCAGATCACACTAGGTGCAAGAGGAGAGCATACTTTGAGAAGTTATCAATTTTTCCTTCCTTGAAATTTTCTTGTTTTTTTTTTAAGAAATTGGCTACCTAGTTTCACTTCCCCAGCAACAGCGCCAAAATGTTTGGTTGATTTAGTTTGTCCTAAATTGTTATTTAAAATTTCAATCAGAGAGTCGTAAACTGCTGAAGTGAAGTGCACTGTATATGCAAGATAACCGATTTCTTAGTTCTTTGTCATTTTTGAGTTTTTGGTTTGTTTTTGGGTTTATCTTATGTGGATTCCCTAATGTGAGATGGCAGAATTGAAGGTCAAGTATGGATGGCAATGGTGATTTCTACAATGATTTTCCAAACTTTAAAGTTCTCAAAAAGAAGGTTTCAAACTGGCTGTGATGAAATCAACTCTCAAAAGAAAATAAAAATGTACCAAAACAGTGAACTAGTGACAATGAAGCCCAGTATCCTTGCTGCTGTATAAAAAGAAAATAAAAACTGAACTCAAAGCAATTCAAAGACTGAAAGCAAAGCAAACAAAATCACACTACTTCAACCCATATTCTGACCCTTCACCTTTCGACTCGCTCTGGCTATAGGAAGTAATCATAAACAAGTTGAGTAATATGATATCTAAATTGCAGGAAATGAAATTGTATAAAATGAAACTAAGATGTAACTACTCATTCATATTTCAATTCTTGAAAATGACATAAGTAATTTAATCACTAACTTGCAGGAAAGTAAACTAAATCATATTACATCAGGTAATATTCTGATTCCTCACTATTTGATTCGCTTGGCTATAGGAAGGAAATCATAAACAAATGAGTAATATGATATCTAAGTTGCAGAAAAGTAAATAAGAAAAGCAAAACTGAAAGAAATGACAATGCTGGAATTAAAACTCAGTAAATGAATCAGCAGAAAGGACAAGATGATCTCATGTCATTAGTCATTAAAACTATGTAATTTTCCCGGGCTGCCTACAAGAACCTGAAAGAAAAATACTGATCAGCTAGCAATCATGAGAAAGCATAAAAGAAAAGATGAACAACAGTTAGTATAAATATCAGGACAACGTAATATATACAAGCAAATGATTATAAAAGCAGTAACATAATGAAAGCAAGTAAGAAACTATACAATAAATACAGAGCCTTGGTGTACAGGGGCCCTATGCAACCTTGGCCAATCAATACTTAGTCACAAATTGAACTTAAGAATGATGTCTTCTCATATATTAAAGTGCAGTCAAAACATAGAAATAGAGCACGGCACAGTGGGCTCGTAAACACAGTCAAGATTACATGTAAAAGCTAACTATCAAGCGTATGATAATGCGTTATTTATAACTGAAGGTGCTATAATTGATTCCTAAATTCTACGCTGCCAAATAGACACGTAAATCTCCACGTCCAGAGATCTAGTAGTATGGTAATCATGACAAATAAATCTATGGAGTGGTGGCTGTTCGATTTGGTTCACGGATTGATCCACAGGTGTTAGCACACCTCCGGAGATTGAGGATCTTGCCACGCAAAACTTCACATGGGCAAAATATAGTCGTGCCACCACAAAACTCTTGGTTTGACCACTCATTTGACCATCTTTGACCATGGCTGTTTGTGAGTGATTCGGCTGAACCAAGGGGACACGCTCCATGTACATGTCATTTGCAGCTTGCCCATGTGGCCGGATTCTCCATTGGACACCTATAACATAGTCTTCAACAAAATGGCTGCAGAAACTTGAGCTGGCTGCGGAAAGTGACAAGTTTCCGCAGCTGATTGAACAAAAATCTAAATCAAACAGCAGTCACAAACATAGTTAGGAAACCATTTTATAAGCTCTTTTTAAACTAATATGCAATGATTTGATAGCTTGGTGGGTCAAGTAAATGGAAAAGAAGGCTGAAAAGGTATATAGCGAAGATGCAAGTTTGGGACTCAACAAGAAGCTTGAGCACAGGCATTCCAAAGAACCCAGAAAGCGTTTTGGGAAATTCCACTCATAATTGATTTTATTAAAACAATTAATATTTTTAATGGGGTTCCTAAGTCTAAATTTAGTAAAATTAAAATATTAATGGGTATTAATCTAATAAGGGGTGAAACTTCTAGAAAAATCCATGGATCAAGTCAAAATGATTTGAGCCTTTGATTATGATTTAATCTAGGTTGTTGATTGCTCAACAGGAAGATATAAGAAGGGACTCGAAGGTCAGTTGGAAAACACACTAGGCAAATACTTAGTTTCCCAAGAGAAATCAATTTTCTCACTGGTCGAAGTTCGGAAAAAGAAACCTGATTCAAAGGGAGAGTTGTAGGTGGAGGAGACATAGAGAGGGTTCAACATCAGTTAGGGAGACAGGGACGAAGGCATAGAGCAGCAGAAGGAACAACATTTGACAGATTGATGCTGAGAGAGGCAGCGTTGGCCTGAGTGACGCAGGCATTGCGCAGACCAGTCTAGAGGTTGGAGAAATTGACATTGAGTAAGCGAGGGAGACGTAGAGGGTCAAGGAACCTCTCTCTCGAGTCAGACACTTGTTCATGAATTTCTGTAAATATTTCTCAGTTCTATACTGCTGGGTAAAATTTTGTACATGTTGATTTTTTCTGAAGAATAATAAAACCCTCATATGTTGCACCGGTTTTCCCGCATTGGGTTTTTCCGGAGACAATTGTCCAAAAATAACTGTTTTATGGTGTTTTTATATGTGCTAACATTTTTCTTACATTTAATTTTTACAATGTTTTAATTGTGAAGGCTGCAGTAGAATATGTTTCGATATTTACCTTAAGAATACAATAGATAACTTATCTCTAAAGCAATAAGTAGAAGTAATCACTGTAGTAGGATTTCTATTTTAGAAATTTTCACACAGATTGAACATTTCATTTGTTGTTGGAATCCCCTCCAAGTTTATGAAAAAGTCTTGTGAGGGTCATTGGTCTGCTGCAAATGAGTTCTAAGGTACTTGAAGGGAATTTAAAACTTTGGACTCAAGTATACATAGGTGGATGACTTCAACTTAATTGGATACTCTAATTCAGATTTTGATGGAGATAAAGAAAATGGATTATCTACTTCAGGTTATGTTATGAGTCTTGGATAGGGAGATGTCTCCTGGAGGTCATGTGAACAATTAGTTCTAGCAGATTCCACGACTAATGCTGAATATGTGGAAGTTGTAGAAGTAATGAAGGAAACTATGTGGCTCGGGAAAATTCATGAAGATTTGCAGGAGAAACAAGTGCATTCTACTCGTCTTGATTGATAACACTTCTACAATAAAAGTTGGCAAAGAACCCAAAGTTCCATCATTTAACCAAGCATATCGATACAAAGTATCATCTTATTCGACATGATGTTGAGGCCAAGACTATTCACGTACTCCATTGTTCCACAAATGAGAAAATTGCAGACATCTTCTCCAAAGCACTTGGAAGAGAAAAGTTTGAAAGAATCAAAATGATGCTTGGACTCACCAACATCCTTTCAACTTAAGGGGGGAATGCTGACACCTAATATTTGGGATTAGAAAATTCTTGGAAATATTGTAAATAGGAAAATAAATGAGACGAAGAGACATTGGAATATGAATTCCAATAGTATCCCTCTCCTTGTATATATTCATGATTTCTCTTAATTAAGAACAAATTTTGTGGAGTTACTCAAACCTGACCTGACAATATGTAATTTTTCCTGCTCATCAACTATTGATGAACATGCAAAGAAAACTAAGCACTGTGTCTGCATTGAGGATTCCAGGGTCATTGTGATGATTGATTATTTATATCATAGGAAGATGAGAGAGGTCATTGAAATTGAAAAACAGGTGAAAAATATCAATAGGGACAATGGTTGGAAATTAAGAGTTTGATTCCTGCCGTCTCGTTGTGATTTTTTTCGTTACTCAAACCTGACATGACAGTGTGTAATTGTTCCTGCTCATCAACTATTGTTGAACATGCAGAGAAAACTAAGCACCATGTCTGCATTGAGGATTCCAGGGTCATCATGATGATTGATCATTTCCACCATAGGAAGTTGAGAGAGGTCATTGAAATTGAAAAAACATGTGAAAAATCTCAATAGAGACGATAGTTGGAAATTAAGTAAGAATTGGACTCCTACCCTCTCATTGTGATCTTTTTTATTCCTTAGTCTTGTTTAGTTTTCTAATTAATCATTGCACATTCCTTTATTGTGTTATATAGATTATCCTATTATACTTTTATTTAGTGTTCCAATAATATTATTTGCCAATTTTTATTGATTGATAAACCCTATATATATATATATATCTATATATATTCATATATTCTAGTTTAACTTTGAATGGTTCTTTTATTATCACTATTCCTTTTTATCTTCGATATATGTTTTTTTTAATCTAACAAGTGAAAAACAATGGAATTTATGGAGGGATGCATGGTGAGTGGAGGAGATGAACATATGTGACGCAGGGCCCCCTTTGGATCTTCTCTTTCCTCCCTTATTGTCTTTCTCATCCTCCTGCAAATAACAATTATGTTTTTTTTCTTTTTCTCTTATAACAATGTAAACTTTGAAACGGGAACTGATACTGTTACTCGTTTCGTAGAGATAGCAAAAGAGTGACCCGATTTTGAAAACGGGGGATGCAGAACACACATATTTTTTTTTAGAGCATAGTTTTTGACACTTTAAATTCTTTTATGTACATTACGTTTTAGAATGTTAGTAATATGCATGTTGATTTAAAAAAGTGGTGATTCTACATCAAACCCTTTTTTTAAAAAGACCTTTTTTTTGACTTTATGATTTAAAAAAGTGGTGATTCTACATCAAACCCTTTTTTTAAAAGACCTATTTTTTGACTTTAAATTTTCTAATGTATAAAATGTAAATAATTATTTTCTAAATTTAACAAATTTTGACACTTCAAATTTTTTATTAAAAAAAAAGAAGACAAACAAACAAACAAATATAAAAATATATAATAAAAAAATGGACAAAAAAAACATAAAATGCATATATATATCTGTGTGTGTGTGTGTGTAAACCATAAAAAAAAGTTGGTAAAAAAACCAAAAAAAAAAAAAAATAGAAAAACTATAAAATTAAGTAACTAAAAATAGAAAATTTTTAAAAAGCATTAACAAAAAACTACAAAAAAAAAAGAAAGTAAAACTAAAAAACAAGCTAGATTATATACAAAAAAAAAAAGCCGATAAAAATCTAAAAACCTATTAAAATCAAGATTAAAAACAAAAAAACAAACAAACAAAAAAAACAAACAAACAAAAAAAACAAAAAAAAAACCTAAAAGAACAAAATATACTCAAATTTAAAAAAAAGAAGACAAAACACAATTAAAATTTAAAATATATATATATATATATATATAAACCTGAAAACATTTTAAATTTTATATATATATATATATATATATATATATATATATATATATATATATATGGTTTAAAAAAAACATATATTTTCAATTTTTAAAAAATAAAAAACATTTAAAACTTTAAAAAACATATATTTACGATTAAAAATTTAAAAAATATATCTGCACGCAGCTTCGCCACCCAGGGCTACGCCCCCACGTGCGGCCGGGCGGTGGCTATTCGATGGGATAGCCACCCCCATGGGCGGTCGGGTGGTGGTTATCCGATTCTTGGAATCGAGATAACCACCGTCCGACTGCCCATGGGGGTGGCTATCCGATTCTCGGAATCGGATAGCCATCGCCCAACCACCCCCACGGGCGGCCGAGCGATGGCCATCTGATTCTGAAAATCAAATAACCACCGCCCGGCCACCCCCACGGGTGGCTGGGCGGTGGCTATCCGATTCTGAGAATCGGATAACCACCCCCATGGGAAACCAGACGATGGCTATTCGATTCTAAAAATTGGACAGCCACCCCCACGGGCATCCAGGCGATGGCTATTTGATTCCGAGAATCGGATAGCCACCCTCATGGGCAGTCGGGAAATGGCTATTCGATTCCGAGAATCGGATAACCACCGCCACTGACAGTCAGGCGGTGGCTATCCGATTTCGAGAATCGGATAGCCACTGCCTAACCACCCTTGAGGTGGATATCCGATTCTCATAATCGAATAGCCACCACTCGGCTGCCCCCACGGGCAGCTGAGCGGTGGCTATCTGATTCTGAGAATTAGATAACCACCACCACAAGTGGCTAAATGGTGGTTATCCGAGAATTGGATAGCCACCGCCCAACCGCCCGTGGGGGTGGCCGAGAAGTGCCTATTCGATTCTCGCCCGGCCGCTCGTGGGGGCGGTGGCCGATAAAATTGTTTTTTTAAATAAAAAATAAATTTTGTTTTTTTAAATACAATAAACATATTTAACAAAAAATATTTTTTATTTAAAACAAAACAATTTTATCGGCCACCGCCCCCACGAGCAGCCGGGCGGTGGCTATTTGATTCCGAAAATCGAATAGCCACTTCCCAGCCACCCCCACGGGCGGTTGGTCGGTGGCTATCCGATTCTCAGAATCGGATAGCCACCACTCAACCGCCTGTGGGGGTGGCCGGGTGGTGGTTATCTGATTCTCAGACTCGGATAGCCATATGGTAGATTTAAACCCAAGAGAGTCTCAAATCCAAGAAATCTTTTCCATAAATATAAATTCTTGAAGAAAAGATCAAGAGCAGAAACAACAACTGTTGTTTCATTTGTAAAAAAGAAGAACATTTTGCACAAAAGTGCCCACAAAATTCATCCAGTAAGCTTAAATCCTGTATAGATATAGAAGAGTTTCAAGATGATTGGTCAGTAGTAGAGTCGGAAGATGATATTTCAGATGTATATATTTTGAATGAAATATCAGATGCAGAAGAAGAAAATGTTCAAAAAATGAATATATGTCCATCATGTTCTGAAGATGAGTTTTCAGAAGAACTCTATTACAGTGAAGAAGAAAGTGACATTGAAGTCTCCAGTGAAACATCAGATGATTTAGAAGATGAATTTGAAACTTCACGATCAGAACAGTCAGAGCCGCCAGTACCAAAAGGTAAAAAACCTATTTTACCTTTTCCAAAAGTAAATGCTTTTTGTCCATTTGAAAAGAGAACTACAACCTCAACCAGTCTTCCACAACTAGAGATTACAAGAACAAAAGAAAATACTTTGCTAAAAAAGATAGTAAAAACTAATAGCCTTAATTATATCCCGGTTCAAGTTCAAGTAAAAAATGAATGGATATTTGTAGATGCATTCATAGACACCGACAAATCGAATAATTTGGCTAGACCGTCTTTGTTCAAATCTCTTTAGAAGCCCTTACAAAATATACTGGTTTCAGAAACCATTGGAGGAACTGTAAGCTTAACTCATTATGTAGACAATATTTCTTTGAAAGTTGGGGGCAGTATTGTTAAGATTTCTGCAATACAACATTTTGATCCCTCAGCGAGTTTAATGTTGGGAATGTCATTCTTAAATTTTGTGCTTCCAGTAACGATCAGCCAAGATAAGCTGATTATCAATTTGAAAAAGAAAGCTATTTCTGTACCCAGGTTGTTTATTGCAAACTCAGAAGCAAGACATGAAAATAGCCAAAAAAGAGTAGGAGCCAGAAAGCCATTAAAAGATTCTGACGATTGGCAGGAAGTCCTGCAGATTTATGAAGCAAGAGAAGAATCTAAAACAAAAAAATTGGCATGCATAGATCCCAATTGGTCTACAGAACAAGATGATATCCAAAAGAGACTTCTAAAAAGTTGCTCGGAAAACCCACAACAGTTTTGGGAAACAGAAAGTCCGATGCAAGAAATTGTAACCTTGCATGATAACGGAGTCAAAGGAAAATTAATTCCCTATACTCCCTCAGATGAGCAAGAAATAAAAAGACAGATTAAAGAACTACTACATATGCAGCTCATTGAGCCAAGTGAGTCTCATTATGCTTGCTCAGCGTTTCTGGTAAGGAATCATTCTGAGATAGTTAGGGGAAAACCCAAAATGGTGATTAATTATAAACCCCTCAATGCTATCACTCAAAGTTTTAAATATCCATTGCCAAGACCAGAGACCATAATGCAAAAAATACAGCACAACAAGGTATTCAGTAAATTTGACATGAAGTCTGGATATTATCAAATTCAGATACAGCCAAAGGACTGACATAAAACTGCTTTTATTTGTCCAGCCGGATTTTACCAATGGAAGGTTGTCCCCTTTGGTTTGAAAAACGCTTTTTGCTAAGTATGATTTTATTGTTACATATATTGATGACATCCTCATTCACAGTCCAGATGTAAAAACCCATTTAGAGCATTTAGAAATTTTTCTAAAAGAAGTTCAGCAGCATGGTATAGTTTTGTCAGAAAGAAAGATGTCTTTATTTCAAGACATTATAGATTTTCTGGGCATTAATGTAGTCAATGGTGCAATTCAAATGCAACCGCATGTATTAACCAAATTGACACAGTTTCCAAATGAACTGAAGGATACCAAAACAATTCAAAGATTCTTAGGAGTTCTAAATTATCTTCACAAATACATCCCGAATCTGACAGAGAACAGCGCCAATCAGGAAACATCTCAAACAGGGATGGTCACAAGAAGCAACAGCAACAGTTAAACAATTGAAAGAAGAATGCCAACAACTGCCAAAGCTCCAGCTACCAGGTGATGGTTTACTTATTCTCCAAACTGATGCTTCTCTAGATTTTTGGGTAGCCGTTCTGTTAGAACGAAGGAAAGAAGGTGAAAAAAAACTTTGTGCTTATGCTTCGGGTGAATTTACACCTAGCAAAAAGAATTACTTCATAGCAGAAAAAGAAATATTGGCTATATTCAACGGGATATAACGATTTGAATTATATCTGACTCCTGTGAAATTTTTAATACGCACAGACTCCAAAAATTTTAAATATTTTTTATCTGCCAAAATATCAAGACAGATTGCAAAAGGAAGGATTCTGGCTTGGCAGATTTGGTTCCAACAGTTTGATTTTTAAGTAAAGTGGATCCCAGGTAATTCAAATTTTCTAACAGATTCATTAACCAGGGATATGAATAAAGCATTCATGACTTGTACAGGTTTGTGTTTTACCATTCCAGGTAAAGGTCCACAAGACGATAGTTTTTCAACATTTGTGGACAGATTTAGGCTATTTGAAGGACATGCAAGCCACCTTGCAGAAGAAATCAAAAAGGTTGTAGGAATGAGACTGAGAAGAAATGCTTGGATACGAAAATGCCAAGCATGGAAATCCAAGAATATAGGTACTTCTCTGGGCCTAGACGATACACTAGTAAAGGTATATCCTTTGCCTAATATGAAGGTGAAATTCTTTTTTTTGAAAAGTGTCCACGGTAGCATTATTTCGCAGACATCTGAACTGGGTGTGATGTCATGCGCCTTCTTCTACCAGCATAAGTATTTAACTTTCTCTGTAACTCCGAAAAGAAGGTCAACCCAATAAACTTGATCTAGTCTTTTGTTCTGTACATCTAGATCTTTCATAATGAGGTCTCCTAGATTGCCTAGTAATTTGGACAAAAGTGACATTTTTTGAGCCACATCATTTGAGAGATTAGCTTTAAAAACTTTAGCCATGAAATCTTTACCGAATTGGTCAAGATATTTCAGATCTTTTAGTTCCATTCTACTAAGATCTGTTATGATTTGCTTTCTCTCATCAACTGGTTCTGGCATGAACTGTGTTTTTAACAACAATTCCAATGTGGACAGTCCGACTTTCATAACGGCTCTTCTTTCTGTTTCGGATGGTCCCATCCACCAATCATAGACTATACCAGTCATATGTTTTTCTGCTAGGACCATGATGGATACATTATCCAATTTTGTTGTGACCTGCATCTGATATAAAGCACCTATCCAGATCTGGATTGATTCTCCAGGGTTTGAAGAATTATCTAGATCTAAGATATAGCCACTTGTATTGGCAGCATACAAGTCTTCTTCAACACGAGGGTATTTATTGACTTCTTTCAAAATGTGTGCCTTATTCTAATTATTTATAGATGGAAAGATGAAAGAAGGGAATTTAGAGGCAGCTTGTTCAAGGGTCATGACTTCTTTATTTGACTCAAAAGGTTTATCTGTTTTATATGTCTCTCTTTCACTGGTTAGCTTTCCAGTGTCCTTAGAAGTACCCTCTTCTGCACTAGTTGCAGTTACTGCTTCTTTTGATTCTTCTTCTTCCTCTAGATCCAAATAATTGGGTGCACTCATATCTATGTGAAACTTTGGAATTTCCTTGGCCTTCTTCTTATGTCTCCTTCTTCTCCTTTCTTCCTTTTCTAGCTTTTCTGCCTGTTGCTCATCATAGAGAAGTTTCAGATTTGCATTTATCAGATCAACTTGTTTGCCTAGGTCATCTAGAACATCTTCTGCGTGAGCACACCAAGTGGTTAGATAGTTTCCTATCTGGTATACTTGGTCCATGTCATTTGGATTCTATGAATTTTGTTCTAATAATGGGGCACAGTCAACTCTTGTTGGTGGCTGTCTGGGATTAGATGAAGAAGTACTGAACTTTGTTTTAGGCGCCACTTTCCTCCTTTTACAAATCTACGATTTGCAAACTGAAATTCCTCTGCAGGTGGAGTAGTATTGACATATGTTCTAAACATTTTATTTACAGCAAAGAACGGTTTTTCTTCCGGTATATACAACTGGTTTGTGGACAACGGTGTATTGGTGGAAGAACTAGCCTCTTCCAGTAAGGGAATATGACGATAAAAGGTTTTCCTTCCACTTACAGGTGGTTGTTCACTTTCTGAGATGGCTGGTAGCACATATTTTTCTGGCATAACTATGGGTCGTGGTATTCTTGGTCTATTTGGGATTATTCTAACACAACCATCTGACACATACATTCTTTTGAGCATGCTCTTTGAACTATCTGCGACTGCCAGAGACTTATATTGGATATACCAGTCATTAGGCAAAGCTTCTTTGTCATAATGAACATGCGCATTACTCACTCCTACAACAACACAATCTTTTAATACTGGCTGTCTCAATTTAGGATGTACAGTATTTGTTAACTGGAAAGAGGTTTGGACTATCACAGGCAAATATTCACTATCTTCAACCATTTCTAGACCTTGTACTCCAATCAAGGCTTTCCAACAATCTTTGAGGTGAATATAAGACAAACTAATGGCATAGTCTAGATAGATAGTTTAGATGGAGGTAAATTGGCTGCCTAGGTCTATGACTATCTCTCTAGGGCACCCAAGTTTTTACATGGAAATTTTTACAAGAGAAAACCACAAATTTTGATTCTGATATGTTTTCTGTTTTTTTTTTGTTATGATTGTGGATTAAATTTGTCTACAAATTTTGAACCAACTCCATTCAAAGAAGTTGTTTCTCATGAATGGAAAGAAGCAATGCATAAAGAGTATGATGCCCTGATAAAGAATGGCACCTTGAAGCTGGTGGGTCCTCCATTGGGAACCAAATCGATAGGCTGCAAGTGAGTCTTCAAGAACAATTATAGAGCAAATGGCTCACTTGAAAAGCATAAATCTAGGTTTGTGGGAAAATGTTTTAAACAAAAAGAAGGGGTCAATTATGAGGAAACTTTTACCCCCACAACAAAATGGGCTACCATCTAGACTCTATTTTCCTTAGCAGCTCAAAATGGTCATAAAGTCCAAATGGATGTAAAAATTGTTTTCCTAAATGGGGATTTGGAAGATAATTTTTCTATGTCCTAACCAATACAATTTGTTTGAAGGGATAAGAACACAAAGTATGTAAGCTTGTCAAATCCTTGTATGGCCTCAAATAAGCAGAAGGCTAGTACGAGAAATTCACTGAGCATATTCTGAAACTAAATTTCAAACACTATGATCTTGATGATGCAATTTTGTTTGTCAATAAAGTAGGCAAAATTGTTGTATATCTTGTGGTGCATGTAGATGATCTTTTGATGACAGGGAACAATGAAAGTTATACTACATCCAAAAAGGAAGAATTGAGGCAAATTTTTGAAATGATAGATTTGGGATATGTTCATTACAATCTTGGTCAAAGTATTAAAAAATTGGAACAGTGACTGGACCAATCCACCTAATAAACTAGGTTTCAAACTATGATTGGTCAAATCTCAATGAATTGGTTTTTAAAAAAATACATGAAATAATTATTTTTTAGTGAAAAAAGCATGTTTTTTAAGATTTAAAACCATGATTCCAAACCAGTAGAGATAAAATATGTGAATTTTTCTCATTTATATACCATGTAAAGGTGAATATATCAAAATGGCACCAAGTGCAATACATATCATCGACAAAATACATAAGCAATGAGGCTCCAAATGGCTTATAAAGTCCAAAAACAATGCTACAATTTATGAAGCCATTGACCTGCTACAAGACAAGTCTACTAGTACATATCAGTGATAAACATGATCATTCATCATCATGATCAAATTCATCACCACTACTAGACACAAGATCATCAATAGGAGCTACATAAACATCATCTAGATCAAAACCTGAGGATGGTTTGCCTCATTTGCAACCTCAATAGTATCATTGCCAGCAATAATAATAGAAGTGGACCTAATGGAAGCACAAGTTGGTCAAGTTGCACAACTAGCACCTTCCATTGGTTGTTTGCCTTTGCTTGATGCAGCTACTAATTCCTGTTTCGATAATGCTACCAAATTTGCTTCAGCCCCCCCTCCCCAAAACCATGTCAATATCAAAATCAACATCAAACTCAGGATCTTCAGTCTCCTCCACCCATTCTGATGTTGGATCAATATCGTCCAACCCAGTGGGATCTAGATCAAGTCTTATATTAATCATTTGGTTGCACCTTATTCGAAGGTTGTATTACACAAAGACAAGATCAATTAACAATTTTTGTTCCAAATGGTTTCTCTTTTTCGTGTGTATGCGCTCAAAAACAGACCAATTGTACTCACAACCTAAAGCACTACAAGTTTGGTTGAGGACTCTAACTACAAACTTTTGCAATTGAAGACATTGGTTTCCAAATGACTTCCACCAATGTGCTACAAAGAAAAAGACATTAATTAGTAACTTAGTTCATTTTATTGCTTATTTACAAGTATTTACAGATAATTTGAATTGGAAATTTGTAAACAATTGAACTTTAAAGGAAAAACAAATTGGAATTGCTTACCTGGTTGATCCACATATCTTGCCATCTTTGCGAAGTTTTTTCCAAAATTGTTTGTTGCCATACTGAAAAGACTAAGTTATCCATGTATTTCCAACTGGTCTGCATGGTTAGGGACCATGCACTCTAAGCATTCATACAATCCATCTCTGACCTTCCTAACCTGCAAATCTCCTAGTTGATCTTTATAATAATCCTTTGGGTTCAAAAAATACCCAGCTACATGTATAGGACGATGTAATTGATTGTTCCATTTGTTATCAATTATCTCCCATATATGCCCATATTTAGCTAACTTATCCTTGCAAGTTGTCAGTATTTGCTACTTTTCCTGATCCATAGCCTCATAAATGTAGCCCATGGCTAATTTTCTGCCATCCACCATTCGTATCACCTTAATTGTTGAATTTCCACGACCTTGGGTCTAGGTTAGAGTTTTAAAATCACTGACCCTACCAAACCAAGAATCTCAACCATAAACTACTTTGCACAACAGAAATATAAAGCAGTAAATCATATATGCACAAATATACACTTTTTAACAAAATTGTACAATATTGTACAATCACCAATCTTCATTATATTAAACCAAATTTGAATAATACAACAATCTATGGTATGCAAGATATAATGACAAACGTCGTTGTAGCTTCTATGTCGTATCTTGTCATGCCGGTCCTTCTCTTCCGTACTGCTCATTAGTTGCCCCTTAGGAGAACACATCGAGACTCCAGGAGGGCTACCACCTAACACTGTTTCATGTCACTTATGCTGCATGTACACGAGCTCATAAATCTTCTCTCTGGGTAGGCCTAATTCCTTAGCTCCAAGCTGCCTTCTAGTAGCCTTTTTCATCCATCAAAGAGCTACTCATTAGGCTGCAAACTTCACACTATCACACACTAAACAACATCCTCCTTGTATGTTGCTCTAGGGCTACTTTGGGTAGCCAACACACTGCCCTCCAATCAGATCAATGGCACCCAATTCAATCACTGCAAAATTTGCACCGATGAAGACACACAATCACCCAATCTCGCCTCCAAATTGGCTGCCATGGGCTGCAAGTCAAACTGATCCAATCTAGTCAAAGTATTTGATCCAACATCCCTCCAAAAACATTGTTGCACATGTGTTTGTATCTTGTTGTTCATGAAACCTTGTTAGGGCACTTGCTGCAACACTAAATCCTCCCACAGTTAATCAAACAGGCCCTTTAAGGGTTGTGACACACCTCAAGAAGCCTCCTCCTCACCCACGATGTCACTAAGGATAGATGCCAAGCCTTAAGGAACCTCTTACGCAACCCAACTGTGTGCTATGGTCTGTGGCCTAGCACAACAATCCTCCTAAAGCAGCGACCTCCAAGTCATTGCCCAAACAATTGTTAAACAACAACGTCTTTTCTCACAAGGAGCTCGACCTAATAGCCACTGTCCTCAGCCTCTAGAACAACAATGTTTTATCCCAAAAATAGACCCTTGTACCATAGCTTACTTGGCCTCTAGTACAAACTTCAGACCCTTCTCATCATGTTGTCCAAAACTCTCCTTTGTTGTGGCTAGGGCTAATTTCAGAGCTCCTTTTCCCTGAGTTGATGTTGCACAAATGGATGTCGACAACACATAAAATCACCCTTTATTTATAGGCAATAAAGGGGCTCTAACGAATTAGTAAAGAGACACATCTATTGGCTAAATTTTACTTCAAGCCTACATGACTTGAAAACCTATAATTACTTGTCAACTTCAAAAATTCATTTCTCCACTTCTACAGGTCGAAATTCGACAATTCCTGAAGCGTTGGATTCTCCTTTATGCCCTCTATCATCTCATGTCATCATATGTATAAATGTGATTCCAGAATTGCCCTAAACACGATTGGGTACAAAACCGCATCCTTGGGTTCCAAGCCCACAAGTGACCCTTGTAGCACTTTTCTCTCCAAACCCTAAACCCTAGGGCTTGAAGTACCTCCCAAGCTACACAAACCAACATTAACAAGGGGCTCGGTAATTTTTACAAGCTCTGTAGACCTTTTCCAAAACTAATTGTCCAAAAATTTATTTTTGGTGTCTTTGTCATCTTGTCTACAAGCCCACCGAGACGAATTCCAATCATCAGAAGAAAACATTTTCTACAAGATTTTTTTTTGAGATTTGAGACATTGCAACGTGAGGAAGTGGGTTTTAAATCTTGTAATTGCGGGCCTAACAAGCTCTTTGCCCCCAGTGTCTTTCTTCATTAGGCTCAATACCCATGAGTGGTTGTAGATGTATTTTGTAATGCACTTGGCATGCTCTCCAGTGTTTTTTACCCACTTTGTGTTGCCTATATCCTTAAGCATGAGGTCTATGCAATGTGTGGCACATGGAGTCCAAAATATGGTCTTATATTTGGACTCAAGCATGTTTCCAGCAAGAAAATTGTTAATCTAGGTTGTCATTGATGTCAATCATTGATGTCAGTGGTCAGGATGGCAAATATTCTTGAAGATGCCAGAGGATGATTACAACTCTTGTTTAAGATGTCAAGACATAAATGAAGTGTTAATCATATATCTTGATGATCATAATGGAAGACTACCATATCACTGATCTTGATGATAACACTACATGATGACATGTCCTACCTTCGATAATTTGATGATGACATGACAAATATCCAATGATGTGAAGCTTGATGTCCTTATGATGAAGACTACATAATGATGTTGCATTTGATTGATGAAATATCTCTGCACAAGTGACCCTATGTTGAAGAAGGCAAGGACATGATGATGGTGATCCTATGTTGAAGAAGGCTAGGACATGATTAATCAACGAAGAAATCAAACCATGAAGAAGCCCTACACTCAAAGGCATTCTATTTTGCCTCCATTTTTTCACTCATAAATAATCAGTCACATTAAAAATAATTTTTGCTACCTTAGAGGCAAAATTCCTTAATGACACCTACACCATCTTGAAGAGCATAATTTTGTCTTTCTGATGAGCTATTCCTCAACCTGAAACTCCAAGCGTTTTGAAAGTTATTGATTTTACAAGTTAATGATGTAATTCTGGTCAGTAAGCCGACCTGAGCTTCTCTCCCATGTTGGCCTACCCTTATGAGGCATGTCTATTTGGTTTGGTGAGCGACTTGATGTATAAATATGACATTAAAACTTCATTCTTATAAATTTTTTGGTGATCATTTCAGAGAAAAGATACAGAACAGCAAAGAAGCCAAGAGGACTTAGTAGTCTACTGTTTGGTTAAATTTAAGGAGGTCAAGGAGGAATATTGCTGTGATAAGCTAGCTGTGTAAAGGAACAGTGGACAGAAAATTACTTCAAACCTGTTCTCATTTACCTTACAGCTCGGATTTGTTGTTTAGGACTGTGGACAGCTCGGATCATGGTCTCCAGACTCCTGTAGAAGCTCAGAAGGCTGAACAGTGTCCTATTGCAGCTCTTACACCATAGAATTTCAGTCTTTTGGAGCTCCGATTTTTGGCACCAAGTTACAGACTTGTCATCCATATAGCAGACTTGGAGAGGATCTTGAAGGGCCTTGAAGGAAAGTTTTGGAGCAGCATAAAAATCATTCAGAAGCAAATTTGAAGCATTTTGCAACAAACTTTGGAGAGCAGTTGGTGGACAGTCACATTGCTTTGAATAGTCATCACTCACCTTGAATTTGTTGATTCAGATTTGTTGGATTGGTAAGCTTATAACACATTCTTTGGACCTGTTTGGAGGATAGAGGCATAGCAGCTAATGGGCATCATTTATAGACCTTTGAAGTAAAGACCTCAGTCTATAAGCTAATATAGACCAAGCATCTTTGTCTATTGAGGGCAGCCTTGAAAATCACTATTGGAGTCAATCCTGGAAAACATCTTGAAGTACTATTGAAGGGTGTCTTGTGAAGACATCTTTGGAGCCTATCTCTTGGCTCCTCTTGAGAAGCATTCTTGAAGTCTCCTTGTAGCACCATTAAATACATTTTGGAGCAATATTGTAGACACCTTTGAGTAGCTTGAAGATCCTTGAAGCAGAAGTAACTTGAAGAAATTTGTTGAAGTTTTCTTGGAGCTGTTTGGAAGACCTGGTGTAGAACTTGAGCAATTTATTGAAGACACCTTTGATGCATTATTGAAGACATCTAAAGACACTTGTAGAAGTTGATCTTGGGACACCCTTGGAGACCATGATGCATTGAATCCATCATGAGCTGACTTTGGAGATCTTTTCTTAGGTAATATGAAGAACAATGGTGACACCTTCTGAGAAGACAAGGTTGTTATTAATGAAGTGATTTGGAAGAAGCATTGTTGAATATAGATAGGGCTCGTTGAAGAAGACTTGGGGAGCATTGAAGTACAACCAAACATACCTTAACAAAGTGAAGCTATAGGGTTGGAGCCCTTGGGGTTGGTGCCTCAGAATTGACAAGGTTGGTGCCTTGGAAAGTCCAAGTTGGTGCTTGGCAAATAGAAGATTGGTGTCTTTGGAGTTGGTGCTCCTAAACTCAAGGTTGGTGCCTTGGATATGATAGGGTTGTATCCCTAGAGGATTAGAGTCCTCAAGAAACTAGGTTGGAGCCTATACAAGATATAGGGTTAGAGCCCTTGAGGTTGGTACCTTAGAATTGAAAAGGTTGGAGCCTTGGAAGTCCAAGTTGATGCTTGGCAACAGGTTGGAGCCTGGGAATTTGAAAATCAGTGTCTTCATCTAGGGTTGGAGCCTTATATACATTGTACTTGATTCATTGTAAAGATTATATTAATAAAAACATTTATTCCTATTGTTCATTTTGTGTTCTAAATATAAGTGATCTAACTAGTAAAAGTAACAATTCAAAAGAAATATTGATTCACCCCCCCCCCCTCAATATTTACAACAATTGGTATCAGAGCCAGTACCTTCACTCAAAGCCTAACAACTTTAAGGTTGATCATTAGAACACAAATGGCGAAGCTAAGGAAGAAAGTCTCCAATCCTCCTAAAGATGTATCTCCCTCATCCACCAAAATTGAAGTTAATCAATTTGTGAAGGCTCCATTGTTCAACTGAAACTTTTATATATGGGAAGCAAGAAGGAGGAATTTCTTAAAAACTCAAGGCATTGAAGTTTGGAAATCGGTGATTTTTGATAGCATGATGGATGGAGAATCCAAGGAACATAATAAAAGAGCAATGAAAGCAATCTTGAATGGCATACCTGATTTTATGAAGGCCAATTTTGAAAAATGTTCGTCAGCAAAAGGCATATGGGATAAACTTGATGGTCTTCACTCAAAAGGAGCATTGACAATGATCTCTAGTCAAGAAAATGATGGAAAACAAGAAGGAAATCAAGAGCCCATCAAGGAAGCTGAAGATAGGAGTGATGACATCAAGGCTAAAGAAGACCTAGAAGATGAAGAAAATGAAAAATATTTTTAATAAGATCTCCTCAATAAACTTATGGCTGCCATGGAAGAGATTAAAAATTTGAAAATGACAAATGAGGAACTTAAGAAGAAAGTGCAAGTTGGTGACCAGGAAAAGACAAGGAAGGAAGTTGACCTTGTCAAACTTCAAGTACAAGAAAGAGATGACGAGCTCACCAATATTAAGGAAGAATTTCATCAAAATAAGAGAAATCATCGTGAAGAAGTCATATCCATGACAAATCAATTGGATAAGGCAAAGAAACAAGAAGATACCTTGTCAAGCCACCTTGAACAAAGGCACAAGAGCTTGAACAAACTTGAAGCAGAGATTGGTCAATACAAGGAAGAGGTATCCTCCCTCAGTTCTCAACTAGAAGAAGCAAGGAAACAAGTACAAGGAGCTGAGAAGGTGATGGAAGCTTTGACATTCATAGAAGGACAAGTTGATGAAGCAGAAAAGGAGAGAAACACCATGATATGCCAACTAGAAGAAAATGATGATGACATCACCAAGTTAAAATCAGAAATCACTTCACTTAAGGCCCAATCATGTGAAGAAACCAAGATGAAGGAAGAAATGGAGATCATTCTATCAGAAAAGGATGAAGAGATTTTCCTACTAAAATCAAATGTCATCTCTCTAAAAATCGAAACACATGAAGTAACAAGGATGATGGAAGAAATGAAGAAACAACTAGTTATGAAAGATGAAGACTGTGAAAAGTTGAAAGAAGAAATTGTCTTTCTTAAAAAGGAAGTTGACTTGCTAAATAAGAACTTGAAAAGTTCTCAAACCCTAGATGACATTCTAAGTCATCAAAGGTCTCCCCTTGATAAATCAGTTCTTGGCTATGCAGGTGAATGCTCAAGCAAGAATGATGCAACCCCTAATTCTTCTAACAACAAGGATGTGAGGAAGCTAGAAAGAAATGTTGATGCTCCCAGTTCCAACAAAAGCAAGGAGAAGAGTCAAGACAACTATGGAAGAAATCCTACTCCAAGGAGATATGCAGATGGTGTCAAAGATGCAAGAGGCAATGGATATCATAAAAGGATCCCAAGGCAAAAAGACTTCAGAAGTACATCAAGGAAATCTTCATCTCCCAGGTACCGAAGTATATTTCTTGGTTATTGTTATCCTTGTATGAACTTTGGGCACATGGAAAAAGATTGTAGGGCACATCACAAAGATAAATATAATGGTCCCCTTCAATCTCTAAGAAACAATTTTGCAAGAAGAAGTCATGAATTCTTATTCATGAAAAACATAGAGTGCTTCAAGTGTCATAACATTGGACATATGGCACATGATTGTAACTTGACTTGGGCACCTACTCAAGCTAGAACTATGCCAGAAAAGAAAGTTACACTAGTATGGAGAAAGAAGCAGATTCAATATGAAAGACTCTTGAACTCTCCAGCCAACAACACATGTTGTTGACCTGATCCTTGATAATCTAAGTATTTGATCAGGAGACTCTATCAAAAAGAAGAACATGCATACAGTTAGGGGGAGCTTATGATGATTAAACATTCTTGCAGAAGCTAGTCATGTATGGATCCTATGAGAACCTTGATGAGTCACACTTGAACAATCATCTGTTGATAGATCATCTCTCGAGAGTAGCTCCATTGAAGAACATGATCTCTTATCTATCTGATGGATTGTTTTTAAGATGTCTTCCACTTGATCAACTAAGAAGGCAATCTTTCTTGAGCCAGAGGAGATTGTGTAGGCAGGAGAAGTTGGTTCACCACATGAAGAAATGCAAACATATCATGGACCACATTGCCAGAAAGAAGAGCACCATGACAGGGAGAGTAACATACCTATGAAGAAACTAGTCATGAAGAAAAGGAGCAGCTTGACAGGGGGAGTACTTGGGCACCCCGTTTTCCATTGATGTCAAAGGGGGAGAGAATATTGTCATCAATGACAAAGCGGGGGATTATTAATCCTGGTTGTCATTGATGTTAGTGGTCATGATGAAAAATATTCTTGAAGATGCTAGAGGATGATTACCACTCTTGTTTAAGATGTCAAGACACAAATGAAGTTTCAATCATGTATCTTGATGATCATAATGGAAGACTACCATGTCACTGATCTTGATGATAACACTACATGATGACATGTCCTACCTTCAATAATTTTATGATGACATGACAAATCTCCAATGGTGTGAAGCTCAATGTCCTTATGATGAAGACTACATAATGATGCTGCATTTGATTGATGAAATATCTCTGCACTAGTGACCCTATGTTGAAGAAGGCAAGGACATGATGATGGTGATCCTATGTTGAAGAAGGCAAGGACATGATGATGGTGATCCTATGTTGAAGAAGGCAAGGACATGATGATGGTGATCCTATGTTGAAGAAGGCTAGGACATGATTAATCAATGAAGAAATCAAACCATGAAGAAGCCCTACACTCAAAGGCATTCTACTTTATCTCCATTTCTGCACTCATAAATAATTAGTCACATTAAAAATTAATTTTTGCTACCTTAGAGGCAAAATTCCTTAATGACACCTACACCATCTTGAAGAGCATAATTTTTCCTTTCCAACAAGCTATTACTCAGCCTGAAATACCAAGCGGTTTGAAAGTTATTGATTTTACAAGTTAATAATGTAATTCTGGTGAGTAAGCCGACCTGAGCTTCTCTCCCATGTCGGCATGCCCTTAAGAGCCATGTCTATTCGGTTTGGTGAGTGAATTGGTGTATAAATATGGCATTCAACACTTCATTCTTATCAATTTTTCGATGACCATTTCAGAGAAAAGATACAAAACAACAAGGAGGCTGAGAGGACTTAGTCTACTGTTTGGGCAAATTTACAGAGGCTGAGGAGGAATATTGTTGTGATAAGCTAGCTTTGTAAAGGAACAATGGATAGAAAATTACTTCAAACCTATTCTCATTTACCTTACGGCTTGGATTTGTTGTTTAGGACTGTGGACAGCTAAGATCATGGTCTCCAGACTCCTGTAGAAGCTCAGAAGGTTGAACAGTGTCCTATTGTAGCTCTTACACCACGAAATTTTAGTCTTTTGGAGCTCCGATTTTTGGCACCAAGTTACAGACTTGTCATCCGTATAGTAGACTTGGAGAGGATCTTGAAGGGCCTTGAAGTAAAGTTTTGGAGTAGCATAAAAGGCATTCAGAAGCAGATTTGAAGCATTTTGCAACAAACTTTGGAGAGTAGTTAGTGGACAGTCACATTGCTTTGAACAGTCATCACTCACCTTGAATTTGTTGATTCAGATTTGTTAGATTGGTAAGCTTATAACACATTCTTTGGACCTGTTTGGAGGATAGAGGCATAGCAGCTAATGGGCATGATTTACAGACCTCTGAGTAAAGACCTCGGTCTATAAGCTAATATAGACCAAGCATCTTTGTCCATTGAGGGCAGCCTTGAAAAGCACTATTGGAGTCAATCCTGGAAAACATCTTGAAGTACTATTGAAGGGTGTCTTGTGAAGACATCTTTGGAGCTTATCTCTTGGCTCCTCTTGAGCAGCATTCTTGAAGTCTCCTTGTAGCACCATTAAATACATTTTGGAGCAATACTGTAGACACCTTTGAGCAGCTTGAAGATCCTTGAAGTAGAAGTAACTTGAAGAAAGTTGTTGAAGTTATCTTGGAGCTATTTGGAAGACCTGGTGAAGAACTTGAAAAATTTATTGAAGACACCTTTGAGGCATTATTGAAGACATCTGAAGGCACTTGTAGAAGATGATCTTGAGACACCCTTGAAGACCATGATGCATTGAATCCATCATGAGGTGACTTTGGAGATCTTTGCTTGGGTAATATGAAGAACAGTGATGACACCTTATGAGAAGACAAGGTTGTTATTAATGAAGTGATTTGGAGGAAGCATTGTTGAATATAGACAGGGCTTGTTGAAGAAGACTTGGGGAGCCATGAAGTACAACCAAACATACCTTGACAAAGTGAAGCTATAGGGTTGGTGCCTCAAAATTGACAAGGTTGGTGCCTTGGAAAGTCCAAGTTGGTGCTTGGAAAATATAAGATTGGTGTCTTTGGAGTTGGTGCTCCTAAACTCAAGGTTGGTGCCTTGGATAAGATAGGGTTAGAGCCCTAGAGGATCAGAGTCCTCAAGAAACTAGGTCGGAGCCTGTACCAGATATAGGGTTGGAGCCTCTGAGGTTGGTGCCTTAGAATTGACAAGGTTGGAGCCTTGGAAGTCCAAGTTGGTGCTTGGCAATAGGTTGGAGCATGGGAGTTTGAAGATTGGTGTCTTCATCTAGGGTTGGAGCCCTATATACATTGTACTTAATTCATTGTAAAGATTATATTAATAAATTAATTTATTCCTATTGGTATTTTGTGTTCTAAATATAAGTGATCTAACTTGTAAAATTAATAATTGAAAAGAAATATTGATTCACCCCCCTCTCAATATTTCCAACAAACATAGTTCGAGGAATTATCTATGATGACTTGCACAACATTTGCTCCCAAACTACTTGAATAATCTCATCCAAAAGCTCAAATAGAAGGGTTGAATCCTTCACCTTATCAGATGCATCAACTAATCTCAAAAACATGGTCCCTTGAGGGCAAGAAACAAGGAAATTAATGATAGTTTGATTCTTTCCATCATTCCATCCATCTGACATCATGGAACAACCTAGTTTGATCCATGACTCTTTATACTCAGTCAAATACTCATCAATTGAAGAAATCCATTTTTGCAAAAGAGCTCCCCTTAAGTCGTGCATAGCAGGGCCTATGAAGCCCTTTCCTATAGCTATAACAGAGTCCCACATAGCTTGGTAATAAGGTGAGCAAGCAACATTAAATGGGATGTTTGCATCATACCACCATCTAGCAATGTATTGAAAAGAAGATTCTTTGCATTGTTTTTTTCAATGTTCATCCAAAGTGGGTTGACAACATGGCTGGGAGGAAGTGGGATTAGCAGAGGCAGTGGTGGCAAAGGATGAGAAATAACTTTGGATGTTTGTCCCATTTGTTCCTTTAGAATATTGGGCTTGATGATAAGACCCAAGAGCAGGAGGAACATAGTGAAACGAGTCATTGGTGGAAAGGATAGAAGAGGAGTCTTGAATCTCAAAATTATTATACCCACTAGATTTGATGGCTTGTAAAATTTCCTTCTTCCTTGCAATTTCTTCTTGAATAGCCTTCTCCCTAGCCTTATTCTCCTCAAACTTCTCAAAGTTGACAAGATTTTATGCCCTAACAAGACCTATCACTTCCTTTGGTGCATCATATGGCTTTACTTGATCTCTTATCCAAGCCAAGTGTTGTTTGAACCTGAGAATAACCACACCTCCAATAGATTTATTGCAAAATTTGCATATCAATTTTTCATCAATCGCATCACAATGAACCCATGCATTGTCCTTGGCCTTTGGAGGCATGGTGGCTAGAAATATTTGAAATTTGCAAAGAAATTTTCCCTTAAAAAATAATTGCAACTAAAAAAAAATAGAAAACCTAAGACAAATTTGGGAAAAAAAGGGCATATTTAGCCTACAAAATTTAATAGCATAAAATACATAAAAAAAATAAAATTAAATACATGGACAACAATGAAATATGGATTTTTTCAAGTGAAAATCCTTACCTAGAAATGCAAACTAGCTTCCTTAGCTTCCTCTTGAAGATGCCAAGTCTACTAACAACTCCAAACTATCTCCAAAATAGATCCAAGTCCAACTCCAAGCCTCCAACATGACTACTCCAACAAAAACTCAATACTCTCCAAGCTCAAATGAAAATCGCAAAAACTCCAAATGAAATGTGTGAGACAAATGAGAGGGGAGACCTCCTTTTATTGGCATGGAGGGCGTGTTTTTGGAGGGAAACAACCCTTAGTTTCCCTCCAAACCACCTTAGAATTTGTCAAAAATATTATTGGTGGGTCTGTTGCTGACGTGGAAATGAACCTATTGGTTTATGATGGAACCGATAAGTTTACCCATAAACCGATTGCTTTCATAGTATACTCGTTGGTTAGGCCCGATTTTTGTGAAAATTCGGCAAAATGGCCTCTCTAACTAGGTTTTTGCTCGGTCTAGCTAGTTTAGCCAGTGAACCGACTGGTTTGACCGTTTTCGGTTCAAACTGATTGGGTTTTAATACTATATCTTTGTATTGTAGTGACCCAACATCTAAATTTTATATTCCTCTCTCAAAAGAAGTACATTGGAGATTTGTTGAACAAATTTGACATGGTTGAGTGCAATCCATTGACCACTCCAATGGAATAGAATTTAAAGGTCACATCCACTAAAGGAAATGAATTTGATGATGTAACAAAGGACAACAACTCATAGGAAGTCTCAACTATTTGACTACTACTAGACTGTTGATTTGGGGTAGCATCGGATATGCTCTAAGCCTGAAATTTTGCAGGGAAGTGTTTGGTCAATTTAGTGTGTCCTAAATTGCTATTTAAAATGTCAACCCGAGAGTCGTAAACTACTGAAGTGAAGTGCACTGTATATGCAAGATAATCGATTTCTTAGTTCTTTGTCGTTTTTGAGTTTTTGGTTTGCTTTTGGGTTTATCTTCTGTGGATTCCCTAATGTGAGATGGCAGAATTGAAGGTCAAGTATGGATGGCAATGGTGATTTCTACAATGATTTCCCAAACTTTAAAGTTCTCAAAAAGAAGGTTTCAAACTGGCTGTGATGAAATCAATTCTCAAAAGAAAATAAAAATGTACCAAAACAATGAACTAGTGACAATGAAGCCCAGTATCCTTACTACTGTATAAAAAGAAAATAAAAACTGAACTCAAAGCAATTCAAAGACTGAAAGCAAAGCAAACTAAATCACACTATTTCAACCCATATTCTGACCCTTCACCTTTCGACTCGCTCTGGCTATAGGAAGTAATCATAAACAAGTTGAGTAATATGATATCTAAATTGCAGGAAATGAAATTGCATAAAATGAAACTAAGATGTAACTACTCATTCATATTTCAATTCCTAAAAATGACATAAGTAATTTAATCACTAACTTGCAGGAAAGTAAACTAAATCATACTACATCAAGTAATATTCTGATTCCTCACTATTTGAGTCGCTTGGGTATAGGAAGGAAATCATAAGCAAATGAGTAATATGATATCTAAGTTGCATAAAAGTAAATAAGCAAAGCAAAACTGAAAGAAATGGCAATGCTGGAGTTAAAACTCAGTAAATGAATTAGTAGAAAGGACAAGATGATCTCATGTCATTAGCCATTAAAACTATGTAATTTGCTCGGGCTACCTACAAGAACCTGAAAAAAAATACTGATCAGCTAGCAATCATGAGAAAGCATAAAAGAAAAGATGAACAACAGTTCGTATAAATATCAATACAGCGTAATATATACAAGCAAATGATTATAAAAGCAGTAACATAATGAAAGCAAGTAAGAAACTATACAATAAATACAGAGCCTTGGTGTACAGGAGCCCTCTGCAACCTCGGCCAATCAATACTCAGTCACAAATTGAACTTAAGAATGTTGTCTTCTCATATATTAAAGTGCAGTCAAAACATAGAAATAGAGCACAGCACAGTGGGCTCGTAAACACGGTCAAGATTACATGTAAAAGCTAACTATCAAGCGTATGCTAACGCGTTATTTATAATTGAAGGTGCTATAACTGATTCCTAAATTCTACGCTGCCAAACAGACACGTAAATCTCCACATCCTGAGATCTAGCAGTATGGTAATCATGACAAATAAATCTATGGAGTGGTGGCTGTTCGATTTGGTTCAAGGATTGATCCATAGGTGTTAGCACACCTCCGGAGATTGAGGATCTTGCCACGCAAAACTTCACATGGGCAAAACAGAGTCGTGCCACTGCAAAACTCTTGGTTTGACCACTCCTTTGACCGTCTTTGACCATGACTGTTTGTGAGTGATGCGGCTAAACCAAGGGGACACGCTCCATGTACATGTCATTTGCAGCTTGCCCATGTGGCCGGATTCTCCATTGGACACCTGTAACATAGTCTTCAACAAAATGGCTGCGGAAACTTGAGCTGGCTGCGGAAAGTGACAAGTTTCCGCAGCTGATTGAACAAAAATCTAAATCAAACAGCCGTCACAAACATAGTTAGGAAACCATTTTATAAGCTCATTTTAAACTAATATGCAATGATTTGACAGCTTGGTGGGTCAAGTAAATGGAAAAGAAGGTTGAAAAGGTATATAGGGAAGATGCAAGTTTGGGACTCAACATACCCCCACTGTGAAGGTGTTGCATGTCCTCATGCAACCAAAATTTTAGTCATTCCCCTTTAATCCATATGTTCTGAAGCCTCTGCTAGGACATCTAGTCCTCTTTTCTTCTTTCTTGGTGCTACCACCATCCTGGGTTTCCTTATCAGACATCTAAATTTGAGATTGATCAATTCTCTGCTCAACTTTCTGCACTTTTTCTTTAGTTTCTTGTTCTTCTTTTGCCATAGTCCCAAATGAAGCATAGTATTATCATGAATAATTTTATCTACTTTGCTATGCTCCTTAAGTGCTTCATTTTCTTGCTTGATATGCCTGTTTAGAACCTCTAATTCAAACACCTCTTGCTTTAAGGATTGAACTTGTGCATCTGGTGTCATGTGGGGCAGAGTGGTACTCGGGCCTGCAGCTGTCTTTTCTAAAGATTCAAGGTAGTCATACACCTCCTGTTGACTGGGATCTATTTCGGGTGTTTTTCTTGGACTGACTTCAAAGTCTTGTGGAGGAGGAGGACTACTTTCTAGCTCTGGCTGAGAAGGGCTTTCATCAACATGTGGAGGACTAGTTTCAATACTTGGCTGAGGACGAGGTGGACTACGACCAATTGGAGGTTTCTTGGGTGTTTCCCCACCCAAGTCAATGAAGTGGGGCCATTTTACTTGTGTTTTACCCCCCCTTCCTCTAAGCCTGTTGCTTCTTCTCAAATACGGTGGACTAGTACTCCCTTCTTCTATGCTCTATTTTCCTTTTTCCTTCTTCTTTGCTATAGCAGCCTGTTCTTGAAGATGCACTAATCTCTCAGGAAATGTTTGATAGTCCTCTTCTATAGATGGCTCAGGTGATTGATAGACTTCTTCTATGTTTCTTTTGCCTTTCAATTTTCTCTGTTTCTTGTCCTTAGTTCTGTTCTCTTTTTCTTTTTGACCAACTTCTTGAGTTTCGGTAGTAGGAGAGTCTTGGACTATGGCATTCTTTTCTTTTCTCCTACTCCTTCTCGGTGTCTTTGGTGTACTACTTTCAGATGCCTCAGATGGCTCTTGAAAGTAATTTCTTATTAAAAATTGTTCCCAGGTATCTTTGTTTTTCTTCAGTTGGTCTTAATGAGAATCTTTACAAGTCCATGATGATATAGATGAGGTTCTATATTTTCTATGTGCTTTTGGACTGTTATACTCATCTTTTTCAAACTCGGCAGTAAGAAATAAGGCAAATTAAGAGTTTGACTCTCTAAGAAGTTCATCAACAATCTAGCATGGTACATGTACATTGAACCAAAGCGTCCTTCACAAGTGATAAATTTTTGGATAACTAACAGCAGGCTGGCCCATTCTTCTTTCAATGCATGAACAGGAATTCCTTTTGTAAACACAGTGATGTCCATACCTGGGTTTCGTAGCATAATTCTCCATGCCTGTTCATCCACGCTTTTGTTTTTAAACCATCGCTCACCTTCCTGGGGTAAGCCTGTGGCAGCTGCTACTGTTGTTTCAGTGATCGTGAGCTTTAAGTCTCCAATTTCCACCATCTGGCCATCGAAAGACCGTGCAAAGGCTTTGGTTACCTCTTTATTATGGCCCTTAAATTTTTGGATAAAGCGTAACCATTTTTCTTTCTTCAGCAAATCTTTTGCTTGAGGGTAACCTTCTAAATATTTAGGTCCTTCTGGTTCTGCCCTTAGTAGTCGTCCCATTCCTTCCTTTGTTTTGAATTTCAACTGAACATTCAATTGCATGTAAGGGTTTAGCAGAGGGAAGGTGGCTCGATTGCAGGGTTTATGGAAAAATACAGTGGCTGCAATCGGTAGATGGATAGCAGGTAACGTGAGTGCTTCGGAATTTCAGGCAGAACAGAGGATGAGCAGCCGTAGTGAGTTCACAAGATGAAGTGCAGACGTATGTGAAGAAGATGGTCTTAATAGAATGGTAAGGGAATGGAGTGAAGTTGAGATTTTGAATTAAACGGCTGCATACGAAATGTTACACGTTTTAATGAATGGCTGCGGAGAATGCGGTGGAGAGGAGCTGTAATGAGATAGGTCACATCTCATGATTACAGGTGGGGAATGAAAGTGCAGTCGACTATGAGTTTAAACCTGAAAATCAATCATGAGACCGTTAAGAAATGAATGCATGGTGTGCGGAATAATATCATGGGATGGTAGTGGGTAATGGATCTATCATGATGATCATTGCACATAGTAGAGCTTTTATGGTTTGACAACTATGCATAATCGTGACCTTAATTTTTATTTGAAAAAAAAAATTGCTCATACCTTTGGAAACCTTGTCATTTGTTGCTCATTAGCTTTTAACCAACTGCTCTTCATTGATGTCTGGAGATGCTCCATGTCTTCATAGCATATGCTCAATCACACCTGCATTTTCATGATTATTGCACTAACATTTTGACTGTGGATTTGAAAAACAGAGTGGTGACTGCGGAAACTGCTTCTGGCTGCGGAAACTGCTACCAGCTGCGGAAACTGACACAGCACCCACTTAGCTGAACAAAGATAGTTAGATAATAACTAACTGAGTGAAAATGGCCCTGAAAGGAACTTTATTGATGAAATGGAATGAAATGAATAAAATGGAGTGAGATGAAGCGGAGTGAAGTGAAATGAAAATGAGATGGAGATGGAGTGGAATGGAAAATGAGGTGGAGTGAAGATGGAAAAAGAAGGAGAGAAGATTTTTTTTTTTTGGAAAAATATAGAGTGTCAGGTGTCCCTGATTTTCACTCTACATTTTCTATATAAGACCGCCAATCTGTGATTGGTTTTCAGTCTTATACAATTTTTTATTTTATTTTATTTTTTTAACTGAAAGAAACAAAGGCTAGGCTGGTGGGGAAGAAGGATTCTTCTTCACCAACCTTATTGCAGAATTCTCTTGAAACATTTTGACAAATTCCTCTTTTGAGAGTGGCTTATTATAAATTTTCAATCGGTGGCCATTCACAATGAGAGGAGTTTGAAATTTATCAATGGTCTTGATTCTTACCACTCCATTGCTAAAGACTTTGTCAATCTCATATGGCCCAAGCCAATGGGTCTGAAATTTACCTTTGAAGTCTTTAAACTTGGAATCAAACAGTAGTGCCCAATCTCCCTCTTGAAACTTTTTCTCTTTGATGTATCTGTCATGCCACTTAGCTCTTTGATGTTGAACTAGATCAGTTCTTAAAATTGCTTCTTGTTTGATCTCATCTAGCTCATTCAGCTGCTCCATTTGTGCTTTTGGGCTTCTGATAGATTCATCCCCAACTGAACTGCCATCTTGAAAGTCTTTACTTGAAATTCAATGGGGAGCAGGACTTCTTTCCCATAAACAAGTTCATAGGGAGAATGTTATGAAACCAGCTCACAAAAAGATAGAAAAGAGAGATCCACGCCTTAGAATTCAGCCTCTTCGAGGGGGCAACCTCCTTTACATTACATAAATGAACAATTCTTGGATGATACAAATGACAAAACCTCCTTTCTATATATAGGAATCTAAGGAGTCACAATATAATCCAGCCGACCTAACAATAATAATATAAAGCCACAAAAATAACAATAGAGGGATTCTATGGGGCACAGAAATAACAATATGGGGGTAATAGGGGCACAACAATATAAATAAGGGGTATAACTACAATAGTAATGGGGTAATCACTAGTATTATAGGGACCCAACATGCCCCTCTCCTTCAAAAAAGTGTTGTCCTCAACGCTTGAGCAGTTCTGGATACTTCTGCATAAAATTCTCATCTTTCCATGTGGAATCTTCAGCGGATAAGTTCTTCCACTTGATAAGATACTCTGAAATTGATCGATTTTGTAGCTGTCGAGTTCTTGTTTCTGTGACTGCTTCCGGTTCCAATATAATTTTTCCTTCCTCGTCAAGTTCTGGCAATATTGTTTGAATTGGGAGCTTGTCGCCTATAACCTTCTTTAAACATGAAACATGGAAAACTGGGTGCAATCGAGAAGCTGCAGGAAGCTCCAATTTGTATGCCATAGTACCAATCTTTTCCAACACCTTGTACGGACCATAATACTTTGGTGATAATTTATTATCCTTCTTAGCTTGCTTTAGGGACATTTTCTTATATGGTTGTAGCCGTAGGAATACCCAATCACCTACATCAAAACTTCTTTCACTGCGATGTTGATCTGCCTGTTGTTTCATTCTATTTTGTGCCAACACGAGGTTATCCTTTAAGAGTTGGAGGACTTGTTGTTGATGTTCGATGTGATGTTCCACTGCCTGAACCTTAGAATTTTCTCTTAAATATGATGTGATTGATGGTGGTTGGTACCCATAAAGTGCCATAAATGGGGTCATTTTTGTTGCTGTATGGAAGGAAGTGTTATACCACCATTCAGCCAGAGGCAACCATTTGACCCATTGTGTCTGTTTATCAGATACAAAGCAACGAAGATATCCTTCCAAACATTTGTTTACTATCTCAGTTTGCCCATCAGATTGAGGATGATAAGATGAGCTATGAGCTAACTGAGTACCAAGACAAGAAAATAATTCTGTCCAAAAATTTCCAGTGAAAATGGGATCTCTGTCACTTACAATAATCTTTGGGTTTCCATGTAGCTTTTGAACTGTTTCCATAAATGCAGTAGAAACTGTACTGGCTTTAAATGGATGTGATAATGCACAAAAGTGTGCATACTTGGTAAGTCTGTCAACTACCACCATGATGACACTCTTTCCCTCAGACTTGGGTAAACCTGTGATAAAATCCATTGAAACCTCCTCCCAACGTTGGCTTGGAATGGATAAAGGTTGTAATAGACCCGGTGTCTTAATTGTTTCAACTTTATTTTGTTGGCAAACCAAACATTCCGCCACAAACTTTTGAATATCTGATTTAAGGCCATCCCAAAAAAATTCCTTCTTAACCCTGTGGTAAGTTTTTAAAAATCCTGAGTGCCCTCCTAAGGGAGAAGTGTGCAATTCCATAAGAATCTTTTGTTTTAGCTGGGAATTCTTACAGAGGTATAAGCGATCTTTGTACCATAACGAATCATTTTTCCAGCTAAATGTATCAGAAGTACTGGAATCTTGTTGTAGCTTTCGAATAAGTGCCCACACTTCTTCGTCATTCTTCCATTCCTCCTTTGCTTCGTTTATCCAATCTGGTTGGATAATAGAAATGGCACACAACAATGCTTCCACATCCTCATCCTTTCTTGAGAGTGCATCTGCCACCACATTTTGCTTCCCTTTTTTGTAGATGATTTCAAAGTCATAACCCAACATCTTTGTGACCCACTTTTGTTGCTCTTCAGAGGATAATCTTTGTTCTAAAAAGTATTTAAGGCTATCATGATCCGTTTTTACCTTGAAGTGTCTTCCCATTAGGTAGGGTCGCCATTTCTTAAGTGCATGGAGTATTGCCAACATTTCCTTCTCATAAATAGCTTTGCTTAAAAACTTTCCCTTGATTGGACGACTTTCAAAAGCAATGGGTCTTTCATCTTGCATTAGAACAGCACCAATTCCATTTCCTGAAGCATCACATTCCACAATAAAGGTTTTTGTGAAGTCCGGTGTAGCTAAGACCGGTGCTTGGCACATTGCCTCTTTAAGATGTTCAAAGGCCTTTGTTGCTTCCGGAGTCCATGAAAATGAATCTTTCTTCAATAATGTTGTTAGAGGTGCTGCTATTCTCCCATAATTCTTAACAAACTTGCGATAATACCCTGTCAACCCAAGAAATCCTCGCAGATGCTTTATGGATGTGGGGATTTTCCATTCCTTAATGGCTTTAATTTTGCTAGGGTCTACCTTAACTCCTTCATGAGATACAATATGACCCAAATATTCCACCTCCTGGACTCCAAAGAAACATTTGGATCTTTTTGCATATAATTGTTTCTCCTCCAATAGTTGTAGCACCTTGTCAACATGTTCAACATGATCCTTCCAAGACTTGCTGTAGATTAGTATATCATCAAAAAATACTAACACAAATTTTCTAAGGAATGGTTTGAAAATTGAATTCATCAAACCTTGAAATGTTGAAGGTGCATTGGTAAGGCCAAAAGGCATGACCAAAAATTCATAATGACCCTCATGAGTTCTAAATGCCGTTTTCGGAATGTCTTCAATCTTCATTCTGATTTGATGATATCCCGAACGAAGATCCAACTTGGTGAAGTAAATTGATCCATGCAATTCATCCAGTAATTCATCAATGACAGGAATGGGGAACTTATCTTTAATAGTGAGCTTGTTGAGCTCCCTATAATCTGGACACATGCGCCATGATCCATCCTTCTTGTGCACCAATACTACTGGAGCTGAGAAAGAACTTTGACTCGGTTGAATTATACCAGCCTCTAGCATTTCTGCAACCATACGTTCAATTTCACTTTTTTGGACATATGGATATCTGTACGGCCTGATGTTTGGAGGAACACTTCCTGGAATCAGATGAATAGCATGATCATGATCACGCATAGGTGGGAGACCTTTGGGAGTCTCAAATACCTTGGAATGATTGTCCAGGACTTTTTGGAGATCTGGAGAAATAGATGATTCCAATGTGGAAACATCTAGCGAACATAATTGTGCAATTACACCTCTTTGCTCCTTTTTTAGAAGCTTTGTCATGCCATTAGAGCTGATTATCTTTCCTGGTTTCCCTGCAATACCCCTTAATTCAACTTCCTTTCCTTCCACAGAAAATTTCATGAAAAGTTCTTGAAAATTAAAAGTTATCGTACCCAAGGATTGCCATTGGACTCCTAGTACAACATCAGCACCTCCCATTGGAATGGAAAGCATTGGGCTAGTCAATACATATTCTCCCATGGATAGCTTGATATTATGGCACTTTCCAGAACAATTTATTGTTCCTCCATTTGCAATCATCACTTGACACTCTGGTGCTGGATATAGGAAGCAATTCAATTCTTTTGCTACCCTACAATGAATAAAATTGTGGGTGCTTCCTGAATCAATCAACACTATTACCTTTTTCTTCTTGATTTGTCCTTCTATCTTGATGGTTTGAGGAGTGGTAATTCCCGCCAATGCATTACAAGATATGGTCGGATTTATTTGTTCTTCATCTAGGCTTTGTTCCTGGAATATATCCTCTTCTTTTGACCTTTCTTGCTCCTTTTCTTCTTCCTCTTCACAATCTATGTAGAATAATTTCTTCTCAGCACACTTATGACCTTTTGTGTATTTGCTATCACAATTGTAACAAAGCCCTTTTGCTCTTTTTTCTTCCAATTGTTGTGGTGTCAACCTTGTAGGTTGTGGAAGACTATGGGCAACAACACTTCCATCTTTATAGTTGTGAATGGTATGCTTCCTAGTTGCCATAATTTTGCTTTCCATTTTTCTTGCTAACCTGAATGCCTTCTCTAATGAATCAGGTTCCCAAAGGCGCACATCATGTTGGATATTATCCTTTAAAGACCCTATGAACACATCAATCCTATGCTCCTCTGGAATATCTTTTACCCTTATGTTCAATTTTTGGAACTCCTCAATGTGCTCCATTATTGAACCCTTTTGTTTGAGACTTATCAATTGGCTAAAAAAAGTGTTGCTTTTTGTATCCTCATAATGTGCTATCAATTCTTCTGTAAAAATTTCCCAAGTGATAAATTGTTTACGAGAACAAAGCCATCAAACTTCCTCATATCGATTTTTGGAATATGGTGGGTCTTCGATCCAACATTAGAGTCTATGGAATCATGATTAACATTTCTTTTGTTCACATCATGGGTTTCCTTTAGAACCTTTTCACCATTAGTAAGTATTTCTTGTAGAAAATTTGTCAAATCTGTCTTCAAATCTGCCATGTCTGTCTTCAAATCTGTCTTCAGATCATCCATCTTAACTTCCATGCCCTTTATCTTAGATTCCACGCCATTTATCTTAGATTCCACTCCATTTATCTTAGATTCCACGCCATTTATCTTAGCATCTGTTAGCTTTTGTGAGCGTGACATTTGTTGCACTTGTTCTTGTAATTTTGATATATCATGTAGCATTTCTTCCTCTTCTTCATGAGTCATGCTAGAGCTTTCAGGTTCCTTACTAGGTTTTTGCATTTTCTTTCCTCGGGGCATCAGTTACCGATAATAATGCTTTACTATGCCCTTTGAATTCCTTCAAACCAAGCTTATGCAAAAATTAAAAAAAAAACTACACACCTTTTTTTTACTTTGTAGAAGCCTGATATTGAATCTGATGTATCTCTGTAATTTCAAATCATCCAGTTCTAAAATTGTGACCTGTAGTAGCCTTGTATGTCCTCTTTCCAATGCCACTAGTCTAATCCAAATTGGATTCTCCAAGAAAGAGTTATGCACAATCTCCCGCAGTGACCTGATTATAGACTATTTCAGTAGAGCGAACTTGTATGAAGTGCCACGTGTCACTGCTTCAACCTTTGACTCTACAAAATATATAAAAGAAAACTACAGTCCGTCCTCTTTCTGTACCTTCTTACAAAATTTCAATCCGATGCTCAGAAAGAAAGTTATGACGATTTTCCCCAGGTCACCTGTTTTGAGTGTAATTCAGGCGTCTGCAAAAAGACCAACTTCCTCAGATCATATCTCTGAAAATATTGCGCGAAAAGCTCTGACATTTGGACCCAAGGTTCAGCGCGATTTCTTCTCAAATGGGTTTTTTTTGCGACTTCTGAAACGTCACAGAAAAAAAGTTATAGTGAAAATTCCACAATGACCTGTTTGGAGCAGCGAAACCCTAAAATCCAAAGCTCTGATACCAAATGTTATGAAACCAGCTCACAAAAAGATAGAAAAGAGAGATCCACGCCTTAGAATTCAGCCTCTTCGAGGGGGAAACCTCCTTTACATTACATAAATGAACAATTCTTGGATGATACAAATGACAAAACCTCCTTTCTATATATAGGAGTCTAAGGAGTCACAATATAATCCAGCCGACCTAACAATAATAATATAAAGCCACAAAAATAACAATAGAGGGATTCTATGGGGCACAGAAATAACAATATGGGGGTAATAGGGGCACAGCAATATAAATAAGGGGTATAACTACAATAGTAATGGGGTAATCACTAGTATTATAGGGACCCAACAGAGAATGTCCTGTTGTATTTCTCCATGTAGTTCTGTAGGCCCACAAAGCTTCAGGAAGCCTTTCTGCCCAATCTCTTCTATGTAGATGGACAGTTTTGGTGATGATGCTCTCAAGAACTTTGTTTATAGACTCCACTTGGCCATTTGCTTGCGGATGGTAAGGAGTAGATTTTCTGTGCTTGATTTTGTATTCTTTCATCAGCTTCTCCATCAATTTAGATGTAAATTGACTTCCCTGATCTGTCACAATATCTCTTGGGACACCAAAACGAGTAAAAATATCCTCATAAAGAAAATTAACAACTGAATTTTCAGTGGCAGAAGGAAATTCTTTGGCTTCTACCCATTTAGTGACATAATCAGTGCATACCAATATATACTTCTTCTGTTTAGATGGTGGATTAATGGGTCCAATAAAATCTAAAGCCCATTTTTCAAAGGGTTCGATGAGTACCTGTGGTTGTAATGGCATTTTATTTCAAAGAGTCGGTCTCCCAACTCTTTGGCAGCTCTCACACCTTCTGACATATTGTTTTGTATCTTTGAAGAGGGAAGGCCAATAATATCCTAAAGAAAGGATTTTATAGGCCGTCCTTTTGTCAGCAAAGTGTCCACCGCGTGGTTCATCATGACATGCCTTGATTATGTCAGGCACTTCATCTTCCCGAACACATCTTCTGATCACACAATCTAGCCCTGTTTTAAACAATTCGTTAGAAATCCATGAATAATTCGAACTCTCCTGAATAATTCTTATTTTTTCACTAGGAAATAAATGTGGAGGTAGCTTCCCTGTAACCAAATAGTTAGCAATATCTGCATACCAAGGAGTCTTAGTAGTTACTACAAATAAATATTCATCTGGAAACTTATCCTCTACAGGAGAATCTTCGTTAGTATTTTGGATCCTAGACAAGAAATCAGCTACTGTATTTTGTTTCCCTGGTCTATCCAACACAGTAATATTGAATTCTTGTAAAAGTAAGAGCCATCTTGTAACTCTGCCATTAGTAACAGGTTTGTTCATTAGATATCTAATTGCAGAATGATCAGTATGGACAAAAGTTTCATAGCCTGTTATATAATGTCTAAACTTATTGATTGCATGAACAACAGCTAAGAACTCTTTTTCAGTCATAGTATAGTTCAACTCGGTGGGAGTCAAATTTTTACTGGTGTAGTAAATGGCATAAGGAACTAAATCCTTTTGACCCAACACAGCTCCTAGAGCTGTACTTGAAGCATCTGTAGAAATATGGAAAGGAAGTTTCCAATTTGGCCCTCTCAAAATGGGTGCTTCAGATATTTTTGTTTTCAAAGTTTCAAATGCAGATTGACAATCAGGATCCCATTTGAATTCACAGTCTTTTGTAAGTAATTTGAAGAGTGGAGATGCTATTTTGGTGAAGTTTTCGATAAATCTTCTATAGTATCCAGTAAATACAAGAAAACTTCTAACATCTTTTTGACAATTTGGAATAGGCAACATGGAGATGACTTCAACTTTTGATCTATCAAGTTTAATCCCATCCCCCGAAATATGATGTCCCAAAACAATACCTTCAGTAAACATCATAAAGCATTTTTCATGACTCAATGAAAGGTTTGTTTCTTTACACCTTATAAGGACTTTTTCCAAATTCTCTAATGCCTCTTCAAATGAATTACCATAAACTGTAAAATCATCCATATAAACCTCTACACAATCATGGATTAGATCAGAAAAGATTCCTAGTACTGCCCTTTGAAATGTTGCGGGTGCATTACATAATCCAAAAGGAAGTACTCGGTAAGCAAAAGTTCCCCATGGACAGATAAATGTGGTCTTATCTTGATCTTCAGGTGCTACCTGAATCTAATTATAGCCACTAAAACCATCCAAAAATGAAAAATAATTTTTGCCTACTAAAGTATCTAATACCTGATCGATAAAGGGTAAAGGAAAGTGATCCTTCAAAGTTGCTTTGTTCAATTCCCTGTAATCAATGCATACCCTCCATTTACCATTCTTTTTAGGTACTATAACCAAAGGAAAAACCCATCGGCTATCTGAAATTGGATAAATGAAGTTGACATTGAGTAGTTTTTGAAGCTTTTCTTTCACTATCTCCCTAAGGTTTGGATTCATCCTTCTCTGAGGTTGTCTGATTGGTCTACTGTTTTCCTCGATATAGATGTGATGAATGCAAGTCTTAGGGTCAATACCTTTCATATCGGTATACTCCCATGCAAATGCAGTAGAATGTTTTTGTAAGATTTTGGTTAGCTCTTCCTATTGTGATTTTTCCAAGTTTTGTTGATATTCAATGTTTTACCTGGAAAGATCTCATTGGCGGAACTACCAAACTCTTCCATAGAGAAAAGAGACATTTGTCTAGATGATAGATACTCAATGTCAGAATCTAACTGAAATTGTGTGTGGTCATATTCTGAAGATGTTTCAAAGTTTTCTAATGTGTTCAGAATTTGACTATCTTCACTGATTTCAGAAATGGTAAAGACAGGTTGTATAGTATCCTCATCATCAACTCACTCATTATCTCCTATTTCTGTAATTTCTTTTGTTAGAGGATACAGATTGAATTTCTTTGTCGAATTACCATCAGAAATATACATATCCCCAGATCTACAACTGATAAAAGCATCAGCTATGGCTAGCCAAGGTCTTCCTAAGATGAGAGGGTGTCCTCCTAAATTACTCTTGGGAGTTAAAATCATGAAATCTACTGGATATTCCCAAGAATCTAAGGAGACCGAAATGTCTTCTAATACACCATCTGGTTTGATAATTGATCGATCTGCAAGTTGCAGTAAAGTAGGTGTAAAAAGAAGATTAGGAAGTTTTAGCTATTCCATAGTCTGTCTACTCATAATGTTGATAGCAGCCCCTAAATCAATCAAAGTATTAGGAATTTCTACCCCATTGATATGTGTTTTGACAATTGGACTACCGGGATCTACATACTTCTGCATTGTAATTTTTCCCATAATGATATCTGCAATTTTTCCTACCAAGTGGATTCTTCTTGTATCTATCAGTTTCCTTCCTAGTCTTTTAAGACTCAACTCCTTTATTGTTTTTTCTAGAATAGGAATCTCTCTAATGGCTTGTAACAAGGGGATCTTGATACAGACATTCTTTAATTCATCTAGAAAATCATAGTCAGGCAACAAGATTTGTTTTTCCACCCCTTTGTCAATTTGTAATCTTTCAGGAAAAGAAGGTGTGGATGAAGATGCAGGTTGCTCAACTATAGGAGTTGTGGGGGTTGAATCTTTTTATTTTTCTTTTTGAGTGCTTGGGTTTTGAAGAGATGCTTCAGAACCTTTATTGGCTTCAAGAGAATCTTCCTCAGAAATGCTTTGCTTTTGAGCATCTATAAAAGGCTTATCTAAAACTCTACCAGATCTGAGTTGTACATCATTGAGAGGAACAATCATATAGGTAGGAAATTGTTGTCCTTCTACCATGTAAGCATTTTGAGGGTTTTTATTATTGGGGTTCGGCAATGGTTGGGAAGGTAGTTGATTTGTCTTCTATTGGAATGGAAACAAGAGTTGAGAATTTGGATTCTGTTGAGAATGTTGTTGTTGTTGTGGAAATGGCAATGATAGTTGTGGATTTTGATTTGGAAGTTGTGGAGCTTGTTGATTTTGAAAAGATGGAGGATATTGATAAAATTGAGCAAATCTCCCATAAGGATTTTGCATACCTTGTACCCATGATTGAAAAGGATTTTGAGGTTGGGACCAAGGTTATTGCCAAGGATTCCAATTTGGTGGGGGTTGAAAGTTCATAGAGTTATTAAACCCTTGATTTTGTTGCCCCTGCCAAGGTCTCCTTGCAACAAAACATAGAAACTCAATTGAATTTGGATCTTCTTGAAAGACAGCTTTGAGCCCAGGGATTGAAGGACAATCCTTGGTCTCATGGTTTTCTAAATAAATCACACATGTTTCTACAACTTTTGCATCCAAGGGACATTCCCTTAGAGCATGTTTCTTTCTACATTTTGGGCAAAAGATGGCCAAAGCTTCAGCTTCTGCTTTCTGCTTGTTTGTATTTTAAGGGTGTTTAGTTGCTCACTAAGACTCCCTAAGATATCAGTTTTGAATTCATCAAGCATGTTGTCAATCTCAGCTCTACTTACTGATCCAGTTGCAGATTTGTTTGCTCTAATGAGAGAAGGATCTCTAGGCCCTTTTCCAGTTTTAGATGTTCCCCTTTGAGAGATGGACACATAGCTCTGCTATATCATGAAGTGGAAGTTGAGATATATCTCCTTTTCCCATCATGTTCAAAATATCTATCCATTCATCTCTAATGGCTTTTAATAGAAGGGCTTTCAAGGTTTCCTCATCTAAGTTATTCATTTTTGCTCTTTTCAGGTTGTATTGAAATCTTTCAAGTAAATCCTCCAAGTTTTCATCTTCTCTTTGCACCATTTTGAATACCTCATCCTTGTGATTGGTGGGCATACAATAGTCCAGGTATCTATCCAAAAATGTTTCATATCATTCCAAGTCCTAATGGATTGAGTGACTAATCCCATGCACCATTTCAAAGCAGCTCCTTTCAATGTTGAAGGAAACAATTTGAGTTTTTGAGAGTCTTCCAGATAATCATAAGTTCAACACACGACTTCAAACTCAAATAGAAATGTTTCAGGATCCTCATTTCTTAACCCATGAAAGTTTGGGAGGACAGATGGTGAGATGGTTTTCATTATTGCTCGAGAATCCTCATCAACTATAGGAAATCCGAATGAGTTATCTCCATCCCTATTTCCCCCATTGTTACCTCTACCTCCTCCATTGTTTCCTCCTCCTCCTCTACCTCTACCTCTACCAAATCCATTTACTACTTCCTCTGTCATGATAGTTTCCTCAGAGACTTCAGAGTCCTCTGGTTCCTCTACTAATGGTGAACGAGGAGGAATTTCCCCCTCTTCTTCTTCAGGTGATTCTACTTCTTCAATTACAATGTGTTTTCCTGTAGAAGTAAAGAAAGGGTCTTTTCCTAATTCAGATTCGATGGATGGTGTGGGAGAGTCTCCTAATTCAACTACTGCCTCTTGAATTCCAGGAATCCTAAGGCTAGGAGTGTGAGTTGGAGATGATGGAGGTGTCTCTTGTCTATTCCTTGAAGTAGATGGAGTTGTAAAAATCGAACTCTTGGCCCTAGCTAAAAACCTTCCCCTAGAATCTCTTGCTCTATGCATGTCATTTTTTTTATTTTTCTTCAAGTCGGGCTAATAATTCTCTTTCTGATCTTCCAGGTCACTCTAGGTGCAAGAAGAGAGCATACTCAAGAAATTATTAAACCAATAACTCTCTCTTTTCTGATCCTCCAGATCACACTAGGTGTAAGAGGAGAGCATACTTTGAGAAGTTATCAGTTTTTCCTTCCTTGAAATTTTCTTGTTTTTTTTTTAAGAAATTGGCTACCTAGTTTCACTTCCCCGGCAACAGCGCCAAAATGTGGTTAATTTAGTTTGTCCTAAATTGTTATTTAAAATGTCAATCCGAGAGTCGTAAACTGCTGAAGTGAAGTGCACTGTATATGCAAGATAATCGATTTCTTAGTTCTTTGTCATTTTTGAGTTTTTGGTTTGTTTTTGGGTTTATCTTCTGTGGATTCCCTAATGTGAGATGGCAGAATTGAAGGTCAAGTATGGATGGCAATGGTGATTTCTACAATGATTTTCCAAACTTTAAAGTTCTCAAAAAGAAGGTTTCAAACTAGCTGTGATGAAATCAATTCTCAAAAGAAAATAAAAATGTACCAAAACAGTGAACTAGTGACAATGAAGCCCAGTATCCTTGCTGCTGTATAAAAAGAAAATAAAAACTGAACTCAAAGCAATTCAAAGACTGAAAGCAAAGCAAACTAAATCACACTACTTCAACCCATATTTTGACCCTTCACCTTTCGACTCGCTCTGTCTATAGGAAGTAATCATAAACAAGTTGAGTAATATGATACCTAAATTGCATAAAATGAAACTAAGATGTAACTACTCATTCATATTTCAATTCTTGAAAATGACATAAGTAATTTAATCACTAACTTGCAGGAAAGTAAACTAAATCATACTATATCAAGTAATATTCTGATTCCTCACTATTTGATTCGCTTGGCTATAGGAAGGAAATCATAAACAAATGAGTAATATGATATCTAAGTTGCAGAAAAGTAAATAAGAAAAGCAAAACTGAAAGAAATGACAATGCTGGAATTAAAACTCAGTAAATGAATCAACAGAAAGGACAAGATGATCTCATGTCATTAGTCATTAAAACTATGTAATTTGCCCGGGCTGCCTACAAGAACCTGAAAGAAAAATACTGATCAGCTAGCAATCATGAGAAAGCATAAAAGAAAAGATGAACAACAGTTAGTATAAATATCAGGACAGTGTAATATATACAAGCAAATGATTATAAAAGCAGTAACATAATGAAAGAAAATAAGAAACTATACAATAAATACAGAGCCTTGGTGTACAGGGGCCCTCTGCAACCTCGGCCAATCAATACTTAGTCACAAATTGAACTTAAGAATGATGTCTTCTCATATATTAAAGTGCAGTCAAAACATAGAAATAGAGCACGGCACAGTGGGCTCGTAAACACAGTCAAGATTACATGTAAAAGCTAACTATCAAGCGTATGATAATGTGTTATTTATAACTGAAGGTGCTATAACTAATTCCTAAATTCTACGCTGCCAAATAGACATGTAAATCTCCACGTCCAGAGATCTAGTAGTATGGTAATCATGACAAATAAATCTATGGAGTGGTGGCTGTTCGATTTGGTTCACGGATTGATCCACAGGTGTTAGCACACCTTCAGAGATTGAGGATCTTGCCACGCAAAACTTCATGTGGGCAAAATATAGTCGTGCCACCGCAAAACTCTTGGTTTGACCACTCCTTTGACCGTCTTTGACCATGGCTGTTTGTGAGTGATTCGGTTGAACCAAGGGGACACGCTCCATGTACATGTCATTTGCAGCTTGCCCATGTGGCCAGATTCTCCATTGGACACCTGTAACATAGTCTCCAACAAAATGGATGCGGAAACTTGAGCTGGCTGCGGAAAGTGACAAGTTTCCGCAGCTGATTGAACAAAAATCTAAATCAAACAGCAGCCACAAACATAGTTAGGAAACCATTTTATAAGCTCTTTTTAAACTAATATGCAATGATTTGATAGCTTGGTGGGTCAAGTAAATGGAAAAGAAGGCTGAAAAGGTATATAGGGAAGATGCAAGTTTGGGACTCAACAGGAAGCTTAAGCACAAGTATTCCAAAGAACCCAGAAAGCGTTTTGGGAATTTCCACTCATAATTGATTTTATTAAAACAATTAATATTTTTAATGGGGTTCCTAAGTCTAAATTTAGTAAAATTAAAATATTAATGGGTATTAATCTAATAAGGGGTGAAACTTCTAGAAAAAACCATGGATCAAGTCAAAATGATTTGAGCCTTTGATTATGATTTAATCTAGGTTGTTGATTGCTCAACAGGAAGATATAAGAAGGGACTCGAAGGTCAGTTGGAAAACACACTAGGCAAATACTTAGTTGCCCAAGAGAAATCGATTTTCTCACTGGTCGAAGTTCGGAAAGAGAAAAACGATTTAAAGGGAGAGTTGTAGGTGGAGGAGACATAGAGAGGGTTCAACATCAGTTAGGGAGACAGGGACGAAGGCATAGAGCAGTAGAAGGAACAACGTTTGACAGATTGATGCTAAGAGAGGCAGCGTTGGCCTGAGTGACGCGGCATTGCGCAGGCCAGTCTAGAGGTTGGAGAAATTGACATTGAGTAAGCCAGGGAGACGTAGAGGGTCAAGGAACCTCTCTCTCGAGTCAGACACTTGTTCATGAATGTCTGTAAATATTTCTCAGTTCTATACTGCTGGGTAAAATTTTGTACATGTTGATTTTTTTTGAAGAATAATAAAACCCTCATCTGTTGTACCGGTTTTCCCGCATTGGGTTTTTCCGGAGACAATTGTCCAAAAATAACTGTTTTATGGTGTTTGTATATGTGCTAACATTTTTCTTACATTTAATTTTTACAATGTTTTAGTTGTGAAGGCTGCAGTAGAATATGTTTCGATATTTACCTTAAGAATACAATAGATAACTTATCTCTGAAGCAATAAGTAGAAGTCATCTTAATCACTGCAGTAGGATTTCTATTTTAGAAATTTTCACACAGATTGAACATTTCATTTGTTGTTGGAATCCCCTCCAAGTTTATGCAAAAGTCTTGTGAGGGTCATTGGTCTGCTGCAAATGAGTTCTAAGATACTTGAAGGGAACTAAAAACTTTGGACTCAAGTATACATAGGTGGATGACTGCAACTTAATTGGATACTCTAATTCAGATTTTGATGGAGATAAAGAAAATGGATTATCTGCTTCAGGTTATGTTATGAGTCTTGGATAGGGAGATGTCTCCTGGAGGTCATGTGAACAATTAGTTCTAGCAGATTCCACGACTAATGCTGAATATGTGGAAGTTGTAGAAGTAATGAAGGAAACTATGTGGCTCGGGAAAATTCGTGAAGATTTGCAGGAGAAACAAGTGCATTCTACTCGTCTTGATTGATAACACTTCTACAATAAAGTTGGAAAAGAACCCTCTCCTTGTATATATTCATGATTTCTCTTAATTAAGAACAAATTTTGTGGAGTTACTCAAACCTGACCTGACAATATGTAATTTTTCCTACTCATCAACTATTGCTGAACATGCAAAGAAAACTAAGCATTGTGTCTGCATTGAGGATTCCAGGGTCATCGTGATGATTGATTATTTATACCATAGGAAGATGAGAGAGGTCATTGAAATTGAAAAACAGGTGAAAAATATCAATAGGGACAATGGTTGGAAATTAAGAGTTCGATTCCCGCCGTCTCATTGTGATTTTTTTTCGTTACTCAAACCTGACATGACAGTATGTAATTGTTCCTACTCATCAACTATTGTTGAACATGCAGAGAAAACTAAGCACCATGTTTGCATTGAGGATTCCAGGGTCATCATGATGATTGATCATTTCCACCATAGGAAGTTGAGAGAGGTCATTGAAATTGAGAAAACATGTGAAAAATCTCAATAGAGATGATAGTTGGAAATTAAGTAAGAGTTGGACTCCTACCCTCTCATTGTGATCTTTTTATTCCTTAGTCTTGTTTAGTTTTCTAATTAATCATTGCACATTCCTTTATTGTGTTATATAGATTATCCTATTATACTTTTATTTAGTGTTCCAATAATATTATTTGCCAATTTTTATTGATTGATAAACCCTATAATTAATATATATATATATATATATATATATATATATATATATTCTAGTTTATCTTTGAATGGTTCTTTTATTATCACTATTCCTTTTTATCTTCGATATATGTTTTTTTTAATCTAACAAGTGAAAAACAATGGAATTTATGGAGGGATGCATGGTGAGTGGAGGAGATGAACATATGTGACGCAGGGCCCCCTTTGGATCTTCTCTTTCCTCCCTTATTGTCTTTCTCATCCTCCTGCAAATAACAATTATGTTTTTTTTCTTTCTCTTATAACAATGTAAACTTTGAAACGAGAACTGATACTGTTACCCGTTTCGTAGAGATAGCAAAAGAGTGACCCGATTTTGAAAACGGGGGATGCAGGACACACATATTTTTTTTTAGAGCATAGTTTTTGGCACTTTAAATTTTTTTTATGTACATTACGTTTTAGAATGTTAGTAATATGCATTTTGATTTAAAAAAGTGGTGATTCTACATCAAACCCTTTTTTTAAAAAGACCTATTTTTTGACTTTATGATTTAAAAAAGTGGTGATTCTACATCAAACCCTTTTTTTAAAAGACCTATTTTTTGACTTTAAATTTTCTAATGTATAAAATGTAAATAATTATTTTCTAAATTTAACAAATTTTGACACTTTAAATTTTTTATTAAAAAAAAAAAAGACAAACAAACAAGCAAATATAAAAATATATAAAAAAAATGGACAAAAAAAACATAAAATGCATATATATATCTGTGTGTGTGTAAACCATAAAAAAAAGTTGGTAAAAAAATAAAAAATAAAAAATAAAATAGAAAAACTATAAAATTAAGTAACTAAAAATAGAAAAATTTTAAAAAGCATTAACAAAAAACTACAAAAAAAAAAGAAAGTAAAACTAAAAAACAAGCTAGATTATATACAAAAAAAAAAGCCGATAAAAATCTAAAAAACTATTAAAATCAAGATTAAAAACAAAAAAACAAACAAAAAAAAAAACCTAAAAGAACAAAATATACTCAAATTTAAAAAAAAAAAGCCAAAACACAATTAAAATTTAAAATATATATATATATATATAAAAACCTGAAAACATTTTAAATTATATATATATATATATATATATATATATATATATATATATATCTATATATATATATATATATATATATATATATGGTTTAAAAAAAACATATATTTTCAATTTTTAAAAAATAAAAAACATTTAAAACTTTAAAAAACATATATTTACGATTAAAAATTTAAAAAATATATCTGCACGCAGCTTCGCCACCCAGTGCTACGCCCCCACGTGCGGCCGGGCGGTGGCTATTCGATGGGATAGCCACCCCCATGGGCGATCGGGTGGTGGTTATCCGATTCTTGGAATCAGGATAACCACCGTCCCACTGCCCATGGGGGTGGCTATCCGATTCTCGGAATCGGATAGCCATCGCCCAACCACCCCCACGGGCGGCCGAGCGATGGCCATCTGATTCTGAGAATCAGATAGCCACCGCCCGGCCACCCCCACGGGTGGCTGGGCGGTGGCTATCCGATTCTGAGAATCGGATAGCCACCCCCATGGGAAACCAGACGATGGCTATTCGATTCTAAAAATTGGACAGCCACCCCCACGGGCATCCGGGCGATGGCTATTTGATTCCGAGAATCGAATAGCCACCCCCATGGGCAGTCGGGAAATGGCTATTCGATTCCGAGAATCGGATAACCACCGCCACTGACAGTCAGGTGGTGGCTATCCGATTTCGAGAATCGGATAGCCACTGCCTAACCACCCTTGAGGTGGATATCCGATTCTCATAATCGAATAGCCACCACTCGGCTGCCCCCACGGTTAGCTGAGCGGTGGCTATCCGATTCTGAGAATTAGATAACCACCACCACAAGTGGCTGAATGGTGGTTATCGGAGAATTGGATAGCCACCGCCCAACCGCCCGTGGGGGTGGCCGAGAAGTGCCTATTCGATTCTCGCCCAGCCGCTCGTGGGGGCGGTGGCCGATAAAATTGTATTTTTAAATAAAAAATAAATTTTGTTTTTTTAAATACAATAAACATATTTAACAAAAATTATTTTTTATTTAAAACAAAACAATTTTATCGGCCACCGCCCCCACGAGCAGCCGGGCGGTGGCTATTTGATTCCGAAAATCGAATAGCCACTTCCCAGCCACCCCCACGGGCGGTTGGTCGGTGGCTATCCAATTCTCAGAATCGGATAGCCACCACTCAACCGCCTGTGGGGGTGGCCGGGTGGTGGTTATCTGATTCTCAGACTCGGATAGCCATATGGTAGATTTAAACCCAAGAGAGTCTCAAATCCAAGAAAGCTTTTCCATAAATATAAATTCTTGAAGAAAAGATCAAGACCTAGAAACAACAACTGTTGTTTCATTTGTAAAAAAGAAGAACATTTTGCACAAAAGTGCCCACAAAATTCATCCAGTAAGCTTAAAGCCTGTATAGATATAGAAGAGTTTCAAGATGATTGGTCAGTAGTAGAGTCGGAAGATGATATTTCAGATGTATATATTTTGAATGAAATATCAGATGCAGAAGAAGAAAATGTTCAAAAAATGAATATATGTCCATCATGTTCTGAAGATGAGTTTTCAGAAGAACTCTATTACAGTGAAGAAGAAAGTGACATTGAAGTCTCTAGTGAAACATCAGATGATTCAGAAGATGAATCTGAAACTTCACGATCAGAACAGTCAGAGCCGCCAGTACCAAAAGGTAAACAACCTGTTTTACCTTTTCCAAAAGTAAATGCTTTTTTTCCATTTGAAAAGAGAACTACAGCCTCAACCAGTCTTCCACAACTAGAGATTACAAGAACAAAAGAAAATACTTTGCTAAAAAAGATAGTAAAAACTAATAGCCTTATTTATATCCCGGTTCAAGTTCAAGTAAAAAATGAATGGATATTTGTAGATGCATTCATAGACACCGGAAAATCGAATAATTTGGCTAGACCGTCTTTGTTCAAATCTCTTTAGAAACCCTTACAAAATATGCTGGTTTCAGAAACCATTGGAGGAACTGTAAGCTTAACTCATTATATAGACAATATTTCTTTGAAAGTTGGGGGCAGTATTGTTAAGATTTCTGCAATACAACATTTTGATCCCTCAGCGAGTTTAATGTTGGGAATGTCATTCTTAAATTCTGTGCTTCCAGTAACGATCAGCCAAGATAAGCTGATTATCAATTTGAAAAAGAAAGCTATTTCTGTACCCAGGTTGTTTATTGCAAACTCAGAAGCAAGACATGAAAATAGCCAAAAATGAGTAGGAGCCAGAAAGCCATTAAAAGATTCTGACGATTGGCAGGAAGTCCTGCAGATTTATGAAGCAAGAGAGGAATCTAAAACAAAAAAATTGGCATGCATAGATCCCAATTGGTCTACAGAACAAGATGATATCCAAAAGAGACTTCTAAAAAATTGCTCGGAAAACCCACAACAGTTTTAGGAAACAGAAAGTCCTATGCAAGAAATTGTAACCTTGCATGATAACGGAGTCAAAGGAAAATTAATTCCCTATACTCCCTCAGATGAGCAAGAAATAAAAAGACAGATTAAAGAACTACTACATATGCAGCTCATTGAGCCAAGTGAGTCTAATTACGCTTGCTCAGCGTTTCTGGTAAAGAATCATTCTGAGATAGGGGAAAACCCAAAATGGTGATTAATTATAAACCCCTCAATGCTATCACTCAAAGTTTTAAATATCCATTGCCAAGACCAGAGACCATAATGCAAAAAATACAGCACAACAAGGTATTCAGTAAATTTGACATGAAGTCCGGATATTATCAAATTCAGATACAGCCAAAGGACTGACATAAAACTGCTTTTATTTGTCCAGCCGGATTTTACCAATGGAAGGTTGTCCCCTTTGGTTTGAAAAACGCTTTTTGCTAAGTATGATTTTATTGTTACATATATTGATGACATCCTCATTCACAGTCCAGATGTAAAAACCCATTTAGAGCATTTAGAAATTTTTCTAAAAGAAGTTCAGCAGCATGGTATAGTTTTGTCAGAAAGAAAGATGTCTTTATTTCAAGACAGCATAGATTTTCTGGGCATTAATGTAGTCAATGGTGCAATTCAAATGCAACCGCATGTATTAACCAAATTGACACAGTTTCCAAATGAACTGAAGGATACCAAAACAATTCAAAGATTCTTAGGAGTTCTGAATTATCTTCACAAATACATCCCGAATCTGACAGAGAAAACAACGCCAATCAGGAAACATCTCAAACAGGGATGGTCACAAGAAGCAACAGCAACAGTTAAACAATTGAAAGAAGAATGCCAACAACTGCCAAAGCTCCAGCTACCAGGTGATGGTTTACTTATTCTCCAAACTGATGCTTCTCTAGATTTTTGGGTAGCCGTTCTGTTAGAATGAAGGAAAGAAGGTGAAGAAAAACTTTGTGCTTATGCTTCGGGTGAATTTACACCTAGCAAAAAGAATTACTTCATAGCAGAAAAAGAAATATTTGCTATATTCAACGGGATATAACGATTTGAATTATATCTGACTCCTGTGAAATTTTTAATACGCACAGACTCCAAAATTTTTAAATATTTTTTATCTGCCAAAATATCAAGACAGATTGCAAAAGGAAGGATTCTGGCTTGGCAGATTTGGTTCCAACAGTTTGATTTTGAAGTAGAGTGGATCCCAGGTAATTCAAATTTTCTAACAGATTCATTAACCAAGGATATGAATAAAGCATTCATGACTTGTACAGGTTCGTGTTTTACCATTCCAGGTAAAGGTCCACAGGACGATAGTTTTTCTACATTTGTGGACAGATTTAGGCTATTTGAAGGACATGCAAGCCACCTTGCAGAAGAAATCAAAAAGGTTGTAGGAATGAGACTGAGAAGAAATGCTTGGATACAAAAATGCCAAGCATGGAAATCCAAGAATATAGGTACTTCTCTGGGCCTAGACGATACACTAGTAAAGGTATATCCTTTGCCTAATATGAAGGTGAAATTCTTTTTTCTGAAAAGTGTCCACGGTAGCATTATTTCGTAGACATCTGAACTGGGTTTGATGTCATGCGCCTTATTCTACCAGCATAAGTATTTAACTTTCTCTGTAACTCCGAAAAGAAGGTCAACCCAATAAACTTGATCTAGTCTTTTGTTCTGTACATCTAGATCTTTCATAATGAGGTCTCCTAGATTGCCTGGTAATTTGGACAAAAGTGACATTTTTTGAGCCACATCATTTGAGAGATTGGCTTTAAAAACTTTAGCCATGAAATCTTTACCAAATTGGTCAAGATATTTCAGATCTTTTAGTTCCATTCTACTAAGATCTGTTATGATTTGCTTTCTCTCATCAACTGGTTCTGGCACGAACTATGTTTTTAACAACAATTCCAATGTGGACAGTCCGACTTTCATAACGGCTCTTCTTTCTGTTTCGGATGGTCCCATCCACCAATCATAGACTATACCAGTCATATGTTTTTCTGCTAGGACCATGATGGATACATTATCCAATTTTGTTGTGACCTGCATCTGATATAAAGCACCTATCTAGATCCGGATTGATTCTCCAGGGTTTGAAGAATTATCTAGATCTAAGGTATAGCCACTTGTATTGGCAGCAAACAAGTCTTCTTCAACACGAGGGTATTTATTGACTTCTTTCAAAATGTGTGCCTTATTCTAATTATTTATAGATGGCAATATGAAAGAAGGGAATTTAGAGGCAGCTTGTTCAAGGGTCATGACTTCTTTCTTTGACTCAAAAGGTTTATCTATTTTATATGTCTCTATTTCACTGGTTAGCTTTCCAGTGTCCTTAGAAGTACTCTCTTCTACACTAGTTGCAGTTACTGCTTCTTTTGATTCTTCTTCTTCCTCTAGATCGAAATAATTGGGTGCACTCATATCTATGTGAAACTTTGGAATTTCCTTGGCCTTCTTCTTATGTCTCCTTCTTCTCCTTTCTTCATTTTCTAGCTTTTCTGCCTGTTGCTCATCATAGAGCAGTTTCAGATTTTCATTTATCAGATCAGCTTGTTTGCCTAGGTCATCTAGAACATCTTCTGCGTGAGCATACCAAGTGGTTAGATAGTTTCCTATCTGGTATACTTGGTCCATGTCATTTGGATTCTATGAATTTTGTTCTAATAATGGGGCACAGTCAACTCTTGTTGGTGGCTGTCTGGGATTGGATGAAGAAGTACTGAACTTTGTTTTAGGCGGCCACTTTCCTCCTTTTACAAATCTACGATTTTCAAACTGAAATTCCTCTGCAGGTGGAGTAGTATTGACATATGTTCTAAACATTTTATTTACAGCAAAGAACAGTTTTTCTTCCGGTATATACAACTGGTTTGTGGACAGCGGTGTACTGGTGGAAGAACTAGCCTCTTCTGGTAAGGGAATATGACGATAAAAGGATTTCCTTCCACTTACAGGTGGTTGTTCACTTTCTGAGATGGCTGGTAGCACATGTTTTTCTGGCATAACTATGGGTCGTGGTATTCTTAGTCTATTTGGGATTATTCTAACACAACCATCTGACACAGACATTCTTTTGAGCATGCTCTTTGAACTATCTGCGGCTGCCAGAGACTTATATTGGATATACCAGTCATTAGGCAAAGCTTCTTTGTCATAATGAACATGCGCATTACTCACTCCTACAACAACCCAATCTTTTAACACTAGCTGTCTCAATTTAGGATGTACAGTATTCGTTAACTGGAAAGAGGTTTGGACTATCACAGACAAATATTCACTATCTTCAACCATTTCTAGACCTTGTACTCCAATCAAGGCTTTCCAACAATCTTTGAGGTGAATATCAGACAAACTAATGGCATAGTCTAGATAGATAGTGCCATGTTGAAGATATTTGCACTTTGGGGGAATTAGAATTGGACTAGCTCCATTATTCCATCATGGCCTTAATACTCCCTGTATAGCCGAGATTTTTGATACCAGGCACAATTTATATGAACATGCCCGAATTGGAACCATACTTGGAAACCTATCATTCAGATGTCAAAATGGCACTATCTATCCAGACTATGCCATTAGTTTGTCTGATATTCACCTCAAAGATTGTTGGAAAGCCTTGATTGGAGTACAAGGTCTAGAAATGGTTGAAGACAATGAATATTTGTCTGTGATAGAACCTCTTTCCAGTTAACAAATATTGTACAACCTAAATTGATACAGCCAGTGTTAAAAGATTGTGTTGCTGCAGGAGTGAGAAATGAACATGTTCATTATGACAAAGAAGCTTTGCCTAATGACGGGTATATCCAATATAATCTCTGGCAGTCGCAGATAGTTCAAACAACATGCTCAAAAGAATGTCTGTGTCAGATGGTTGTGTTAGAATAATCCCAAATAGACCAAGAATACCACGACCCATAGTTATGCCAGAAAAACATGTGCTACCAGCCATCTCAGAAAGTGAACAACTGCCTGTAAGTGGAAGGAAATCCTTTTATCGTCATATTCCCTTACCGGAAGAGGCTAGTTCTTCCACCAGTACACCGTTGTCCATAAACCAGTTGTATATATCGGAAGAAAACCGTTCTTTGCTTTAAATAAATTGTTTAGAACATATGTCAATACTACTCCACCTGTAGAGGAATTTCAGTTTGCAAATCGTAGATTTTTAAAAGGAGGAAAGTGGCCGCCTAAAACAAAGTTCAGTACTTCTTCATCCAATACCAGACAGCCACCAACAAGAGCTGATTGTGCCCCATTATTAGAACAAAATTCACAGAATCCAAATGACATGGACCAAGTATACCAGATAGGAAACTATCTAACCACTTGGTGTGCTCACGCAGAAGATGTTCTAGATGACCTAGGCAAACAAGTTGATCTGATAAATGCAAATCTGAAACTGCTCTATGATGAGCAATAGGCAGAAAAGCTAGAAAAGGAAGAAAGGAGAAGAAGGAGACATAAGAAGAAGGCCAAGGAAATTCCAAAGTTTCACATAGATATGAGTGCACCCAATTATTGGGATCTAGAGGAAGAAGAAGAATCAAAAGAAGCAGTAACTGCAACTAGTGCAGAAGAGGGTACTTCTAAGGACACTGGAAAGCTAACCAGTGAAAGAGAGACATATAAAACAGATAAACCTTTTGAGTCAAAGAAAGAAGTCATGACCCTTGAACAAGCTGCCTCTAAATTCCCTTCTTTCATCTTGCCATCTATAAATAATCAGAATAAGGCACACATTTTGAAAGAAGTCAATAAATACCCTCGTGTTGAAGAAGACTTCTATGCTGCCAATACAGGTGGCTATATCTTAGATCTAGATCATTCTTCAAGGAGAATCAATCCGGATCTGGATAGGTGCTATGTATCAGATGCAAGTCACAACAAAATTGGATAATGTATCCATCATGGTCCTAGCAGAAAAATGTATGACTGGTATAGTCTATGATTGGTGGATGGGACCATCCAAAACAGAAAGAAGAGCCGTTATGGAAGCTGGACTGTCCACATTGGAATTGCTGTTAAAAACACAGTTCGTTCCAGAACCAGTTGATGAGAGAAAACAAATCATAACAGATCTTAGTAGAATGGAACTAAAAGCTCTGAAATATCTTGACCAATTCGGTAAAGATTTCATGGCTAAAGTTTTTAAAGCTAATCTCTCAAATGATGTGGCTCAAAAAATTTCATTTTTGTCCAAATTACCAGGCAATCTAGGATACCTCATTATGAAAGATCTAGATGTACAGAACAAAAGACTAGATCAAGTTTATTGGGTTGACCTTCTTTTCAGAGTTACAGAGAAATTTAAATACTTATGTTGGCAGAAGAAGGCGCATGACATCACGCCCAGTTCAGATGTCTACAAAATAATGCTACCGTGGACACCTTTCAGAAAAAAGAATTTCACCTTCATATTAGGCAAAGGATATACCTTTACCAGTGTATCGTCTAGGCCCAAAGAAGTAACTATATTCTTGGATTGCCATGCTTGGCATTTTCGTATCCAAGCATTTCTTCTCAGTCTCATTCCTACAACCTTTTTGATTTCTTTTGCAAGGTGGCTTCCATGTCCTTCAAATAGCCTGAATCTATCCACAAATGTAGAAAAACTACCGTCCTGTGGACCTTTACCTGGAATGGTAAAACATGAACCTGTACAAGTCATGAATGCTTTATTCATATCCCTGGTTAATGAATATGTTAGAAAATTTGAATTACCTGGGATCCACTCTACTTCAAAATCAAACTGTTGGAACCAAATCTGCCAAGCCAGAATCATTCCTTTTGCAATCTGTCTTGATATTTTGGCAGATAAAAAATATTTGAAATTTGTGGAGTCTGTGCGTATTAAAAATTTCACAAGAGTCAGATATAATTCAAATCGTTGTATCCCATTGAATATAGCCAATGTTTCTTTTTCTGCTATGAAGTAATTCTTTTGGCTAGGTGTAAATTCACCCGAAGCATAAGCACAGAGTTTTTCTTCACCTTCTTTCCTTCGTTCTAATAGAACGGCTGCCCAAAATCTAGAGAAGCATTAGTTTGGAGAATAAGTAAACCATCACCTGGTGGTTGGAGCTTTGGCAGTTGTTGGCATTCTTCTTTCAGTTGTTTAACTGTTGTTGTTGCTTCTTGTGACCATCCCTGTTTGAGATGTTTCCTGATTGGCGTTGTTTTCTCTGTCAGATTTGGGATGTATTTGTGAAGATAATTCAGAACTCCTAAGAATATTTGAATTGTTTTGGTATCCTTCAGTTCATCTGGAAACTGTGTCAATTTGGTTAATACATGTGGTTGCATTTGAATTGCACCATTGACTACATTAATTCCCAGAAAATCTATGCTGTCTTGAAATAAAGACATCTTTCTTTCTGACAAAACTATACCATGCTGTTGAACTTCTTTTAGAAAAGTTTTTAAATGCTCTAAATGGGTTTTTACATCTGGATTGTGAATGAGGATGTCATCAATATATGTAACAATAAAATCATACTTAGCAAAAATAAAATCCATTCTTCTCTGGAAGAATGCAGGGGCGTTTTTCAAACCGAAGGGGACAACCTTCCATTGGTAAAATCCGGCTGGACAAATAAAAGCAGTTTTATGCCGGTCCTCTGGCTGTATCTGAATTTGATAATATCCGGACTTCATGTCAAATTTACTGAATACCTTGCTGTGTTGTATTTTCTGCATTATGGTCTCTGGTCTTGGCAATGGATAGTTAAAACTTTGAGTGATAGCATTGAGGGGTTTATAATTTATCACCATTCTGGGTTTTCCCCTAACTATCTCAAAATGATTCCTTACCAGAAACGCTGAGCAAGCATAATGAGACTCACTTGGCTCAATGAGCTGCATCTGTAGTAGTTCTTTAATCTGTCTTTTTATTTCTTGCTCATCTGAGGGAGTACAAGGAATTAATTTTCCTTTGACTCTGTTATCATGCAAGGTTACAATTTCTTGCATCGGACTTTCTGTTTCCCAAAACTGTTGTGGGTTTTCCGAGCAACTTTTTAGAAGTCTCTTTTGGATATCATCTTGTTCTGTAGACCAATTGGGATCTATGCATGCCAATTTTTTTGTTTTAGATTCTGCTCTTGCTTCATAAATCTGCAAGACTTCCTGCCAATCGTCAGAATCTTTTAATGGCTTTCTGGCTCCTACTCTTTTTTGGCTATTTTCATGTCTTGCTTCTGAGTTTGCAATAAACAACCTGGGTACAGAAATAAATTTCTTTTTCAAATTGATAATCAACTTATCTTGGTTAATCATCACTGGAAAAACAGAATTTAAGAATGGCATTCCCAACATTAAACTCGCTGAGGGATCAAAATGTTGTATTGCAGAAATCTTAACAATACTCCCCCCAACTTTCAAAGAAATATTGTCTACATAATGAGTTAAGCTTACAGTTCCTCCAATGGTTTCTGAAACCAGTATATTTTGTAAGGGTTTCCAAAGAGATTTGAACAAAGACGGTCTAGCCAAATTATTCGATCCGTCGGTGTCTATGAATGCATCTACAAATATCCATTCATGTTTTACTTGAACTTGAACCGGGATATAAATAAGGCTATTAGTTTTGACTATCTTTTTTAGCAAAGTATTTTCTTCTGTTCTCATAATCTCTAGTTGTGGAAAACTGGTTGAGGCTGTAGTTCTCTTCTCAAATGGTCAAAAAGCATTTACTTTTGGAAAAGGTAAAATAGGTTGTTTACCTTTTGGTATTGGCGGCTCTGACTATTTTGATCATGAAGTTTCAGATTCATCTTCTGAATCATCTGATGTTTCACTGGTGACTTCAGTGTCACTTTCTTCTTCACCGTAATGGAGTTCTTCTGAAAACTCATCTTCAGAACATGATGGACATATATTCATTTTTTGAACATTTTATTCTTCTTCTGCATCTGATATTTCAATCAAAATATATACATCTGAAATATCATATTCCGACTCTACTACTGACCAATCATCTTGAAACTCTTTTATATCTATACAGGGTTTAAGCTTATTGGATGAATTCTGTGGGCACTTTTGTGCAAAAATGTCCAAATGAAACAACAGTTGTTGTTTCTGGGTCTTGATCTTTTCTTCAAGAATTTATATTTACGGAAAGGCTTTCTTGGATTTGAGAGTCTCTTGGGTTTAAATCTACCATACCTTTTTGTTTTCTTCTTTTTTCTGAAAGGTGTCCACGGTAGCATTATTTTGCAGACATCTGAACTGGGTGTGATGTCATGCGCCTTCTTCTACCAGCATAAGTATTTAACTTTCTCTGTAACTCTGAAAATAAGGTCAACCCAATAAACTTGATCTAGTCTTTTGTTCTGTACATCTAGATATTTCATAATGAGGTCTCCTAGATTGCCTGGTAATTTGGACAAAAATGAAATTTTTTGAGCCACATCATTTGAGAGATTAGATTTAAAAACTTTAGCCATGAAATTTTTACCGAATTGGTCAAGATATTTCAGATCTTTTAGTTCCATTCTACTAAGATCTGTTATGATTTGCTTTCTCTCATCAACTAGTTCTGGCACGAATTGTGTTTTTAACAGTAACTCCAATGTGGACAGTCCGGCTTCCATAACAGCTCTTCTTTTTGTTTCGGATGGTCCCATCCACCAATCATAGACTATACCAGTCATACGTTTTTCTACTAGGACCATGATGGATACATTATCCAATTTTGTTGTGACCTGCATCTGATACAGAGCACCTATCCAGATCCGGATTGATTCTCCAGGGTTTGAAGAATTATCTAGATCTAAGATATAGCCACTTGTATTGGCAGCATACAAGTCTTCTTCAACACGATGGTATTTATTGACTTCTTTCAAAATGTGTGCCTTATTTTGATTATTTAGAGATGGCAAGATTAAAGAAGGGAATTTAGAGGCAGCTTGTTCAAGGGTCATGACTTCTTTCTTTGACTCAAAAGGTTTATCTGTTTTATATGTCTCTCTTTCACTGGTTAGCTTTCCAGTGTCCTTTAGAAGCACCCTTTTCTGCACTAGTTGCAGTTACTGCTTCTTTTGATTCTTCTTCTTCCTCTAGATCCCAATAATTGGGTGCACTCATATCTATGTGAAACTTTGGAATTTCCTTGGCCTTCTTCTTATGTCTCATTCTTCTCCTTTCTTCCTTTTCTAGCTTTTTTGCCTGTTGCTCATCATAGAGCAGTTTCAGATTTGCATTTATCATATCAGCTTGTTTGCCTAGGTCATCTAGAACATCTTCTGCGTCAGCACACCAAGTGGTTATATAGTTTCCTATCTGGTATACTTGGTCCATGTCATTTGGGTTCTGTGAATTTTGTTCTAATAATGGGGCACAGTTAGCTCTTGTTGGTCGTTGTCTGGCATTGGATGAAGAAGTACTGAACTTTGTTTTAGGTGGCCACTTTCCTCCGTTTACAAATCTACGATTTACAAACTGAAATTCCTCTACAGGTGGAGTAGTATTGACATATGCTCTAAACATTTTATTTACAACAAAGAACGATTTTTCTTCCGGTATATACAATTGGTTTGTGGACAGCGGTGTACTGGTGGAAGAACTAGCCTCTTCTAGTAAGGGAATATGACGATAAAAGGATTTCCTTCCACTTACAGGCGGTTGTTCACTTTCTGAGATGGCTAGTAGCACATGTTTTTCTGGCATAACTATGGGTCGTGGTATTCTTGGTCTATTTGGGATTATTCTAACACAACCATCTGACACAGACATTCTTTTGAGCATGCTGTTTGAACTATATGTGGCTGCTAGAGACTTATATTGGATATACCAGTCATTAGGCAAAGCTTCTTTGTCATAATGAACACCTTTTACCTGTGCATTGTTCACTCCTACAGCAACATAATCTTTTAACACTAGCTGTCTCAATTTAGGATGTACAGTGTTTGTTAACTGGAAAGAGGTTTGGACTATCACATACAAATATTCACTGTCTTCAACCATTTCTAGACCTTGTACTCCAATCAAGGCTTTCCAACAATCTTTGAGGTGAATATCAGACAAACTAATGGCATAGTCTGGATAGATAGTGCCATGTTGACATCCCGAGGATAGGTTTCCAAGTATGGTTCCAATTCGGGCATGTTCATATAAATTGTGCCTGGTATCAAAAAGCTCGGCTATACAGGGAGTATTAAGGCCATGACGGAATAATGGAGCTAGTCCAATTCTAATTCCCCCAAAGTGAAAATAGAAGAATCTCTTTTCAACAACATATTTTCTAAACTTTCTGATTTCATCTTCAGAAAACAAATTTAGACCTACAATTTGTACAGATGGACCTTTGATTCTTATTTTCAGTTCAACCTCTTTGAGATAGACCTTTCTGGATAGTTTGAACAACATCGGTACTGGATAAATTTCTTTAGAACTCAACACGGGAGGATTCCAACTTTCTGGGTCTTCTACCTTTTCATGTTCTACTAAATCGAATTCAAAAGATCTACTATCTACTTTAGATATAGAACGTTTGTCAATGTTTGAAAAGGATCTCAAGAAATTGGTGATGTTGAACTCTTACAATCTATTCCAGAGATTGACTCAAGCAGCTTTTATTTACTCAGCACTTGTAAAACAAGATACTTTTCAAAGGCTACCTGGCTAACTTTAGGCTTTGTCTATAGAGTGTATACGTCCAAGGAACGAGGTATGCCACCCCCACAAGCGGCTGAGTGGTGGCTATCCGATTCTGAGAATCAGATAGCCACGCTATCCGATTCCGAGAATCAAATAGCCATCGCCCAACCACCTGTGGGGGTGGCCGGGAAGTGGCTATTCAATTCTCGGAATCAAATAACCGCCCGCCCGCTCGTGGAAGCGGTGGCCAATAAAATTGTTTTTTTAAACAAAAAATAAATTTTGTTTTTTTAAATAGAATAAACATATTTAACAAAATTTATTTTCTATTTAAAAAAACAATTTTGTCGACCACCACCCCCACGAGCGGCCGAGCGGTGGCTATTTGATTCCAAGAATCGAATAGCCACTTCTCGGCCACCCCCACGGGCAGTTGGGTGGTGGCTATCCGATTCTCGGAATCGGATAGCCACCACTCAGCCGCCTGTGGGGGTGACCGGGTGGTGGTTATCTGATTCTCAGAATCGGGGCGGCCGAGCGGTGGCTATCTGATTCTAAGAATAAAATAACCACCACCCAGCCACCCCCACAGGCGGCTGAGTGGTGGCTATCCGATTCCAAGGATCAGATAGCCACTGCCCAACCGCTCGTGGGGGTGGCCGGGAAATGGATATTCGATTCTCGGAATCAAATAGCCATCGCCCGGCTGCTCGTGGAGGCGGTGGCCGATAATTTTTTTTTTTTTAAATAAAAAATAAATTTTGTTAAATATGTTTACTGTATTTAAAAAAAACCAATTTTTTTTTTTTATTTAAAAAAAAACAATTTTATCGGCCATCGCCCCTACGAGCGGTCGGGCAGTGGCTATTCGGTTCTCGGAATCGAATAGCCACTTCCCAGCCACCCCCATGGGCAGTTGGGCGGTGGATATCCGATTCACGGCTGAGTGGTGGCTATCCGATTCTAAGAATCAGATAACCACCACCCGGCCACCCCCACAGTCGGCTGAGTGGTGGCTATCCGATTCTCAGAATCGGATAGCCACCGCCCAACCGCCTGTGGGGGTGGTCAGGAAGTGGCTATTTGATTCTCGGAATCAAATAACTACCGCCCAGCTGCTCGTGGGGGCAGTGGCTGATAAAATTGTTTTTTTAAATAAAAAATAAATTTTGTTAAATATGTTTATTGTATTTAAAAAAAAAAAATTATTTTTTACTTAAAAAAAAAAAAAACAATTTTATCGGCCACCACCCCCACGAGCTTCCGGACGATGGCTATTTGATTCCGAGAATCGAATACCACTTCCCGGCCACCCCCACGGGCGATTGGGCGGTGGCTATCCGATTCTCGGAATCGGATAGCCACCACTCAACCGCCCGTGGGGGTAGCTGGGTGGTGGTTAATCAGATAGCCATTTTGTGTTTAAAAGAAAAACAATTTTATCAGCCACCGCCCCCACGAGCAGTTGGGCGGTAACTATTTGATTCCGAGAATCGAATAGCCACTTCTCGGCCACCCCCACGGGCGATTGGGCGATGGCTATCCGATTCCGAGAATCGGATAGCCACCACTCAGCCACCTGTAGGAGTTGCCGGGAAGTGGCTATCTGATTCTCAAAATCGGATAACTACCACCACGGGCGGCCGAGCGGTGGTTATCCGATTCTGAGAATCAGATAACCACCACCCGACCACCCCCATAAGCGGTTGAGTGGTGGCTATCTCTCGGAATCGGATAGCCACCGCCCAACCACCCGTGGGGATAGCCAGGAAGTGGCTATTCAATTCTCAGAATCAAATAGCCACCACCCGACTACTCGTGGGGGCGATGGCCGATAAAATTGTTATTTTTTTAAATAAAAAAAAAAAAAATATATATATATATACACATTTTAAATGTTTTTTTTTTTAATTTTATATATATTTGTAAAATATATATATATATATATATATATATATATTTTGTAAATATTTTAAACATTCTTTTAAAAAATATAATTAGCTTTTTTTAATTTTAAAGTTTTTAATTTTTTATTTTTTTTTGAATTTAGATTTTAAATCACTGTCAAATCCAAATTTTAAATTTTTAATTTTTAATATAAAATTTGAAATTTTTCTTTTAATCAAAATATATTGTTTTTTTTTTAAATGTTTTTTAATTTTATTTTTTAATTTGAAAATATGTATTTTTTTTAAATTTTAATTGTTTTTCGAGTTTTTATTTTATTTTTAATTTCAGCATATTTTTGTTTTTTAGAGTTTTTTGAAAATGTTTTTAATCTTAAATTTTGTAGTTTTTTAATTTTTTTGTTTTTTTAATTATTTTTATATTATTTTAATCTAGTTTATTTTTAATTCTATTTAATTTTTTTAGTTTTTCTTAATGCTTTTTTAAATTTTCTTATTTTTACTTAATTTTATAGTATTAAAAAAAAATCCAAATTTTTTTATGGTTTACCACATTAAAAAAAAGTTATTTTTTGAAAATATGTTCTTCTTATTATTTATTTCTTTAAATTTTTTTTAATTTTTTAATTCTTTTCTTTTCTTTTCTTTAATGATTGATTCTTTTTTATTTTTATTTTATGTTTTGTTTTTAATATATATTTTTATTTACGTTTTGGTATTTTTTTTAAACTTTTTTTGTGTTTTTTTCATTGTTTTTATTTTTAATTTTATGTTTTCATTTTTTTTTTGAAATTTTAATGCTTTTCGGAGTCATAACAAAATCTTTTACACCATTATTTCAAAATGTTGAAAATTTACCCCAAAAAAAAGTGTTATTTGAGCATCAACACTTTTCGTTTTGAGGGTGTTTTTTGCACAATTTTTGCACATAAAAATTCGGTTTTACTAGCATTTTTTTTAAATGTTGGAAATTGACCCTAAAAAAAATCCATCGTTCCATTATTAGCACTTTTCATTTTCATGTTGTTTTTTGCACAAATTTTGCACAAAAAATTCGTTCTCACTGCCATTTTTAAAACATGTTCAAAATTGACCCTAAAAAAAAACCATTATTCTAGTATACACTTTTCGTTTTTAGCACTGTTTTTCATGTTTTTTCGGGGTTGTTTGGGCAGAGTTCTCATTTTGAGTTTATAGTTCTCGTTTCAAAGTTTACGTTGTTATATATATATATATATATATATATAAAAACACCTAAGCTGTCTCAGAGAGGTTTTCACCTTAGATATTTTCCCTAAGCACCTCAAGGAAGGTTTTCACCTATGGATCTTCTTTTTCTTTCCATTTTTCTCATCCTTAGGCTGTCTCATGGATGTTTTCAACCCAAAGATGGGACTCAGACGCCTCATGGAGGTTTTCACCTGAATCCCTATTCTGTTTTTTTCTTTTCCAGTGACTTGGTGAGGGAGGAGCTGAAACTTGCTCCACCATCATCACTGTCTTATTGATACTGTCAATGAACTCTTGTTTAGATAAAGGCCTCTTGTACATTTTCAGTCTGTGTCCATTAACTAGTAATGGAATGGCTTCTTCATCTATAGTTCTAATCTGCACTGAACCGTTGTCATGGCATCTTTCCACCACATAAGGTCCGAGCCATCTTGTCCTTAGCTTGCCCTTGAAGTCTTTATACCTGGAGTCATATAACAATGCCCAGTCTTCTTCTTGAAATTGCTTCACCTTAATGTGCTTTTCATGCCAGATTTTCCTCTGAAGCTGAACTACCTCTGAATGGAGGAGGGCATGCATTCTGAATTCATCTAAGCCATTCAAATGGAACCATCTTTCTTTCTGTGCATGACTGAGATCCAGATCTAGTTGTGCTGCCATCCTCAATGTATTATATTCAAATTCAATGGATAGCAAAGCCTTCTTCCCATAGACCAGATCATAGGGTGTAAATCCAGTGGTGGTCTTCCATGTTGTATTATAGGCCCAAGTGGCCTCAACAAGTCTTTCTGCCCAATCCTTCCTACTATTGTTCACTACCTTGGTTAGGATGTTCTCCAGTGCTCTGTTGGTCACCTCCACTTGCCCATTAGTTTGTGGATGATAAGGAGTGGAGGTCCTATGCTTGATTTTGTGATACTTGAGCAGTGCTTCAATCATGTTGGAGGTAAATTGGCTGCCTAGGTCTGTGACTATCTCTCTAGGGCACCCAAATTTGTAGAATATATTCTCCCATAGGAACTCAACCACCTTTTCTTTTGTTGATGCCTTAATTTCCTTGGTTTCAGCCCACTTATTCAAGTAATCAATTCACACAATAATGTGCTATTTTTTCTTTGAAGAAGAATTGATAGGCCCAATGAAGTCCATGCCCCACTTGTCAAATGGCTCAAAAGTCACTTGAGGTTGTAGGGGCATTTCATCTCTTGGAGTAGGCTTTCCTATCCTCTGGCACTGATCACACTGACTAATGTACTTCCTCACATCTTGATGAAGAGTAGGCCAATAATAGTTTGCTTGCAATACTTTTAATGTTGTCTTCTTTGCTGCCAAGTGACCTCCACAAGGCCCATCATGACAGGTTAGAAGGATGTCAAAGACTCCTCTTCCCTTACACATATTCTCAAGATTTGATATGGGCCAAGTTTGAACAAATTTCCCCCAATCCAGGTGAAGGGGGCACTTTTCTTGATTATCTTGCTCTTTTCTCTGGAGGGGGGTTTGGTGGGAACTGTATTGATACCAAATAGTTTTCTATATTATCAAACCATGGAGAGAGCACTGAAATAGCAAACAAATGCTCGTCTGGTAACTGATTATCCACCATTCTTTTTTCTCCTGCAAGCATATTCATCCTAGATAGAAAGTCAGCAACAACATTCTCCTTACTAGGCTTATCAACAATAGTTAAATCAAACTGCTACAATAAAAGTAACCATCTTATGATTCTAGCATTTACATTTGGTTTTTTCATTAAATATTTAATTGCAGCATGATCAGTATGCACAAATGTCTAATAGCCTGTAATGTAATGCCTAAACTTGTTCAATGAATGCACAACAACCAGGAGTTCTTTTTTAGTCACAGTATAATTTAACTCAGCCTTTGACAGGTTTTTACTGGTAAAATAGATGGCATAAGGAAATTTCTCCTCTACCTGACCTAAGGCTGCTCCTATGGCTTTATGTGAGGCATCAGCATGGATATGAAAAGGGAGGGCCCAGTTTGGGCCTCTAAGGATTGGTGCAGTGGTTAATTTACCCTTTAGAATGTCTAGGGCCTCTTGATAGCTCTTTGACCATATAAATTCAGAATCTTTGGCCAACAATCCAAACAAAGGAGAGGCTAACTTGCTGAAGTCCTTTATGAACCTTCTGTAGTATCCAACTAACCCCAAGAAACTCCTGACATCTCTCTGCTTTTGTGGAGGTGGGACCCTTTGGATGATGGCTATTTTGTTTGGGTCCACCTGCAGTCCTTGCTGAGATATGGAATGACCTAGCACAGTCCCTTCAATCATTAAGAATTCACATTTTTCTGGACTGAGAGATAGGTTCATTTCAATGCATTTGTGTAATACTTTGCCTAGGTTAGTCAGGGCTTCTTGGAAATCACAACCATAAGGTGTAAAATCATCCATATAGATTTCCACAGCGTCATGCACTAGTTTAGCAAAAATACTCAAGACTGCTCTCTGGAAAGTGACAGGAGCATTGCATAAGCCAAAAGGGAGGACCCTATATGAAAAAGTACCCCAAGGACAGGTGAATGTGGTTTTATTCTGGTCTTCTGGGCAGATTTGGAGTTGGTTGTACCCACTGAATCCATCTAGGAAAAAAAATAACTTCTTGCCTGCCAGTCCATCTAGCACTTGGTCAATGAAGGGTAGGGGAAAATGATCCTTCTTTGTGGCTTTGTTCAACTCCCTATAATTGACACAAATCCTCCACTTTCCATTCTTCTTGGGAACTAACACTAAAGGAGAGACCCATTCACTGTCAGAGATAGGGGATAGGGTAAATGAACTCTGCATCTAACATTTTTTGCAGTTCTTCTTTGACGATGTCTTTAAGGGATGGATTCATTCTCCTTTGTGGTTGCTTGACTGGCTTGCAACCTTCCCTAATGTATATGTGGTGAGTACACACTGAGCGGTGTACTCCCTTCATTTCCTTATTGCTCCAAGCGAAGGCTTCTAGGTTCTCTTTCAACAATTTGCATAGTTGTTCCTCTTCTAAAGTAGAAAGAGATGGATTAATCTTCAAGGCTTTCTCTGGGCCAAATTATATGGTTTTGACTCAAAGTGGGTTGGAATCGACCAAGCATAAGTCAATTTGATGATTGTTCAGTGTTTCATTTACTTCTTCTTCTAAGGGTAATGAACTAGGAGTTGGACTTTGGAACAGGTGTTCAATTATTTCATCCTCCTCTTGTTGTCCTCCTCCTATGATTGCTTCCATAGCATAAAGTTGGGTAGAATAAAGCTCATATTCTTCCTCCTCCTCCACCCATAAAGGTAAATCATGTTCTAGGGATGGTTGAGCAAGAGGATATAATACTAATTGTTTGGACATATTCCCATTCTTGATGGTCATATTTCCAGCTCTGCAGCTAATGTAGGCGTCAGCTGTGGCCAACCATGGCCTCCCAAGGATGAGAGGGTAACCAGTAAACTTAGCCTTAGGCTGGAGAACTAGGAAATCTATAGGGTACTCTCAGGAATCAATGGAGACCATCACATCCTCCACAATTCCCTTAGGGGTGACTGTGGAACAGTCTGCAAGCTGCAACATTATTGTGGTCTTCGTAATGACCCTTGGAGATTAAGCTTGAGCATGGTGTCCTTGGTTATCACATTAATGGTAGCCCCAAGATCAATCAGAGTGTGTGGGACAATGGTGCCATTGATATGCACATCAACCACAGGGCTTCTAGGGTCTAAGTGTTTTGGACATATTACTTGCCCTAGTATTAAGTCAGATAACTTCCCAATGACATTAATGGTAGGGGAATCCCTTTTTCTTCTTCCTGGATGCTTAAAGCACTTTCCTTAATCAATTTATTATAAATAGGAACATCTTTGATTTCTTGGAGAAGGAGGATCTTTACACATAGGTTTTTCAATTCTCCCAGAAGTTCAGTTTCTTCTGGGTAGGTTGGAATGGTTGGCTAATCTTTCAAGAAAGGGTGGATTTGCTTTAAGGTTGCTTTCCTCTCTTTCTTCCTCAACCTCCCTATGTAGAGAGGGAGGTTGGTTATCTAGGAGAATTCTCCTAGATCTTAGGGTTATCTCCTGGATTTCTACAGCATAATCTGGGTATGATGTCTCTCCACCGCATCCTTGTTGAGCCTGCCTATTGTTTGGGTTTGGATTTGGCTGGGCAGGCATCTGGGGTTGCCTAGGTGGAGCAGAGTGCAGGAGTTGTGGTTGGGTAGGTGGTGGAGGCATAGGGCTGGAACATTGTTAACTTGGGGCCTCTACCCTTGGGGTGGGGTATTCCACTAGTGTTGTGGTTGAATGTAAGGTTGAAATGACTGGCTCATTGGCTGGGAATGATACTTAGGTGCATAGGACCAAGGAGGGGGTGAAGACCAGGTAGGTTGAATAGGGGGTCCCCAAGAAGGTATAATTGTGGTTTGGTTGGGTCTGTAATATGCATGGGATGATCCTTGCATACCCTACTAGTATGGTCTAGGTGCAAGAGGTCTCCTTTGGTTGATGTAGCAAAGCTGCTCAGTGACCCCTTTAACTCCTTGATATACATCTTTGAGTCCAGGTAAAGAAGGGAACTTGTCTGAAGAGTGGTTTTCTTCACAGACTGAGAAAATCTCAATACAATTCAATGGGCATTCATTCCTAGGGTGCCTCCTGGTGCATCTAGGACAAAAGATGGCCAAGGATCTCTCTACTTCCTCTTGCTTCCTTTTGATATTCATGGAATCCAATTGAAAAGAAATGGTTTGTAGCATCTCACTTTTGAAGTCCTCCAACATATTTCCAATTTCACCCTTGATGGATGAGTTGGAAGATGATGTACTGACCATAGATTGACTACTCCTACCCTTTTTCTTGGTTTCCTTAGAATGGTTTCTAAACACGGCCTTGATATCCTCATAGGGTAGTTGGTAGATATCTCCTCCTGCTAACAAATGCAAGGTATCTAAGATATCCTCCCTTACTCCTCTAAGCAGGACCAACTTCAGTGACTTAGGGTCAAGTGTGCACTTGGCCCTTTTGTAATTGAGCTAGAATATTTCTTCATAGTCTTCTAAGGATTCATCCTAGCCTATGGTCATCCTAAAAATCTCTTCTTTAGTGTCTTTTGACCTACAGTAGTCCCTATATTTTTTGTTAAAGGCTTGCTGCATCTGAGCCCAAGTTATGATGTTATCTCTAGCTAAACCCATGAACCAATGCAATGTTGCATCCTTGAGGGTAGATGGAAACAATTTTAACTTTTTCTCATCCTCTGTATAGTCATAGGTTTGGCATATAACAGCAAAGCCAAACAGGAAAGTGTCAGGGTCCTTTGTGGTCAAGCCATGGAAATGAGGTAGAGAAGAGGGGCTTATATTCTTCATTTTAGTGTCCCCATTGGTTTCCCCAATGGGTAAGGCACCATCAATTCTCTCTCTATCTCTTCTGTCATCTTGGTTTTCAGCCATTGGTTCAATAGGAATGGGTTCTTCCTCTTCTTCTTCCCCTATAGGTTCTTCAAATATGTCAAGTTGCTCATCTAAAGGTTCTTCCAATTCAAAGCAACCGAAGAAGAGAGAAGGTTGACTGTTGGATGTAGTGGAGGTATTTGGCAAGAATTTTCCTAAATTATCCCTATTCCTACGAGGCATGAAAGGAAATGTTTTTGGTTTTTGTAAGATTTTCTTTAAAACTGGAAAGCACTTTGTAGAAAGGAAATTGTTGATTAAATGAAAAACTACTAACATATTGGAAACTACTTGCAGAATGAAATTGCTTAATTGAATGAAATACTACTAACAAAAGGAAACTACTTGCTGAATTAAATTTATTGAATGAAAGACTACTGACAAAAAGAAAACTACTTGTAGAATGAAATTTCTTAATTGAATGAAAAACTACTAATAAGAAGGAAACTACTTGCTGAATTGAAATTCTACTTGCAGAATGGAAAGGAAAGCAGATAAATGACAAATGAAAGAAAGAAACTAGGTTACTTTTGCAGAAATAAACTAATGGAATAAAACTGAAGACTAGAAGTAGAAGAAAAGAAAGTTAGAGACTAGAAATAGAAGAAGGCGCAGTAATCACTTCTACTCTAACACCTCCCCGGCAACGACGCCAAAAAGTGATGAGCCTAGGTATTGCAGCAAGAATGCTGCAACTCCCAAGGCTACCAACTTTACTTATCAACCCGGAGTTCGTACAAACTTGGAGGTGATTGTGCTATATACACAAGTATAAATGAAGGTACTGCTTGTTGTCACTGATCATCTAGAAAGAGACCCCAGGGGTTCCAAGCCAGACTTCTATAGGGTCAGAAGAATCTTGATTTTGATGGAAGGAGAAAAAACCTATTCTAGGAGAGAGCTATTCTACTGTAGAAATGAAAAAAGAAACCATGTAATGCTAAACTCACATTAGACCCTAACTAACTAATTAAACAACAATGCTAAGAAGAATTACTAGATCAATCACTAATCTAATGCTAATTATCTAAGTTGCATAAGTAAAAGCATCAAAACTAGACTAAGAGGTAAACAATGGAAACTAAGCTAAGTCTATGTCTAAGCGGGAGAAGCAGTTGGAGGTAAAATTGGTGAAAAGAGGATGTGAGGGAGAAATAGCGCCTGAGAATTGTTGGATCAGGCAGGTGAAAGGCAAACAAACGGCTGAGATCATATTGCTAGAGCGTACATAGGTAAATGGGCGAACAGGGTTAACTACAGGATGGATGGCTGAGATTATATCACGCGGGCGGAGTCAGGAGATGGACAAACAGGATTAATCAGAAGATGGATAGTGAGATTAGATCGCGGGCAAAAGAATCGTGCGGAAATGGTATCAGGTGTTGCAATGGCCGTCAGATCAGGAGACAGATCGACGGTGGAGATTGGAGCGCTTAAAGGAACATGTAGACATGAGGGAGCGGGTTTAGAGGGCGGTAAGAAGTATTTCGTGTGCCCTCAAAGCTGTAAGAATTTTTCTCAAATCTCACGCGATTAGCCTCCCCGGCCTACACGTAGCACGAGAAAACCACCCTTTTCACGTGCCCTCGAGCGGATAACAATCGGATAGAAATCCATGCGATATGGCACGATAACCATCGGATCTGGAGAGGAAGATCAACAGTGGAGTTTGACCAAGCTGGTTGGTGAGCGGGTGCACGATAGTTGTCAGATCTGACAAGGTAGATCGATGGTTGGGATTTAAAGTGCACGAAGTCAAACGCTAAAAGTGAATTCGGGCGGTGATTGGTCAGTTTTGCTGTGTGAGGCGATCTACGGGTAAAAACTATTTGAACGTGGATTAACAGCTTTCGCTCAACATTTCGCGTTGAAGGAGAATGAAAGGGATGTGAGGGAGATCAAATGATGGGAAGAGATCAAAGGAGCAGATGGTCATAAAAGGAATAAAGTAACAATGAAATGAACCCAGTGACTACGTTAAACAACAAACTCCCTGTGAAAACCAAAACCTTGTGTTTTTGGAGTTGCTGCAAGGTTTCTTCCTCATGTCATGGTTCGAGAGGGAGGAGGTGAGGCCGAGACACTTGTGAGCAACCTTTTGGATCTTTTCTTTGCCAACCTACTGACTAAATGAAATCATAAATGATCTGCTCTGGACTATTGTAATGAGACTGCAACTACTTAAACAAATGAACAGTTAAACAATAAACCTTTGTAATGGAAATGAACTACTTAAGCAAATGAACAAAAAATAGGAAACTATGCTACTTAACAATACAATAAAGAGGAGCTTTGGCTGCTAGGGTTGAGACCTAACCCAAGAGCTTCAGCCCTCTAAGTTAACTCAGTGCTGGCTCAAAACAAAAATCATCTTCATTATAAAAGAACATGGTATTACATCAAAACTATTACAAGTCTGCACTTGGACACAATGTAGAGTAAAAAGTTTGAATACTTCTAATGCTTGCTAATTGACTAAAATAACTAAGGTCCTAAGCCCCTCTACTTATATATCTGAAGTCTCCAATGACTTCCTTCAAAATTAAGGAGGTACAACTCCCAATCCAATGATAAACTTGTGCTTTCCCTTTCACTAGCTCAGCTGCCTTCTAGTAGAGAGGCTGCTTGTACTTTCACTTGCTTGGTTGCCTTCTAGTACTCCTGATTTGGCTCTTAACAACTTCAATTGCTTGGTTGTTTGTAATTTTAGCTGATGGAGGGATATTCGAATGGAGTGGCAGTAAATGAGGAGTATTTACCTCCTGTAATTCCTCTCCCTTGTCCCCTTCGAGTTTTTACCAAGGTATTTTACCATAGTTCCTTGCTTTTATCTTTTTATCCCTACATTTTCCTTGCTTTTATCCTTTATTCTTGCATTACATGCACATTAGACCACAAAGCAAAATATCCAACTCTAACTCATCTCATAAGCAAAATGTAATCAAAAGTATGCAATAAGTTGTGAGAATAGTTGGTTTGACTAAGCTAGGAGGTGAATTAAGGCCAATTAAGGCCCATATAATTACTTAATGATAAGGCTTATCACAAGGGGGCTTTAACACACGGGCATGTTCAAGTGCGACGGGTCCAGATAACTATCAAATCAAAAGGGATTGAATGACAAAGAGGCATCAGGTATTGTGACCATGTTTAAAACGCAGGCTATTTTTGCTGCGAGTGCGCTTGTGGGTCATTGGATCAAGTCTTTTCAGGCAATTGAGAAATCATTAAACACATTTGGGTTTTGGGAAGGACAACAAACGTGCTAGTTTAGGATGGGATACACGATTGTTGGTCATCGATCTCCGATTAAGTGAGATCCTCCCTGCACACCTGATCATTCTTTATGAAGGACTTCTTGTCTTTATATTTGAGTTCGAGAGAGGGGATTGTTATAGCACCATTTACCACTCTTGGTAGATCTGATGCTTTGATTATGGCCTAGGGCAACCATTCCTTCTAGACTTGGTCCAAAATCTAAAAAATAGTGTTTATTCCCTATACGCTACTTTTCCCTATGATAAAAGCATGTACACGCGGGTCAGTATATACCCAACCCGCATACATATGTTAAAACACTTAAAAATAATAAATTTCCTTAATTTCAGGTGGAGTTCACGGGTTTTACCTGTTACTCACCTCCTATAGCCTGTGGCCCAACTGTTTCCCAACTGAAAAAACTAATTTGGAGAAGTATAAATAAACCTCCATGGGAAGGCCTTAAGGGAGAAGATATGAGATATTGATACTATAGTGAGATTATCCCTTATCGAGTCTAATGAAATCCCTGTGCCTCTTGAACTCCCCAAAGTTTCAGGAAACCCTTGTTTCCTTGTTGGAGATATCCTTCATCTTTCTTTAGATATCCTTGTGTTGGTGATGGAGGAAGATTGTTGAGGTTAGGAAAGGACGGATACAGAGGGCGGTTCCACTTGGAACCAAAGAAAGACTCAGGTCGTATTTCTCCACCTTACTTGTAGCTTACTTCAATAAATAAATGTTGTTCTGTTCCCAATATTAAACGTGTTTATGCACTGATTTATATTGTAATTTGTTTATGAATCTTATATTGATGTGTAATTGTTCATTCATTTATATGATCTAAAGTTAATATCATGAACATGCTTTATGTTTTTACTGCTGCATGTGTTTCATTTGAAAAATTCAGGTTTCAATGACATAAAAAGAAGTTGAGGGTTTTCACGCCGTGGGATCTACCCAAACGTGGGACCTCCGGGTAAGGACACTCCTATACAGTTCAGTAGAATAAGGATTTAGGTTGTTTTCCTGAGCATTTCTTGCTGTTGTTTGCCATCTGCTCTGTTGGGGTTTTCAACTCAAGACCCTAGGGTGAACTCACCCGCAACAAAATTGGTGACTCCACTAGGGATAACATTCTTGTTATTCCTAGTTTGGGTTGTTTGTTCTCAATCAGGGTTTGTTTTCTTGATTGCTTTCTTTTACAGTATTATTTGACTCATTAGCTTCAAAGACATCAACTCTGATCTTCGAGATTAGGCTACAATTTTTTTTTTTCCTAATTGCACTTTGTATACAAAGTTTTCTTGGGTTACATTCGCATATACACGCAGGTTTCCTCAAGCAGACTCGCATATACGTGAGTTTCTTGTGTTAGAAACACATGTGCACACTTTTGTGTCTTTACACAGTCACATATGCAATATTTTGAATTGTTTTTTCAAATCTTCTTGCCTAGTTAGGTCTACTACCTGGTCATGTCTGTTGTTTTATGGTCATCTAACGTTCGAAGAATTTAGTTTTCCTGCAAGCTTTCTTTTTCAAAATCTCCTTCTCACTGAAAATCCTAGTTGGCCTAGGATTGATTCTTAAGAAAGTTTGTGGTTTGTGTCTTGGGTTCAAGGCCTTTGTTTGAAGTTCTTGGATGTTCTGGTTTTCCAGAACAAGAAATTGATTTCGATTTCGTTTGCAGCCTAGATTTCAATTTGCCTTGCTTTTATTTTCCTTCTTTGATTGGCCTCATTGCTTTTCATTTTTTTTTAGAGTCTCTTTGGCAATTTTGAAAATTTTTCTTTCTTGACAATTTTTTCGGTTTACTGAATTCTTTTACTGTTGTTCAAATCAGTTTGTATGAGTTTGTAGTCCTTGTTTCAAGTTTCATCTATTAATGAGTTTTATAACTTGCAAGATATAAGGACTCCTTGTGCTTCTTTCTTGATCTTTCGAATTTAGTAGTGCTTTTTGTGACCTCAAAAGCTTATTTAGTTTTCTTAAAAGAAAAAGACAAAAACATAGCTTTTCCTTTCTTTTTCTTTCCAAGATTTTGGTTTTTTGGTTTCTTTTGGTTTTGGTTTTTGAGTAATTGTGATCTTTTTCAATTTGTTTTGCTTGGTTTTGAGGGAAATTTGTTATTAAATTTTTTCCCTCTTTATTGTCAAGTGGGCTTATTGATTTTATAAAGAAACACTTTTGCTTCTTGTATGAGCATCCATGCACTATCATTATAGTTTGCATTGCAGACATTTTAGTCTTTTTGTTAGCTTTTGGGTGTGTGGAGTGTGTTTTCTGGAAAAAGAAAAATTTGCTTGTACAAGTTTATTCGTAGAACTCTATAGAAATCCCTTTTCATTGAAGAAAATAATTGCATTTGCATGTAGCTAAGTTTCTATTGGTTTCTATTGTGTCAAAACATCATTAGTTTCACTCTCATTTTTACCCATGACTTAAAGAACAACCCTATAAAATAAAGCACTTTAATAAAATGAACTAGAACTTTTATTTTTGTCATTAACAAACACCAACAAGTTTAGGTGCATTAGGGCCTTGGAATAGGTGAGTGGAGAGTTAACTCTCCAAGGTAGCTCAAATTATCAAACATAGAAGTTGAATAACGAGAAAAATCCAATATCGTTAGAAAGCCTAGGAAAGCTCCATGACTGGGATTTAAGCACAAGGGAGAGTGAAGACAAGGAAGAGAGATACCCCCTCTCCTACTTGTTGGACCCCGCCTCATGAGTGTTCCACCCAGATTTTAATATGAATTGGTGCCATAGTTGCCTTTCCTAGGGATCTCATAGGTGGCTGCGGAGGGGAATCTCGTGGCACCTGAGGCTGACGTTGCATCATGTTCAACAGTACTTCTGGAGGGTGACATTGTGAAGCTTGGATGCTTTCACCAACAAGGATGTTGTCTGGAGGTCAACGTAACTATTTATGTTACCTTTGTTGATAGGCTTGGGCCATTATTATCCCAAACTATCTTCGAAAAGTCCCCTACTTAACTTTCTTGTATTTTGGTGGCCGATCCTCATCACCTAGAGTGGAAATACTTGGAAGTTGTTTGGTTTGCTGTATCTTTAGGGACTTTATAGTCGAGTGCTATTTTCTCTTTGTATCTAGTTGGATTTAGGTGGATTTGTCTTTTCACTTTTGGACTTTAGATTCTGAGTGATTGACCTACCACTCCGTCGATCTTGAAAGGTTTTTTTTTTTTTTAAAGTGGTGGAGTCGCCTCCTTAAAGGAAAAGGTTTTGATTGTGCATCTATCTTCCTTCGAAATTCTTTTGTACATTCCCGCGAGGCAAGGATTTGAAAATAATTTTGGTATGGCCAATATTCCTGTGGAGACCAACCAAGGTACCCTCCCAAAAGAGGATCCTTGTGTTTTTCCTTTTTTTGGAAATGTTGGTACCCTCTTGATGGCCACTTTGAATATTCTTGGATTAAACGTTGGACTACCAGTTTGGCTATGGTCGACTCCGAATATCCCTGATGTTCTTGAAGCTTCTCAGATGAATGCTTTATTTCAAGGGCATCAAGTGGGTGTTAATTGTTCATCTTCTTTCAAAGAGAAATCTTGGATTCCTTTTTCTCCTCCATTCAAAGAGAAGAAGAATAATTCTATCCATTCATCACCAACCTCTGCAAGTCATGTTGGACATGAGCCTTCAACTGTTGCAAGTCACGCTGGGGGCATAACTCTAGTCACTCCAAGTCATACTAGAAATGTATCACCAACCTTTGCTAGTCATGTTGGAGATGAGATTTCAGCTACTGCAAGTCATGCTGGGGGCATAAGTCTAGTCACCACAATTCATACTAGAAATTCACAATCAACCTCTGCTAATCATTTTGGAGATGAGATTTCAACTGCTGTAAGTCATGGGGGCATAACTCTAGTCACTGCGAGTCATACTAGCAATGGGTCACCTACCTCTATGAGTCATATTTCTGTTGACTCACCTGCTTCTATGAGTAGGGCTTGGGGCACTAGTCCTATCTCTCTTGGGAAAGAGTCACTGACCTCTGCAAGTCATGTTCGAGACTCTCTGCAAACCACTAGTAGTCATGTTGGCAGAATGAATGTTGATAAGAAACCTAGGCGTGGAAGTTTTAAACCTAAGTTCCCTTGTAAGATATGCAAGGGAGACCATCTTACTCATTTATTCCCTGGTATTCCAGAGGTACAAAGGATATGGTCCGAGTTTGAAGGTTCTTCTACTCCTAAATTTGATATGGTTCCTCAAAAGTCTCATCAACCATTGGTTGATAATGTGGTTGAGCCAGTGCAATCTCTGGTTGATTACACTCCTCTTTTGGGGAGTGAAGTGCTTAACAATAGAGTCTGTTTGATTTCTAGTACAAAGTCTTCTGGTATAGGGGGCATTCCAATTTATTCGAATGTTCCCTCAAGTTCTAAGAGTGTCTCCTTTGATTGGAATAGTCTTGTTGAGCCTCGTATTTCTTCGGTTGCACCTTTCCAAATAAAGGTTAGAGTTAATTCTACAAATGTCTATCGATGTATGGCGGATGAAGGATCCTCTACAAGTATTATATCCTCCTTAACTTGGAAAGATTTGGGTTCTCCAAAGTTGTTTATAGCTGATAGTCAGTTGTTAGCCTATGTAGAAGACCTGGTGAATCTAGTGGTGTTCTTCCTCAATTGCCTATTACTTTACATGGGAAGACTGTTTTTATCGATATGATGGTGGTTGATCACCCTTTGGACTTTAATATCCTACTTGGGCATGATTTTTTCTATGCTATTAATTCTTGGGTGTCTTCAGTCTTTCGAGTGATGTGTTTTCCTCATAACGGGAATATTGTCACCGTTCATCAGCTTGCATCTAATAATCACCATCCTAATTCAAATTTATGGTAGAATACCCCTTGGTTTGTTCGAAGTGTTCAAGTATACTCTACCCTACCATGGATGAACTATGTGGCATTGAATCCTCAATGTTCAATTGCTTCTAAGAAGGATCCATTGAACTATTATTTTCCTTCTTGGGACTTGCTCTTGGTAGTTGACTAAGTGATTCCTCCTATGGGGACATGGGACCCCTTAATTCCCTTAATTCATAGGAGGAAATTTTTGAAGCCATGAGTGTTAACTACCAAAGGAGTCCTTGGCCTGAAACCCGTGAGGGGCTTGTCCTAAAGAACTGTTATGTAAGTCGTAAGGCTCCGTGGTTCCCTACACCATATTGTACATATAAGGTACACATTTTCAATTTTTGTATTCTATAACACAAGATTTTATCTGAATTTTATATGTGGGATGTATTAATTTCTTGTCTAGTGTTCCTATTTATGTCTACATAACTTGGAAGATTTCTCCTTTGGACATTTTTATGGTTGATCTGTTCTAACAGGTATTGGTTCTCGAAAATGGAATATAGGTTAGGTTTTTCACTTGCATTGTGCACTTATTAGTTTCCTTTTCAATTTTTTCCTTAGGATCGACCCCACCAAGATATGATGCGGAACCTTCTCATTACTTTGAAGTTTCATGACTTGTGTGGTAGAGCCTACCTCATCATGGGCACCCTAGATAATACCTTGTTGTCACTTGGCACCCATGTTGAATTTTTGTTCTTAGGCTCGGGAGTCCTCTTTAGTCCCACCATGACTTGTTCTTTGAAGCCTCATTCCTCTACTTCTTCACTATTTTTCTAGCTATACCTAGAGGCTCCTTTGTGTTGAGTTGTACTGCTGCATTGCATATTGACTATTTGCACCTTTTGGCCTTGAGATGGCTTCACTTGGACTCATGTTTAAGCCAACTTTTCAACCATGTCTTCTGAAAAATCGACCTTGCAATCACTTAGCCTCTGCAACTTGACATGCCCTTTTACCTGTGGAAAGAGCATTCCTTTTAGTGTCATTGACCAGTTTCTCCACCTTACGTCGAGCATAGTAATATTCCCCTCTTAGGAACTAGAGTATCTTCTTTTTCGACACTCATTATTTCCACTGCACTATAGCATTCTTTTATTCTTTTTCAGGATTCATATAAATGAAAAAGACAAAAAAATTATATATCCCAAAAAAGAGCAGGAACAAGACATTATTTCCATATTTGATGGCAGCTAGAGTGAGTTGTGTCGCCCTTGAACAAAGCACTCAAAAGTAAGTCTTTCCTCCATTGGGATGGGCTTTAGTTTGACTTAGGAGAGCCTTAACCTTGTCATTGAGTCAATACTCCTCCGATTGGTTATCTCTTCCAATCATATGGAGAGTTTTCTTATGCTTCCTGCATGACGAACTTATACAAAGTTATCATATGCTGCCATGTAGTCACAGTTGAGTCGTGCTTTTGTTCAAGGGAAGTAAACCTGAGTCGGCCTCTTTGCGATGTCTCTTGACCTATTTTTCAGTCGGCCATCCCTAATTGTCAGCGTCATGTTTATTATCACATCAGCTATATTGGTCCTTTCCTCGTGCCGATTGAGAAGGTCTCCATTGAATTCTTGCTGGCAGGTCTTACTCTTATCGACTACGACAAATTGCTCTGAGGATAGAACTAGAGCTGCACCTTGGCCCTATTTTCATTATTGATAGGTCACCTTGTGCTCAACTTCGATTAGTATCATGGGTCTTTGACTGAGTGGTTTCCCTTGTGTTCTACATCAGCTTTCATTATCACACATTGGGATTCGTTTAGTGCCTTGATTTCCATTTGACCCTATTGGTGGATTCCTCACCTCTGTGTCAGCTTTCATTATTGGTTGGTTCAAAGGGTTTCTATCATGCGCTAGCTACATCTTGTGTACGCCAGAAACGTGCTTCAGTTGGCTTACTACATCTTTGTTCATCTGATTCCTTCCACATTAGGGGCCTACGGGTTACACTCACACTCGATTGATGAAGGATGCCTTAATGCCTTCCTTCTAGTAGATCTTTTCCCATCAAATTTAGCTCATTGCTCTGGGAAAGAGATCTAGAGTCCATTTGGTAGTACCTTAGCGTTTGTAGTCATTAGTGGTAGATTCCTTCATTATCGAAAGTGGGAAAACATCATTGTCTCCTAATTGATAGATTCTTCCAAGTGTTCAACTACAACTCATTTATTCGCACTTGTTAGATTATATTGGGTACCTTGACTCTCATCATCATTATCGGTGAGTAGTCTCGCATTTGTTAACGATATACATCAATGACTAGTAATCAAACGATTTCTCACATGGTCGACTTCAGATCATTTATTCCCACTGTGTAGAAATGTACTACGGCGATCGTGAAGACCTCGGGTTTGCATCAGCATGTCTTAGTTCACTTGTTAGTTTCTCATATTCTTCTAGTTGACACCATCCACATTATATGTTGCAGTTCCTTACAGTGACATCCTATATGTTGGCACCTGAGTTGCAGTGTAGTACCATTTATTCCACCATTTTGACTTGGTACTATTTGGATCAGTTTTTTGACTTTAATGATTAGCTTCATACTTTAGCATCATTGATCAACTCTTTATATGTGATATTCAGACATGTACTTTCTTTTTTATGATTAGATGATCCATTACGTATTTTCAATTCCTTTATACTTGTATGCATATTGGATCCACTTTTGTACTTGACATGCAGACATGCTTTACTATTTATGAGCATGGGTATGCCCACCTCAGACAATAGTTTCTTTCTGATCTCTTTTGCTAGCTTGGCAGCCTGAATTCTGGTGAACTCCTCCTTGGTCTCAGCATGATTCCTTCTATACACTTAATACATTTCAGCCATCATGTACCCCTTCTGACCTCATATATTAGGGGGCATTTGTTATAGCACCATTTACCACTCTTGGTAGATCTGATGCTCTGATTATGGCCTAGATCAACCCTTCCTTCCAAACTTGGTCCAAAATCTAAAAAATAGTGTTTTATTCCCTATACACGACTTTTCCCTGTGATAAAAGTGTGTATACTTGGGTCAATATTTACCCAACCCCCGTACATATGTTAAAACACTTAAAAATAATAAATTTCCTTAATTTCGGGCGGAGTTCATGGGTTTTACCTGTTACTCACCTCCTATAGCCCGTGGCCCAACTGTTTCCCAACTGAAAAAAATAATTTGGATAAGTATAAATAAACCTCCATGGGAAGGCCTTAAGGGAGAAGATATGAGATATTGATACTATAGTGAGATTATCCCTGATCAAGTCTGACAAAATCCCTATGTCTCTTGCACTCCCCAAAGTTTTGGGAAACCCTTGTTTCCTTGTTGGAGATATCCTTCATATTTCTTGAGATATCCTTGTGTTGGTGATGGAGGAATATTGTTGAGGCTGGGAAAGGACAGATCTAGAGGACGATTCTGCTTGGAGCTGGAGAAAGACTCAAGTCATATTTCTCCACCTTACTTGTATCTTACTTCAATGAATAAATGGTGTTCTGTTCCTAATATTAAACGTGTTTATGCATTGATTTATATTGTAATTTGTTTATGAATCTTATATTGATGCATAATTGTTCATTCATTTATATGATCTAAAGTTAATATCATGAGCATGCTTTATGTTTCTACTGTTGTATATGTTTCATTTGAACAATTTTCAGGTTTCAAAGACATAAGGATAAGCTGAGGTTTTGCACCCTGCGAGATCTACCCAAACATAAGACCTCGGGGTAAGGACACTCCTGTAAAATTTAGTAGAATAAGCATTTAGGTTGTTTGCCTGAGAATTTCTTGTTGTTGTTTGCCATCCCTCTATTGGGGTTTTCAACCCAAGACCCTAGGGTGATCTCACCTGCAACAGGGATACTTAGAAAATTTTGAAAAGGGGGTGGGATTTTATCCCAACATGAACTTAAGGAAATGGAGTCAACAACTCAAGACCTTATTGACCTCCCTCAAGTGCCATGGGACCTCCAAGAGTAACCTAACCCCTCCAAGTGTCCAATCCTTGAGACAACTCAGTTTTTCCCTAACCTAGAGCTACATTCGCTCCCTTTCCAAGGCCTCCATGTGCCTATGGGTTCCCAATCGCTCCCATATGCTTGCTTCCATGTGACTATGGACTTTTCTTCTTAGTTATATTCCAACAACTTTGATTTTTGTGCCAATTTTTCAGGGTCAAGACTTAAGTCTCTGCCCATAACTCAATGAAACTCACAGAGAAGATGAAGGACATAGATACAATGCCTGTAAACAAAAAACTGAAACAAGGACTTGAACTGACCATCCCTAATCGAGATTTACCTGTCAAACACTTGGTAGATATGAAACCTACAAGTCATGAATGCAAGTCTAACCATAAGGGATTGAAAACTTATTCGAGGTTTAACAAGAAGGGTCACTGCCTTCTCACATTAGTTGTCATAACACCAATTAGGTCTTGCAATCATTATTCATTTAGTTATAAGTGAAAAAATGAAAAGATCCATGACTAAGAACTGCCATATAACCATGCTTATAACCAACATATAGCCAGATAAATAACAATAAGAGAACAAACATTAAAGCCACATAATGACAAGTACCTTTCCTTTTCAAACGCAGTAAAAACTTAGCTCTTGTTAAACATAGAAAAGTGTTGACCAAGTTTGGGATTTCCACGTTCCACCCGACCATAGATTGGCTAAACCAATTATTTCTTTTAGCCAATCACGCTGCACCATATTCCAAGCATGAATGTGGGATCTCATGGGATAAACCAATCTAACCACAACCAAGGGAATCCAGAGGTTAAACCACCTCCACCCTCAACATATCATGATCTCACCTAAACCGATGTTGAGATCATAAAACCAAGCCAAGCTTGGATGCCTCTAAGTTTCTTCACCAATACCTTAAGGAATTTTCCCGTCTCCACCCTCAGGATTTACCGTGTATCCCACCATTACCAGTCAAGGGATTCCTAGGCCTTTGGAAATTTTCCCAAGACAACCTCACCCAGATCCAAAATCTTCTGACCATCCAAAGCTCAATCGAGAACAATCCCATTACACCATGGTTAACTGTAAATGGCAAGGCTAGGTTAAAATCCACTGTCAAAACCCGAAAAAATCCATGCCAATGATAGCAAAAGAACCAAATACCCATTAGGGAAATTTTGAGGTCTAAAATGGGCCTCCTAAGAAAAATGTACAACTAAAATAAACTTTATAAGAACCAATAGGTTTCAAGATGATGATGTCAACCATGGGGGTGATTCACCATTTTTGGAGTAAAAAAGTAAAAAAAAGTAAAAATAATAAAATAATAAAGCTACATTTTCAACTCGTATTTTCAACTTATCTCCATAAGGTTTTACTCAAATTTCAAGTGGGAGTACTGTTTGGATGCAAAATTTAATTCCATATCCAAGGAGTGTTCATGTTGCAAACTTTTGATGGACCCTACTACACGAAAAATGAGAAATACATGAAAAACGTGATTGCAATCACATTTTTCATGTTTTTTCTATTTTTCATGTAGCAAGGTCCATCAAAAGTATGCAATATGGGTACTCCTTCGATGAGGAATCAAATTATGCATCCAATGAGTGTTGCAACTCAAAATTTGAGTAAACCTATAGGAAGATAAGTTGAAAATACGAGTTAAAAAAATAGTTTTTTCTTTTTTCCCTCTAAAATTTGATGATGTAATCTAATCTTATTTTATTATTTCCACTATTATTTTATAATATCCTTAGGAGATCCATTTTAGACCTCAAAATTCCCCTAATGAACATGCAGATACCATGCATGTCAAAACAAGATAGGAAATTATACATGCAACATGTTACCTGCAAGTATTCATGTTGAAACTGTTTGATATTTGTTTTCATTTGTTTTCCTTATCCTTTCCTTTCTTTTCCTTTCCTTTCCTTGTCCTTCCTTTCCTTTCTTTCTTTCTTTTTCCTCTTGGTGTTCTTCTCCTCTCTAAGACAAATTCTAAAACTAAATTGACAAAAGGCTACCAATTGATGCTATGATGTCTTTTTCTTTACGAGGCCTCTAATTTTCTCAATTTTCCATTATTTTCCGTCATTTTCCTCCTCACATGCAACCTGTGACCTTTCACCTCCCTTTTCTCCTAATCTCTTTTAATTTCATAAATAATGTGCCGAAATACCTTTTTTTCCTTTCCAAAGCCTTAGCCATTCCCTTCGTCAATTTCCCTTCGCCATAAACAAATGAAGTGACGCCCACTAGGATATTTTTCCTAGCATTTAGCTTGGAATAAGTGTCCCTTGTCCATGGTTTTATTTTATCTTTATTAGCTTTTATTACACGAACTTTTAACCCAAGGTTGTTACAACATTAATCTCGCCATAGAGCATTTAACATACCCGATACCGTTGTGACCTAGGCTAGTTTAGTTTGAGGATAGATCCCCACGAAATTGAGGGGCTAGCTTCAATCCTAAAGTGGTTAAATGTTGCCTTAGAGTTTTTCCCCACAACTAGGGTTTTCTCTAAGTGATAACACCTGGATTTACCATAAAAATAAAATCAAGAAGCGATTAAATAAATTTGCATAAAACAAAAGGTATGCAAATGTAACTGAAAATTTAGGGTTTTGTTATAATTTGAAGGGATTTACCTTGATTTACAGCGGGGAGATTCAAATAACATATGGTATTTAAACAACCATTCTATAAAGTCATTAAATAAGCGAGGTAAGAAATGCATTTACAGTAGTTTAGTTATGAGTTTTATGTAATTATTTTAGAACTAATTTTCATTCGTATGATGTAGGGAAAAAAATGGGGAATTGGTTGAAAATACGTGAGAAACTAATTATGAATTGATTAAAAGATTGAGGAAAATCAATTCAATCAAGAATTTATCTACAATGAGGGAATTATTAAGTTTGCATCGAAGAAAAAGACCTAAAAGCCAAGTCACTTTTCAAAATTAATTTCATATTCTTTTTAATTATGTAGTTAAAATAGATAATTATAAAAATAGTTATTAAACCTTTTGTATATAAAACCCTGATTTCTCATTTGAGAGGGGGTTGGTTGGATTTGGAGGAGAGAGAGACTTATGCTACTATGGTTCCTATTGAATGGTGTTGTCATTGATGCCAATGTCGGTTCTTGAACACTCTTAATATTTGTTTGGATTACATTAATTGAAGCTCCAAATGATAATAAACCCTAGTAGCCCAACACTTATTGAAGATTTTGAGGATGAAGGTTAGCTTATCTGCTTGCACGACCACTTTTATTGAATTCTCCTCATCATACCGATTTCGATGGTATGTGGCACGTCATGAGGGTCTTCACAGTTTAGAGATAAGATTGTTCGAAGATGAAGTCCTCGACTTGTGTTGAAACCCCTAAAGAGAGATGATGTGGCAACATTTTATTCACTCATCTATAGCACATTTCATGAAGGGGTAAATTTAATTGTTGAAATTAAAATAAATTTTATTAATATTTCCAAATTCAAATGGAGGGAAAATTTTGACTCCAAAATTCAAATTTCAAATTTAATTCCATTAACTTCCCTCCAACATATTTCAAGTCGGCTTAGAACTTCAGTAATCTGATCAATGATTCTGACCATAGTTCTCTCTTGAGCGATATGCAATCTTATAATAATATTTATGTTCTAATGATAATTATGTTTTTGCAAACATTCAGTTTCTGGACCACTTTGCCGTTTTTTGATGGTGCTATCATGAAATGAGAGGGAAAAGTCACAATTTTTTGAGAAACTGAAAAAACTACATTTTATTTTTTAAAAAGCTGCAAGGCAAAATAAACGTCACGAAAACCTGGAAAATGGCGTTTAATTTTATATTTAAAATTAGCCTGAAAATTTTGCATTTTTTAATGCTGGCCCATTTTTGCCGAGTCATTCCAATTTTTTTCCCGAGTTTTACCTTAAGTCCCATGTTTTGCATTGGATGCTTCTCCAAAACTATATAAAGGCTCCTAAATCCTTCAGAAAATGTGGAATTCGTTGTTGATCCAGAGATATATTTTCGTTGTGACCTGGAATAGTCATGTAGAATCTAAAGAGAAGGTCATTACTTTTGAGTTTCAATGTTTTTTTCAAGCCTCTTTTTTGCAGGTGAATTCGTACTGTTATGAAGGATTAACTTCGACCGTTTATCACATGCTCTGTATCCTTTTTGAATAATATACCCTATTTAAAAGGAGGTCAAAGGTCTCAAGGATTTGGCGCATCGTTTACATTTTTGGGAGTTGATGTTTCGATTTAGATCCCTGCAATGATATGGATGAGTTCTGGAGTTTGTGGAGGCCAATGTCTCTAGTGCATATGAGTTTTGGTTGCTATCTGATTTGCTTGGGATTCTTTGGCCCTCTTAAGGAAAAACAGTTACATAAATTAAATTGCATTGACAGAGATCTGAGAGAGCTTGATAATTGATCTTATGCTTACACCAACTTCATTTGATGTGGGTCTTGGTTCATATTCAGAATTCTGAAAGAATGAGAGAGCTTGATAATTGATCTTATGCTTACACCAACTTCATTTGATGTGGGTCTTGGTTCATATTCTGAATTCTGAAAGAATGCCTAGGTCGTGAAGAAAATGGAAGAAGGGACCTTGAAATTGGCATATGTAATGGTTTGTGTCTCAAGATTGAGTTGCTCAACAAACCCCTACTGATAAAGAGCACCAGAAACCTTCATCTGAAACCCTAGATCCGAGATACATTGTCTAAGTCGAATGCAATAGTACAGTATGGAATTTTTGTCATATCGTTCTGAGAACGAGGCAAGCCTGGCCATTCCTTCTTTCATGTGCTGCAATGAAAAACATGGTTTGCATGGAGCTACAGAAGCCTTAAGCATGAATGATGCCAAGATTTCAACTTCAAATAAGCTCTCTTGGTTGACTAAATTTTTCTCAAGCCTTCCTGTAATAAGAGGATGCATATTACTTAAGATAGTAGGCAAGCTAGGTAGTGAATGGGATTCTTGTTCATTTCCATGTGGAACTGTGACAAGATCCTCTAGTCTCAGCAGTATTGGAGTCAAAATTGCCACCTTCTTCCTTTATCATAGACTGGGTAGCCTGCAAAATGCAGCATATTGGTTTTGTGGTCTTGTTTTTTAAAAGTGAATGGTGGATATAAGTTGAAGGTCTTGCCATGAAACAGATTCAAAGCACAGAGGACCACGATCATAATGGAAGAATGCCCCTGAACGTAGTTGAGGCCGAGCACTAATATATACATATAGAATTTGTTATTGTTCAAGTTTGTCCAATTTTGGTAAATGTGGTGTTGTATATGGAGCAATGATTCAATAGTGATTAGAACAATATACGATGAGTGTGATATCATGTTTATGGTAGTAGCCAACGCTGAATTTAACCCAAAAAAAATGAAGTTTCATGTTCGAGCCCAAATTGACAGTGTGTGACAGAATGTATGGATAAGAGCCCGAAGAACTATCTCTGTCATGTAACCACTTGAGTGACAGTGCAAATGGAGCTTATTAGCATATTGTTTGTTGGATGATTATGGTCATGACATGATGAGGGGCAAGCACATGGAAAAGTGAATTAGCCAGAGGGAGGCAGCGGGAGAGTAGCGAAGGCGACTAGGGTTTCAGGTTTTTGAAGAGTTTTTTTTCCATGGATGGGCGCAGAGGAGGGAGCTCCACTCCCTCCTACAAAGAGGCGGTGGCCAACAAGGGTAAGAAACCTCCATAAAAAGGCAGAGGTAATGCGGAGGAAGGAAGTAAAAACAGGGAGGAAACAGAAAGCACCAAATCGAAGGAGAATGACGGTGCAAAAGACAAGGAGGAAAATGACAAAAACTAGGGAATAAAAGACAAAAATCAGAAGGGTTTGTGCAAACCCAAAGCTGAAATCACTCTTAGGGTAGTTTTAAATGATCCAGCGCTGCAAGCACACAGGGATCACATGTGGACTTATGCAATAATATGCAAATTCATGGGGCTATGGCCCACTGAAAAAGCTTTACAAACTTGGATCAGATACCACTGGAAACCTAAAGGTAGCATTGATCTTCATCTGGGGTGAAAGGGATTCTTTACTGTGGTGTTCGCAAATATTGAAGACAAAGACAAAGTATTTGAAGGCGGGCCCTACTTCTATGCAGCAGCAGGGCTATATATGCGGCCATGGATGATGAACTTCGTACCGGAGCGGGAAACTTTCACTTCAGTCCCGGTCTGGGTTAGACTCTATTCTCTACCTCTGGACTATTGGCAAACAGAATCGCTAGCTGCCATAGGCAATAAACTAGGACGGTTTGTCAAAGCTTCTGAAGCCACAAGGAGGGGAAAATATACCTCCTTTGCTAGGATCTGTGTGGAGATGGATCTATCCGGAGCCCTTCCGGATGAAGTCATCTTGGAGGTTTTGGATGAGGAATGGGTGCAGACTGTCGACTATGAACATATTCCATTTAGATGTCGTAAATGCCATGAACATGGACATCTTCTTAGAGACTGCCCCCTCAGTAAAGCAGAGAACAAAAGCAAAACTAACACAATGAAAGACGTAGATAGCTTTCATAAAGTTGTTCATAAAGGAAAGAGTGGCAGAAAAGGGACAAAGCAACACCAAAATGAAGGACAAAAGGTTAGTCAGAACCAGTTCCAAGTTCTTGAAGAGGAGGAAGAAATATCAGTAAAAGATCAAGTAATGAACAAAGGTTACAAGAAGAAGGAGAAAGAAGAAGAACAAGATCGAACACAAGAAAATGAAAAACAGAAAGGGATCATGTTGAGTGAATCAGAGCTGGAAATGGATCAGGAAATGACTCAGAGTGAGATGGAAATGGAGGATATTGAGCTACAGGAGATTCTTAACAGAGAAAACCTAGATTTAGAAGGGTTCTTGATTCAGGGAGAAACTGGCGGGGTAGAATCACTACCACAAGAAGAGTTCAATCGAATACAGTAATTATTCTTATGGAAAACTCAAGAAAAGGGTATGGAGGGAGGAAACAACATTGAAAGGCAAAGTATTGAAGGGGTGAAAGCTGTAAAGACGACTCTGGGGTTAGCACCGAGAAATCCAGGGAAAAAAAGAGGCAGGAAGAAGCAGAACGAGCTACTGATGGAATGTGGAAAGCTTATGGTAGACTCAGGTAAGATGAAAGATCTAACTAGTTACTCCTTTACCAATCTTTAATTATGAAGTTCACAACTTGGAATATTAGAGGTCTAGGAAGCAAGAGAAAACAGAGAATGCTGAGTAATAGAATGAAACAGGTAGCTCCAGATATAATTTTTGTCCAAGAAATGAAATGCTCCATTCAAAAAATAAGGCAAATACATAGTAAATGGCTCAGTAGATTTGAGTTTCTAGAAGTTAAAGTAGAAAATATAGCAGGGGGTATCCTAACTCTCTGGAATCCCCAAAAAATTGGAATAATTGATGCGGAGGCATCAAGAAATTATTTATCAGTCGTTATATAGCCAGTAGGAGATAGGGACACTTGTCTAATTACGAATGTTTATGGCCCCCAAAGGTTAGATGACAAAATCAAGTTCATAGAATCCTTGGTGGAGCTCTGAGTCAGACATGCAGGAATACCTTGAGTTTTAGGAGGGGTTTTCAATATGATAAGTTCTCTCTCGGAGAAAAAGGGGGGTACAAGAGCTTTAAATAAAGATTCCTTCACCTTTCAAATCTTTTCAGAAGACATGAAGCTTGTTGATGTTGAGACAAACAATGGCCTCTGCACATGGAACAACAAAAGAGGAGGGGATTCATAGGTAGCCTCCAAGTTAGATAGATTTATGATCTCTGATGATCTCATGCTTCTTGACAAGGATTTAATAGCAGGAATTCTTCCCTTTGGAGGCTCAGATCATTGGCCAGTTCAAATGGAGATAAAGGGCGTCGGTACCCCAAGGAATAGACTGTTCAGATTTGAAAATATTTGGCTTTCTCACCCAAAATTCACTAGCAACATTGAAAAATGGTGGGCGGAGGATTTGCAGACTCAGGGATCAACAATGTTCCTGCTACACAAGAGATTAAAGCACATCAAGTTGAAGTTGAAAGCCTGGAACAAGAATGAATTTGGTAACATTTTTGCAGGAAAGAAAGCGGTGGAAAATAAAATTTTGGAGCTTAACCAAGCCTTGATCAAGGAAGGCTTTGATAAGAATAGAAAAGATAAAGTAGAAAAACATCAACAAGAATGGGAAAAGTTGTGTAATGAAATTTTTTGGAAACAAAAATCAAGAGTTCAATGGCTAAAAGAAGGAGAGCATAACATTAAATTTTTTCATAGATCAACCATAGCAAATAGGACTCACAACAGGATCTCTTCGATCAAGGACGAGGATGGGCAGATACATCAATCCCATGAAAAGATAGAAGCAGTGTTAGTTAAGCACTTCCGAGGTATTGCTCAGGAAAACACTTCAGTAAGGGAACCTTTCATCAAGGACCTCATTAAACATATCCCTAGGTTGGTATCCAGAGAGGATAACTGTAATCTCAACAAACTTGTAACTGAAAAGGAAGTCAGTGAGGTCCTCAAGGAAATGAAAAATGGCAAGGCTCCAGGTCCGGATGGATTCAATGTGGATTTCTTCAAAGCTTGTTGGAATATTGTCAAAGAGGACATTGTTAGGGTAGTGGAAGATTCTAGGTTGAACAGAACTATTTTGAAAGCTCTCATTACCTCCTTCATCTCCCTAATTCCAAAACAGGATAATGCTCAAACGCGAGAGAGGTACAGGCCCATCGCTTTATGCAATGTAGTTTACAAGATAGTTTCCAAGGTTGTAGCCAATAGACTCAAACCTTTGCTGCCTACACTTGTTTCGGGGGAACAATCGGGTTATGTGGAAGGTAGAGAAATTCTAAATAACATCATTCAAGCTCACAAGGTGGTTCACTCGTTAACTAGTAAAAGGAAAGCGGGTATGATCATGCAACTAGACATAGCCAAAGCCTATGATAAAGTGAATTGGACATACATCAAGAAAGTGCTTACAGCGTTTGGTTTTGATTATAATTGGGTCAGATGGGTCATGGCCCTGGTGACTTCCTCCAGCTTTTCTATTTTAGTTAATGGCTCTCCCTCAGAAATTTTTCTTCCTTCTAGAGGACTCAGACAAGGAGATCCGCTCTCTCCTTTTCTCTTCATCCTCATGATGGAAGGGCTGGGACGGTCCATTAAGCATGCTAGAGTAGTGGGCAAAATTCAAGGACTCCAACTTTCAGAGAATGGACAAGTTCTGACTCATCAACAATTTGTGGATGATACCATGTTACAAGGAATTCCCACAGTCAAGGAAGCACTAGCCTACAAACAAATTTTGAAGGACTTTGCTTTGGCATCAGGTATGGAAGTTAATCTTTCCAAATCAAAAATATTTTTCTTTAACACCCATATAGCCATTCAGAGAAATGTCTCCAGAATTCTGGGCTTTCAAAGAGACTCCCTCCCCTCTAAGTATTTGGGAGTCCCTCTAACGGCTAAACCTTTACTCAAGAACATTTGGGAACCGTTAATCATTAAGATGCAAGATAAGGTCAGGAAATGGGCAATCAGGTCTTTAAATCTGGCTGGCAGACTGGTTCTTGCAAAGGCAGTGCTCCAAGCTATCCCAGTCTTCATGCTTTCAGCTCTCCTAGCTCCAAAAGGAGTCTTACAACAGTTTAGAAATATCCAAAGAGATTTTCTTTGGGGCAAAGAGGAAACGAGGAAAAAATGGGCTTTAGTCTCATGGGAAAAGATCTGTAAACTCAAGAACCAAGGAGACCTAGGATTGGATGATCCAGAGATCCTATATAAGGTTCTGGGGGCCAAACTTTGGTGGCAGTGGGTTAAGGACCCTAAGGCTCAATGGGCTAGCATATGGAAGGAAAAATATGCGAACTCTTCGCCTTCTTCTGATATCATAAGAATGTCTGGAAACATGAAGGGCTCTCCCATATGGAACAAGGCCTAGGAGAATAGAGGGGTTGTTCAAAAAAACAGTTTCTGGGAAATTAGAGAGGGAGATCTAGCACTATTATGGGAGGACAAATGGCAACAAGAACCAACACTATTGAGAGAGGAATTTTTGGGCCTCAAACATGAGACAGACAACCAAGGATTAGTAAAGGTAAAATACTTTTGGGAGCATTCTCACAATACAGAAAAATGGAGAACCTAGAGGAAACTAGATGGCAGAGAGGACAGAACCCTCAACAGCAGAGCATAGACCCTTAAGAAGATGTTGGATCAGAGGATTATTTTAGTTACTGAAGGGCAGGATCAACTAAGATGGGGTAACAACAAAGAGGACAACTTTAATATTAAGGAAGCAAAAGGTATTCTCCTTGCGTTGGATTCCCAAGCTTCGGATAGTACTTGGCAGAAGATATGGAGGCATAAGGGGTGGATGAAGATAAAACTCTTATGTGGCTGGTTCTTCAAATAAAAATCTTAACATGGGAAATTTTAGAAAAAGGGGTATGTTGGGACCCTCCAGATGCCAACTTTGTGAAGCCCAAGAGGAGACCATTGAACATCTTCTCAATAGCTGCATTTTCACCTCCAAGTTATGAGATTTTTTTTTCTACCATCTTTAAACAGTCTGACAGAGACAAAGAAAGTATCACGAATACCCTCATCAATTGGAGGAATAATTTTTCCAGATTATGAAATTCTTAACTCTGCCTGGGCTCTTTTGCCAAGCTTCATTATTGGGAATGTGTGGAAAGAAAGAAATAAAAGAATATTCAAAAAAGAGAAGAATTCTTATCAGAGCCTGTTGGAGCAGATCTTAAAATAGCTTAAGGAAACAATTAGTTCTACAGTAAGCGATCTCCCAAAAATCATCCCTCAGAAGCAGAGTTAAAAATGATCAGTCAGTTAGGCATGCAGGTGCTAATTCCACAAGGACTAGATAGGAAAACAATTATGAGGGAAAAGGTTAAAGATTTATGGAATCCTCCCCGGGAAGGTTTTTTGAAGTATAACATCGATGGAGCTTCAAAAGGTAAGCCAGGAATGGCAGGCTATGGAGGAGTTCTTAGGGATGGTATAGGAAACATTATCTCCCTCTTCCATGGTCATCTAGGAAAAGCCACCAACAACATGGCAGAATTAATGGCATTAGAGCAAAGTCTTGAATTTCTAAAACAGAACAATTGCCAAAATGTGATAATAGAAGTTGATTCAGAGATAGTCATCAATGTGACCAAGAGAATTAGTTATGGAACAGGACCGAAAAAAGTCACAAAACATTGGAGGTTAATTCAGGTTCTCCATAAAATTCAAGGACTACGTACTCTCAGATTTATCCATGTGCATAGAAAGGCCTTGCCTAATGAGAAAGCACTTAAAGGTAAAAACGGATCATGATAGTCTTAAATACTTTTTAGAACAAAGATTATCTTCAGAAGAACAACAAAAATGGGTCACAAAGATGTTGGGTTATGACTTTGAAATCATCTACAAAAAAAGAGGAGAAAAATGTTGTTGCAGATGCACTCTCAAGAAAGGATGAGGATGTGGAAGCATTGTTTTGTGCCATTTCTATCCAACTAGATTGGATAAACAAATCAAAGGATGAATGGAACAATGACGAAGAAGTGTGGCCACTCATTCAAAAGTTGCAGAAGATCCCAGTTTAAACAATATTGCCAGAACTTGACGAGGAAGGAAAAATCATATTGGAACCTCGAGCAATCACAGAAACAAGAACCCGACATCTATGAAATCGATTAATTTCAAAGTATCTCATCAAGTGGAAGAACTTACCCGCTAAATATTCCACATGGGAGAAAATAATTTTATACAGAAGCATCAAGAACTACTCAAGCGTCGAGGACACCACTTTTTGAAGGAGATGGGCATGTTAGGTCCCTATACTACTAGTGTAACCCCTTATTGTTATTAGTACAACCCCCTTATTATGTTTTGCCCATGTACTCCCCATATTGTTATTATTGTGTCCCATAGAAGCCCACTATTGTTATTATTGTGCCCTTACATTATTATTGTGATGTCGGCTCTGATTATATTATGACCCCTTAGATTCCTATATATAGAAAGGAGGTCTTGTCATTTGTATCATCCAAGAATTGTTCATTTATGAAATGTAAAGGAGGTTTCCCCCTCGAAGAGGTTGATTTCTAAGGCGTTTATCTTTATTTTCTATCTTTTTCTGACTTGGTTTCATAACAATTGTGACCCTTGTAGCCCCCATATTGTTATTGTTTTTCCCCATACAAGCCCACTATTGTTATTGTTGTGTCCTTAAATTATTATTATTATGTAGGCCCTAATTATATTGTGACCCTTTAGACTCCTATATATACCAAGGAGGTCTTGTCATTTGTATCATCTAAGAATTGTTTATTTATTTGATGTAAAAGGAGGTTTCCCCTTCGAAGAGGTTTATTTTCGACTTTTCCTAAGAATGAGAGCTTCCCTTAATTAGAGAAATTAAGATCACCAATACATCTCAGGTATAGCGCTTAGTGGGTTGATATCTCCCTCTCCTATTCCAATAGTCAGTAGTATTACTATCATTGTTACTCTTAATAATAATTTTCAAAACTATTAAGTATGATAATAATAATAATTATTATTATTTAATTATAACATTTACAATAATAATTATGATAATAACTATTACTATTATCATTAATTATTATTATGAATTGTTATTATTAATTATTATCTATTAATAAATAATAATAATGATTAAATAATAGGTATTATTAAATGATAATTAGTATTTAGTAAATAATATTTAATAATTAGTATTTAATTATAACATTTACAATAATAATTATGATAATAACTATTACTATTATCATTAATTATTATTATGAAACGTTATTATTAATTATTTATTAAAACCTATTAATAATTCATTTAACTAACTATGAATTAATATAGATTAAAAAAAATTAAGAACAATAAAAATTATCCAATCATTGATATTTAATCAATAATTATAATCATTATAATAATTAATTATAATAATAATAATTATTATTATTATTAAACAATTATATTTATAAATAACTAAGATCTATTAATTAATTAAACTATTAATAAAAATTAAACATTTAGTAGTAAATATTTATAATAATGATTATTATTTTAATTATTAAGATTATTATCAATATTAAGATTTAGTTATATTAAGATTAAGGATTGGTATTTGATTAAGATTAAGGATTAAGTATTAAGAATTTATTTAATATTCCATTAATAATTGGATTTAATAATAATAATTTTTAAAATTAATAAATTAACTCTTCAATAATTATTCAAAAATTACAATAGAAATTTAAAAAAGATAATAATAAATATTATTAAACAAGCCGACCTTCATCTCATCCTTAAACCAACTCACCTCATAACTATTTAAATCTCTCAGTTAAGCTCTTCTACTATCAACATTCAAGAAGCCCTGATGATGGATCCCTGTTGGGATTTGAAACATTGACGAAAAATGGTTTTTACTATGTGTTCTTCGGTAACTAAGTCAAAACAATTATGATCGTGAAATCACAAAGCATACATGAGACATAATTCAATCACACATTACATAATGATTTTCTAGGGGAAAGCAACTGCTCGAAACCCCTCCTATCTGTATATTGCATTAGTAAATAAAATAGAGAAGATTTGCAATGCTTTCTCAAGCTCGAGCAACCTCTACAATAGTACAATCTATCTCACTGCTTCACAAGCTAGCTTTGGTCAATACTTAACCAAATAGAAGCCTACCCAAGTCCCTATTTCTTTGCATTGTTCCTCAAGGAATTAGCCCCCTATTAATTAGGGAAATCCCCATCCATAACTGCACAATCCTCTATAGGCCCTTCTCTAACTGCATGCATCACCTATATAATTCAAATAATTATACAACTGATAGTACACTACCCTTAAACTCTAATCTCAATTGGGTAACTCATATTTCATGCATGCATGAATTAATTATGATTGAATTATCAATTAACTGGTTGAACAATGAAGTTGCACCCCACTGCTAGACCTCCTATTAATTCCTCGAACAGTTGGAACTAGTTTAACTGACTTTAACTCAATTTAATTGAATTAATTAATTACAACTCAATAAAATCAACCTAGGCTCCTAAATTAGGAACCACTCTACATGACTCAAGTTAGGCCCTCAACTCGAATTATCTGAGTCAGCTAAGTGTAACTAACTTAGTTGACTCGTACAAGTTGTCTTGTGATGTGGAATTACAATTTTCTCCTAATCTAATTCAAGGGAAAATTAAATCGGGATTTTTCTTGTTGCATTTTCAACACTCCCTCTCAACAAGAAAGGGATTATCAGGTACCCCAATCATGTCTCTACGAAACTCGAATTTTCCACTTGACAATGCCTTAGTTAAGATATTCACTTCTTGTTCCTTTATAGGAATGTACTCCAACAACATGATCCGTCTCTGCAAATAATCTCTAAGATGGTGATATCGGATGTCGATATGCATGGACTGATCATGAAAAATTGGATTCTCAGAGAGTTTGATACAACTCTAATTTTCACAATAAATCACTGTAGGATCCATCTGCTAACCAAATAACCCACCAATGATCTCCCTCATCTAAATAGCTTCACAAGCTGCTTGACTAGCAACCATGTATTTTTCTTCTACTGAACTAAGTGCAATTGATCTTTGCTTCTTGCTATACCAAGGAACTATTCCTGACCCAATACTAAAGATTCCTCCTTATGTGCTCTTCATGTTTGATGGAGTCTCTGCGTAATCTACATCTATGAAGCCTTGTAGCTTCACTCCCTCTGTTCGTCTATACGAAATACCAAACTGAGTAGTGCCTTTGAGGCATCTCAACACATGCTTTGTTTCCTTCCAATAGAGTTTGGTTGGATTAACCATTGAATGACTAAGTTGGTTAACTCCATAACACATGTTCGGTCATGTGTTCACCAAGTACATAAGTGAACCCACAAGCTGCCTATAAATCATAGCCTCTACCACTTCACATGAAGTAGCTTCTTCCTTCCTCCAACTCCCTATTAGAGGAGTCTTCATGGGTTTCCTACTTTCCAAGTGAAACTTCTTCAGTATTTCATTGGCATACTTTCCCTAAGAGACAAAAAATTCCCCATCTCCTTGCCAAATTTCCAAACCAAGGAAATAATGCATAAGCCCCATGTATTTCATCTTGAATTCTCTTACCAAATATTCTTTACAATATTTTATCATCTTGTCATCACCTGTTAGAATTAAATCATCGACATATAATACTATAATCAACAATTTACCTTCAACAATAATGTGGTAAAGGTTTGCATCTGCTTCACTTTTTGTGAAGCCCAACCTAGTGAAATAGGTGTCAATCCTGGTGTACCAAGAACAAAGTGCTTGTTTTAATCCATACAACGCTCACTTGAGTCTACACACATGCAACTCTCTGTTGAAGGTCAAAAATCCTTCCGGCTACTCAATATACACCTCTTCCTCAATCACTCCATTTAGGAATGATGTCTTCACATCCATCTTATGTATCTTCCATCCCATCTATGTTGAAAGTGATAGAATTGATATTATTAAAGAACACCTTGCTATTGGAGTCAAGTTATCCTCATAGTCAATTCCCTCCACCTAAGAGCACCCCTTGGCCATAAATTTATCCTTTTGTTTCTTGACACTTCCGTTTGCTGCTTGCTTCACCTTGTAGATCCACCTGGAACCTCCCACTGACTTGTCCTTCGGCCTTGGGACCACTTCCCAAGCGCTGTTCCTGATAATGAAATCATATTCCTCTACCATGGCATCAACCCATACTGGTTGCCACACTACTTCCTCAAATGAGGACGGCTCAGTCTCTACACTCTCACTCATTAGAGCCATGTAGCCAGTGTACCGATCTGGTGACTTCCTCTGTCTACGTTGTGATGTGGGTGCTCCCACATTCTCTCTAGCATAATGCATCAATCTGTTATCTTCTTTGGTTCACGTCTTTCCATCTCTAAATGTATCTGCATGAGTGGGTGTCTCCTCTCTCTATTCCTCTGCTTGTGGTTGCTCCACAACTTCCTGAGGTTCTTCCTTTAGAGTCAACATTTCCTGATCTGAATGCAACTGAAGCTCCATCTCAAGGGAACACCTCATTGCCTTCTCCTCATCAAACTTCACATCTCTCCTAACAACTGTCATCCTGAGAGATGGCATGTAAACCCAATAGTTATGAGGTGTTTCAGTGTACCCCACAAATATACCCAACTTAGTTGTAGGCTCTAACTTTTCCCTTGTATCCTTTGAAACTTGATAGTAAATTGATGACTCAAAGATCCTAAAGTGTGACATATCCTGCTTTTTCCCTAAAAAATCTTCCTCTAGTGTACTAGTCCTAAGAATCCAACGAGGACTCTTGTTCTGCAAATAAACAGTTGTGTTTCATGCTTCTGCCCACAAGTGCAACAGTAAGCTTTGGTCATGCAACATGGCCCATGCAACTCCCATAATACTTTTTTTATTCCTCTCAGCCACCCCATTTTGTTGTGGGTTATGGGGTGGTATCAACTCCCATCGAATGCCTTATTTTGCACATAAGTTCTTGAACTCATTCGACACATATTCTCCACCATTATCACTCTTGAGAGCCTTAACTTTCCGACCAGTCTCCTTCTCAATAAGTGCTTTAAATTCAATAAATTTGGAGAATGATTTGTATTTCTTATGCATGAAGAAGATCCAACACTTTTGTAAGAAATCATCTACAAATATGACATAATACCTATGCTTGGCCATGGAGTCTGTCGAGAAAGGGCCACACATATCTGAGTGAAATATTTCAAGGATTGCTTGTGCTCTATTGTCCTTATCATGAAAGTTGGCTTTGGTGTACTTCCCCAGTGTACACCCTTTGCATGTATCTCTCTTCTCTAGTGCACGCTTGGGAAGTATTGTAGAAATTTGATGCATGATCTTCAAAGCTCCATGTTGCAAATGACCAAGACTCATATGCCATAACTCATCAATGTCTTGGCTCTAAACCTTCTTTGCTTTCGTGCTCAATGTTGCGCAATCTTCTACATCCAATTTGTAGAGGTTATTCACTCGAATCCCTATCTGTTGCCCTTGTCCTGTGCCAATATGTCTAAGGAAAGCCTTTCCTTTTCTAAATATCACATCGTAGCCACAATTCTCCAACATAGCAAGTGAAACGAAATTCTTCTTCACACCCAAAACATACATGACATCTTTTAATTTGAGAGGGTAGTTAGACTCCCTCTAAAAAATAACCATACCTATACCAGTCACATTATAACTTCCATTATCTCCCATCTCGATGTGCATATGGAGGTCCTTCTCCTCAAAGTTGCTGAAATTTTTGTTGTTTCCCATCATATGGAATGAGGCTCCACTATCCAGATACCACACACTACCCATCACCGATGTCACCATGCAAGCGATGAGGATGAAATCAAGTTCGAATTGTGAAGCTAGAGATTCACTTGTCGCTCCTCCTGAGGGCTTCTTACCCACCTTCTGTGTGGAAACTTCGTGGCATAGTGTCCCAGTTCACAATAGTGAAAACACTTGATCTTCTACAAGTCCTTCTTCTTGCCCACTTGACAAGATCCTCCTTTGGATTGGGATTTATTCCCTTTCCCTTTCTTTGCCTTTCCAGCCAAGGCACAATTCTCCTCATCATCACACTTGGATGAGGTTCCATCTCTAGTGTTCCACCTTTCTTTCATCAAGTTGTACCACAATCGCTCCCAATTTGGTAGCTTCTCCCTCCCATTTACTAAATCCTGGTAGCTGTGCTAGCTCTTAGGAAGGCCTAGAAGTGCTTGGTTGACCAGATAATCTTCAACAACTATAATACCAACACTCCAAAGTTCATCCTGACATTAGGTGAACTTGCTCAAGTACTGAGGTATTGTGTCACCCTTTTCCATCTTGATCTTTTGAAGCTTGTCCTTCAGTGTCAGCTTCCTGTGGTCACTATTGTTCTAAAAAAATTCTATCAAGGCTTGCCACATTGCATATGGAGTCTCCTTCCTGTGAATATTCGAGATAGTATTATCTCAAACTCCCTCCAATATGATCCCCCTCGCCTTTGCAACACACTTCTTCCAATCTGCTAGATCATGAGCATCAGATGTTAGAGGTTTAGGAATATCAATATCTACGAATTCCTTCAACCTGTTATCTTCCAAAAATTCCACCATCCTTTTCTTCCAAGCAATATAATTCGAACTAACCTCAAGGGAATATTCAGGTCTCAATCCATAGAAGGCCATCCTACTAGATATGAAGATTTGATTCTGAAAATTCGATTCACTTGCAAAGAAAAATTTGAATTATTCTCTTCTATTGTGATTTTAGATCTGATACCATGTAGACATTCCTTGTAGTTTCAAACTGCTAATGAGATTTACCTAAATCAAAATACTTGAATCTACTCTACCAAATGCATAAACAATTAATGATCGTGAAATCACAAAGCATACATGAGACAAAATTCAATCACACATTACATAATGATTTTCTAGGGGAAAGAAACTGCTCAAAACCCTTCCTATCTATATATTTCATTAGTCAGAAAAATAGAGAAGATTTACAATGCTTGCTCAAGTCTGAGCAACCTTTGCACTAGTACAATCTATCTCATTGCTTCACAAGCTAGCTCTGGTAAATACTTAACAACATACAAGCCTGCCTAAGTCCCTATTTCCTTGCATTTTTCCTCAAGGAATTATCCCTCTATTAATTAGGGAAATCCCCATCCATAAGTGTACAATCCTCTATATGCCCTTCTCTGACCACATGCACCAACTGTACAATTCAGATAATTATACAACTGATAGTACACTACCCTTGAACTCTAATCTCAACTAGGTAACTCACATTTCATGCATGCATGAGTTAATTATGGTTGATTTATCAGTTAACTGGTTTAACACTGAATTTTCCACCCACTGCTAGATCTCCTACTAGTCCCTCCAACAGTTGGAACTAGTTTAACTGACTTTAACTCTATTTAATTGAATTAATTAATTATAACTCAAAATAAACTCAACCTAGGCTCCTAAAATTTAGGAACCACTCTACATGACTCAAGTTAGACCCTAAAATCTAATTCACTGAGACAAATAAGGGAAACAAACTTAGTTACCTCGTACAAGTTGTCTTTTGATGTGGAATTACAATTTTCTCCTAATTTAATTCAAGGGAAAATTAAATCAAGATTTTTCTTGTTGCGTTTTCAACCAATCTAACTAGTGGTGTTGAAAAGAGGACATAGAAGGCTACCATAGGAAAAAATATTAATGCTTGGGAGGATGAAATCACATAGATACAATAGTTTCAAGATCATCCTATCAACAAGCTCAAAATGAAGCTTTAAAAGGTGTGTATTTTTAAATTTTCATAAATTTTGTCTGAAAAATGAGTTTGAAGTGATTCAAATGGCATAGTGAAGCATAGATATCATTAATTGGTTCAAAAATTCCTCCAAACAAAATAATTCTACACCCATTAATCCCTCAGAAATCTCTACTATGACGTATGAAGAGGAAGGGTTGCAACATGATATATATAAATTATGGGACCAAGTGCAACAAATTTTTCTCTCACAAAGATCAACCAAAGATGAACTAAAAGGGGGCATGGATTGTTTAAAAGGGGACATAGATGGTTTAAAAGGTGACATGGATGGTTTAAAATAATAAATAAAAGGTGACATGGACAGTTTGAAAGTGAAAATGAAAGGCGACATGAGAACGGTTTAAAAGCAAACATGAAAGGTTTGAATGAAGGTTTGGAAAAGTTTCTACAAGAAAGGCTTCCTAATGGTGAAAAGGTAGTCCATGAAACTCATGATGAAAACCAAAGGAATGGGAACCATGATTTTATAGACTCAAACTTTGGGTTGAAGACCAACCACATTCCTAAGATTGATATGAGGAAGTTTGATGGCAAGGATCTGATAACATGGATACTACAGATTGAGCAATTCTTTGATGTACACATCGTGCAACGCACACAAAAGGTACACGTTACATATTTATATTTAGAACACAATCAATTTGTGTGGTATTGATGGATTTGTTCTCATAAATCACTTATCACTTGGTCAATTTTTATATAGGAATTGATAACACATTATGAGGATACAAAGAGAAACACCTTCTTTAGCCAATTGATAAATCTAAAACAAAAGGGTTCAATGGTGAAGCACATCGACGAATTCCAAAGATTGAGTATCAAGGTAAATGATATTCTAGAGGATAATATGATTGATGTCTTCATATGGACTTTAAAGGATAACATCCAACATGAGGTTCACCTTTGGGAACCAATATCATTGGAGAAGGAATTTAGGGTGGCAAGAAAAGTTGAAAGCAAAATTATGGAAACAAGGAGGTCTACCACTCACAACTATAAAGATGGAAGTGTTGTCTCTCCTAGCCTCCCACAACCTACAAGGTCAACGCTTGGAGGAAAAAATAGCAAAAGGGAATTGTTACAGTTATGATAGAAAATACATGAAAGATCATAAGTGTGCTGAGAACAAATTATTTTACATACATTGTGAAGAAGAGGAAGAAAAGGAAAAAGAAACATCAAAAGAAGAAGATATACACCAAGAACCAACACCAATGACTGAAAAAGAAGAAACAAATCTAACCATATCTTGTAATGCATTAGTGAGGATTACCACTCCTCAAACTCTCAATATACAAAGATATATCAAGAAGAAAAAGGTAATAGTATTGATTGATTCAGGTAGTACCAATAATTTTATCAATTCTAAGATAGTGTAGGATTTGAATTGCTTTATATACCTAGCACCAGAGTGTCAAGTGATGGTGGAAGATGGGAGAACTATAAATTATTCATGGAAGTGCCATAATATCAATCTAACCATGGGGGAATATGTATTGAATATTCCAATGATTTCCATTACAATGGATGGTGTTGATGTTGTATCATGAGTTTAATGGTTTAGAATCTTTGGATATGATAGCTTTTAATTTTCATGAACTATTTTTTAAATTTTCCTACAAAGGAAGGGAAATTGAATTAAGGGCTATTATTGGGAAATGTGGTAAGATAATCAACTCTAATGGCATGACAAAGCTTTTGAAGAAACAACGAGGTGTCATTGCACAATTATTCTCACTAGATGTTCAGACATCTAAGTCTCCCATTTCTCTTAATCCCCAAAGGGTCCTTGACAATCATTCCAAGATATTTGAGACTGCCAAGGGTATCCCACCTATTCGCGATCATGGTCATGATCATGTTATTCACTTGATTCCAAGAAGTGCTCCTCCAAACATCAGACCTTATAGGTATCCCTATATCCATAAGAGTGAAATTGAAGGTATAGTTGTAGAAATGCTAGAGGTAGGTATAATTCAACCTAGACAAAGTTCTTTCTCTGCTTTGGTAGAATTTGTACACAAGAAGGGTGGATCATGGCATATGTGTATGGATTATAGGGAGGTCAAAAATCTCACTATTAAAGATAAATTTCCCATTCTTATAATTGATGAATTGATGGATGAATTACATGGAGCAATTTACTTCACCAAGTGGGCTCTTTTCTCAGGATATCATCAAATTAGGATGAAGATTGAAGACATTCTGAAGACAACATTCAGAACTTATGAAGGTGTTGGAAATAATATTGACGGGGGGGGGGGTGTGAATCAGTATTAGCAAATCACTAACTTTTTCATTTCCATAATCAGATTCATATATGCTACTTCAGTTAAGGGAACTCACGTGTACACACAACTGTGATTAATGCAACCAACGTATATCCAGTAAACTTATGATTAAGTTAATTCATCATATGTTGATCTTTAATCAATGCATCAAAACTTCATTAACTATATAAACAGTAGCCAGGTGCAGTAAAAATAGAACAAATCATCACACATAAGAAACACACATGAACACCATGATATAAGGTGGAAACCCAATGTGGGACAAAAACCACCTACTGCCATCTTCCTTTAATATAAGAAAAACCTATTTACAATCTTGTACTAGTGCAGACTCATACCAGTACGCAGGCACCCACCTGCAGAAGGCTACAACCTTCTCTCGTTCTCCAGCTACTACTGGAAGGGAGCTACAACCCCCTAGCTCTTGTACTAGCCGATATGTTTACTAGTACGTAGGCGCCGGCCTACTAAAGGCTCCAACCTTCACTCGTTTTCCAACTGCTACTGGAAGGGAGCTCCAACCCCCTGGCTCTTGTACTGGCCGATATGTTTACCAGTACATAGGCACCGGCCTACAGAAGGCTACGACCTTCTCTCTTCCTCCAAGGACCACGTTTCATAAATTTTCATACTGGATACTCCTGAAGCACAACACCATAATCTGAAGGCCACGTTTCATCCAATTTTCATACTGGACCCATCAACAACATTGAAGCACAAAATCAATCACCACTGCAATACAACTATTGCATCAACCAATCATCAATCTCTAAATCACCCAATACTGAATCACTAAAACCCTGTCAACAAAACACAGTCACCAGAACACAGAGTAGACCACAGAACTCTGCAACAACAACCAGATCCAACTACAACTTCAAATATCATACTTCATACTGTATACGATAATCTGATGAGCTAAACTAGCGTGTACACGTGCTTTTACCAAAGTGAACCCACGTACAGATCTGCAAATATTTACTCATAACTTTGTAGCTATTCCAGACATCAGTCATACCCAGATCATAACATTTATATAATAAAACATGCGTCAATAATTCAGATCTAGTCTATCCATGATCAAACCACATAATGATAATGCACTCCAAGCCTTATGATCATGATCCATTTCCCATCATCAACCGCATAAGTGCATCCTTGGTTCAGATCAAGCAAAGCATCACAAACCCATAACCAGCATACTAGATCTCACACTTCATCAGATATTCATCACTTGCACACTTTCACTTTGGCCTAATGATCTTCTTCTCCTTATATACGTTTAGGCCTCTCTCAATACCATGGTCCAAAACCACGTAGGACCATTACCTTGGACCCAATACATCCGGTCAATACCTCGGACCAAATACCATGGACCAATACCAAAATACCATGGTCCAAATACCACAGACCAAAACTTAGTTTTCTGACATGTATGCACCTTTCCTTTTGTGAAAGTGCGTGTGTATGTTATACGTGCCTTTGTATATAGTGAACCTGCGTGTATACACGACTTGGTATATAGTGAACCTGCGTATACCTTTTCGTATACGCGACTTTGTATTTGGTGAACCTGCATGTATATGCGACTTGGTATATAGTGAACCTGAGTATACATTTCCTTCTTCATTCTTGTTGTTTACCTGCTATACTATGATCTTTCATTTGAGAGAGTTGCCATCAAGGACAACACTTGTGTCATACCTGTATCATAATGCCAATAGAAGGTCATTATGAATTTCTGGTCATGCCTTTTGGCCTTACCAATGCACCTTCCACATTTCAAGGTTTGATGAATTCCATTTTCAAGCCCTTCCCTAGAAAATTTTTGTTAGTATTCTTTGATGATATACTAATCTACAGCAAGTCTTGATGAAGGATCATGTTCAACATGTTGACAAGGTACTCAAACTATTGGAGGAGAAAGAATTGTATGCAAAAGCCTCCAAATGTTTATTTGGAGTCTAGGAGGTGGAATATTTGTTCGTATTGTATCTCATGAGGGTGTTAAGGTAGACCCTAACAAAATCAAAGCCATCAAGGAATGGAAAATTCCCACAACCCTAAAGAATATTTGAGGATTTCTCTGGTTGGCAGGGTATTATTGCAAGTTTGCTAAGAATTATGGTAAAATAACAACACCTCTAACAATATTACTAAAGAAAGATGCATTTTTTGGGACTCCAAAAGCAACTAAGGCCTTTGAACATCTTAAAGAGGCAATGTGCCAAGCTTTTGTCTTAACTACACTAAACTTCACAAAAACCTTTATTGTGGAATGTGATGCCTTAAGAAATAAAATTGGTGTTGTTTTAATGCAAGAAGGAAGACCCATTGCTTTTGAAAGTCGTCCAATCGAGGGAATTTATTTACACAAACCTATTTATGAGAAGGAAATTTTGACAATACTACATGCCCTAAAGCAATGGTTCCCTTACTTAATGGAAAGACACTTCAAGGTAAAAAAAAAAATCACGATAGTCTTAAATACTTTTTGGAACAAAGATTTAATATCTTCAGGAGAGAAGAAAAAATGGGTCACAAAGATGTTGGGTTATGACTTTGAAATAATCTATAAAAAAGGAAATCAAAATGTTGTTGTAGATGTACTCTTAAGAAAGAATGAGGATGTGGAAGCATTGTTTTGTGCCATTTCTATTATCCAACTTGATTGCATAATTGAAGCAAGGAATGAATGGAAGAATGACAAAGAGGTCTAGACACTCATTCAAAAGTTGTAGCAAGATCCCAATACACCTGATACATTTATCTAGAAAAATGATTCATTATGGTACAAAGATCGCTTATATATATGTAATAACTCCCAAATCAAAAAAAAAAAAATTGGAATTGCATACCTCTCCTTTAGGATGGAATTTAGGATTTTTAAAAACTTACCACAAGGCCAAGAAGGATTTCTTTTGGGATGGCCTTAAATATGACATTCAAAAATTTGTGGCAGAATTTTTGGTTTTCCAACAAAATAAAGTTGAGACAATTAAGACCTCAGGTCTGTTACAACCTTTAGTCATTCCAAGGAAGCGTTAGGAGGAGGTATCAATGGATTTTATTGCAAGTTTACCCAAGTCTGAAGGAAAGAGTGTCATCATGGTGGTAGTCAATAAAATTATCAAGTATGCACACTTTTGTGCATTATCTCATCCTTTCAAAGCCAGTATAGTTGATGTTGCATTTATGGAAATAGTTCAAAAGCTACATGGAAACCCAAAGATTGTTATAAGTGACAGAGATCTCATTTTCACTAAAACGTTTTGGACAAAATTATTTTCTTGTCTTGGTACTCAATTAGCTCATAGCTCATCTTATCATGCTCATTCTAATGGGAAAAATGAGACAGTGAACAAATGTTTGGAAGGATATCTATGTTGCTTTGTATTTGAGAAACAAACACATGGTTCAAGTAGTTATCTCTGGCAGAATGGTGGTATAACACTTCCTTCCATACCGCAACAAAAATGACCACATTTATGGCACTTTATGGATATAATACACTATCCATTACATCATCTTTAAGAGAAATTTCTAAGGTTTAAGAAGTGGAACATCACATCGAACATCAATAGCAAGTTCTCCAACCCTTAAAGGAAAACTTGACTCTGGTGTAGAATCAAATGAAACAATAGGCAGATCACCATCATAGTGAAATAATTTTCGACGTAGGTGATTGGGTATTTTTACAGTTACAACCATATAAAAAAATTTCCCTCAAGAAAGTTAAGAAGGATAATAAATTATCATTGAAGTACTATGGTCCTTACAAGTTGTTGCAAAATATTGGTACTATGGCATGCAAATTGGAGCTACATACATCTTCCTAAGTACACCCAGTTTTCCATGTTTCATGCTTAAAGATGGTTATAGGTGACAAGATCCCAATTCAAACAATATTATTAGAAGTTGATGAGGAAGGAAAAATCATATTGGATCTTGAAGCAATCATGGAAACAAGAACCTGGCAGCTACATAATCGATCAATTTCAGAGTATCTTGTTAAGTGGAAGAACTTACCGGTTGAAGATTCCATATGGGATGGTGAGAATTTTATACAGAAGCATCCATAACTACTCAAGAATTGAGGACAAAACCTTTTTGAAGGAGAGGGGAATGTTATGTCCCTATAATACTAGTGTAGCCCCCATATTGTTACTGTTGTGCCCCATAGAAGCCCACCATTGTTATTGTTGTGCCCTTAAATTATTATTTTTGTGTAGGCTCTGATTATATTGTGACCATTTAGACTCCTATATGTACCAAGGAGGTCTTGTAATTTGTGTCATCTAAGAATGAAAAAGTAGGTTTCCCCCTCGAAGAGGCTTATTTTAAAGTTGTTGATCTATCTCTTCTTTTGTTTTGTGATCTGGTTACATAACAAATTCGCCTTTCTAAGGTTTCAAGCTTAGGAAGCAAAAAAGAAAGAGAAAATTTTGACAATTGAATTAGAAGAAAGTGTTTAGAAGCATGAGGTAGAATTTAGTCAAAAGGAAAAGGAACTTGACGCAACTCTAACTGAAATCAACAGGCTCAAGGAATGGCAGAAAGGAACATTTGTAGGATATTGAAAAAAAGGCTCAAGAAATGGAGTAGATGAAGATGAAGGAAAAAAAGGTAGGTAAAGATACTTGTGATGAAGGCACAAGATTCAAGTCCCCACATAAAAATATTGTTGAGAAGATTATTGTAGGATCCCTCAAAGGCCAAATTGAAATGAAGGAAAGAATAAGGTTAAAAATGTTGTGGTTCCAAGAAGAAATGTTTAAGGATTCAAGGACAAGGATCAACAAAAGGTTGTACCACCTCCAAGAAAGAATATCTACAGAAGTTGTTACCCTAGCATGTTTAATGGTTATTGCTTTTCATGTTCTAACTTTGGGCATATGGCTAGAGACTGCAAAATGTATGACAAGGATGATTGTCAAAGACATTATCGAAACCCTAGAGGCAAGTTTGTAGGATCGCAAGACAAATTTCAAAATGAATTCGCCAACGGAAAGTATATATCATTCATGCCAAACATTGAATGTTACAAATTCCATAACTATGGCCATATAGCTCACAATTGTAGGTATAAGAAGTAATCTTCCTTGAAAGACAACCCTAACACCAGGCATAAGAAGGTATGGAGAAGAAAACAAATGCAAGAAGATCAATTGGATAGAAAAGTCTCTCCAGTCATGTTTTCAGGTTTTGTAAAATCGAAATGTCATGATGAATCTACAATTGAAGATTTCAAGGACGATTCGTCTGAAGAGTTGGTTTGTACATTATTCTGAAGAATCCAGTTTGTTGTCTTTGTGTGAATGTTGAAGAGGTGGAGTCTATGTAGCAGCAGTTGCAAATTTGAAGATCTTTCAGCATGTTGACATATGGCATATGGGAAGAAGTTGTCTAATCAAGGAAATTAGTCAGCTTATGGAGCATCAAAATTGAAAAGAAGAGTCATGGATAGAATTGCAAAAGGTCAACTATGAGAAGTTGGTTGAGCCATAGTAGGTCAAGGGGAGAGAACTAGTTAAAGGAAGCAAGGAAGTCTGAAGGAGGAAGAGAGAAGAAGACATATTTTTGGGGGAAGTAACCCTTTCCCATTGATGTCAAAGGGGGAGAGAAATCAAAAGAATAATATCGAGGCATGGAGTCAGTGGGAGCAGTGATCACATGGGTAGTATGCGTTTCCATCAATGACAAAAGGGGGCATTGTTGAATGATGTTTTCATTGGTGCCAATGTCAGCTCTTGAATGCTATTAATATTTGTCTAGATTCCATTAATTGAGGATCCAAATGAAAAGAAACCCTAGTAGCCCCACACTTATTGAATATTTTGAGGATGAAGGCAATCTTATTTGCTCACACAACAACCTTTATGGTTCCTGTTAAATTTTCAAATTGTTCTATGTTGTATCAGTTACTTTAGCCCAATTCAGTACTTCAATTAGCAATATTTTCAATAACAATTAGTCTTTCCATTCATCTACAATAATTTAAGATAGAACAATAAATGCAATGACAAAGGAGACGTCAACACATCAATAAGAGACACCAGGTTTGGTCAAAGGCCAAGGAAAAACCCCATAAGGGAGAAAACCCTTTGAAATTACTCTTCTATTAGATTGTCATAAAATGTTCAGCAGAGAGTAAAATGAGCCCAATACAATATCATCAACAACCCAATGACATTCAAAAACAAGTTTCCAAAATCAAAATATATCAGAGATATCTTTTCCCATCTGTGGTCAACTTCAGTCCTCGGTCAAATCTGAGTCAAACTTCCCGGTCATATTCATGAGGAGATGTGTGAGCGACTAAAGGAGCCTAGTTTCTCCTTTCATTCTCGTAAACCAATGATTGTGGTCAAAATTTCTCTGTGACAAGCCTGTGACTATAATCCAAAAACCTTAAAATAGATGCGAGCCTCGAACCCTGTTTAATTTTGGACCTTTGCGAACCTTTGATGTCCTCCCTGCCTTAGACCTGTGTGATCCAATCAATGAAGCATATATGAATATGCTTGGTGATATCCAAATGAGCTTGAGGTCACTTGTATTTACAGGCTTCCATGGGTGTCCAAATTGTTTTAGGGTCGACCTTGTCAAAATATGCATATGTGGCCTTTCCTTCATAAGTTCACTTTCCCTTATTCGATTTGAGTGATCTTTAGGTCGATTTTGGTCCTCTTGAAAACAAGAATTCAATGATAACATTATATACATAATATGAGCTATCAAAAGTTGAATTTAAACGTATTTTAATAATTTAACACTCCCTTTCAACTAGGGATAATTCCACCTGTCAATATCTCATCTTCAAACTTCATGTCATGTATATCATATCGTCATATCATGTACCATCTATGCTCAACTCTATATGCTGAAACATTATCAAATCTAAAGAAGAGGAATCATCGGGGAGTTAATGCTTCCAACCTCTACCTAGTCGGAGAGCATATCTCAATCCTAAACTACATTGAGGAGTACATCTCAACCCATAATCTCATTGGGAAGATAAATATCTCTAACCCCATACGAACAATAGGTGATAAAGGGCAGATACTGCTAAACCCATCCTATTGACTATAGATCTTCCCAAAAATGACCCTCAAGAGTCATGTGGTATATTACCTGCATCATAATTCGAGCTTGGGTGAGATACCTGACTTACAAAAAGGTAAGGATCACACACCCCCAAGCCTTCTCAACCTGTTGGAAAGACGAGGAGGGACAATCCCAACAAGCCCAACTTGTGGGTATGATGCCAACTAGGGTATAATATGCAAAGACCAAGATAGGGGAGCTACTACTAAAACCTTATGGGTAACAGATAGGGATGATACATTATTTTATAGGGATCCCTCAACCTTAGGAGCCCTCTATCTCAATTCCACACCCTAGGAGCTCAAACAAGGAGGAAGATTTGACTTAGTGTCCTCAATCAGCAATGCCCATTATTAGGAGGAGACATGTCCATCATTCCAAGTTTCTCTCTAAATACCAAGAATTTCCCTTTTGGTAGAGCCTTGGTGAGTATATATACAATCTTATCTAACGTCTACTCTGTGCACCATGTCTCGAATGAAGTGATATCGAACATCTATGTGCTTGGACTTGTCATGAAATATGGATTCTCTACCATACGGAACCCACTCTTGTTGTCACAATATATAACTGTAGTGTCTAGGACCTATTCAAATCACTCTCCAAAGAGCTTCCTCAACCGAACTGCTTCATAGCTAGCCA